>JAAAKM020073195.1:54492083-54595888 GCA_010016025.2 Alatinidae sp. Z8VKAUB7J3 | reverse complement strand
GAGTCGGTTTTCCGGTCTCTCGTCAGGCCGTTGTCCGGCCTTGATTGAGGCGAACATAGACTGCCGGTTGTTACTTTCAGGCTTAGAAGAACAGTTAAATTTGTCTGATCTGACAGATGGTTAGCAATTTGCCACTGCCCTGTAGTACTTGCTGCCTATCGCGGTCAGATCACCTTGCCAGGATTCATGATGCCGGCGGGGTCGAACGCGCCCTTGATCCGGTGCATCAGGTCAATGCCGATCGGCGGCGCCGTCGCCAGCAGTTCGTCCCGTTTCAGTTGGCCGATACCGTGTTCGGCGGAAAACGATCCGCCAAGCTCGCGAACGATTGCGTGAACCGGAGCATTGACATCCCCGTAACGCGCGAGGAATTCGCCCGGATCGGCACCGATCGGCTGAGAGACGTTGTAGTGCAGGTTGCCATCGCCCATGTGGCCGAAACACACAACCCGGGCGCCAGGCACCACGGCCGTTACCGTCGGGCCTGCGCGCTCGATGAATTCCGGGATCGCCGCCACCGGCACGGAAATGTCGTGCTTGATCGATGCGCCCTCGGGCCCCTGCGCCTCCGACATGGTTTCACGCAGTTTCCAGAGCTGATCCTGCTGCGCAAGGCTGCCGGCGATCGCCGCGTCGAGGACCTGGCCGGCTTCCAGACCTGCAGACAGAATGCTCTCCATCATCTCGCCGGCATCTTCGGCCGAACGATTGGACGAGAGTTCGACCAGTGCGTACCACGGGTGCCGTTCCGCCAGCGGGTTTTGCGAGCCCGGAATGTGTCGCAGCGCGAATTCGAACGGGGTTCGCGCCATCAGTTCGAAAGCGGTCAACGCATTTCCGGCGCTGTCGAGCGCCTGCTTGAACAGTTCGAGCGCTTGAGTTGGCGAAGCAAGCGCCACCCAGGCCACTTCCCGGCCGCGCGGCCTGGGAAACAGCTTCAGCACCGCCGCGGTGATCACTCCGAGCGTTCCCTCCGCACCGGCAAACAGGTTCTTGAGATCGTAACCGGTGTTGTCCTTTTTCAGTTTCCGGAGATCGTCAAGGATCTCACCCGTCGGCAACACGACTTCCACGCCGAGACACAGTTCGCGCGCGTTGCCGAACGCAAGGACACCGGTCCCTGAGTATGAAATATTATAGTAATTGATTTCTGCTGGTTTTGAGTTTAATAGGGTCCTTTAGTTTGAATTTTAAAAACTTGTATATACGGAAAGTTTATTTTTTGTAATAAATAAAAAAACTAACCCTTTCTATATCACAAACAAAATCTTATCAAACTGAAGCTGAGTGATTACTACTATAATATACTTACCAAAGGGTGCACACGCGACACAAACCGATTTTCTTGGACATGATTCAAGAAGGATGTGTCTGCATTGCGCAATGTCAAGACAGAAAAAAGTAACATATATGGGAAATATTGGAGCATATATTTGTAAAGAAGGCACGGGGGAGAGTATTTAAATTGTTTGAAGTCGATAACAATTCTCATTTCATAATATGGAGAATAATTGTACCTAAAATATTTTGAATGCAGACCCGCTATACTTAATTTTCTTCTTTGATACTTAGTTTAATATGGCTTCCAAATATAAGGAATGGAAAAAGGGCAAAGAATGATCGACGGAGGTGGAGGGGGGAGAATATCCTCTTATAAAGCAAGTATGGGCTCTGCTTCTGTATTAATGATTTTGAGCTGACTGCTTAAATTGGTTAAGACTTAGATTAAAACTTAAAATGAAAGAAATTATTGAGTATGTGAGGGCGATCGCCCTCTTCTCAAAACCTCACTCTTTACACTAAAGTCCCTCGTCAATACCTGGCTCTTTACATTAAAGCTGGAATTTTGTCCCAGTTCTTTAAAAATTACCCTTGAATCTCAAAGGCTAAAGTACTTTGATGGTGGAAACATCACTACAAATGCGTTATATTTCCCAGGCATTCCCTAATCAAATAGTTCGTGGTAATGAACTGTAGTAAGGAGCGACCCGGCTCAATAGTAAACAAAACTCTAAAAAACGAAATTTTGATACTAAAAGATACATCAGAAGAATTGGATTTTTATGCTGATTTAAATATATAAGTTTCAGCAAATTTAGTCTTTGTCATCAAAAGTTACGAGCCTGAGAAAATTTGCCTTGTTTTGGAAAAGGGGAAAACACCCCCTGAAAGTCATAGAATCTTAACGAAAATCACATCATCGTATTTAGCATATCAGAGAACCTTAATGAAAAAGTTTCAAGCTCCTATCTACAAAAATATGGAACTTCGTATTTTTTTGCCACAAGACTGATCACGGATGCGTGTTTATTGGGTTTATTTTTATTTATTTTTTCCCAGGAGTCATCGTATTGACCAAATGGTCGTAGAATGTCACAAGAGGGCTCATTCTGACGGAAATGTAAAGTTCTAGTGCCCTTTTGAAGTGAACAAAAAATTGGAGGGCACCTAGGAGCTGCATTAGAACATAAAACGAACAGAGATTATTACACATATGAGGGGTTCTTCTCCTAAATACCCCGCTTTTTAAGCTAAGGTATTTTTAGTAACTTGAACTATTTATTCTACGGCCTGCCTGATTCAGGGGTCATTCTTAAACAATTGGGACAAAATATAAGCTTTAGTGTAAAGAGCGAGATATTAACGAGGGAACTAACATCTGTCAGTGAACAGTAAAAAAGGTCATTAGTTGCCATCATGGCACTGAAGAAAATACATGAATATGCACATTAATTTTCCTTTCTAAGTATTTCAAAACCAGTACCTAAAAGAGCCATATTCAAAAATGGCATTGACAAAGAATTCAATAACCTTCCATGCAATGATTAAAAAAGACATTACCGCCAATTGTATAAAAATTAGCAAATAAGGTACGAAAACATGACTCCAAACAGCTTGAAACTGTTCTTTAATTTTCCTCGGGAATCAACAGATTGCTCAAGTCTGAACTTTTACAGAAGAAAATCGTTGTCACATTTAATTAATTAACTTGTTAAATTGTTTTACTGATGAAAAAATAGTATGGCTGCAAAACCTTCATGATTTTGCAGCAATCAAAAGAATTTTTTTTTATAAAATATTCATTGAATAGATGTGGAGCCTGTGTTAGTTCGTACCATAATGCACAATTGATCAACCATCAGCATGGACATGTAAATTATAATTTAATTCCATTGACTAATTACCTGCAACACCCCACGATAATGGGAGCTCTTTAGTGAAAGTAGTGTGCTAGTATACCTGTGCTGCTCAGTGAATGTGTGTTTGCAGTCTAAAGCTGCAAATAACATCATGTGCTGTTGATTATACATGATTTGGTTCTTTCATACTACAGCAACTTCGTCTGGAGGAACTTCGTGAAAGGCATGACAGAGGAGTTGATGTCAAAGATGATTTGTCGGAAGCATGTGACTTTTTTGACCAGGAATTCAGGTAAATCAAGAAAGCAATCTTTCCCTGTTTTCCAGCTTCATTGAATTAATTCTGATAAGAGATCACTATAGTCTTCTCTGATATCCAGAAGTTGTTTTGGAATAAGTTTATGTTTATTGCCACAAACTAGCACATTATGACATTGTAATCAACTAATAAGTAAACCCATTCCTAAGTAGGCCAAGCTAAAGGGATGTTGCCCTTGGACTCAACAACTCAATTAAAGGAAGACACTATATTGGCAAGAACAGGTTGTTTCCTGCAATTTCCTTAAGTCGGTAGTGGATCCCACAATTGATTGAAGGGATATACGTAAAGGGGCCAATTCCACCACACAACAATGTGGATTTCATGGGTTTACTTGTACCATACTCTCTGTCACCAACACCCCAATAGTTGTTGTCATATATGGACATTTTTAGACCAACTGAACAACACCATCAAACTACATTTAGTTAGATCAAAATGATGAAACCAAAAATTTATTAAGGATTCTTGGTTGGGGCCTTGAGTGTGGTAGCTCCTCTTTGATTTTTCTCTTGCCTAAGGCATAGAATTGTTGAAATTGATTACAAAAGATCTGTTTTTCTCGTAGGAAAATATTTCATTTGTTAAAGTTGTGCAAACAGGGTCCTTCAAGACTGGAGAATAAGGAAAATGCAGATAGGAGGTAAGAATAATTTTTAATGTATTGTTGGGAATAAGTAAAGCCAATATATATATATATACACTTTCGTCTATTCTCAAAGAATTTTTGTCCTGGAAATCCACTCGCCGACCGTCGCCTATCTCCAATTGGCCATTCTGGTCGTCGGCACGCTCGGCGTGGTCGTGACCTATGTCTTCAACCTGTTCGAGGGCAACTGGCTGCTCGGCAAGGAGGGGCGTGAGTTCATCGAGCAACCCGTCTGGGTGAAGGTCGGCATCGTCGTTGCCGCCCTGATGTTCCTCTACAACGTCACGATGACGTCGCTGAAAGGGCGCAAAACCGCGATCACCAACATCCTGCTTCTGGGTCTCTGGGGTCTGGCGCTGCTGTTCCTGTTCTCCTTCTATAACCCAGCCAACCTCGCATTGGACAAGCAATACTGGTGGTACATCGTGCACCTCTGGGTTGAGGGCGTCTGGGAGCTCATCATGGCCTCCATCCTCGCTTTCCTGATGCTGAAGCTGACCGGTGTGGACCGCGAGGTGGTGGAGAAATGGCTCTACATCATCGTGGCGACCGCCCTGTTCTCAGGCATTCTCGGCACCGGTCACCACTACTACTGGATCGGAACACCGGGGTACTGGCAGTGGATCGGGTCGATCTTCTCCTCCCTCGAAGTGATCCCGTTCTTCGGCATGATGGCCTTCGCCTTCGTGATGGTCTGGAAAGGTCGCCGCGACCACCCCAACAAGGCCGCGCTTCTCTGGGCGCTTGGCTGTGCGACGCTCGCCTTCTTCGGCGCCGGCGTCTGGGGCTTCCTGCACACGCTGCATGGGGTGAACTACTACACCCACGGCACGCAGATCACCGCGGCCCACGGTCACCTGGCGTTCTTCGGGGCCTATGTCTCGCTGAACCTGGCGATCTTCAGCTACGCCATGCCGATCCTGCGCGGACGTGATCCCTATAACCAAGTGCTCAACATGGCGTCCTTCTGGCTGATGGCCGGTGGCATGACCTTCATGACCTTTGTGCTGACCTTCGCAGGCACGGTGCAAACGCACCTGCAGCGGGTTCAGGGCGACTACTTCATGGATGTTCAGGACCAGTTGGCCGTGTTCTTCTGGATGCGGTTCGGAGCCGGTGCGATCTTCGTGATCGGTGCCCTGCTCTTCATCTACGCCATTCTTGTGCCGCGCCGCAAAGAGCTGCTTAGCAGCGGTGGCGATGAAAGCACGGTGGCCGCTGAATGAACGCCCATAACATAGAACCAACGGAAGGGGCGCATGACGCCCCTTTCTATCTTGAGCAGGGCCCCGAGTGCGGCCTGTTCGAGACCGCATACCGCCATCAGATGCCGCTCTTGCTGAAAGGCCCAACGGGCTGCGGCAAAACCCGGTTCGTGGCGCATATGGCGGCGCGGCTGGGCCGTCCGCTCTACACAGTGGCCTGCCATGATGACCTGACTGCGGCTGATCTGATCGGCCGCTATCTTCTGAAAGGCGGCGACACGGTCTGGACCGATGGTCCTCTGACCCGCGCCGTGCGGGAGGGCGCGATCTGCTATCTCGACGAGGTGGTCGAGGCGCGCAAGGACGTGACGGTTGTGCTGCACCCGCTCACCGATGACCGACGCATCCTGCCGATTCCCAGGGGAAGGTATCCCAGTTATATTTTAGGACCCCCAAGGGCTGGGTCTCCCCTTGGTCCTCGCCTCCATCACCACCGGAGGTACCCTGCATATCTGCAAGGGTTTCCCCTATCCGCCACCTGGGGACGCGCTGAGTGGCCTGGGGTGGGCCCCTACTGAGAAGGTGACTCAGTAGGTGACTCAGTAACCTACTGAGTTACTCAGTAACCTACATTTTTCAATTGCACTTAGCACTAATTGAAATATGTTGTGGTCACTCAAAATTTTTACATGTCTCACCTACTTTATAAACCATCAAAAGTAATGACACAGATCGCAAAGTGGATGAAGAAGAATGTACCCATAAAGCAAACTAAGTTTCTTTACCATCAAGTAGGTTACTTTATTGGGTCGAAAGCAGTTGATGCTCTCGTGGAATCAAAATGGGCTCACGAGAAATAAGAGGGAGCAATTCCAACCTTTTCTAATAGAACTGCTGTTACTGATTACCTAGACCTCATGCTACGTTACAAGTTTTTTCATAGAGCAAAAAAAATAGCCGTCTCTGACGTTCATACGAAAAAGAAAAGGAATGAAGAGAGAAAGGATGATCCAAAAGAGGAGACAAAAGTTGAGAAGGAGGAGAGAAAAGAGGAAGAAAAAGAATTGAAAAGGAGATCCAAAAGTGTCGAAAGTAAGGTGAAGGAAGAAGAAAAGAAGGGTGAAGACGTAGACAGCAGTCAAGGAGAAGGGAAAACAAAAGAAGGGTATAAGAAAGAAGTGGGAGGAAAAATCGAAACAAAGAAGAGGAAGATCCGATTAGACATGCATCTTGAGCAAATTTTCCTTGACTCTTCTGATGCCTACGTATGGATCTACGATCCCATCCCGCTTTGGTATTGGGTCACCGGAACCTTGGTAGTTTTAGCCACTGTTGGATTTTGTCTTTTCCCCCTTTGGCCACCTACATTGAGGAAGGGAGTTTACTATTTTAGCTTAGCTGGTACTGTTTTTTTATTGTTTATTCTTGGACTAGCCGTGTTGAGACTTATTTTGTTCTGCTTAATATGGATCGTAAGCTTAGGACAACATCGTTTCTGGTTACTACCGAATCTAACTGAAGACGTCGGATTTTTTGCCTCTTTTTGGCCACTTTACTAATATGAATGCAAAAGAAGGAGTAAGAGCAAGTCAAAAAGAAAAAAGAAGACAGCAAAGAATTCTGATGCAGAAGACGAGAATGATGTTGCAGTGCTGGGAGAAGAGGATAAAAATGTAAAGGAGTCCAAGCAAAATGCAGGAATCAAAAAGTCAGTGGAAGATATTAAAGAGAGTCATAAAAATGATGAAGACTAATCAGAAACCGATTCTAAGGGAAGCAGTCATAAATCACAAATTGGCAAAGACTTTGAAATTGTTGACAAAGAAGAGGGAGTCGAAGTCGAATGACCTCCGATCAGACTCCTTATTCCAAATAAAATTGTATGATGTCATTCATATTTTTTTTTAGTTTTTTTTTTTTTTTTTTTTTTTTTTTTTTTTTTTTTTTTTTTTGGATTGGCCCCAGTTAAACCCGAGATAGAGCAGGATTCGGATTCGAGCTTTCTCGCTCAATCCGCCGGACAAATCGTGGGACGCGAGCGGAGTGGCATGGATCCGCTTTGTCGAATTGGATCTTTCGGTCAGCCGCCCGCTTCGCGCAGGATGGCCGCGCAGCCGGGATCTTCGCGCCGTCCCGGGCGAAGCGGTTCGTGCGGGTTTGGAATGGACGGGGGACCGAGGATGTCGAGCAGCAGGTTCAGCCAAGACATCATCTACGTTGCGAAAGACCAGATGACCGACGGTCCCCATACGCCGGGTCAGCCGCGGAAGACGGCCTTCGAGACCGCGGGCCTCTGGGCCGGTGTGACGACTGTCATTGCCAAGGACACGCCGAGCCAATGGCACCATCACGCCGATCACGACAGCATCATGTACATGCTGACCGGCCGGATTCGCGTCGATTGGGGCGAGACGGGCGAAAAATCCTTTACGATCGGCCCGGGCGATTTCGCCTTCTTCAAGAGAGGCGTCATTCACCGCGCGCAAGTGATCGAGGGTGACGAAGACTGCAGCTTTGCGGTGGTGCGCCTCGGCCACGGCGAAACGGTGGTCAACGTCGAAGGCCCGGGCCCGAACGTGGATGTGATGGGCGATTAGGGGAGAACCACTTTGTCCGAGCCAAGTGACCTTGAAGCCATCTTTCCGCGGCCGCTGTCCGGTGCGCGGGTGGAGACTCTCCCACCGGCCCTCTTGCCCGGCCGCGTGCCCCTCGCCGGCGAGAGCGTGACCCTGGAGCCTCTGGACGCGGCCCGCCACGGCCCGGAGCTCTACCAAGCCTCCCACGGCAGCGATGAGGCCCTGAGGATCTGGGACTATCTCGCCTACGGGCCCTGGCCCGACCTGGCCGCCTATCAAGCAACGCTGCGCGCCCAGTCGGCGAGCTTCGATCCGGTGTTCTTCGCGATCCGCTCGAACGTGACCGGAAAAGCTTGCGGGCAAGCCAGCTTCCTGGACATCAACGCCCAGAACGGTGTGACCGAGATCGGACACATCTGGTTCGGGCCCGAGCTGCAACGGACCAGAGGCGCCACCGAAGCCTTGTTCCTGATGCTCTGCAATGCCATGGACGATCAGGGCTATCGCCGGATGCAATGGCGCTGCAACTCGCTGAACGCCAAGTCACGAAGCGCGGCCCGCCGCCTGGGCTTCCGCTTCGAGGGAGTTTTCTACAACCACCTCATTTTCAAGGGCAAGAACCGGGATACCGCCTGGTACTCGATCCTCGACGACGAGTGGCCCGAAGTGCGCGCCATCATCTCCGCATGGCTGGCAGCGGACAACTTCGATGCCGAGGGAAAGGCCAAGTCTTCCTTGTCCGAAGCCATGCAGACTCGCAGCCCGAGCACCCGCGCCACCGAGTAGAAGTCGGTCGTGCGCCGCTTAAAGCGATGGGACGAGCGGACTGCTAGAGCGCCAAGGCCTCCCGATAGGCGAAGAGCGCCGGCGCGCCCCCGGTGTGCATGAACACCACGTCGGTATCGGGCGGCCGCCAGACAAACAATACAACAGAATAAGTTGTTTGGTTTTTGTCATCGAGCAAGACCTGCGTCGAATTTTGTTTCGAATGTGGCAATACACTTAAGAAGAAATCAGTATTTAATCAGAAAACAAGCGATTCAAATAGTGGTCTAGAAATTATGCTGAATGTGATGTAACCTCTTTAAACCTAAATGGGGCTTGTCTTGTAAATGAACTTTTATTCATAAAAATTTGGTAAGTATTTTCTCTTGCATTTTCACTATGCTACAAGAATTAGTGATCTTATTTAAAGTGATTCCAAATTTTCATTTTCAATAGAGTCTAACCTAGAATTTGTGAAAAGTTGATAACTGATATTTGTCTAAATTCTTATAAGCAATGTGACTTACATCGTGAGTTTTCAAAAAACATTTCCTCGTCATTCGACAAATACGTTACTTTCAATTATTTCTCAGGTTGTTATCAATTATTTGATTTCTAATGTATCTGTGCCGACAAATGAGCGAAACGTTCTCTGCTCTAAAACTTTTTACGCGTTGCGGTTTTATTGCCTTACATAACTTGATAACCTCTGATCTATTAAGGAAAATTTGGCTCGGCTATGTTTCTAGTAACAACGAAGCTTGTCTAGCAAAATATGCTGTGAGCTGGAAATGAAAGCGCGTCAGATGCCTTGGTCAACTACTTCAACCCCTAAGGGTAACAATGACTGCGGATCTGGAAGAGCGAAATCACAGTCACCATCAAGCAGTTATACCAGCTCAAGACAGAAGCCAATTTAGGTGCTTTACCGTGATTCTATGCTTGGTACAGAGAATACAGAACGCAGATAAAGATAAGAGAACCTTTTGTGTATGGAAATGAGCCTTAATGCAACACACAGGGTCCTCACAACCTAGAAATTCCTCAGACTCGTTGTAATCATAGGCGCAACGGACAAAAAATATTGAGAGGGCTGTGGATTATTTTCCCGAAAATTATTGGGACATGAATCGACGGTTCTGCAGGCAGCTGAATCGAAGGGGGATCCTAAAAGTACTTTAGTTCGGCAGGAATGCTGACGCTAAATTCAGAGGGCTGGTAAGACTTGAAATTATTTCATTTTTATTAATCATTAAGGAATTATAAAAAGGCCCAAAAAAATATAACATTTTAACAAACTGCGAGGGCTGCAGCTCCCCTCAGCCCCTTGGCCGTGTGCCCATGGTTGTAATTGCTCATTACAAGAGAGATGCAAACAGGTTCGTATCCAAGGGGGAGGTACTGGGGTCTATGCGCCCTGATAAAATTCCCCATGTGTTAAAATATTACCGAAGAACTGTTCCAATTAAAATTATTATTTGTATAAATGTGTGGTTATGGTAAAACAAACTTTTAATAACAATGATCTCTTACACAAAGAGGAAGAAAAATAGCAATCGTATTGTTCAGGTGTTTTTGTAATGGTCTATTCTTAAATGCAACACGCATTACATCAAGGTAGAATACAAACATTTATTATATATTTACCAGTTACAATAGTACCTTTACGTGGATAATCAGAGTAATCCGTTGGTCTCTCGTGAAGCGTCGTCATCTCGGACTGAGTATCGTACCGACCGGGCATTCGCCGTGACCGCGGTAAACTGTGAGTTCGCTCGGTGCGACTGATTGAGGCTGTTGGCGATCGCATCGCAGTCCGGGTCGATGTCGATACTGACCACTCGGCCTAGGGAGAACCGCGGGTCATTCAAGAGCAGGGCCCCCAGAACCCCGTACCATCCGCCAAGCACATAGACGGTGCCGAACCGCCCTCCGAGCGCGCTATGCAGCTCGTCGATCAACCATCTCTTGCATTTCACCTGGTTGTCGTTCAGCGCGTGCTCGAGATTCTCCAACGGGAACTGGCTAAGCGTGTCCACCACATCGTTCAGCGATTCGGTGCGAAGATAAGGACTCACTTCGTCGATCGCGCCCGGGTGAACGGTGTTTGAGTCGAGCATCAAGTCATACCCTGTGTCGGTGCAATTGGGTGTGGTCCAGAGTCTGGCTCTTGACCGGGTGCAAGAAGCAAGGATCGCCGTCAAGTATCCAGCAGGTATCCCTAGTCCCTGATCGCAGCTTCTGACGACGCGAGTGGGCGGGGCCCAATTGGTGGCTTCAAGGTCAACGATTCTCTCCCCAGTCTCCCCAGGAGGCCTTCTGGCCTCGACTTTGAACTGCCTTCTGTTATTTGAGCCATTGATTGCAGACTCTGTCCTAGGAGTCAAAGGGGCCGGCGGCGCCCGGCTCCGAAGGCTTGTGCCAATCTTCAGCGCGCGTTAACCAATGCTCCTCAAAGCGCCGAATTTGGGGCAGAATTCGTTGATGGCACAATATGTGGCGGTTGCGAATCTGAAAGGGGGCGTTGGCAAGTCGACGATAGCCGTCAACTTGGCCTGTGCCTTGTCCAGCCGGTCGAAGCGGACCGTTCTGGTTGATGCCGATCGTCAGGGAACCAGCACGTTCTGGGGCGAAGCCGGAAAGTTGCCGGTGGAAACCTGGCCCTTGCCTCTGGAAGACGTCGGCCCGGGTAACGGTGGGTGGCTGTCGCGTGTCTTTGCCGGGCCCAAGAGCCAGGAGTTCGAGCGGGCGCGCGCTTGGCTCGCCCGCTTGCGGGAAGTCGAGGCCGCCTATGTGGTGATCGATTGCCCGCCGCATGTGGGACTGGCGACGCGAGCGGCTATCACCGCGGCTGATCTCACGGTTGTTCCGGTCACCGGAACAGCGGCGGATCTGGCCGCGACATCGCCGGCCATGAACCTGATTCGAGAGGTCAGGAAAACCCGACACGACCGCGGCCCCAATTGCCTTGTCGTGCCATCCAAAATCGATCGAGCAACAGCGTCTGGTCGTAAAGTCGAACTCCTGCTCCGCCAGTTTGGCGAGCCTCTGGGACCGGTCGTCGGTCAGCGTGCCGCGTTTGCCGACTCCGTAGCGTTCGGCCAGTGGGTCGGTGACTATGCGCCGCGCAGCCGGGCTTACCAGGAAATCTGCAGCTTGGCCCTGCGAGTAAAGCGGGTACTTGGGCAGGCAAACCGTAAGCAAATGGCCGAGGAAAAGAAGTTATATGTCCAACTGAAGACAGCTGATATTGACGTTTTCAGTAGTTATTTGCTATTTGAAGTATCTCTACATTTATATCTCCTTCCATACTATTTTCCCAAATTCAATTTTTACTTTGATATTTCTCTATCATCTAAAATACGTTGGTCGAAGCTTGGTGGTCATTTTTATCCGTCAAATCGAGGCTCCATTCATCTTCACTTGCATTTGTAGTTTTATCAATTTCCAGAAACAAATTTTTCACAAAAGTGGATATTGCTGGTATTGATTGATCAATTTTCAAACTTCCAAAGCTTGTCCCATAAATCCAGACCTTGGATGATTGATTTACAAGGTTACAACGGAAATCTGAATTTGGGTTGAAGTTAGATAAAAAGATGTCTGGTCAAAAGTTATACACAAATTGTGCTGTTTGCAAAGTTGCGCCATCCACGCTTCATTGTATTTAATGCAAATGGCTTTACTTGCCTGAAGTATAATGTCCTCATCTGCTTTGATTATTATGGACAGCTATTGGTTCAAAGTGGTTTTTATGTGGAAAAGAGATATAAGTACAATAAACAAAATCTGCTTATTTAGTCCTGAAAACGTTTCTTGACATTCTTTTGTCTCTCAGCATTATCATTATTATTATTATTATTATTTTATTTGTTTATTGTTGTTATTTCTGGTTTGTTTATTATTATTATTATTACTATTATTATTGTTATGATGATGATGATGATGATGATTTTTTTTCTCTCTCTTTCTCGATGATTCAAAGTATTTCTTGTTACTAGGGTTGTATATCGTGACAGTATTGATATGCCTTTTGTAAGAGAGTGTCAAGCTGTGTATTGGTGTTATGGTGAAATAAAATTTGAGTTTAAAGAAACTTATTATTATTATTATTATTATTATTATTATTATTGCATCATCACCATTTCATTTGTTTTAGAAACATCAAAAATTTTCTGGGTTCGACCAATGGTTAGAGCTCTCCTTCAACGTGAAGACGCCAATGTGATAGTGGTCGACTGGGGAAAGGGATCTGGCTTCCCTTATCATCAAGCGTACGGAAATGCAAGGCTTGTTGGTGCCATCCTTGCTGAATTGGTTAACGAATTGGCCAATACAACCGGCATGTCCATATCCCGCCTTCATTTTATTGGCTTTAGCATGGGAGCACAGATATCTGGATACGTTGGAAGAAATTTAAGGAGACAGGGGAAGTTTCTGGGGCGCATCTCAGGTAAGTAATGAATTCTTTAGATATCACACTCAAAATCTGATACCTTAAGAGAGAATAAAATAATAGTCTTTTGGTTGGTTTTTAGGGTTTGTCTTCGGAAGAAAATCTAGATATTTACCATCCCACTATTAACTTTCTGCACTACGTCCTAACAGCTTGAGTTCTCATTTAACTCAACCCAATCCTCAATAGGTTCCAGATCCCGTGACATACTTTTGCGGAGCTAAGATTGCGGACCACTGCCATGGATAACCTAGTTTCTATATTCATAGTTTGGTCGCCTAGACTTGTCACTTCTTTTTATGCATGCTGATTGGTCCAAAAATTTTAAAAAGTCTTAAATCAGAACCACTTCACAACTACAGTTTGTTCAAGCTTGCACTGTGATGTCTTACTCACAGTATAATATCCTTATAAATACTTCTGAATAATGTAAAGTTTAAGGTCTCGTTATGAACAGCATTTGTACTGAGCCAACTAGAGTTATATATTTCGATCCACAAACTCCGCCTGATCTCAAGGAAACTTGACACAACAGTCTCCTGATTGGCAGAAAAAACGAAAACAGTGTAAGTTGGGGTGAGATATTACATTGAATGGCGATAAATTCTGGCATGAAACTCCAAACCCCTAGTTCTTCAGTCAAGATTCAAATAACTTATTTTTCTTATCCTTTTCCTGAAGCAGTTACAATGTTAGCCCCCTAAAACTCAAAATTGCTACTCAAGTTCAGAATAGCCCCTCTGAATTTCTAACCCTGGTTATGGACCTGAGTGAGCATGATTTGATGCCTACAAAGGCATGACTTGTTCACAATGATCTCAAGAACAGAATATACTTGTGCTCGTACTCATGCCGAAGGCTGTCAAGTACTGGGGGAGGACTATGCAACCTTTGAACTAATTAGTGTCACATTTGTTAGCACGGCAATATATTTCTTAAAATCAGTTTAAATACACATGTATATACAGGGTTTTTCTTGAGTGGGTGTTTTTGCAATATAAAGTTATGGTTGGCAGCTGTGTGCCACATTCTCCAGCACACGGGTACATGTGAGTGTACCTTACATAAACACACTCAATTTGTAATTTATGTATATGTATATTTGCAGAGGTAATCAGCAAGCACATCTGTAGTTTTGACATATATTGGATTGGGTATGATAAACATGAAACATCTTTAACTATAGATTGGAAAGAGGAATTGTCTGTTTGTCACAGATTCTTCTTGTTTAGTCAACTTTGTTTTAACCCTAGTATCTCTGTAGTACAAAAATGTAAAACATTTAGCAGTGGTGATTACTTATCTACTATCCTTAGTTGCCCCGTAATTGGGGAAAGAGTTAATGCAGTTTAGCAAATCATAGAACCCTGTAGAAGCAGCTGCAACAGGGGGTGACCAGATGGCTCCCTAAATTTGCAACAAAAGAGAAGTAGTTTGCTCTATCTCATTCCTAGTCAATGTCCTAAAATGTTATTCATCACCTTGTTCATCACATAAATCATATCACTGCTTTCATTATTAACTGCTTTGGTTAACTTTTTATAGGTTACAGTCACACCTTGAATTTTTTACAAATTTAAGAGAAATACATCATGAAATAATTGCCCCAAACATTTGCAAAGATGCACAAAAATTACCCTACATAATAGTGCTAAGTTACAAAATAGGAGCACAAGAAACTCACAGTTTTTATGTTACTTAATGAGGTTACATATTATTGGCAGACAATTTAACTACTTAAAGTGGAATCACTTGGGCTGCTTTAGAAAGAAGAAAGACCCCTGGAGAACAAACACGTGAGAGAACAGTGTAAAAGGCAAAGGAGATATTTATAACAAAACGTAACAAATGGTGGGCGGCTCCTGTTAAATGTCGAAGAGAGTGTACGTAAAGGTCTCTCATTTGTTATGTTTCATAATATCAGTTACACTCTCAGGGTCAATCCTTTCTCTAGATGAGGAAGAGGCCGAAAGGCAGTTATGAAAAAGTTACCAAATATTATTCCATGGCTTCTTTAAGAGAGATCATATTTGCAAAGAAGATTCTTTCTGAAAACAGCTTTCTGGACTCCTTTTATAGTTGAAACTGATATCAAAAGTTAATTCAAAGTTTAAAAAAGAAAGAGTAAAGAAATGTTTTTGACCGTGACCACATAATGTTTATAATTATAAATGTGCTACATAAGTAATAGTATCTGTCAAACAGATTCCTCGAGGGTATAGGTAAAGAAGAATGTTAGCCTTGTTTTAGCATTTGCCTTGCTTTCCATAGTCATTATATTGGCATGAATATTCAAGCGCCATATCAGTTAGCGCCGACAATCCTAGCTCCACCACGTCTTTCTGTTCTGCTTACCTTAAACCTTAGTTGTAGAGATCTTCTAGTCAGTACCGTTAGGGTGACGATGATCCGAGATAGAGCAACAGGTTTGCCTAGTAAGTTGCCATCCTTTCTTTGTCTTTCTGTTAACTTGCCCGTAAGATGAAGTTGTTCAAAGCTGTCTCTCATCGCATGACCAAAAAAGCACAGTTTCCTTTTCACGAGGTTGCGAAACAGTAGCCTGACCTCCTCTGGATCGCTCTTTTCAGAATCCTGTTGTTTATAATTATGCCTAGCTAACAAACCTTTTAAAGTTGCATCTATAATCGAGTAACAAATCAACTTATTTTTGCAACACATCTGAAGTCATTAAATTTTGTAAGGCGCCATTTGTTACACATATTGTTTACAGTAGGAAAAACTTCAAAATCTTAGGGAAAAAGGGATAATAGAGTCCTTTATCAAATAAGGATGTCAAACAATGCAAAATATGATCTGAGTGTCGATTGAAATTCCCCAAACACCTGAAATCCTAAGTTATATCTTAGCAGCTTTGCTTGTGACTTGGTTGATCTGTCCCTGGACTGAACATGAGCTCGTAGGTTTTCTCATCATCCAGGAAAAATTGAGAACTCCTCTGTTGTACAATTTTTCAATAGCAACACTTACAGTCCTTTAGAAGATTAATATTTGACCCAATCTTTCAATTCAATAAGGATTTAAGACAAGGAGGTTACTATTCCAAGTTGTCTCGTTAGGAAAGCAAAAGTGACACACTATATCCCTACTTCTACTGCCTATTCCTAAAGATTTGTGGTCAATAGTAAATAAAGGCATCTTTGGACGTTGGTTAAAGCCTACCTAACGTGGACCTTTAAGAACGAGGTCTTTGTAGAGTACAGTTTACTCTGATTTAACTTCAACTCTGCCCCACAAACCTCAGGATGATAAGTATTGGTGGTAGCGCTATGGGACAGATTGTTGAAAACGCAATTATCCTTTCACTTTTATCTGCTGGAGTAGGACAGATCTGCTGAGAAAGGATTATCTGCTGGAGAGGCTGGGAGTCTACAATTGTGTGTGCTTTGGCAAGGAGAACAAAGGAAAATTTTAAGCAATAGATAAAGTAAGAAAATGAAGTGCTATGTCAACTCTGAATTGTCAAAGGATGTAAAATTTCCTCTCAAGATCGAATGAAATGTAAAAGGAAACATTTCTTTTCTCCTCAGTTCCCCTCTTTCAATCTAGTTGCTCTACCCTTACTATGTCATTGTTTCGTTGAGTATGTCATAAGTTGGCCTACTTATTTGCAATTGTATTTACTTAATAGTAAGCTTCTAATGTTGTTTTATTTACTGTATCAAAAAAAACAACAGGAAAAATTTAGAAAGCTTTGAGGATTAGAGAGTCAGTTTGTTTTCAATTTGGGCCACAATAGCAGTTGTATAAACATGTCACGACATTAAATCATCAATGTACTATGTTACCTTCTAGTAATTTCCTTGTTGTCAAAAAAAAAGTAGTATTGCATTGTGTCTAAATTTAATGGCTGTCATCTTGTGCGTCTTGGCCTTCCCTATCTAATGGTAAGAGAGCAAGTCTCCGTGTTTTTAAGTACACTCCTGAATTTCAGTCAATTACAACTATCCCAAGAGCAAATCTAAGCAGCTTGGTGCATCATACTTGCCGTTGTCTACATGCACCTCCCAAGTGTATCAGAATGGTGACAACAAATATGGGCGTCGACAAAAAAATGCGACCAACATTCAGTTTGAATCTGCCAAGGTAAAAAGAGTTTGGTTTCCATTGCAACTGCAGAAATAAGTCCTAAGATTCTTTATTTTGAGTGACTTTAAGATAAAATTCTTTGCACATAAGAAGTGTAGCAATTCGCCCTTTATCAGAGATGCCTCTAGTGAGACAGAGGTATCATGAGCATTGACTACATGATAAGCATTTGTAATAATATGGCTAAGAAAGCAATAAAAATAATATTTAAATATGGTCAACTCTTCTAGTGTCTGCTGTCTTTTATTCCGTAAGTAGAGAGATAAAAATCTTTTGTGTTATTAAATATAAAAAACGACTTGACACACAGTCAGTTTTGTGGAATACTTTATACGCCAAGTTTTTTCTACTAGTATGTTTTGACGCTCTACAGTTATTCACTTATTCATGCAACTTCGGAACGGAAATACTGAATCTGCCATCAAAAATCAACTTTAAAAACAAAGATCTTTAAAACGTTAGACAGTTTAACTATCTAGGTCACATATTATTCATTGTACTCTCAACCACTCTGTTGTTCATTTCCAACCACATAAGTAGTGTATACCAAAAATAAAATCAGCTTGAACCAGTGTTTCATGAAAAGAAAACTAACCTGTGCATAAGAATTAAGTTTCTGGAGACATAAATTTGTAACAGATTTCTTTTTACAGTGCAAGACTGGCAGTTGTGTGCTACTAAAATGAGAAATATTGAAGCTGAATGAAATGGTTTCTTACGTCATATGGTAAAGGGAGTTTTCAAACGTAGAAATACGCCTCGTGATGCTTACTTTAACCCAGAATTGGCAACATCATGGGTTTTCCGCTTCAACAGTTCGCGTTGCAACTACATCGACAAAATCCAACCCCCTCATCAAAAAATTACCCCACCTATAATGGCAATCCCCTCACAAATTCTAAAATTTCCCCAACCCCCATCTACGGTGGCAGTTTGGAAAACGTCTCAATCACCCTAATGATAGGGGGGGTGCACACTATGCAAGCCTGGGTCTGATACGTTTTTTCTCATTCGTGATATATATTTCATCATCTATCTTTATATCATTATATATAAAACCAGCTCTTGACCAATTTGGCAAATTTTCCTTGACATCACACAACCGTATTGGTAAAACGCCAACGAGGAAACTACAACTTTGACAACGTCTCGTCATATTACAAGACCTCAGGCGTCATGTACGCTGAAAGGCTACTTGGCTACATAGATTCTGGAAAAAAAAATTCAAAAAATATATTTGTCCCTAAACGCGAAATGCATTTTGGGAAATAATTTGTACTTCTTGTGGCCCTAGCAAATTTTTTCCTTATCGTATTGGCCTCGTTTCAATATCCACGTCCCAGGCTACTATATACAACTTTGTCAGGACCAACTTCTTACCTTAGAGTACTCAGTGTTTCTCCATAGTGTATATTAGCTGGGCTGATTGTAGCAATCATGGCTGTCTTTGAATTCCCTCCTAAACTCTCTTTTAAAAGCCTGAAAATCGTAAAATCAACAAGCGATAATTACACAAGCTGCCAATACCAAGTAAATTAAGAAATGTAATTATGTGATGAAAAGTAATGTATTGTAATAATAAAATGGAGAGCGTACAGTAACTCAATAAAAGTTGGTTTGTTGTTTTAGTCTTAGCGGCTTTTATCCCGCGGTGTTATTCACAGTGGCTAATTTTCCTGATGAATCCAACAAACGGTCCTTGTGTACTTCTTCATATCTCTTCCCCTCCTCCTAGTTCTATTTCCTCTTCTTCTACTACGGGCTTGAACTACTATTCGCGTGGGGCCATCGGTGTGGATTATTTCAGGGTTCCCAGCCCGACCTTGAGAAAAAATTCCCTGATAATTCCCTGATTTCCCTGACGAAATTTAGAAAATTTCCCTGACAATTCTACAACGGAGTATTGCCATATATGCCTTGTGCAAATCTAACATGCCATTATATGAAGCGTCATAAATTGTATGAAGAGAAGTTACGCGAAGGTCATACATCTCGTAAATTCAGTTACATTTCCAGGGTTCCCAATCTCACCTCGGCAAAAAACTCCTTGACAATCCCATGATTTCCCTGAACTTTTCCTAAATTCCCTGACAATTCCCTGACTTTAATAAAAAAATGAGACCAGTTTGAAATTCCTTGATAATTCCCTGATTTCCCTGATATACAGGTTGGCTGTGAACCCTGTATTTATATCCTGTCTGGTGTCGATGCGCGACGCCTTCTTTTCTGCCATTAACCGTCTCTCTACCCCCTTTTCCTCACTAGCACCCACTACGCCCTCTTGTCCTCATAATTGTCTTCCTACTGATTACGCGGCCTTATCAGAAAATCTTGACAAATAAACATTACTGTACATAAGAGTACACACCCTCTAATGTGTAGGTATAAAATCAAGTTTCTTTCATCAAAAGTAGGAATATTACTATTCAGAATGCCTTATCTTTAAATTATAATAAACATCTGTCATGACACAAATGCACACACTAGCATACACAGAGAACAGATGCACCCAGCATACCATAGACAAATGGGTACTGACTTACCCAGATCCCAATCCATAACCTTTCTGCAACAACTCATCCAATAACAGCACAATCAAACCGGCGCAGAAAAGCTACAACAACAAAAAAGGGCAGTTTGGTATAAAAGGGGGGATGCATAACAAAAGAAATATTTTCTCGCCGAAAAGTGCTCTCCAATTCAAACTTGAAAGACACTTGTGTCACACTTCACACCTGGGGTCAAATATCCATCCAGTCTATTGTAATCTTCCTTTGATATTAATAACATCAAAATTTCTTTGCCAAAAAGCACATTTTGGTTCTTTCAAAATTTTAAGTTTCTGATGTCTATTTGGCAGTGTTACTTCTTTGAATCCAAGGCTTAACAGAAAGAAGTGTATTTATCTTGTAGCTTTATCAGAGCAATTGTTGACTCCAATTAATGACTAGTTTTGCTGCAGAGTTCCCAAAACAACATCAAACTTAAGAGTAATGTCACTACTGGGTTACTATATCTAAACAAACTAAACAGAACATCCAATTTCATGAATCTACTCTAAATAGGCACCTTAAAGAAGCAGTTCTCAACCTTTTTCACCCTGAACACTTAAATAATTCAGTATATATATCCTTGCCCCTTAAAATTTGAGGCATTGATATATTACAGAATTAATAAACAGAAATAAATTCGTGGGACCTTTGTTTTATCAATATGTAATCAAGGTAAGGTGAAGTCAGTCCTATACTACATTCACAGCGTAGAGGATTTGATATGGCAGAGAATCACATGTTCTGAGCCATCACATTGCCAGGTAAGGTGGCAAGTTCCTTCCCTTGCTACCTTTTATTCTTTCCCAGCTAATGCCAGGTACGCATTTTCCTGCTGGGTGCGCAGTAGGAGCTTTCAGACTGAAGGCAGAGCATAGGCTCCAACCATCAACCTTCAGCTTGCTAAACCAGCGCTATACCGGCTGAGCTAATTCGCCTCACGTAAATCTAGACAAAGTACAGCATGCAAAAGAAGAAGCAATAAGATTAAAATCATTCAAAAGTGTACAAGCCCTATAAAAACTTGATAAAATTCTATTTAAAATGAAAGGATGAGCATTATTATGTTCCAAAGCCAATATAAATGAAATGACTATTTTGTTTCTGTTTCTTAACTCAATAAACAGTGCCTTGCCGATGAAAACTTTTTTAAAAAATGCAAAGGCTCGTTCTGTGTTTTATGGAGTCACTAAGTGAATACTCAACCAGAACCACCTTTCCCCTGCTTTGTACAGTAACTCCTCCTCATGAGAATGCTATGCCTTACAGAATTCCAAAGTATAAAGAAATAATCTAAACAACTGTAAACTGGCATTTCATTCAACAGTTAACCCTACCTAGCTCGGGGGGGGGCGGGGGGGCAAGCTTTAGGTAAGAAAAATTGGGCGGTCACGGTTTGTAGTCTGGTCACGTGATACTGATACAAAAAGTATTGTGAAAAGGGCTATAACTCGAAATGTTTTTCATGAATTTTACGAATATTTTGTAGAATAATCTAAAATTAAGTTCTTAATACATATTTCACCAATAATTTTGCAATAAAGCACATAAATTCAACGTCAAAGGCTACAAAGTATTTAAAAACTTAATATCAAAGCATACAACCACGTTTCATAGACGTTATACACGTTAAAATAGCCGTGGGCCTACTAGGACACCCACCTCCACCTCCTGTGCTGGCTTAAGTCATCAAAAACCCAGGTACCATAAATATTCCTTGCATGTTCTAAATGGCTATTCATGTATGGCTAGCTACTCTACATCCCCTCGTTCGTGTCATATTTACGTTTTTAAAAATTACTGGAAGCAATAAAGAACCTCCCTATATCTATTATTTGGATCAAAGACCTGGACAAATTCGTTGATAGTAAAGTACTCCAAACCTTTCCCTCTTGAACTTAGCAGTTTGTGGGCCAGTCAAAGACATACAGCCACGCCTGATAATTTGTGTTTTTCTAGAAATGATCACTAGTTTCATAAGTGCTACACCCTTTCGTTTCACCCTTTGAGTTTACATGCAATGCCATTAGTGCACAAAGACATTTTTGCAGGAAGACCTGACACATTATTTACTAGAGGCACCATTGACACCTTAGGCGCCCCCTAGAGGAGTTCATTGGCCTCCCTTGAAACATTTATCAATTTTTACATTCTTAGATGTATTTTACTCAGGTTTGAAATCCATTTCAAGACCACTTCTTTAAACTAACACTTTGAAATACTAATGGAAAATAAGGCCATAACGCCCTTGGTTATGTGCCCGACGTACTTTATGCCTTGCTTTCTAAATGTCACTACAAAAATGACTACCCTATTGAAAGTATCAAGGAAAACTTTTGATAGATTTTATAAACTTACAAGCATATTTGGTAGAGGAATCTTTCTATAGAGTGCCATATTAGGTAACACTAGCCCCCTTTCTGTTTATAGCCTCGTTGTGGTGACTTGTTGGCGGGAAAATTTTAACTGCAGTTTGATAAACGGTGTATTTTCTGTCTAACACTTCTCTAACAGTTTACAACTTTAAACCCTCTGGAAATAATTCCCGAATTTTGCATGAAACACTTTTCTACGCATGTCGTTGCCACCACGTATCTAAGGTGGTTTTAACTTTGGATTCAGTCGCGTATTAGATCCACCGTCATGCATCATATATTTACTATTTCGCTTTCCCTTTTACGTCTACTCATTAATTTTGTGATTTATATTTTTGCATAAAAGAAGCTGCAAATTAAGTGTAATTTAGTGTACCTAATAGATTACTGAAGTTCGAAAACATAGGAAATATAACTTATAACATAGAAATAGAAAATATATCACCACGTTTTTGCAACTTTTGCTCTACCAACTGAGCTAAGTCCTTCTGCTCACCGGACAGTGCATAGTCCCTGACCACTTTCGTCCAACGAGCCTGAAATGAAACGTGAACACTTTTACAGTATTACTTTCACAAAGCGCCTCCTTCTTGTACAAGACGAGAATAAACGTCTCAACTACACAGCAGAAATATCAATACCCGACACATGCCATAGAACGGTTATAGATAAAAGGATTTTGCTACTATCATATCTGTTCGTATCATAGCATCAACTCCGCAGCCCCAAAAGATAAAATTGATGACAATGGCGAGTACCTACATTGAATTAATACCAGATCATTAATCTAATACTTCCTGCTAGCACAGCTGATCATTAATCTCCCACTTCCTGCAAACACTTTCTGGCGCCCTACGTTCATCTCTATGTCTTTAAAAATGATTTCTCCAGTTTCTTAAATCCTACTCGAGTTCCTTCATCGACTATACGATAGAAAACTGATCTATCTGGCCTTCGTTTTACTAAATCGATATTCTCTGGTAGTTGACATAATCAAATAGTATTGTTTAACAAACCCTTTGCGTCGTCATGGGCAAGTAGAAATTGGGAAAAAGTGGTTTCGAATTTATTTACGTAAACGAACATGGCATGGACTCGTTGATTCGTCATTGTAAGGTTTTCTGCTTATATTTCCCCGAGTTTCTAGGATTGCGTTGCATCGTTAAGATTAATCAATCATTATTTGATATGTTTAATGAAAAACCGTTAAATCAAACCTACTAAGTGGATTTCTATCCTTATTTTCAAAATTACCTTTGGTCGATGATTTTACTTGCGATAGCACAACAACTGTTTTGCAAAGTATGATTTTATACTTAAAAACCAGACTCTAAACCTTGAAAAAATCATCGACTTACACTTTCTACCCAATAATAGAACAACTACACGCAGCCAGTTCCTTCTCCTTATTACTTTTATAGTATTACTTTTAACTATGAACCAGTTTATCACGTTTGTGAAGGAGCATGTGAAACTATTGAACAGTTCATCACGTTTGTCACGTGACACACCACACTGCTGAACAGTTTATCATGCTTGTGACCAGTGTATCGATTATTTAATAACCTCGTCTGTAGAATGCTGCCGGCTGACATTAGCGACCAAACAATTTTTGAATTTTTCAATCGAACGTTGTTTCAAGTGGTCAGGCTTCTCTAGCAAAGCTTGCCCGTACGTACAACAGACGTCAATAACAAGTTTTATTAAAAAGTAACATCAATGCATCTCTTTATGCAAGATTTAATTGATTTGGAGAATGCATTTGAAAGTATACAGCGATACAGTTGACAAAAGTTCACTTCAATTACAGCATTACACTTTCAGATCAGCAATTATTCAAAGTCTGTCACGTAACGTAGGTAAAGATTTGTTCTCCATGAAACGATGATGACTTAAACACCTCTGTCAACATTTTTGGTAACCCCAAAGCAACCTCACTGCAACATTGTAATCGATTTTGTCATTAGCAAACCATTATCATTTGGACGTCAACACGAAAACATTCTTACATTACCCCCTGAGACTATCAGAAACTGTTCCGGTACGCTAAGGCATTTTTAAGACAGAGGCACGTAAGCGGGAAGGGCTTCATGACAGCTTCAGACAAAATGAGTTGAAGGGTCCTTCACTACACAAAGAGATTCACTAATCTATGTTTTATAATTTCACTGATCTATATTCTGTAATTTCACTAATTAATTTAATACTAAGTATAACTTAATCTAACCCCAATGTCATGCCCCGTAAATTAGAATTCCACAATGTTATAAAGATATCAATGTACATAACTTACTGTCCAAAAAGGTTGAAGAAGATAGCAAAAGTGTAGTACAACCGACCACCAGGATGTCCCAAAATGGGAACTTGATAACATACTTCTGTAGATACTCGTCTCTTTTAGAAAAACTCTTGCCCCTCTAACAATGAAACAAAACCAAATACCTTACTTTGTTGCCTCGCCCCTGTCATAAAAAGACCCTAGGAATGCCCAGGTATATCGTTGTTACTACTACTACTACTACTACTACTACTACTACTACTACTACTACTACTACTACTACTACTACCACTACTACTACTATTATTATTATTATTATTATTATTTTTATTATTGTTGCAATATTAAAATTAGTTGCAGATTTTCTGTATTCATGTTATTCATGTTGCTAAATTTAATTCATAGCTTTTGGTATTCTTTAGCTGGGTGCCCCTACTGAACATCAAGGCGCTACCTGCAAACCCAGATGTTTAGCACATATCAAAGAATCCTAACTGTTCCAAGTAATCATGCTTTCTGAAGAGTCCCAAATGAGATGGTATTACTTCTACAATTATTATTGATATTTTTATTATTATTATTATTATTATTATTATTATTGCCATATTAAAATTAGTTGCTGATTTCTGCATTCATGTTATAAAAACCTCAATATCTTAAGTGATATTTAAGTTTATCCATAATCCTCAATCATTTCTGGAGATGAACTACGACCTAATTAGAATGGCATACGGCATCTTTTGGAACTTACAATAGGCTTTGAAACAAACTTAAAATTAAAGAACGATCGCAAATTATTGAAATATCGAGGCTTACGTAACGACTTAGGGCGCAGATATGATTGTAAATTTGTCAAGTTTAAGTGCGATCGGTGCAATACAAACCAAAAGCTGATCGTTTCTGTCAATGCTAAGTAATCTAAATGTTCCTAACACAGATTATCTCTCTAAGAAAGTATCATTTGTACAATATGATCCAGCTATTACATATTTTGTAACCGGAGTAAGGAATGGCCTAAAGTAGAGCTTTTATCCTGGTAGGAGGCATAAACCATACCTATTCCAGTATGCCTTTCTGTAGGCGATTACTGAGAATGTATACTAATGGAAACAACAAAATTTAAAGTTTAAAAAGTTACACTGGCTTGCAAAAAATTAATTTTGGTCTGAGGCAAGAATGGGATAGGTGTTTTTGCTAATTCGGGTGTGCTGAATTCAAAGTTATAAATAGTTTTGCTCTATCACCTCTAGTTTTCTGGCTTTTAAATAGTCTCATTTTTGGACTCTTCTTTTTGGAATGAATAAACATTTACTCAACTTCTGCGCACTTCATAGGGGAAATCATCTTCAAAACTCGTCCTCGACAACTTGTTCAGGACGAGATTTACTGAAACTCTCGTTTACTCCAAGATGATTTTTCGTACCATTTTAGGCGCTCTAAAGTCCATAGGAATTGTGTATATAGAAATTGCAGGCACTATGTGAAGTCCATTTGCCGTGATTGAATCACTTTTGGAAACGTTTTGAGTCAAAAGTGCACGAGTTTTATCGATGACGCGCATCGTTGGCTTTCGTCGAAATTTACTTTGAGCTCATATTAACAACAGTGATGTCAGGAAATCACGAGAGCACTCAAATTCTTTGAGACGTTTTAGAAATAGATGGAAACAACAGCATTTGCTTTGTCTACGTAGAATGAGCGAAGAGAAGGAAGCAGAGCTAAAGGAAGACCAAAGAGGAGATGGCGTGATGATATTGAAGAGAAGGCTGGTAGCACGTGAATGCAGAGAGCACAAGATCGGAAGGCGTGGAGGAAATTGTGGAAGCTACCCGCCAGCCATAGCGTGAACAGCTGACATAATGATGATGATGATGATGATGACGACGTAGAATGACCATTTCATCTCTATAGTTATTGACAAACCGGAGGACCAGCTTGGCCTAACCTACTTGGTGAACCGATGAGAAGTACGGTAGACCTACATTAGATTTTCTTGATTTGCTGAGCTACATGTTTGTTTTTTTATAAGCATACGATTTTTCCGGGACAGGCTCGGGTATGCTTGAGCAGGACTCCATTTCAGGCTCAAAATATGCTTGTCATAGCTTATTTTTGGTCAAACTCAAATCCAGAAAAATTTAACTCGGATAGTGTTCAACAATAACGCTTCTAAGGTAGGTAAAGGCTTCGTTCGAACTATATGAAGGACTCTCCCAGTCTCTCAATCAAAGACCCCTGATGAGCAGTGGGCCCCGATATTGAAACTACTCTAAATAAACAGAAAAAACACCGAACAGCCTAACTAATATATAAAGGGCAGCTCTGGCGTCCAAGGGCGCCCCTCAATTTGACCTACCGGGTAGAGAAGCAAGCCATGAGGCAGGCTCAACCGCCAGTAGGACTCTCTTCACTCTAAACAATGAAACAATTACACGTGAATTTAAATCATAGATCCGCCAATTTGGTACAATCACAAGTCAACGTCAGGACTCGGAAAAACTGGTCGGGCAATATGCTTACTGTATGCTTATTTCTAAAGCAATCCGAGCCTGTGTCATGGAGATCAACAAATTTTCCGACATAAATGGACAATTATGTAATGATCGTTGCTGTCCATTGAATGTCTCGACTACCGGACGATGTATTTTGAATGAAGAGTACGTCACCTTTTGTTGCAAGACCGGCATTTTGTGACGTCATATTCAAAACATTAAAGTAAGATAAATTGGAACTGTTTGATCGAAGAGGGAGAGTTCCCTTGAAAGAGCCGAGGGAAGATTAGTCTTCGTGGTGGAGGACCACAACAGTACGTTCATAATGATGACTGTACTGCAAAGCTGGTTTGTGAGAATCTTAAGTAAGTATTTAAGTAACTAAGCTGACCACACTCATAAGTGTAAAAACGTTCAATCTCTTGCTGGTAAGTAGTGAATTGCTTTCTGTGTAATGGCTAGCTTGTAACAAGCAGAGTAACTTCCGTCCCTTTTCAATGTTATTAAATTTTCATGGTCATTTTAGTGACAGGATTTATACCTAGCCATTCACGTGCAAGTAAACTTGAAAACACTTCAAAGTAAACTTTAAATGTTTTAACTAGTGACAAATTTTCTTCCTTGAACATTAATTTAGTCCAAACAAAGATGAGCAAGAATAGCCACTCATGATATACATAGAGTTTTAAAGTGTACAGAAGCGAGAGGGGCACTGAAAGCATTTGAAAATCTGTGGTTTTCATATGGAAGAATGAGGCTAACACGCGCACTTACGACCAACTAAACAATGTTAATTTCTTAAACTACCAACAGGTATTTCACAATATCCTTTATCACAATTGCAAGAGAAGAAAATCTTAGAGATCCCTGTAAATTTATTTTAGTCGAGAGCCATCAGAAAATACGGTTTTGAGTCTTTTTGTCTGAAAGATTCTTACTTAGTAAAGGGAACTTTTCCTCTTATTAAGAAATTTACAGGCTAGTAATGTCATCGCAAAGAAATTCCTTTTAAGGGTTAGTGGTTAACCAATTTCAATTCTGATAATGCTCCCTCTAATTTGTTAATATTTTTTATTTATTCCCCCCTGCTCTTTTGGTATTATAGACATCAAACCCTGCTTGTTCTGAACTTGAAGTTGTAGTACTGGATTGGCTTGGTAAGTAAGTGCATTTGTTAAATACAGGAAAATGACTTTGTTTGCTTTAGGGTAGACTTCCATAATCACCAAATTAATGTACCCTTTTTTGACATCATTTGCCATCAGGAAAATTTTCTGGTGGTAGCATTTGTTAATGTTTGTGTACCAACAACTACTTTACAGGCGCCTTTACGAGCGACGTCCTTTGAGAAATGCTCTGAACTTTGAACGGCAATCTTGCAACTAGAAATGATTCCTACCTTCGATAGTGGGCATCTTTACACAACTTGTTCGACAACTTCATGTACTTTCATTGCTATGTGGTTCTTTGATCGTGCTTATCGTGATAAACCCCAAGTGAGTACCAGGGGCCGCATTAAAAGTTCCTTAACAGAAGTGAAAATTCTTTAAGCAGTTAGGAAAACTACCTAGGGAAGGAAATCTCTCAAGTGAAATGCATAAAGCACTTTGAGAGGCTCCTTAGCTAAGGGTTTCCCTAACTGTTAGGGAATTTGCCTAACTTTGATGAATATCCGGTAGCCAGTAATGAACTAATGAAAATCCTGGTTTCAACTTCTCGGCATCATAAATTGGGGGTTTCCTAGCCAGGAAAACATGCCAGCACTGCATGAATTCACTGAGTACAGCACACATTGTGTATTTTTTCTGTAGCAATAATTTACCAAGTAAGAAAACACTGCCTAACTGGAACTCTGAGGGAGGTCTCGCCCCCCTCTCCCCTCCAAGTTGTGCACCTGCTGAGAGGTAATCTTATCAACTCGTTAATCTATCTTACAAAATAGAGTGTTATATGATGAACAACCCGACTGATAGTGCTTAGGTGTACGTTTGTAGTGTGTGCATGAAGGTATTGGACGATGCGTGGTGTTTTCGTTCACGAGGCCAATTTTGTCCTTTATAAGATTTGAGATGAACAGTATGCATCTACGTTAAATATACCGCAAACCAGTTGATCCTATCCTACCTTACTTCTACTCCTGTTTCTATCCTGATTCTACCCTAATCTACTCTAGAAATATAATAAACTAGATTTCCCATGCTTTTTATGCAACTAACTCGTATTTATTAATGTCAAGAAAATCGGTGTGATAGGACCAGCTGCCGCAAAGTAACACACATAGGCCTGTTTGAAAAAGCAAATCTCTGGTAATTTTTTTGACCATTACAGAAAATCCATTGGATTTTCATAGCCATGAGAACTCTAGGACTCCTAAAAGCACATTGCATTTTATCCGCTTTGACAATACAAAGTAATATAAAAGAGGAACCAGTCTGTCTTGTGAGTTTACTTGTTACTGATTTCTCTCGAAGCTTGTGTATTTGCTGATTTATGTATAAACGTTTCATTTTAGTAAACGAATTAGGTACCTTAAATCTAGTGAAGAATTTAGTGGGTTGTTTTCTCAATTTCCTTTATGCGTAGCATTTATGTTTAGGATGTACTGTAAGGTAAATTTGAAGGGAATTCTTAGAAGTTAAGAGACTTTTTACATTTATGGTATTTCTTGGATATGAGCTCTGGTTCAAATAGAAGAGATGAGTTTATCAAAATCAACATATTTGTAAAATGTACCCCTTAGGGCAAACGCTGATTTGGAAAGGGGCGCTTATTTTAAAATTCTTCTTGTTCTTTTGGAGTAGATACCTATTCCAGGAAGGGTTATTTTTTCTGGGAGCATGCCTGTTCAAGGAATATGGCATACATTCTGATGGGCAACTAAAGAAAAAAGTGGGCACCGCATATCATGATACTGTTCGTAACCAACTTATAAACATACCGTTCTTACCCATTTTCATGGGCCACTCACGAATTCTTTAGAGCCTTTGGAAATGCGTGGATCTCATCAGTTTACCAGTGAACCAGTAAATGTCAACCCATTTTACACGAAGGTATAGCAATTCCATCATCATACTTAATACATAATACTCAAGACACATCGTCAGAGGAACTCACATCAATGCTTCACAAAAACAGATAGCAAATCTTCTCATAATGTTAAAACAAGCAACTTTACCTTAATAAATCTAAGTAAAGAAACATCCTTTCAAATCGGTCTATTCCTGTGTGTCAGCTGCAGTCTCGACTTCTTTAAATAAACTTTATCTCTTTCGTCCAAACTCAAAACTAAATATTTGACTGAAAACCGAAAAGAGTAAAAAAGTTCGTGGAAAGAATGCACTATCATTTATTGAATAACAAATATTGCTAATTAACGTAAGGAAGTTTATATTGCGGGTCTAGCAACTCACATCGTATTTGCCATTTGTATCAAAGATGAGGTTGTTGAGGGAGATTGTGCACCAAGACCTATGCTCAGTGTTTCAGCATGTAGGGGTGGTAACGCAATGCTGAGTAATGAAATTCAACGAGAGGTACAAGAAACTCTTGAAGAAATCAACACAGTTAAAAATGAAAGATTCGTGATAAAATGGGTATTAACAATTTAAAAAGTATTGATGGCATTAAAGTCAAACATGATGATGATCTCTTGTCTTTTTGAGAGCATTTGATCTCCGAGACTACTGTTGAGACTCGGAACGCTTATTGCATTTCAAAGGAAACAGGGGTAAAAACTATGATGATCCCATGTTAATGGGCCATATAAGTGGTTCGTTTCTCAGAAGTTGACACCAAATTCTTTCAGAAACTGGCTGGAGTTCATCATGGAGACATACTGGCGCCATTCCTTTCTATTCTGGTCTTCGACTAGGCCCTACGCACGGCAAACTCCGGCACGAGCATTTTGGTTTCACTCTGCAAAATGCGTTGTCGAGGACATCAAGCGAAGAAAAAAAGGAACACAGGCTATTTTGACTATCTGATCTTGTTTGCTGACTGCATTTCAAACGCAGAATCTCTGTTGCAATAGCGGGAGCATTTGCCAGCACTGTAGTCCCAGTGTCAATACATAATAAGACGCAATTCATATCACATATGCAAATCAGAAGCAATTCTACTTTAAGCAGACTCCGTCCGAAGGTCTCGTGAACGTCTTGAAATGACGATAGCTAACATAATACGCACGAATGTAAAAATTCTCAACAAATGCCAGACAGAGAAATTGCAACAGTACATCGAGAACCAGAACAACAAATGGGTTCCTCATGTTGCACGAGCATCAAATGAATGCCTTATGTTCGTGAATGAAAAGTTTACAAAAGTGGGATACCACCATAAGACTGTGTATGAGAGTGTGATAAAATCCCAAGAAGATCTGGGTATATCGATAGAAACATTTTTGAGGAACTGTCGTAAACGAAAGATTGTTGGTCAATCAACTTAACTCAAGTTGATGCCTTAGGTTCCGAGATGGTATAACAGGTTAAGAATTATGTATGTATGTAAGGAAGAGACCTGGAGATATCTTGAGACAAGGCAAGTAAAGCAAGACGGCGAACTGAACTAATTGATAAAAGCAAGGTTCAGAAGAAGGATGTAGCTAGACAAGATGCTCAAACGAGGAAAAGACGTACCCACGATCCATCCCTGGCCACAGCTGAAAGATGAAGTAGAAAATAACGGTAACTTAGCTTTTTAAAGGCTAAATTTCTGAAGCTTCACGTTATCCAAAGCTTACTAGCTTCAAAAAAATTTCTTTATATCTTGAGTTTGTTTTGCCTTTACTAGACTTTTTCGCATCCACTGAATCAGCAAGCCCCAAGGTGAGCCTGTTTGATTCGAAAACGTATCAGGGGTTGAATAAGCCACAGCAGGGGAAGTAACACCAGCAACAAAAATGAATAGAATTCGAACAGTGCAGATGGTAAAATGACAAAGATGAACAAGGAAGGAATCGAAATTCACAAAGTAAACAAAAATTAGGGATGTGATTGGCTACAAACAAATTTGATTGTAACTCATATAATTTGTTGTCATCTGTTGTCCAAATGAGAGCTTAAACGAAGAATTGGAGACATCGTTTGCAAGGAAGGTAAACTAAACCGAACTCATCTTTCACCTAACAATGTTTGTTATCTATAAATAGTTGGATATTACTTTCTATACTTTCCTACTCTGGTGAATACTTGATCAAGTGTTGATGACACAGTTTGAGCATGTTGCTTATATGGCAATATAATATATAAAGGAAGAAAAGTGATTCTTCTATTTTAAAGCCAGTTCAAAAATCACAATTTAATTTTTTTGAACAAAAAAGCCTTTTAACCATAGGAAACAATTGGCAAGCGTAGCAGTATTGTCCCCAGATTTGGCTCATAAAAAGTTATTGCTTCAGCTATACTCAGGAGTTTTTTAAGTAGCGAATACTAATTAGACATTCGATATTAGAAACCGCATTTACGACAAAAAAATGGCGTTTACCCGAATTAAAAAATATCTTTAGGAGTCCCCAGATCAGTTGGCTTATAGCTGTATTTTGTTTTTTTTATAAATATTTATCTTTTTTACAATTTAGATTGATTGTCAGTAGATAAATGAAACACACAAAAAATGTTTATTTGATGGTAGAGCCTTATACAGTTCGGGGTAGTTGTGTTGTGTGAAAATACAAGTGGCCTTTCGCAGTCAATGCGCAGGGCACTTCTCAGGGTATATATGAGGTACAGTTTCTTAAGCTTTAATTTGACATCCAATTTTGGTATCAAGTCTTTGAGTAGAAAATATACTCTTAAAACGATGCTCTTTGCTGAAAGTATGCAAAAGAGATTTACAGAAACCCTGTACGATGTTTATTAATTATTGAAGTTCTATGGTTTATCTGCAAGGTATTATATTACTAGATGCTGATTTTTAGATCCCAAAAATACTAGGCAAAAAGGGGAGTAGAGGTTAAAAATTTGCAGTGACATTGTTTAACTACTCTATGAACAGGAAGTACTGGATAGTTAAAGGGTACCTTAGTCGAATAATGCTTTTATTTTAAGATTTCACTTTCTTGTATTTGTCATCTGAAAAGATTTGTAGCTATTATGATCTTGATGAAACTTTTTATGGAAAGCATTCTTTGCTTTGGTAGGACTTGATGTCTTATTCTCTCTTGTTTTCAACAGCTCTAAATAGCAAACTATTTAAAGATGTGCTGTTCTATATCCCATTCGGCAGTGGTACTTCAGCACACGAATTAAAGAGCCTCAGTCGAATAATCCTCTTATTTCAAGATGTTCATTCTCTTTTATATGTCATTCGAAAGATTTGTAGCTATAATGTTCCTCAAAAATGTTTTTATTGAAAGCATTCTTAGCTTTGGTAGGATTTGATATTTTATTCTCTCTTGTTTTCAACAGCTCTAGATAGCAAACTATTTAAAGATGTGCTGTTCTATATCCCATTCGACAGTGGTACTTCATGATGACTGGCGAACTCAAGAACTCATCCCGTTGTACAAAGTAGGAGACCAGAGAGAATGCTCAAACTATCGCACAAAAGCGTTGATCAGTCACGCCAGCAAAATACTGCTGATAGCAGTCCTCCAATGCATTCTTACGAAACCCGACACATAAACAACGTACAGGAGGGGAATGGGATGCTCGGATCTTCTTGTGTCCACAAAGTAACTCGTTAAAAGACTGAACTCAACAAATGAAATCGCGTGCCTATTGCGTGCCTATTATGAGAGAGGCCCAGTTCAAAATTTTTGGGGTAAACACTGCACTCGTAGTGGACGACAGTCAAGATCCATCTGCTGCTCTGAAGACGTTAGACGCAGGCCGAAAAAAGGTGTCTCAAAATGAACAGCAATAAAGCAAAAGTGATGTTCATAGACACGCCCAACAGTACTGTGGTGGAGCTAAATGGGGAAAGGATCGAACCGGTGTCCCACTACAAATACCTGGGGTTGATCAAGAGGGCGAATAGCGAGAGCAGTACCGACATCAAGACCCGTATGGCCATGGGAAAGAAACGCATACTCGACTTGGCTCACATCTGGGAGGACCTTGGAGTTTGCATAGAGATCAAGCTTCGTCTCATTCGTGCCATCGTATGGCCCGTATTGAGGTATGGAGCTGAAGCCTGGACAACACGAAAATCGGAGGCCAAACGGATCGAAGCGGCGGTAATGTGGATGTATCGCAGGCTCCTGCAAGTGACCTGGCGTGACAGGACGACCAACGAGACTATTCTGAACACGCTCGGAATCAAAAGAGATCTCGCAGGTCTCGTTAAGATATGCAAACTGATGTTTGTCGGTAACGCGTGCCACGGTAGAGGCCTACGTAGCGACCTGATAACTGGCTATTACCTAGGGGAGTGGAGGCGCGTGTGGTCGCGCCGACAATACATCGACGGCGTGAAAGAGTGGGCGAACTCCACGATGGTTCGAGCGATTCGAAGGACGGTGGAGAGGGACGAGTGGCGGGCTCTGGTGTAACGTGCTGCTGAAGGCGGGCCATCCTCGACCCCGAGGACGCCCTGATTGGATTGAATTGGAAAGAACTCTTTAAGAATTATGTGGTTGGCGTACAATTCCCCGCCAAGTTTGAAGTGGTTGGCTATGCAAATGGTTTTACTATTAATTTTCTTGTAATAGACGTTGTTAGTTAACCATATAAGTTGCTTTATAATTTACTTATACAGAAATTTATTATACACCAGAAATTTTACAACTTTAAAAGATTTCGGATATTAAATCATGAGATATCCGTTATGTAAACAATTGTTAGTCCATTATTGTAGTTATTTCTGTACAGTTTAAGTCGTTTTAAAAATTTCTTTTCATAGCGCCAAGGAACAGAGCAATAAAAAGAAAATCCAATTGTTGTACATCAAGATTTCACAAGCAGATATAACGGATACATTGATAATATCACATCATTTACTCTATTACTCATTCTCAAGTATAATGTTTCACATCCCGTAATTAATTCTAAACGCAACTTTGTTTATAGTATAGCAAGCATAATATGGTATTTCATTGTAAAGTATTGACAGTTTATTATTGTATAGTATAGTATAATATAATATAGTATAAAAAAGTATGGTATAGAAAAGTATAGTATGGTATAGTATAGTATAGTAATAGTATAGTAATAGTATAGTATAGTATAGTATAGTATAGTATAGTATAGTATTGTACAGTATAGTATAATATTGTGTAGTATAGAATATATTTTACAATAGGATAGAAAAGTATAGTATAGTTCGTTACAGTATCACAACATGAGTGGACAATATCCATGAATCATTCATCCAGGATTTTCATGAAATAACTATTTACAGCAATAATATCTGATACCTACCTAATGATATTTCAAAGAAGATGAGCGTAATGAAGCTTTTCACGTCCATTGCACATTAATCCCTGCTCTTTAACGTCTTATGAGAAACAATAGATAGGAGCTTGAATGAAAGAAAAATGTATAACTTCAACAAAGGAAGAAAAAGTACTTGTTTTCTATGATAACAGTAAGAACCTAAAAGCCAAACGTGGCAATCTTGATCAACTTTAATTCATGAAACATTGATTTCTTCTACAGAGGCAGAAAACTAGAATTCTCTGTAGGGTAACTAGATCAGTATTTGGTTACATAGTGAAATTTGTGGCTTTCTCCAGCACGTTCTGGGTAATTGACGATAAGCTTGCTTTCTTTTGGAGAAATATATAGGTTTTAAGACTTGAGGGAGGGTTGAATTTCACTTGCTGGTTAGCTTAAATGATTGCCTGCCGTTTACTGTAAACAATGCTGACAGTGGCGGTGCCAGCATTCAAAAAGTGCGGGGTGGGAGGCATTTTTTCCCCAATAGAACATTGGATTAGGCATTTGTTTACAACGTAGGCGTTTTTCAACAACAAAAGAGACAGAAAATGTAATAAAAATGGCCTGTTTGTGTCTACGGCCTGTTTGCGTCTTCTGGTTTCCTATAAATTCTTTGCTAAAAGTTTTCTTTCTGCGTGCCATATCTTTGCTGTGACCAGTGTATGGCGAAAACGTTTAGTAAAAGGATGGCTCGAAATATTTAAATTTGGTACCACTACCCAACGTTTTACAAAAAGGTGCTTAGACAAACACAAGAATTAGATAAATAACTATAGATAGATAACGGAATTATTAGTGAAACGCCATTGACCGGTTTCGTTGCACCCTCATCAGAATGGCTCGTGCAAAGAACGGGCTGTTCAAACATTCAAGCATCATTTATGATAACTCTCATATATATATATATATTTATGAAGCGACGAAGTCGTAGGAGTTCGTTTTATTGAAAATTAACCTGTTTTCTGCACTTTAAGTTTAATATACCTTTCTCCCTGCCAACAATTAACAGCCTAATTTCTAACAAAAAATACAATAGATTCATAGCATAAAAATTTAAGAATCGACTTCAGAATTATTTGAGGCTCAAAACGCTTATTTGTTAAGAATCACGTGGCTTATAAAAATAAAGACCAACAGTTAGCGTCTTGCGTTCAAGGGCAAGGAAAGAGAAAGAGAAAGAGAAAGAGAAAGAGAAAGAGAAAGAGAAAGAGAAAGAGAAAGAGAAAGAGAAAGAGAAAGAATGTAATTGGGAGTTGAAGACTAAAGGCATTAAGTGAGAGTACGTAAAATGAGGCATCAATTTGCATCAGAAGGGAATATGGGCTTGGCAACCATAAACATAAAGTACAAAATAGTGGCAGAAGAAACGTCAACAGAAAGGGTCTAATAGCAGGCAAGAGCGAGAGTGGTAATAAAGGGAGAGCAAGAATAGGAAGGATAAGAGAAAAGAAAGAGACAGCAAGAGCCACAGAGCTAGCCAAACTGCATTGAAAGTGAAGAGGGGAACATTAGAAGTAATAACAGAATGGTTGGGAAAAGAATCTAAGACAAAGAAAGTACAACAAAATACACCATGGAAGTATAAAGATAGCCATGTGAAACAGGCAGAAGTTTCCACGAAAGCAATATCATCATCATCATGATCACTACCATAATCACTGTCAATATCATTATAAGCATCATCATCATCATCATTACCATGATCATCAACAACATCATAATCATTATCATCATCACCATCATCATGATCATCACCATCATAATTATTATCATAATCATCACCATCATGATCATAATCATAATCATTATCATCATCAGTATCATATTAACATCATCACCTTCATCATCATTATCATTATCATCATTATAATCATTGTCATAACCATTGCCATCAACACATTCTTATCGAAATTACAGTGTTGACGATGATAATTCCAAAAATCAAACAACTACTAACATTCCATAAGGTTTAAAGACATTAAATATTCACATAAGATGTGTAATTAATATTTTAATAAAGTAGTGACATCATGTCTTGTGTGCTGGATTAGAAATGAAAGTATCAGCTCTGTCTAAAAACCATAAAGATTGTAAAGATTGTGGATATAAGCGACAAGATGATGTAAAACATAGTCTGCAGATGTCTACCAAATGCTGAAGACATATATCATATCTGGTGCACCTCAAAAGGTGATTGAAAACACCTTTTTGTGTAGTGCTTATCCGTTTGAAGGTGCTGCTACTGAAAAGGCCAGCTACAAATGCGCTTTAGCATTATCTTAGAAGTTCACGTCATTAAAGTGCAGAATTGAAGGTAAGTGCATCAAAGTACCCCAGTTGCTTCTGTCTCTGACCTATCCTTTACCAACCACATTATTTCAAATTTATTAGCTAATCTTTTAAAATCAGGTGAGTTTAGTTTTTGTAAACTTTAATAAAATTCATTTCTAAAATCTCACTTTCACGATGGTTAAAAACCGGCCATCCCAAATGTTGTATTCCTAATCAAACAGAAACGTTTCATAGCCCGTTTTAAAAGTTAACAATGGTTAGATTTTATAGATTGGTGTCAGGTCTTTCAACTATTTGAACATTAAACCTTACCATTAATCATAAAAACTATCCCTATTTTACTAACAGTAGGCACATCTAAGCTATATCTCTGAATTTGCCTCCGCATTGGACCTATATGGTTAATCAAAAATATGTTGTGCAATAAGGTGAAGTTCGCTAGAGAACCTTATATAACAATATATGCAAAATGATTATAAGAAAACCACATCTTTAGATGAATTTTGTACCAACAGTGAATTAAGAGTTACATTTTTGATGTTTGGAGGATATGTTTGAGTCATAATGCTCAAAATAAATGAAAAGCGGTTGATTATAAGTAATCAACCATTTCGCTAGTTTCAAAACTCAGACATTTTGGAAAATAATTTTCTCAAAATCTAAAATATCTTGCCTAAATACAGCGTATACGTGCAGAAATACCGTAGAGATACTAAAAGTCTTTAAAAAACTAAAATGTAATTTAAAAAAAATATGTTTTAAGGCCTTTTTACAAAATTTGTGAAATTTTGGATTATTGCGCAACATTTCATAGCCGTAGATGACGACATACACTCCAAATTAAAATAATTTTTTTTGTAAATTGTTGAGAAAGAGCTAAACTATCAACCTGCCAAACATCTTTGTAATAGAATTAGCCGATAGAAAGTTATAGTGTGTCAAAGTGCCGCGGGCCTACTAGGCCCCCCATGTATCAGAAGAGCCAAAAAGCCCATGTAAGGTAGGGTTAAGAGTAAAACTTAAGAAATAAGTTAAGAGATTTAGAAAGGTTGACTAAAGCCAACCTCAATTGTGTTCATTTTCAATTTGCTTTGAAATCTGCAATCATATTAACAAAAAAATTCCCTTCAAGGAGTCTGTCAATAGGAGCCTTGTTTCTTCGTTCATATTTACATTTAGATGCAGGATGTGCAATCTTTCGTACATTGGAGAGACGTGACGTCATTTCAAGTATAGATCTGCCTAGAAGGAATAACCTGTCAAAGGAATTCCAGCTCGACTAGTTTCCGAAACTTCGGTTTACATTATGTCAATGCCAACAATACAGATTTTAGAATCTGATGTATGGATTTATGAGGAAATAGGTTTATATGGAATTGATACAACCTTTTACATATAGAGATTTCCTTGTGCTTTGTAAAGACAAGATAAGCGAAAAAAAATAGTACTGATTTAGTATTTCCTCACATTACAAGACTTTTGTGATAATGTAGCATTTGTACGAGTTCCATTTACATGCTGCTTCTTTCAATATTCCTTAAAGATGCCAACTTTAGCGAATGCATGCCAAAGAATGCATTTACGGAACAAAGGAAGGAACATTTGCTCCTGGTAATGTAAAGGAGTGTCTATGTACTTGGGTATTGTGTTGGTCTCAATTGTGTTTTGTATTCAGTTTCAGACTCCTAAATGCGGCTGCATGTAATTACGATTACAGCTACGATCATTAAAGTAATGTACCGTAATGCCTCTGATAAGCCTCTAAGATGGGCGTTTATTCAAGGGGGGGGCGCTTTTCGAGTGGGTGCTTATTTAATTACATATATTATTAATTTCTTTTTCTTAATTCAATATCTATTTTCACATCTTGGTCGCCCTTCTCACCTTCGTCGACAGGTAACAGATCTGTCTTCAAATTTAAGCCCGGTTCGGAAGATTGAAGGGTGTGAAGTTGAACATCTTCAGTAGACGTGGTTGACGTCTGACGTCGTCAGTGCTATGACTCATGTGAACACAAAAAATTCAACTTCACGCAGACGTGACGGACGTCAAGCCCCTCATGTGAAAAGGATATTAAATAACGTCTACAGCACGGCTCTTACGCTCTATTGTCTTCAGGCAAAAAGAAAATGGGTAAATTCAATGTTAGTTTGGAAATCTGAACGCAACTCGAGAATTTCAACAGTTTACGAAATCGATTTTCTCTAACTTAAATTCTGTTGGTCAGAGCCCCCAAATCCTGAATATAGTTTAGTTATTCTTCTACATATCTGCTTTAAAAGTTTTCTATAGCTTTCCCTAGTTTGTATTAAAAAAGTAATTATCAGGGAGCTTTTCCAAAGGTAAGGCTGGGAACCCTGTGTATATTCCGACAGGAGCCGTAGCTACATAAGACCGAATAGTGTTTTTAACACCTACAGCCACAAGGTGTTCAAACACCTCGCTATCAGTTACCTGATGAACAAGTTCTTTTCATTTTCCACCGTCACTTTGATTCTTATAAGTATTAAAAACAATGCAAATAAATTTTAATGCACATCATAAATTATTGACACCGTCAAGTCGGTAAAGTGCGACGAACATTTTGCGTTTAACATAAATTATCATAAATTGTACATTCTTTGCCTTCGGGCTGTTGGGTTTCGCTGCAGTCTTACGAGATTTACAAGATTTGTCAGCATGTTTATTAGATTCGTTTCTTGTGTTTTGATTAATTATACTGAACTACGTTATCTGTTTCTTTTAAGATGTCTTGTTGTGTTGTAGAGAAGAACTGTGGCTTGTAACTTGTAGATACGAAAGCGTAATTAACTTTGAGAATTGAAACATTTTATCTTTTAATGTACACATTTTTTTTATATAAGCAACCCAGCTGCTAAGGCTTCAGTCCTCAAATTTGCCAAAAAATTAAGCAACTTGCTTAGTCACCCTCAGCCCTGACAGTTAATTCGCACCTTTTCCACAGAACAAAATTACAAATTTTCTTTAAAATAAAGACAGAAGAATTCCTTTTTGATTTGAAACAAATGCATAATAAACTATTTACATGTATAACTCACTGTAAGTAGACAGAAGGAAAACTAGATAATGTATATATTTATATGATTCTGTTTTAGAGAGAAAAATTACCTTAGCAACCTTTTAAGCAACTTTTACCCTGAAAGTGTATCATAACCTCGGCAACCTTAGCTATAAAAGTGTATCATACCCTTAGCAACCTTAGCCCTGAAAGTGTATCATAACCTCGGCAACCTTAGCTATAAAAGTGTATCATACCCTTAGCAACTTTTACCCTGAAAGTGTATCATACCCTTAGCAAGCTTAGCCCTGAAAGTCTATCATACCCTTAGCAACCTTAGCCCTGAAAGTGTATCATAACCTCAGCAACCTTAGCCCTGAAAGTGTATCATACCCTTAGCAAGCTTAGCCCTGGCAGTGTATCATACCCTTAGCAAGCTTAGCCCTGAAAGTGTATCATACATATATATAGCACATATACATATAACACACACATATGTATGTATATATAGCTACATATGTATATACATATATACAGATATTAAAATAAATTAAATTAAATTAAAAAAAAAAATATATAAAAAAAATGCATATATATATTATATTAAATTATATATTATATCAATTTGTCCCACAAAGCAAGAGGGCCATGAGGGTTTACACCAATCATGCAATAAATAGATTATAATGACGGCTTATCCATCATTCTGGTAGACAGGTATTCTCCGAGATATGATCACCAAAAGTGCGAAGATACGAGAAATCATTAGCAGGGGCAATGGCGCCAGTGCCTAGCACGGACAAATGGTAGCAAGAGTAATCACCCGCAAAATTAATTTTGGGAGGTTGCTCCCTTGTTGATAGTTAATGGGGCAGTTCCCAGTCCCTAAATGACCCATACTCATGTTCGTACTTAAAACAATGAAGTTAATTTACAGTGCAAGGTACAAACATCGCAAGCCTCTTTATTTAAGGTATAGATTCGACTAGCAAACGGTTTAACTGCCTCGGCACCATACCTCTACTGTTCTACACGTCACACAATATTAGTTTCAACCCTGTAGCAACCTTGAAAGCATATCAAGTAACTTACTTTGTCACTATCTTCAGATACATTGGTACTTATGGTCAGCAGTTTCAAAATGAATTCTTCTGGTAGTCGTTCCGAACGATCTTGTGATGCCATAAGCCTTAGGTAGACATAAAAAAGGGAAACATTTAGAGGATATGAAGTTATTGTACTTTGAAAAATCCAATATTTATGAGGAAGCACTGATTTCAAGGATCACACAGAAAGCACCGTTCATCGTCAAATGCGCTTGTTGAGTACCCAAGAAGCAAACTAACGAATTAATCCGAATGCGACATTCCCCTCGACGAGGCCATTATCAGGCCGGGATGCTATTCAGAGGCCTAATATTGGACATCGTTTAATGGTCGCCCACACGAACGCCGAATTTCGGGAGCCACTACAACTCATCTTCGGCTGTGAGTCAACATTACTGCAGCATAGCTGATATTTGGCTTATTATTGTAAGCAGGATAGTATTGAGTAAACCGTATTATTCTCTAGGGCAGTGGCCCTTCTTAGAAAAAAAGAAATCTTTGGAACCAATCACAAATTTATTGATTTTGTGTTTAAAAGATACAAGGAAGCGATCGCTTAACATTTAATCCATTACCAGACGATCGTTTTGCTACGTCAAATCTTAGAGCATTGCCAAAATGCCTGCAAATGAGGTCATGGATCACGGCAGTTGACCCAGACTCAATAAAACGTTGATACTTTGGTAGTTAAGGAAAATATTTTCCTACATTTTCCCCCTTAAGTGCGCGTCCTTTCGTAAAGCGCCTTCTTGCAATTCCCTTTTAGGAAATAGCTACCCAAACTATTTTCCGAAGGTAGTTGTCATACAGAAGAGTGATAGAGGACTCGGTCCAAACTTGTGATATTTGCGTGACGTAATAAATAAATGACGTCTCTCAACAAGCTCTCAGATCCCCGGTGGTAACATATTTTCTATTTCTCTAGTGTTCTATATGCCACTGCTAAAATGTCATCAGTATTGGAGGTATCAAGCAAGACTTGTAAGAGACTTTCGGTAGATTCTAATTAATGTACAAGGACATTTGATGGTGGGACTCCTTATATAGGTAAACATTCTGGACCTATAGAAATAATTTGAGCGTCAGGTTTAGTCACCTATTGAAGCATCGTCTGATATCAAGATTTGTTGCTTCTTGTGCCTGAAAAATCTGAGGGGAGCGAGAATGCGAAGAAAGCCATATAGTGAAATCATCGCTATAAATGACCAGACCAAAATTATGCATCATGATTCAATGACGCCATCGCTGCTCTTGATATAAAGCTATAACTTTACAAAATTGAGTTAGTCAGCTTATCCTACAGGTTGAAAACACAGAAAGCAGGCAAAACATTTCCTTGACGTTATAAGTATTTTTGAAGTTCATATTTTGACATAGAATACAAACTCATACACGTACTACAGCTTCCAAGTCTACGTAAGTTTCCATGATTAGTAAAAATCCAAATATTATGAAATCGTTCAACAGTACACGAACAGCAATTAAAAGGACGTTTCTCACGGTGAGTTTATGACTCTCCGTGGTAGCAACTTTATTATCAAAGGTAGGGAAATATCAAGTAGCATAGGACAATTACAGCTCCCCCGACAAGTATCACGTATAGGAGTTACGCCGACTGTAAATGCGTATAAGCTCCACTGAACCTAACTTTCGGTTAACCCAACACGAGATTCATAAGCACGTATACCAGCTGATCTTCCTCCAGTTGTCCTTTAAATGCAGCCTTTTCACCTTATTTTTCCATGCACAACCGTTCTACTGAGCACATTAGTTGGCTTAAACATTTGTTCAGACATGAGAATGCCCTAACTTTACAGTAATCGATGCCGGACAAGCAGAGAAAAGTTCACGATAAGAAGATATATTTAAACGTTTGAAAAATCTGAAAAATGATCAATGCTGTGGCGAGTATTGGCTTTCAAGTTTAAGTCACATTTCAGAGAGGCTGACCTTCCAACTTCGTAGAGCTGATAGTCAACGCTCGTAAGTAGAGGTCTGGGAACTAATTTTCAGATCAGAGAAATGAATGTGTTTGCTGCCGGGCGGCAGCAGAGCAACACCCTGGCAGATCGTAATCCCCAAGTTCGCACGACATTCATTATTTATGCGGTGATTTTTGGCGATCTCGTTATATCTTATCTTCTGAAACTGAAACCTTTTACATTTATATTGAAATCTGGTTTACATTAATTTAGTTCGTTCCGACCCGGCCTCCCTCTCTAGGAAACAAGGCAATATGAATTTGACCTCTGCGCAAATTAGATTACGCGTCTCTGGGTTACGCGTATAAATTTACAGAGCAGTCACTGAGAGAATGTATTCAGCTCTGAAAAAGACACGTCTGGCTGTAGCTGTAGGAGAATGAGCCTCAAACAACTGCCAACCTGGCAATATTGTTTTTCTTGCGCTGACCATACATTTATACGAAAATTGGCTGAATAATCCAGTAACTGCTTGACCTTCAAAAAATAAATGCAAATGAAAAGCCCTTGAATATTACAATCATATTTAGTGCCGTAGAAAGAATGGCTGGCAGTTAGCAGCAGAATAGTATAGCAACAAGCATACCTTGTTTAGTGCACTGGCCAATATGTATTCTCAGAGAAGTATTTCAATCATTTTGCTCTTTGGAAAGGCCATTTTGATATAGGATATGAAAGTTGTTGGCAGTAGATTAAAGGCGACTATCATTTAAAAGTTGTTTACAAATCATAGCAAACGCAGTATTTGTAGATCGGCTGTCTGCAGTATACAAAACTAACGTACTGTTATGCTGATAACAGTAAAACACAAATTGCTGAGAAAGGTACCAAGTATTGAAACCTATTACTAACCTGTTTTGCACGAGAAACGGAACGGTCTATCATAAATGGTTAATTTGACCGGCTTAGACGGTTTCGACGGCTTTTTCAACTTCTTTTTGGCAGGAGAGTTTTCCACTTCATCGGCTTGCACAGAGGACCTAGAATACAGAATTTGATGAACCATTCAAAGCTATTGACATAAATTGATGTTGAAAATGTAAGCCAAAGAGATTTAATTTCCGCTTCTTAAAATTGGTAGCAAGTGTTTGCCAAGGTGACAATAATCTTTCGGTAATAATAGGTCGAGGGTTGCCATGTTGTGTTGGACAAAACGGGTAGGTTCGTGCAAGTTATACATCACAAAATACTAGTAACCTTACACAGGTAGCAAGGTGTTGTCACGGATTTGCAAAAGTAATAAAGAATTCTTGAGTGATGAGATACTTACCAAAGTATGCAACAAATAACTGTTGCAGCAGCTACGCGAATCTGAAACGAGAAAAATTAAATTCACGTTAACCGACATATAGAAGCAAAATAGTCTAGTACTCCACTGGGAAGTTCATGCCTGGTAATGCTCATAGCTAGCGTTCATATAGAGGAGACATTATGTCTTGTCTCTCTGGTATATAGCTGTCAAATCATTCCGTCACTGGAAACCCGAAATCGTCTTCTCTATTGCAATTCAGCAACAATTCAGGCTACGCACGCTAAAATTTATGTTCTCTATGCTTAGTATATACGTACTGGCTAGTATAAGAAATATTAAATACAGCACTAGAATTTCAAGGAAATCTTACCAGTATCTTGGGTACAGCCATTGTAAGAAACTTTTCCTTAAAGTATGAAAGTTTCAGTGATCCAACCTGTAGACAAGTGTAGAGTTCGTCTCTCTTCTCATTTCCAATTTATATGAACCATGCGAAGTCAACAACACTCTTGCTGCATCAGTAATGACAACATTAATATAAGCAAATGGGTAATTTAAAAGTCATAATTGCATTACAAATTACTTGTGAGCTTGTTGAAAGTAGAACATACAATACGATTGTATTTTAGTAATGCGTGCAGAACTTAATATGGCTGTTTTCTTTACTATTAAATCATCAACTTCAGTTTCTGTAACCGAAACTTAAAGTTATATAACAAAGGAAAGTATCCTTAACGTTAGCGTTTATCACAAGTGTTTCATAACGATACGTAAATCAAGTTTATAAAATTATAACCAACAAATAGCAAATTTTGCTCTTAATGTATTATTCCCCTTTCATCTACCTATATCCAAGTAACTACAGGACAAATTGGCCCTATCATTTATATCTCACCACTAATAGCTTCGTGTCAAGCATTCAGACTATAGACTGACAAACGTCACACATTTTAAACTCTTTTTCATGTATATGTTACAAGCATTTAGTAAAATCAGGCATTACCCTTTATGTCTGAGAGTAAATTTTAGTCATTACGTGAAATGGTTGGAGATTTTAGTCATTATACAAAATGACTGAGTGAATTAGCCATCACGCGTAATGACTGGAAATCGCATTTAGGCATCCAAAATCCATTGTTAGAAGGGCTAGTCCCAGACCTCTCGGGTCCACGTTATTAAGTCAGTAATTTTTAGGCGTAGTCAGTCGTCAGTTTTCGCTTGAGCAGCATGGATGTCTAGTCGTCGTAGCAGGGAACGGTTGGCATGATGCCAACGGTGGTCGTTTATTAATTTAGTATATTCTTTTGTCAAAATTTATAATAATATTATCATCTTAAGGATTTAGTACAGAAAAGAAGAGGTGGAAAATCGAATCCCCAACATTTTTGTTCTTCTTCACATTCTCGTGTTGTCTCTTCGCAACATTCATGACTGTTTATTGCCAAAAGTAAATATATGATCAATGTATTGTAAGGAAGGTTTGTTCGAGTTCTTTTTCATGATATACACGTAGTAACAATTCTTCACAATTTCTTTCACTTTTTGCCATGTAATTTTTCAAGATTATGTTTTCCTCTTTACGATCTGATGTTATTAGAGACCAAATGCTATAGACTTTATTTGAACCATAAATCAAACATACGCTGTTGTATATCCTAAAACTTTATTTTACTTCAAAGTTTAATTCAGGCGACTTTTTTCTTACGCCTGTCTATTTAAAATTAAACCTTGTATGTTAGCTAAGATTACATCATTGTTCTTCGCATTCTTAAATATCAATATTTATCCTTATAATTTGAATATGGATATACTACATTGAAAGTTGTTACGGTATTTATGCCCAGCATTTCTCCAATATTAGGTAATTCTATTGCTAAGGTTTTATTGTGTTACATAAAATTAAAAAAAACAGGGCAATCCTTGCAAATTATTAAAGCTGAGAACTTTTTTTTAAAAAAGAATCCAAACATACGTTGAATCTAAGACTGCAACTTCGATACCTTTAACCAACGGTGTTTTGATGAATTTTAAAAGGGTGTCAAGGTAGTTGCTTAGGTAAGTGCAGAGAGTAAGAAAAACAAGGAAGGTCAAAACGAAAGGTCAAAATGTGCAAATTTTTCTCCCATAAAGGCCAGGCTCCATTAGGCGATTTTGAGAGCCCTCGACCTCGGCGGGGAAATCCTAGCAAATTATTAAAGCTGAGAACTTTAAAAATAAGAATCCAAAAATACGTTGAATCTAAGACTGCAACTTTGATACCTTTATTTTTTTTGGCAATTTTGAGAAATATTCATAGCAAAGAGCATTACAACATGTATAGCTTTTGTAAACATCAAAAGTCGGAGTGATCGCAATTGAACTCCTTTAAGTGAAATGCGTACATTGTGTAAAAGGAATTTATATTTTTTTGAACAATTTCATGAGCTATTTACAAGTTCAACTACATTAAAAACTGATACTTTTTTCTGAGAATGTCAATAATTGGCTGTGATTCACTTTCAGGTACAAAAAAGTCAAAATGTCGGAAAATGCCATGCACTGTCATTAAGCTATGGTCGCTATTTATTAAGGCTAAGTGCATTTTAATTACTTCTTAGAAATGTCAAATGTTTTAAAATTTGATTCGAGAATGTAGTATACAAATAAAATTCCAAAGGCAGGAAATGCCAAAATCTTTGTCCTTAAAATTTTGCTAGTTTGAAGGTAGGGAAACAAAGAAAAGTTGAGCTCCTAAGCTCAACAAGTTAATAAAAAAAGATATATATTGGATGATTGTAATGTGCTTACTATACTTGATCATAAACAAGGAGGAATTCGACGGTAATAATTTCACTACATTCTAATTTTCAGTTGCAAAGAAGCAATCGGACGTAGAGGGAGAAATGTGTTTCTCGTAATGTGTTCAATGCTATCTTCCTTTTCTCTACACAGGACCAATTTGAAAATTCTGACGAGTTTCGTACTGGTCACTTTTTCACTGGATCATTGACTGGATTTTGGTGGGCGTTCATTACCATGACAACTTTAGGGTAAGTATTCCAATTTTGTTAATAATGTAAATTGATGGAGTAACGCCCATAGCAATAAACTTTAATGTAATCTACTATGTGTTTTATCAAACAGGCGCATTGTGCTATATTATCCTGATGAGTTTTCTGTATGACCTTACTTTACTTTTGACGGCGCTAGCGCGAGCCGATGTTACCATCCCTTTCCATAGATTTCGACCCAGCGTCATTATCTACAGCTCGTGGAGGTTATCAGCTTCAGCATCTCCCAGAAGAATATCTTTGAATGTGGTTGTCTTTCTGAGGTTTCCTGAGAACAAGTTTGGATGCCTCCTCCTCATTATGACGCACACAATGACCTGTCAGTTATTTTCTCCTCATCTTGATTGTACCAGACAGAGGTGGAAGTCCAACGTATAGCTCTTTGTTAGTTGTATTTCTGTTTCATGATACATTCATAGCTGCAGGTAGCTTACGTATACAGCACCCATCAACTCTCCTTTCAGAGCCTTAGTGAGAGTCCATGTCGAACAGCTTGCACATACTTGATCTCCAATATGAAGCACAGTGATAACATAAATTAGCTTTGAAAAGAACATTAGAAAAATAGAAAATATGTCACCACCGGGGATCGAACCTGTGACACACGATTTCGCGGCGTGCGCTCTACCAACTGAGCTAGTTGACCTCCGATGTTAACATACTTTTATTTCTATAGTCGCCACATTAGCTCCCAATCATCCACCGGCGGACATCGACATCCAGCTCAACGCAATTGGAGACCAGCCTCTCTCTCTCAATAGTGAATAAGTGCTGTGAAGGATGATTGGATAAACATATGATGGCAGACTACTGCCCAAGCATAAAATGCATTTTCCCTAAGAAAGCCTACAAAGGAACCTATTTGAAATATAGACTTAAATTTAAAATGGTTACACGTAATTTATAAAAGTTAAACCCAGTTGAACCCATCTGAACCCAGCAGAAACCCAGCTGAAACCAGCTGAAAACCTGAACCCAGCTGAACCCAGAAGCGAACCCAGCTGTAAACCCAGCTGACTCATCATCAGAACAATAGGCTACGGAATGCAGAAATAGCGTAGGGCTGTGGAGCAAAAGGGCTAGAAGGCTCGCAGCTCCTCGCCTGCATAACATATTTTATGTGCAAAATGTTTCCAAGCACTCGACCTATGGAATTAGCTTTTGTGGGGGGTTGGGGGTGGGGTCATAGGCAAATTACAAAAGTTTTTTACCGAAAAGTCGGCCATTTAAATAAAATGTAAGGACTGATGTTGCTATTACACACTTTTTGTCTTGGGATAATAATATGAGAAAGGTGTAGTGTGAATGGCATCCGTTCATGTTTTAACAACACGTTGTAAATGACCCATGTCACAATAGAGAGTTTAAACACATCATTGGGGGACGGCTTTCTGGCGAAATACAGTGCAACCATTTTTATGGAGGAGATATTCCACCTCTGTATTCTACGGCAGACACTTTTGGTGTTACTAAGGATCAAGCAGATCGGTGAGATCGTGTTAATTATGATATCTTTGTTAAGGTAGAGCTCTACATTTATTCACTTTAGTTTACCAAGGTAATGGTACTCAACATTTCTTCTAATACTGACGTCTTATTACCGCTACCTTCCATGTGAGGCTTTAAAACTTCGTCATATGGCTAATATTATATTGAAGCAACTCGGCAATTCCCGGTGGGCCCTATGACTTCAAAGCTACCCATCCTACGCATGTATGCTTGCAAATCAATTTAGCATACATTTTCACTACGACCTCTACAGCAAGCTGGTAGCAGTAATTTTGGACCATTCTATTTTTTCTACAAGAAGTTAACAGCCTCACTGCCATTGCACCTAAAAGTCGTGTATAGATTACAGCACATCATCTCACGCAACCCATCATACATCTTAATGTCTTCCCCCAAAGACAAAAGAAGATTGCTTCATCCAGGGAATATAGATTCTAGATTTTCGGTTGAATTTCTCTACTTCATCTTCTACTATGGCTACCTTGACAGGGCACGTAGTCTTTAAGTGTACTCCCCTGATAAGCAGTGGGGCCATTTCCTAGGGTCATGTTTGCCAAAAGGGAACGCGCCACCAAGGGGTTGTGATTATCATCATCATCATTGGATCGACCTGGGTCGGATTGCCATGACACGATCTCTCCACTGTTCCCTGTCATCCATGGCCCCGGCGAGGTTTTCCTTTGAGATGTTGGAGTCTTCCATCTATGTATGTCTTGGAAGGTCTGCCCCTTGGTCTGTTTCCGTGCAAGGGTTCCCAGAGAAGAAGCTTGTGGACTATCGCAACTGATCTCACCTCTGACACCAAATGTGAGGGTGGGGGCGGTCAGGTGCAACATAAGCAACAAGTGACACACATTGCTGTTTGCAGTTTGTATGTTTGTTTGTTTATGGTTTATTATGAGAAATATCAATGCCAAAAAATCACTATCCAAATAACTACTAGACCACGGCGAATGAAATTTGTCAGAACCTATTGTTAGGTTCACCATCGTAGGCACAATCAAAAACAGACACTACGTTGCATGAAGACAAACGTTGCGCTAAACAGTTGACTGATTACATGGATATTGAATCAAAACAAATTATGCAATTGTGACACACAACAATTGAGAGTCTGGGGCATAGTGAGAAGTTCTATATGTTACTGCAGCATCTCACACTTTATTAGAATTAAAGTGTTAGATATTCCTGACCTCACGTACTAGTACCACTATCCATTTGCTCATCAGACCTGAATGATTTGATTTGGGTCTCTTGTGATGCTAGTAGGTGAGGTCAGGGGTTTGGGGGCTGTTGTCTCCCAGTCGCTCACTTACCGAGGCCAAGACGTGCTATTTAGTAGGCACTGATCACCAGGCATGGCTTGCATTGTTGTATTGTAAGGGATTCAATTGCATAATGTGCCGGATTTCACATTGGTTGTTGCAGTTACTGCAGTTTAATTTTACAGTGCATTATATTAAGGGGAAGGAAAATTTACTCCCTAATGCATTAAGTAGATTTGTTACGAGAGGAATTAATTGTACCTTGACTGCTTTGCTGATTCCATAACAGTCACAGATTTACATAGTACAACAGCAGAGAATGATCGCCATCAGGTCTGTTTGTGGCTAGAGAATGGCTGGCCAAACAACACCACCACAGATTCTTAAGTCCTAGGGCAGTTTTCCATGAAGAAAGATAAATTTTCAGCGTTTGATGGACTTTTAATGCATGGGGATCAGGTATTTATTCCTAGTTCACATTGACTTAAGCTGTTAGAAGTCATGCATGAAGGTCACCTCAGAGTGGTGAAGTGTAAATTGTGTATGAGAGATATCGCTTGGTGGTCATGGGTAAAGAAGGAAGTAGAGAAGTTTGTGCGTGAGTGCGAATGTTGTTCACATGCTGATTAACCTTGCATTCCACCGGGCCAGTTGGCCCTGCAGCAGTTGCGTTTCCCAAGGTTCCATGGGAAAAGATTGGGTTGAACACAGTTGGGCCTATCCTCCATGCACAATCATCATGCAAGTATTTAATCATGTGCATGGATGATCACACTAAGTGAGTCAAAATTATGGTATAAAGTGCAGTTGTAAGTAGTACAGTTATAGATTTTCTCATGAGTTTATTTAGCAGGTTTGGATTTGTGCCGTCAGTTGAGTCAGATAATGGCAGTCAATTTACTTGTTATGAGGTTTGAGGAGTTTATGAAGACGTTTAACATAAAGCATATATTAGGGTGGAGGTGTACAATCCTTGCAGTAATGGGGCAGTTGAACATGTTCACAGGGACATTAAGGTGGCAATACAGACAAGACTCTCTTATCAGATTTCACTGAAAATGTCATGCACATTTATAGCGGATACTATTGTATCATTTGAAAGACATGCTATTTCCGTTTTGTATTGATGATAGGCACATAGTTTTGTTATCATAGTTAGTTGCCAAGTATTCAAGTTAAATTGTAGTTGGTTTTTCCTTGGAACATTTTTAAATGTATATACTGGATATGATATTTGATATAGCTTAGCTGACTATTCTTTGTCATGGTTTCTTGTAATCTTCGTCAGTACAATTCATTTGGTGAGTCTGTTCCTTTTATATTTCATTTTGTATGTTTTGTCATGGTCATGTAGCCACACATCTTACAATATGATCCATATCAATTGCTGGGATTCACAATATGCTTGGAACCCTCAAAGAATCCCTAAAAACTTGTTGGAAGGAACACTTAAACAAATTAGTGCATGCTTACAATTGTAACAAATACTCTTCTACTGGCTATTCCCCATACTTTCTAATGTTTGGTCGTAAACCTCGTCTTCCTATCGATGCTTTGTTGACTAACAACACCCCTAGTGCGAAAACCCATCAGCACTTTGTCAATGAATTGCAAAACGCAATGAAAGAAGCCTATCGCATTGCAGAGGAATCGTCAACGAAATATAAAGCACAAGATTGTTCTTTTGGAGATATTGGGCGGACTGCCTTACCTCTTGCTGTTGGTGATCGAGTTCTCCTTAAGGATTTTGCACAAAATGAAGGTTCAGGAAAGTTACGACCATATTGGGACCCCCTTGTTTTTGAAATTGTTTCATTGGGGATTCTGGAGTTGTTTACGCCATTCGCAGGGAAGACGGTAGGGGATCACCAAAAACAGTCCATTGTAACCTCCTATACCCCCGTAACCAACTTCCAGTTACTTAAACAAACCCAACATCACAAATCAACACCACACCAAAGACTAACCCCCAAAAGTTAAAGACCAAACAAGGAAGGTCAACTGAGGCTCCTACACAACAACCAGGTGCAGTAGAGTTTGAAAATGCATTTAACCTGATGGTTTTAACTCGAATGATTTTTGCTACAGACACACTCCACCATTATCCAACACAACTCCTGCTGCACCGCAATCTCCTATAACATCTTCAGATACATCACCACCACTGCGTCCACCATCGCCAAGGCCATCCAGATCACACTATCTAAGAAGGCTTTTCACCTACAACACACTTGGTAATCCTACTGTGACTTCACTAGATGCAAGTGCAAGTGTTGCTCAACCTACTGGGTTTACCCATTATTACCCCCCATTACCCACTCACATTCCTCAGCCAATACTACCTTATTATCCAACTTACCAACCATTTGTAGCATTTTCACCATATTATCAAGGAATACCATATACATATTATGTACCGACACAGAATTTACTTTGTCGATAATGTTCCATAATGAACTTGACCTTGTTATGGATATGGAACAATTATTTTCACCATACAATGGAATTTGATGGAACTCTTGAACATTCCAACTGAACATTACATGGAAAACTACAATTGGAGTTGTTTTTACATTTTAGTATAAGGACATTGTGCGGACGTTCCACACTCCAATCGTGGGCACTTCTGTACGTTTAGCAGTAGTCGCTGGATGACAATCCCGGGGACCCCACTGGCCACTGATTGCTGTTGCTGCCATACTCGTTACCGTGCGCGGCGTCCTGGCGGTCGCCATGGACTCTGTTTACGCTGTTGTCCCTACTTGGATTTGTGGCTTTCATCATGGTTTTCAGGGCCCATTTATACTGGGGGTGAGGTTCCATGTTCCTTCTCTAACTGTAGGTACCGTTGGCTCCTCAGAGTTTATGCACCTTTGTCAGGTCTTTAGTCCTGCAGGGTGCACACACACACGCCTTTCTTACCGAGCGAATTTGGTGGGGGTTTCCAGTTTAGTCACCGATGGCTCGACCATGGAACAGGTAGTACTGATTTACATGTCACCAATGGCAGGAATTCTCCTGACCTTGATATATACGTATTTCATTGCATTAATTCGAGAAGCATTCGACAAGTTTTCTTAAATGATATACTTGTAACAAAATTGACGTGGGTAACTTAAGTATCCTCTGGAGAATTCGATTCATACCTTGGGTTTGAAAGACCATTTCAGTGATACCACACACGAGAAAAAGACGAGCTAGGCAACGGGCAGCCAGGTTTGGGAACTGATTTACGTTTTCTCCTCTCCAACACTGACGAGTATCCCTACAGATGGTATCAATTAGACTTGAGCTCCTATACGAAGAAGACTCACTACGAAAACGAGCTACTAAACATACCACACAATTACAAAAGTCTCTACATGCAAAATTGCCTCCCCATGCCCTTGAATGAGACTATCTAGTTGCAATTTTTTTATTTTTGCGGGAATACACTTTTAAATTTTCAACTTAGGATTTTCATTCGATATTGAGCTGCTTATTTTTTATACTGGAAACAGCACTACGAAATTTAATATTTACACAAGAACAATTCATACTATAGATAGATCCCCAACGGATATAAAATTATGAGATTATGTCTTCACAAAGCCAACAAACTGACACATTAAATGTACGAAAATCAGATAGTAGAGGTCATTTAAAAAGAAATTACAACTCTTCCAAAAGTCTTTATTCGTTCAACTTCCTTGGAAGATAAATCGAAAAGAGGAAAGCAATAATATGAGATCGGAATTTTTGTATTTTTATAAGTGCAGATCAAAATACAGATTTGTTATAAGAAGACGCATGCGTAGTAATATGAAAATCATTTTTTGCTCATCCTCATAAAATTCCATAGGGTAACAAGCGTTTCGAATACTCCATTGATGCTTGAACAAGATGAAAGGTTTCGCTGATGAGTTTCTTGTTGTACGAAGCATTGTACATAACTTTGAACGGTATCACTGCATATTTGCTAAGAAATTACTAATCTAAACCACTTTCAAAGTTATGCTTTCCTTGCCCTCAGTACGCTACTCTTATCTCCCTCCTCCTCCCCCCCCCCCCCCACAAACAAAAAAAAAATTAATTTATCCCTCAAAAATTTTCCCAAATCACAAAAAAACTAAAGCCTTTTTGACATCCTTGTAGACTTTAGGCAACATGCGTTGTGCCGTGAACACAACCCTAGTCTGACTACCCCCAAAACAACGACCAACAGCTTTACTAATCTGAGACTCGAACTTGCTAGACACTTGCCCTATATACGGTAACTTTAAATAGACGGAGCACTTCTTAGGTCCATAGGGCTTGTCAGCTGAACAAGTAGAAAGTTTATTGCTGATACAATGGTTTACAATAAAATCAGGATATCCTGCTTCCCTCCAAATATGTGAAAGTGGCGCACCTCCTCTGTACCCCTCCAAACTAAGCCAATGTTGCCTTGACGTCCGATCACAAGCTTAGCATGAGTTCAACTGTTCAAATTACAGAACGGCATACTTCACAGCAAAGACAAGAAGACGAACATTTTATTTGGGAGATACCAATTGCAACGAGATCATGACCTTGAAAATGAAAACGCAAACAGCCATTAATAAGGAACATAGCAAAGCCATTCATTCCTTAACGGACACTATTCACTTCATACAATATTTCTTTCTGCTATCTGAAAATACTTTACTTTATTATTTTAGGTTTTGTACTTCAAAGCTTTTCTGCGTCTGACACTCCTCACAGTACAATCGTCAGAAGTACTCGAAATGGACCGTACAAAACATTAAACTGTATTTTTGAAAGAGCCAATTAGAATCAATGGACAAAGCCAATCAGGGTCCGTACTGGTTTTTAACAAGTAGTTTATAATGTGATCTGAATTACTAGGGACGAAAATGGGAATTTTCTCCCAAACTTTGAGGTCCAACTTTATGATTTGCCTGAAAATAAGCATAACTTTTACCTCGAAGCATAATTTGAAATTCCAGAATATCCTCGATACGACAGCTATAATTTAAACCTGTCTCTCTCCGCGTTAAAAATCTTGGCAGCCACTATCTGTCTTCCCAAGTTGGAAAATAAATAAACATTCGGTTTGCTGACGAACAATGATTTTGGTGCCGTGACGTGAGCTCAAATTATCTTGCATAGCAAAGAGATACCTTAGAGGATTGTCTTGTTTATGACATTGGAAGTAAGCTGTCTGAACCTTGAAATGATATCTTTTGCCAAAATAGACGCCGTCAAACTTCAACCTTGTCTGTCATAAGTTTGATAAGTTCACCTGAGTGAAGATGCCCGTCACGAATTACTGATAAGAAACTCTGAGGTTGAATGTTTATATCTTGTCACGGCACCAAATGAATAGAGCAGCAGTCTTCTTCATGCTAGCTTCTTTTAGTTTGCGCTTTACAACCTGTCATCAAGAACCACGTTTCAAATGCATAATAAAGTACTTACTTGTGATGCCACAACTTAATGAATAGCAGAAGGTAGATGATAAATTGTATTCTTCTTTTTGATAGATAGTGTAAGGGGTGGCTTGCAGCAGGGCGCTCTACATAGACTTGAATCGACGTAACGCACTTTGTTTATAGTTCGTGACATGAGCACGAATTTATTCCAGCACACAGTGAGGAAGAAAAACGGCGAATCTTATACAGGGCGAAGCAACGTATTCACTGTTGGTACAAAATTCATCTAAAGATGTGATTTTCTTATAATCCTTTTGCATATATTGTTATATAAGGTTCTTTAGCGAACTTCACCTTATTACACAACATATTTTTTCATTTTTTTGCGAAATTTCAACAAATTTTGCATTTTTCACTTCAAATTTTGATAATACGAAATTGTCAGTACAAATTCAGGAAAGAAAATCTAAGTTTAAAGCTATAACAATCATGTTTTTCAAGGAAAAGTAACAAAACAGAAAGGCAAAAAACTCCACTATAGGTCAACATAACGCCAATATCGCAAAATTTCAAGAAAATTTAAAGAACATTTATTCATCATAAGACTTCCCAGTAAATTTTAGGAAAACTCACCAAATTTCGTGTCAATCGGGCCACGCTTTAAAAAGTTATGAGCTGAAATAAGAAGTGACGGGCCTATTAGACCCCCCCCCCTCCATGTAAGATAGGGTTAACGGTGATCAGCTGCACTCTAGTGTGCCTACTCTAGGGTGCCTAATAGGCATCCCCCCATTAACACTGACACTCATGGCTTCATTTTTTAAACTTTTTATCCAGGCACTGATCTTAGATGTATGGATTGGTATCTCAAGATCGAGACAATAGACTACATTCCTCGGAAAAATTCTGATCTTGTGTTCCCTTCACAAGAAATACTGAGCTGCGTGGAGATTAGGTTTTTGTCGCACTGACCAACTGAGGATCCATGATCCCGTATACATCGCGTTTAGAGTATCATCTTCGTCCAATAAAAGTAAAGTATAGATCAGTGGACCTGTGGCTAGTAGATACAAACATGGATCTACGCCGGGAAACCTTACGAAATCAATGAACTCAAAAGTTAGTTGTGAAGGCAGTCCACTAGGACAGGGGAACTTGTTCGACAAGATCGAGATGTTCTTGACATTTACAATGTAGAAATTTAACAACTTGATATCGTAATCATCTCTTGTACTCAAGCTAAACGATCTACTATTACGTACATCGAACTTTTGTTCTCTGAAATTTCAGGTACTTTTAAGATCTCTCTTTGCATAATATCTTCTCGTTATTAACAGTTTAAGAGTCAGCCTTGATTTTGGAAGCAAATTAGAGTCGCTGCTTGCCGGTTTGAGCTGAAGGATGGAAATTTTAAATTTCGTGGAGATATCTCAATTCTCGCGAAAATTATTTTGATTTTAATCTCCCCTCCCCTTTCATATTTTAACACCATGCCCCTGGCTACTATATGATAATATTGTTCTGTCAAGTCGCTGCATTTGCCACTGGTCTCAGTGTGTAGGTGAATGTAGTTTATATTAACAGCCTTTGTTCCTGGTATCCTAACTATGTTAATGTTTATTGTGCTACAGTATATAGTGCATCAAGTTTGCTTTTATGTCTATTGTGCTTGGTTTTACTTTAGAGCGACAAACCGAGATTCTCAACAATTTATACACACACACACTTGACCTAGCTACATACATGATGGGGGCACAAGGAACACTACAGAGAGGGTTAACTTGGGGTGGCTGCTCTGAAATTTATCTGATTTAATATACTGAATAAAAGTGTTCATTACCAGGTTAAAGATTAAAGGACTCAGACAATCACCTTGCAAAACTCCTCTGCCAACATGAATAAAAAAATAATAAAAAATAATAATAAATAATAAATGACTAACAATAACAATAATAATGATCATATTGAAAAGCAAAGATCACAACGGAAAGGGATTTGTCATGGGGGTTCTAAGTTGAATATCGGTTTTAAATACCACATCCTAAAAACGACTGTTGCAAGGAGACAGGATGTTACTATCAAAATGACGAAGTAGAGAAAAATCTATGTAATCAATGTATTGTATACAAAGAAGAAAAAAAGTTATGTGTAAAACGCCAGGAATACTGGAAACATACCGACTGTTAGCCTTTAAAGTACGAAAGAGAAGACGGGTGTACGCAGTTAAGGCCACGTCAAGAGTAAGAGAGTATTAGAGTGGTGGACTCGAAAAGGTGATAAAAACACGGGAGTTAGCCAAAATTAGTACGGCAAGATTAACGGTAAATTTTTAGAACACTTCCGATGCAATGCAAAAAGCATCTTATGTGAAATGCTGTTTGAATTGTCAAAGAGAATCTCAGTTGTTATGAGTTGTTGTTATGATAAACGCTATTGTTTTGACTACTAAAATTTGAGTACAAATTGTTGGCGTCCTTACATATCAATACAATAAGCTTATAAGTTCTAAATAATAATAGTAATAGTTATAATAATAATAATAAAAATCGTTCTGGAAATATTTATAGAATTGGTTTATGTCAAGCAGACGTTGCTATGGGGAGCCAGTGTTTTAATTCTTATTGCTCCTCTCTACCTACAACTATTGAGAGATTAAGTAGCAAATATTATCATAGTGCACAATTATACAGCTTTTTGCTAAGTGTCTACTTTTGAGCGTGGTAAGAAAAATGTTACTTATCCGATATGTAGAAAATTTGAAGTTAAGTTCAGTCAACACTGAAAATAGCATAAATATCATAAATGATGAATTACAATATGTTTTAGCAGATGCTTGACACATTCATGATTCCGAGAATTTTGTATCAAACTTTCGACGGGAGGATCCTCTTGCAAAATGAAGATGACGAGAAGTAAGGAAAGACATAGTTTTACAACAAAATGTAACTAACTTTACAGGGAATCCATAATAATAACAGAATGCTATTGATATAAATATTTGTATCCTGTTTTGTCACTGGTAAACAAGAACAATAATACTTCATTAAGTGCAACAGAAGCTACAGTTTAAGTGTTATATTAATAACGTTATTAGTATTTCCATATGATCTTGTAGATTACTTAGATGAAGTTTTAGACCTTTTACCTATGTTTGATTCGTTTATACACGAGCCCTTAAACCAAAGCCCTTAAAAACACTACTGTTACATGGAGTTGCACATACTTTGTAAACGTTTTGAGATAAATTTTTCCACACTTCTCGTTTATTTATTTCAAGCAGAATTTCCACCCACCCCGTTTATTCCATCCACCCCGTTTATTTATTTTGAGCAAAAGGCACGCATTTACTCAGTCACCCCGGCTGTGGCAAGGCTTATATGTCGGGCTGCTTCCGCATACCCACAAAGGCGAGGTCACCTTTTCAAGTGAAAGTTTTCGAGGCAGTCTTCATAAAACACGAAATTCCACACTGTGCACAGTTAGGGAATTTGAGTTTTTGCTGAAATTGTTATAATTTGTTGCCGTCAGGAATTTGTAAAGCCGTTATTTTTACTTTAGGGGTGTTTCCAATCAGCGATTGTATAGTTATACTTTAATGCCTTTTTATATAAGGGCCTATGGTAACTGTAATTCATTTTCTGTTTGTACCAAAGTGAAGGGTGCGACAAAACTGAAGAGTTTGATGATTTCAGACCTGAAGAATCAATAGGGATCAATAGTCAAATCACTACTCATTTTTTTATAAGCAACTCCATTTTCGAGGTCAGGCCTCGAATAGCTTAGCAATTTTCCAAAATCAGGCCTGGAGTTGCTTAAGTAGCTGCTTAAGTATCACTACAGGTTATCTTTGGATTTTGTTGTGCTGTCGATTGACAAAATGTAGCTTCTGGCAGTTGGTGGTTGGATCTTTGATGATGCTTGGATCTTTGATCTCTTTGCTTGACACATTATCAAACAGTGTGATATTGTTTATATCAACAGTTTGTAATCAATTCTTAATGAAAAACGTTTCTCGATTTGTTTTTCAGTCGTTTTAAAAATTGCCCCTCCTGAATTTGAGCCCTCGGGTTGATTAGCTTGTTGCTTTTATTTTGGACCAAATCGAGGCCTCACACCTAAGCAACTGAGTTGCTTATAAAAAAACGTGTATAAGAAGTTACACAATACAGAACTTATTGACATAAATGGGATCGTGTAAGGCAGGGCTGTTTAATTCAAGACTCAGTTGGGTGGCATTAGATAACTGAAGCCGCACTCTGGACCGAACATTTTGGGCGGTAAATAAGAATATTGCTAGGCCACGTTTCAAACCAATACAAGTAAATAGAAAATGACAAACATGAATTTATAAAGCTCATTGGAAACAGCGCTTTTGTTCTTTACCTTCACAAATAAATGATAACATAGAGGAGTGTTGAAGCCAGTGTCAGGAAATGTATTTTCTGCAAACAAAGCTCATGTATTGCTTCTGGGCCTCATATGACCTGCGGGCCGCCAACTGTATACAACTGGTGTAAGTCATTGCTAACGGGACCTGGTGTAATTTAGCAATACGTTACTCTTGTCAGTGCTCTTTAGAACAGTTCCTATCCCACTCGACATCTCGGCTGAATTTTTGGCTAGAACAAAGCTGCCTTACTCGAGTATTGCCAGTGGGCGTCATATAACCCGCGGGCCACCAATTGAGTAGGACTGGTGTAAGTTATTTTCTAACGGGACCTGGTTTTTATATACATTTACAATACTTATTATAAAGATAAGTGCCCAGCACAAGGCGCGTAGGTAAAACATAATGACAAATCATAATATGATGAGCTTTCAGTGTATTCTACCACCATCCTCGAATCAATTAATTACAAGATATGAAACACTCACTCACCACTGGGTGGCAATTTGTTCGCAAAACTTTTGTATCATCCTAAAATAATCGCAGCCTTATGATATTATCAACTAAACATTGCTGTCATAAAACCAAATTTCACTTCATTGTATTAATATGAAAAAGGAAGGATCATAATTCAAATATACTCAAATTGAAAAAAAATATTTTACTCTCTTATCCATACAAATAAACATGACTAACCAGAGCCTGCCCTTCTAAAGTGACATAGTAATGACATACTATAACCTGATAATTATCCTGGTCAACAACGAATGGTCTTCATCTCTCTGATTATTTCAACTCCCTCTCTAAATAGTGAATTAGTTATTTGAAGGCCCCTGTAAGCATATAGCGCCGAAGACAGTGAAACAGGCAAGGAGCTTTGATGTTTACTTAACTGGTAATTCCTGGACAAGTGAGAATTTAGATACCGTCATGGTGAATGCTTGCCCTATCCACTATAACGAAATACCAAATTTGAGTTACTTTGTGCTAATATGCAACACCAAGGTGTTGGCAAGCAAAGACTGCATCCAACAGCGTAAGTTGCTTGTTTGTGAAAACACACAGCGTTTCCATATGGGAAAAAGCAAAACATCTATCTCCTAACCGCCAGTCTGGATGCTCAAGAATGCTGGTTTCAAGGACTACTGTGCAAATGTTCAGGAGTGTTTACAAAGCTCAGATGTAAAAGATGTTGGGGGTATATTGACAAAAGTAGTCTCCTCAAGTCTGTAGAAAAGAGCTGTGGCTGTACGAAGAAAGGCATACAGAGGAAACAAACTTTGTGATGGGATACCAGTGTCAGTGATGTGGTGAAGGAGAAAGGAGACTTTGGAAAGCTTTGAAAAAGGCTGGCAGCAAAGATGACTATTTGACCACTAAATGCTGCACTAGAAGAGTAGTCTATCTTGCCAAAAGAAATGCTGAAGATGTTGCTTTTGCTTGTGTAAATGCTGGAACTGATAATATCTACTGTGTTGTCAAGCAGATGTGAACGAAAGCCAGGACCTAGTGGGTGAAAAGTATATTGTTGATGATGATGGTAATATGGCATTTGATGTTGGTGCTAAGGCAAATGCTTGGAAACAACAGTAAAAAAACTGCTAAATATTGAGTCACTTCCAGATGTAGATACTACAGCTAGCCCTTCCTGCTGTATCACACCAGACATGGTAAATGAAACTGGCAAAGTTGCAGGGCCATCAGGTGTGTTATCAGAAACGCTGTTGGCTTGTCCAAATGTATGTTGTGATGTTATTGCAGAACTGGCCAATGCAGATTTTTCGGAGAAGGGAAGACAAATTAGGACTGGAAGGAAGGCACAATCCTGAGTTTGCATAAAAGCAAAGGTGATGTGCTGAAAAGATTGAATTAATGTGGTCTGAAATCGATGGACCATGTTGTTGGGAAAAGTGATTGAGAACTTCATCTGAGCATTCATTAATATTGTTAAACTGCAGTTTGGATTTTACCCTGGCAGAGGCAGTACTGATGCAAGTTTCATCTTATGTCAGATGCAGGATTCGTGCTTTGAGTAGGCAATGGAAAAGTTTAAGGATATATAGAGAGTAAAGCATTGTAAGTCGTAGAGGCCCATGGCACTGTATATTTGTAGGGCTGGGGCTATCAGGGTAATGCCGAAGGCCAGTGCTTGGGCACTTAAAGGCATAATTTGCGAGATACAATGAGCAGTAAGAGCAACAGAAATTTGCACTTAAAATAGAGGTACTCCAGTGATCTGCATTGAGAACGAGAAGAGACCTTAGGTACCGCAATTTTAGCAGACTTTGAAGAAACATACAAAAATATGGAGTTACGATAGGTGATGCATATATATCTAACAGTATGTCTGGTGGGAGAAAATATAAAATATACTGAGAGAAACCCCAGTCTACGTTAATAGTTGATCCTAAGTTGACAAAATGCTAACTTTTGCTTTTTTGTTAAATATTTAACATTTAAACGCTAAAGGAAATCCACTCAAACAAGATCACATACATGGAAAACAAGATGTACACAGTTTGAAAGATTGAAGCGAGGCAAGAGTAATAGTATTCGTTTTGGCATAATGACTTGTTAACTTTCAGAACCAATTGTGTTAAGAATTTCTCAATTTAGTGTTTTAATGAGGCACCACCATGGTTGGTGCCGAAGGACAAATTTTGAAAATTGGCAATTCTAGATGGCCAGAAAATTCCACTCCCCCCAACTGTTGAACAAATGCATTCCCCCATCATCTGCCTTTCCCTCACCATTTCAGCTCCAAATTCGCGGTCCCCCTGAGCTTGCCAACAAAAATTGAAAGATAGACTGAGCGGCGTCTTTAGACTGGTGCCCTATAAGTGCCTACATGGAAGATACACGAAGCACATCACGTGTGACTGGGTCTCCTACCAATATTTCTAGTTATATAAACCAATCGTGAATTAATAACAAACAGACCACGAACACAACAGAGTTTGTAACTACTACGTTAAAAGTTAATAACAGTTCGGTAGTAAGACGCAAAGAGCCCTAAGGCCTAATGACTGTGTACTTCCGCTCCCAAAGAAACTATTAGGGGCATAGATAGATGAACAGTGCGGCTAGCTTATCCTATGAAGAGATTATGAGGAATATCACCCCATTCAATACTCCACATCGGGTACCTTTTAGGGAACTACTTTACTGGGAACTACCAGGGAAAGGGTTCGGGGTAAACAACAAATAAAGTGGAGTGACACATTACGAAGAGACCTTAGACACGTTCAATTAACTTTCGAAGAAGCAAAAAAAAAATATGTCCAGACAGAATAGAACCTGTCTATGTCAACGACATACAACGACAGACGTAAAAGTTAAGAGGTCTTCGTTCATCAGGAAACATGTCTGTTTGCACAAACACAATCATTATAAATTGATGTAAGTTGGAACGAGGCTGTTGAACTACACAAATCATACGTCTTAGAGTGGGATTTTGATGGCAGCAAATACCATGAGCATTTGCCAGCTTATGTCAGCAAACCCAATTCAAATCTCATGGTGCCACAGCTATCCTCAATTAGACACCTCTTACTGTTCGTCTGTTATCATACTCCCCAAGTATTTAAACTTTACAACTTGTTGGATTTCGTTGTCACCGATCTTCAATGTAAAACTGTGGTTTCACTACTTTCTTGGTTTCACTTTACATTAAAGAAAATAAACTGAAGAGCTAGCTAGAGCAAATGTTTGTGTTTTTCTCCGTAAATGGTATCATTAATCAGTCAAAACATGCTATATATCAAACGTTTATAGCCTTGCATCTGCTTTCTTAGCTGATTTAGTCAAAGTTGACTAAAAAGTACACACATGTATGTGCATGCGTATATATTTTTGTTTTTTATATTTTTATATTTTTTATATATTTTTATATATGGTGAATAGGATAGATTTTGGTAGAAACTGAAACCCGTAGGCCGATCAATAGTAACTCAAAAATCTGAAAGTCACATTGGTGAGTTATAATATTGATAAGTACAACCTGGTTGTAACTGGCAGACACAACACACATTACAACTTGGTTCTCCCTCAGAAAAGCTATACATGGTATAAGTTACCAATATACATTTCCTTTTTATTCTAGGTAAACCTTCTTTTCCAGCCTATGATTACTTTATGAAAAAGAATTATCCTCCAGGCTTCAAATATGCAGACTTTGCCCCAAAATTTACAGCAGAGTTTTTTGATGCAGATGTTTGGGCAGACCTCCTGGCCGACTCTGGAGCCAAGTAAGTTTTGATTGTGCTCACATAGTGTTGAGGTCTTAGACCATTCTTATATTCTTAACTCTATCATTGTACTAGTCATATGTATAATGTAGTTGTGGTAGATTGAAACGTCTTAAAGAAAAACATAACCAAAGGTTTTCACCCCCCATTCACAACTGGTGATACCAAACTGGTGATGTGATCAGAGTACCTGAAGCATAATCTTCATCAATATATATAACTTTTTTCGGTGATGTTTTGAAAGAATTCTGTACCAGTATTACTTTAGTTTTCTATCTCATCGTCGTAAGAGCTTATTTTAGTGCAGAAGATAGAATTTTTAGTGGAAAGTGTAAACCATGAGGGAATTAAGCATTATTCAATTGCAGTATATACTCAAACCCCACGAGCTGTCAAGGGACTATGGCAGGGGTACAATGCTCCCCTAAGGGAAAGTCTTAGAATGAAATATTGATTCAAGATATCTGATTTTGCTGCTCCTCTTAATGTGGTTACAGACAAAAATGTTAGTTCAAAGCAATATCTTGACAACATTTTGCATCAATGTATGATTTGAAAATATTTAACTTGCATGGATCAATTTTTCTCCTGCCGCAGTCTGTTTTTAACATTCTTCTTCCAAGACTGATTACCTTTTTTTGAACTGAGACAGGCAGCTGCTGAAGTGAAATGTGTTTTCATGGTATTGTGCCAAAAAATGTTAAAAATCCAGCCAATATTTGGCATCTTGTTCTGTATACATTTCGAGTGCTGGGAAAATTCCTTGAAATTAATAAATGCGGGGGGGGGGGGGGGGGGTCTTAATAAGGAATGGGGCGTTATAAATTTCAAAAAATTAATAAGCATACGAGTATTCCTACTCCTCGTTCGTGTATTTTTCCTCCTGAGAAGATGAATGTGTGTTCTCCCGATTTGATAAGATTGGAAGAACAAACTTATATCCTCTGCAAAACATTGGCCAAGTGGCTCTTGTGAACCAGCCATTCAGTTCCTGGCATCCATATTTCTACGACCTCTTTACACGATGAATAGTAATTGAACAGGGCCTTGTGATGAAGTAACATGTTTAAATGCCTCACAGATGGTCTCGTTGTGGAAACTGCTTAGGGCATACAGTGTGTAATAAAAAAATAAATAAATATGGAAGGTCTGTTGCAGTTGGAAGTGGATTGAAAAGTCTCTTATTGGTTTCCATTTGCACAATTTAATACAAGCAGCGTGACACTGGTGCCCTTTTTAATTAGTGGAAACAGGAGGTGGGGACTGAAGAACAATCTTGACAAAATTGGCCGGAAGAATGCTGACTAAGACAACAAGACCTGCTGGTGGATATTTCAGGAACTTTTTGACCTCGATTTTGCAGAAAGCGCTAACTGCCTGTAGAGAGCAGGTTGAAGGACTTCTTATCATGCATCTAAAAGAGAAATCCGACAAGGCCCGCAAGAGCATAAAGACTAAAAGGTCATGCCTATTAGAAGAAAGCCACAGACGAGGAGGATTTCCCTCAAAAGACGTAACGGATCTTTTCGAATTCATTTAGTGCAGCTGCGCCAGGAAGGTTACTCTTAGACTCTGCTTTACAAGATCATCCACTGCACATAAAATACGAGTAGATAAAAAAGACGGAATGACATAACCCAAAAAGTTACGAAAAAGGAGTTAAACTTAGAAAAGCCAATTAGTGTGTCTTCAGACTAAGTTATATATATTCTGCTGTTGAGGAAGTATTCTACCTATGTACTAATGCTAATATACGCGTGCCTTGTCTCTTTTGCCGTGTACGTTAGGAAGAGTGGAACTCGCGTGGTGAGAAAAATAAAACATATCGAATTTTTTGGCAATATATAGCCTCTGAGGTTTATATTTTAATACCTCTTCATACAATAGAAAAGCCACATTCGATTTAATTTGTAAAAAAATAATACTTCTTTGTGGTTACTTTGCATGTCTATAGTAGATATAGAGTTGATTTACTGCTTTTCAAATGACCTTTTTCTTGAGTTTTGTTGGTAGGGAAACTATCATTCCTTCGCATCACAGCAGTGGCATCATTCGAGTCTATCACAGCCATACGTTGCAATCTTTACATCAGAGGCCAGATAATGGCCACGCCCTTTGTACAAAGTAAGCGTAACATACGCAACAGGCTTTACCCCTTAATTAGTTTCTACTCCATGACTGACCAATCCAGTGAAAGTTAGTTCATAATAACTGATTCTCCAAACTAGTTATCTTAATGTCTTCCATTCTAAAAATATATTATAGTCCTTCAAACTTCTTCTCAAAGAAAGCCTTCTAAACACACTTATTCACTTAACGTAAACAAAAGTTCAATTCCCCTTTCCCTCTTCTAGTATGTCTCTTGTTAGTTGTTAATGTATAATACGTTTACTAGATACATCGTAAGTACAGTAATCGCTGCTTAAAAGCTAGGTAGGCGCTAAGTTTTGTTTACTTGCAAAAGTAAAATTTTACTTCATGTTCCCAGGACAGACGGAAGTTTATCTAAGAAGTACGTCGGACACACCTTAAGTCACATCCTCCATCAATTAATTAGATGAGAACTTAGAGATTGAAAGTGTAAGACAATAACAAAAGCATAATCTAACAATAAATGCACTGAAAATGCTAGAATGGATCAATGGTGTGATATCAGCTTTATATGAAAAAGAGCACCAAGCATTACCATACCTAACCTAGGCCCACAGCCTCGGTGTCATTTCCCCCCATTTCTCCCCCTCCCCCCTTGAAACTTTGACCTATGTGCAAACGTTCAAAATTTGTGATCAATGGGTATACCTGTGATGTTAGCACCCCCTGTTTGTTTAACCACTTTGCAAGAACGAGTGTAAAGAAACATATTACTATTTTATTTGATGCGGGGTGAGAAGTGGGAACAGATAATAAACCTTGTGAAGCTGACATGACCTTCCCCTTTAGAAAACCCTTCTTAACCCAATGTCATTGAATTAGAGTAAGCATCGTGTACATACTCGTTACTCTATCTTTAGGAGACTTCTCTTCATACACACAAACAGTACGGCCTGCCTTGCATTTCCAAAATGCATCTAACATGATTCGGTAGGCCACTCTCCGTATTATCTAATATCCCAGTATTGTTTTTTCCCCTGTGTAGGCCTATAGATACCAAACAGAGTTGACTATATTCCGATATTTTTTCATCAATGTCATGTGTTGCATATCTCCTTGTAAGGAAGTTTAAAGGAACCTTGTTATTACTTGATAGCAAGCCATCTTCACCAATTTTGATATTACTTTCAGATCATAAGTGACAGTCGCATTTCTACAAAAGAAGTTTTTTGTTCCCTTAATTCGCCATGACTTCTGCTATAATGAATTACAATGCTACTCTTGAAAGTTAGTCTCTTTTAAAAATATCTAGCATATTCGTTCTCTTGAGTCAAAAAAGTGTCGTGTAGTGTTGCCATGGTGACACGATATCAACGTATTTAAATTGATAAATGTGGTAATCATAAAAGACTCAACATTTGTCCAAAAAGAGGAAACCCAAAACGAAAATGATTTGGTTATTGCACTATTTGGTAAGCTAGCGTCCGGAAGTGTTAACCAGAATCTCCTTTTAAGCAAACTCGCCTTGAGTCTGATCGGCAACGAGGTTAGAGTATCGCCCTATTTCTAATGTCGGTGCTCGTTTTCATGGCCTTAGCTTTGGCGGCTGTTGCCAGCAGATGATGGGAATTTTCAAATCCGTCACGATCACCAAGAACAACAATGAGTGCAAAATTAGAAAAGGCGATTGCGATCTGAACAAACCTCAACTGTAATAATGTATAAAGCCCAGGTGGTAAACCACGGTTCTAATGAAGAGTCAAAATAGCGCAAACGATCGAACAACAAACAGAATATGTAACAATCGATGAATTTCTGGAATAAAGTCGATACAAAAAAGATTCCAGCTTCAACCAATTCATTTTCCACAGCTTTCAATGCAGATTAGCAATTACTCGAAATACTCTCCAGGGGATGCAGATGACAATTGAACTCATTCAAGTTTTACCCCAGGAGTTTTCTAGCCGTTTAACTGTGGCATGATTCACTACTGCCCTATCAGTCAGTGTTTGAAAAGTTTGAGATCATCTTTTGCCTACAAACAGATAAAAGCCCAGCCTGCTATTGTATCTATAGTATCCTTGGTACGATTTTCTTAGTCTTCTGCTGTTGCACCTGCAAGCTGGTCAATCTTGATTACGTGGCTTGTGGTCTTAGTTGTTACATGAACTGAGTTTATATGTACTCCTTCTTGTGTGATTGCATCAAATTTCAAAGTGGGGCAATTGTCACCAATAATTGTTCAACAACAAAGAAGATCAGAGCAAATACCCAGTTCTCTTGCCATCCTCTCTACAGTATTACGGCATGGTATTTCAGAGAGACTAAATCCATTTCTACAAGCAAATTTCTCAGGTAAAGTAGGAAAACTTGCTGTTGGCACATTTTTGTCCAACATGTCATACACCATGAGCCTTACATCAACAACATATGATTTATTCTTTTTAATCTCTAATTCCTTTTTTAAGGTCAGATAGTGACTCTTCCAGGCATAGATTATTGTAATGCAGACTTTCAATCTCATCTGACTTATCCTTTATAATTTTTCTAAGATTGTCAACTTCTTCAACTTTGAAACAGTTAACCCTCAATCTATAATATTTTTTCTTCACTTGTTTGTATCTCATATTGGAGTTTTGTAACGGAGTTTGTAAGGATGAACACTGACATTGTTTGCATTCCCTCTGTTTTGCAATCAACCCCTGTTATTTCTCAATTGCATCATCTTTCCTTTTTAACTATTGATTTAGATATTTTAGCTTCACTGACCTCTGCATAGCATATTTTTCTTTTAAATCCTTTATCTTATCAGCGTGCCTCTTCTTCACTGCAGCAGACTGCCTGGCCAAAATATTTATTCTGTTGGTTATTGAGTATTTGACTGGTATAAGTAGGCCAGGTCTTTGCCAAGATCGTAACTTTTTTGTAGGAGTTATTATGGTAGAAAGTGTCCTACAGGTATCACCACTTGATTGCGGCTCATGGTTTCTGCGAACAGATCACAACTTACATCAGGTTACTTTTTCCCAATAGTCCCTTTCACTTGTGCGCATATTATAGCCGGACGATAGAAGCAATCCCACAAATTTGGTCATCTCCTCTTTTGTGACATTGAACCCTGCTTCGTTTTTGTCACGTTGCACGTAAAAATTAGTTTGACTCACAAATAGGTCTATTATATCATCAAACACTATCGTAGAAATATCCCACTCGGACACAGTTGCTATTTCTGGCTGTTTCTTTGACAGGTTTGCACTGGCATCTTTACCCTGGTCTTTAATAACAGGGGCTGATTTGATGTGGGATTTTTTCCACAGAGGCTGCTGTTTTTTTGGACTTTTTCGTACTTCTTTTTTTACCCTGAACCAACAATAGTTTTTAGATTTGTGCCATTTCCTCTTTCATAAAGTTGTCTTTCTTTTGTTTAAATATTTTACATATTTCTCAAGTATATATGACATAGTTGTTTTCCACAATTTGGAAGGATGATATTATATTGGCTGCTGAAGAGATCTTCATGGTTGTATTATAAATATTGGACAGTTTACATTGTTTTTGTCTCAATCAGCAGACTCAAAAGCACAACAAAAGTTGTAAATAGCTTCAAATATATTTAAAACTACAGTATCATAATAACTATTATAATACAAAGAGGTAAAACTTAAAACTTATGTAAATATATGGCATATGATTTGATTTAGATCCACCTATACAACTGCAAAATGACAACTAGCAGTTATACAATAAAAAGGCGAAGTTTCATAATGAAATGAAAAGTTATAGTATACTGTATTCCATGATTTAGACTTAACAAGAATAATAAACCGTATGAATTTGAGCATTTGTTAGTGTAGTCTCAACTAACAGTTATAAAACTTCTTTGTTGCGAGCAAAAGAAAAGACACAAAAATCAAATAATCATTATATGCAGGACATACATGTTTTAAAACAAACTCATAAATTTTGTAAAAGGGTGGAATAGAGCTTTCTTGTAATTCCCTAAAATGTGGAGGTCCATTGAAACTTCAAAAGCGCAACTTTCAGTTTCTTAAATCGACAGCCCTTGCCCCTAGCATGTAACAGTTAGCTTCTAAAAAACTTAGCAATGAAACCATATAGTTTTGCCACTTCTCGGCTCATCTTTAGATTTTGGTACCGAACGATTTGTGTAGTTGTCGCCAGCACAGGAACTTGTCATAGTTGAATACTTATGATTAGCAAACTATTAAAAGCTCAACGAAGAAAATAGTGCCCTCGCGGTCAGAACTTTTACAGCTTCAACTTTAACTTTCGCTTTTTTCTGTCTACAGTGAGCTACCATTATGGATTGCAAAAAATGCTCTCGCCTTTTCATTCGATCGATCTCCTCAGCCTAATTCCTCTATCATATGGTTAAGCCAGAACTGTTTTATATTCCTACGACAGAACTTTTTAGAGTGGAAGTGAGTGAGGCTGAAAGATAATTGCACACCTTGGGCTGAATGGGTGGTTGTTAGTTCATTGGTTTTAGGCTCAAAAGAGCAAGATGAAAAAGCAAGAAAGGTCGATGGAAAAGATTGTCGTTTGTAAAGTGTTCAAAGTTCAAATTACTCAATGATAATTAAGTTGCTGTATTGAAATCTTGAAGAGAAGGACGGGAACAATAAATTACAGATTAATGGTTTTGAGCGCTTATTTCAAAGCAAAAGGTTTTGGGGAGGCGCTTATTCGGACCTGGGCGCTTATTAAGAAACGAAAAGCCGATACCTAAGCGTACATGATCTTATTGTAAAGATAAGTGCCCAGCACAAGGCGCGTATGTCAAACATAATGACAAAACACAATATGATGAGCTTTCGGTGTATTCTACCACCATCCTCGAATCAATTAATTACAATAAAGGGAACTCGTTCGGTTAAAAACCTTATTATCTATTTTATTTCAAGAATATCTGTCTTACATCACTTCATCAAAGTTTTTCCTGTATTAACGGCTAAGTACGTGCAAGGCCTATTTGCGGAACGTATCCCCGAATTCTACTTAAAAGCTCTAATTTCTAGACTTAGGATAATCTGTGCGGATTAAACAGATGTTTCAATTTCACGTGCTGGCGCTGACAAGCATTGCTGGTGTAGGCTCTCTCATGTCTGGTTTCCACTAGTGGAATTTTTGTGCAACTGGGTTTGGTCACGTCATCATTTAACTCGCATAGTGAAAGACACGTTCTTTAGGACTAGACTGCGCCAAAGAAATTTTAACATAAATAACAAGCTGTACACACAAGTGGAGAATCTAGGGGGAGGCTTGACGTGTGTTGATGATGTTACAGGATGAGAAGCTCAATGGTGAGAACGTAGGAGCACGAGGAATCGAACCCCGTCCTTCAGCATTGCAAAGTGATGTTCTACCATTACACCATGGTCCCATACCATTGAGGCATAGAAATTTGGGATGTCATTTATTTCGACTGACGTCACTACCGGCTACTTTAGCTTCTCGGCCTTTGGGCAAGGAATGGGTGTAGTATCTGTTCTCATTGATAATAAATGCTCCCCATAATCCGCGAGAGACGGTCCTGTTGGGTGGTAGAGCCTGCCTCATGGCTTGCTTCTCTGCCCGGTAGCCTAACTTGAGGGGCGTTACGCTTGGACGCCCCAGCTATCCTGTATTTATTTGTTAGTGCATTTGGTGTTTTTTCTGTTTATTTGGGTTAGTTTCAAAGTCGGACCAACTCCTCATCAGGGATCTTTGATTTAAAAATACTACTTCAGGAATGCCCCCTTCCAAGCTTCGATTAATTTTGTCCCTTTTCCATTTGAGTCAAGAGAGATGCGTAGGTAAAAGTAGCTTCGTATTCTTCAGTATGTTCACTTCGACTTAGAGTGTTTGGGGGAGAAAAATCCGAGATGTAAGGCACTCATCACATAAAGGGTACGAGATTTCCGTTAAACAATAAGATTACCTAAGGATTTCTGTTAGACTGATGACATAACCGGAGAAATAGACCTGTTCACTTTCTTTTTATAACTCACGGTGTCCGTACCTCGTATTGTACGAATATATTGTTTAAAAAATTATTGGAGGTTATACTCCTCAAGAACAATTGCTCTTATCGTAGGTCCAGCAACTTGTCACAGATTTCTGCCTATCGAGCATCGATGTCGAGTTTCGCTCAATTTAATGTTATCTTTAGGACTGACATTGGATCAACAGCTAACAAAGGTAATTATTTTAACCAGAAGGCCTTGCTACCCGCATTGTATCGGCTTCGATATGACCTCGTGTCAGCGTCCGAAAAACGACCTTCCAGCAATTTTTATACACAATGAACAAGCGACGTCGATTCAACGAAAAGACGACGGCAATTCGACGTTGATCGAAGATCGAAATTCCGGCTTGGTGTGTTTAAACACTTCGGTTTCTATCGCTCTAAATATCGATTGAGGTATTCGAATGTTTGTGGATCTTTGACAGGCCATATATTCATGGTCTTATGAAAGCAAAGGGGCGTAGGTGGCCATACACTGCTCCAGAGATGTCACCAGATTTTTTCATCTTGGCCAGCATGCTCTGCAACCTCCTTTCTATTACGGAAATTTGAACATTTGCAGAGTCAAACAACACATACCACGTACACGTTCCTGTTCATCACTGAGGTCCTTGAGTGCATAGGTTCATCACTGTGCATAGGTTCATCCTTGAGTGCATAGAGCACGTCCAAAACCCCGGCTGCAAAACTTGCTATCCGCTTGCTAGCCGCTCCAATATTCATTTCGACTCCTGTCTTCTAAACATTTATTATCACTACAAATGCACAACTTCAGATGAACAGTTTAGGCAAGAGGCAGCAAAATATCTCTCAGCGAAATCTGAATTTTTGGTAGTGTAGTTTTGGAGGTAGTGATCATCTGCAACCAAATTGAAATTTTATAATAGCATAGAGCATAAAAAATACATTTTAAGGCTGTCTTGATTGCAGGTGACACACAGGCTACATTTATTGTAACCAAGGAAACTACCATAATAGGAGACGAGAATCGTGTACTTAACGAAATCTTTTAATAAACTGGGTTGAGTTTTTGCTAGTTGTACCTTGCAAGATATTCAAAGATACCTTTGACCACATAAAATAATCGCTTTGGAAGCCTGGAACGGTCGTTTACTGGTTTAATACTTTCTCAACCGTGTCAAATATGTACAGATATACTAATAATATAAGGATATTGCCAAAGTTAATCTCTGAATTTATATTGATGACTATTTCATAGATTGGTCCCTACTGCGAAATGTTAAATCCGAACCCATGTGGGAATTGCAAGTGCGTAGATGGATGCAAGGAAAAGTTCAACTGTATATGTCACGACACCCTTCTCAAAAACGGCACAAGCCAAGGTAACTCCACATCTAAGGGTGAAATTCACACGGTTTCTGACAGAGCTGATAGTGAAAGTATTTATGCATTATTGATCTTTCTCCTTTTATTCTGTCTACACTTTAACGTATTTAACTAATTCAAATAAAATTCTGAAGTTAATGTGCTAACAAACTTAGACGTATTTGCATGTGACAGGCAAATTGTGAGTTATAGTTATTTGTACAGCTGAAACATTGCTTCACTAAATGATTCACATCAAAGATTATGACAGAAATGCTAACATCCTCAGGTGCATAACTGAAGCAATGAAACTATAGCATCTGTGCATTACCAAGGCAATTGTCATAAATATGTCATGGTCTATACATAATGACGTAAGGTTTCAATTTTCTCAAAATTTAATGTAAATATAAAATTTACTTTCAAGACCAGAAAACTGTTACAATCCTTAATAGTAGTAACACTCAAAGGTTTCAAATGAATGGGTTGGAGCTAGTAGATAAAATTAGAAAGCCCATCTAACTTGTTTATATTTTAAATGTACCACCATCGTTATTAGCTTTTAGTAAGGGATTTAATGCCAGGCATTATAACTTATAGTCTAACAAAGGGGAAATTCCTGTAAAAAGAGATCCGTCTCCCTGCAACACAGTTAAGAAATGCAACAGTCTAGTTTGTGGTTCCATTTTATTATTGTGTTATCTCATGGTGTTATTCCATTACTTAGAAATTCACAAAAAGTCGTTTCCAACTGAAGACCATTAGTATTATAGACAGTTTCAAGCACTGAATGGTAACAAATTTTGTGTCACTGGCTAAAAATACGGAACAAACGCCGAGTACTAGTTCCACTTTCAATTAATCTACGATTTGTTAGAGGTTCTTTTAATGAGCGAGTAAATACTTTCGTATCTTACTATTGATATAAAGTTTAAATATTATAGAAAATGGTCTGTCAACAATTATTATTCAACATTATTATCAAATAAGTCTTTAAAATCCAAGAAATACAACCAAAATAAACGCATCTAGAGATATAAAGCAAACATTTTTATGCTTGTATACTAGCTTGCCTTTGGTCTTAGAAAGTATCCCATTAGCTTACACTATAAGTACGTTCGGTATTTTCTGATGAAAAGGAACCTTGAGTGCAACTCTGATTTTTTTCTTTAGGTATGGTTCAAGAACAGACGGGCAAAGCATAGACAAAAAGCCAAGCAAGAGAAAGAGAGGAAGAAAACGACCTCGTCAACCGCTTCAGACAAAGAGTCGTCAACAGTGAAATCATCAACAATCACCACTTCATCTAGCACTATCTCTACTGGTTCTACAACTGGAGGAAGTTCTTGTTGTACTATAACTTCGACATCATCGGAGAAGTCTAGCACCCCTACTACCTTTTCCTCCTCGATAAATAGTGCTATATGGAGTCCAATAAAAACTAGTGCAAGTTTATGTGATACCACGCAGCAGAGTGATCGATCATTTCCTTCTTCACCTGTTCTCAATCCCTGTGCTGCAGGAGGCAACTCCTCGTCTTACCATAGTTATTTACCTTCACAGGGTAGCTCTAGCAGATATTGTGCAAGCCAAGACTACCCCCCGTACATGAGCCTATCCATGAACGTACCAGTAAACTCCCAGATGACGTCCCAGAACAATAGCGATTTGATGGACTATTCAGAATACCATACTCAACCTGGCGCTACTCCTTGGGGATATGGTGCTGCCATTTGAGCCGTCTGCCGACAAGGTTGGCAAACATAAGCTCTAATAGGTATTGCACAGCTTAGAATTCTGAGGGCACATGGCTACAACGTGACTACAACTAATTTTATGACTTTGTGGTATGCAGCAATTTGGGGATGGGCACATTTCAATATTTAATATGCAAGCTAAGGAACTGTCTGTTTTGCATCTATTTATCATGTCTCTTGACAAATTTGTATTATGCATTTTGAAACTTGTTGGGTTGGGAGTATGGGTTAAGGGTAACTATTGAAACATTTGGTATGTGTTAAAATGTTAATAGTGTCTACATTTACATTAATACTAATTAATGAGTATGTATAGATAAACGGTGTCAGGTAAGATAACGTCTGGGACAACTTAATGAAGCATTTTATTTTTTTTCTTCAAGTGAGACATCAAAAACGATTAGGCAAATAAAAAATACCCCTGCTAACACAGAGATCACAATCAGTAAAGTATTTTCTACGAAAAAGAAAAGAAAAAATTGTAAGTGAGAAGGTTGTATTCAAATAAAGGAAACAAGTAGACCTTTATTTGATGTTAACATAAGCGAGGAAGTATCATTGGTTTGGTATAGTCAAACTTATAATGAAAGAACACATTGGAAAGAAGCTTCTTCTTTACCTCCTCAAGTTGAAAATGCTTCGATGTTGTTTTGTAGCGCGAGGGGACGGGGGGTACAAGGAAAGCATAAATAACATCTCTAGTGTTATGTCCCGGCCTCAAAAATTTCACTTCTAAGAGATGAACAAAAGGGTAGGGAAAGCCTGCCTAAAGTGCTACTCTAACCGCATCCCTCAATTTCCCCGACTAGTAGGCCTACATACTTAATATACATTAATCCATTTTTTCAAGTAACGAGGTTTTCCCTGCCCATCAGGTTTATTTACCTAACCATCATGAGGCGATTTCTACCCAACCCTATCCCAGTCATCTCCTTTATTATGTCCTAGAGACTACTTCTTCTTTGGGGTACTTTTTCGGAGTCAAGTCTTTATGGTGGCTTTCTAATTCTCTTTTTTCTTTGCTTTGTTAATGAAGTCTCTGATGCTTTAGCACCGTTGATATAGGAACGAGGCCTCGTTTAGCACTATTGATATAGGGATGAGACCTTGTTTCTTAATCTATGTTTAGCACCCGATAAACTTCTTCAGCTGATCAACGTGCTCGAGGCGAGGCCTTTCAAGTCTTGTTTTCCTTTCCATCTTCCCTGCCATGACCCGTTCCTCTAGACTGCCTTTCCTGATCAAATGATCCACGAACTCGAGCTATCGCCTTCTGATAGTCTCTATGAGTAGTCGATAACCTTGGCCCGGAGACTATGCAAGTATAATTGACAGACATCGCTTCCGATGGAAATGTAATCAGTTGCACATTGTAGAGATTACAAATCTGGACCTATAATCAGCGATCTGGTAAACGATTCACAAATTCCAGAAAGAAGGAAGAGGATAAGCTCATGTATGCAAATCGATGTTCCTGCAGACGAATATTCGTTTTTGATAACCGATCAGGAATCAAATAATAGAATGGAATTAAATGGGAAAATTCTCTGCAATGAAGAACCCTGTTGGAGTCTATGAACGCTCTAAATCTACAAGACTTGTAACACCATGAAGAGTTGGGTCTTTAGAAAGTATAAGGTCTTGACGGGAAGTTTGAAGGAATTTGGCAACATAAGAACTGACAAAAAATTCATTATAAGGAAACAAAAAACTATTTTCTTCCGTGTCTGGGCTTTACAATTATACCATTGGGAGAGTGACTCTATCGAAAGCATATATTTGTTTATTATCTTTGGATTTAGTTATCAAAATACATCACCGTTACTTTGAAGCGTGATTTTATTCACTCATGGAATAAACAAACAATCACTCCCATCCACTGTGTTCCGTAAAGCATGCACCACCCATTCGGCACTCGACTCCTGCTTTACTCCTTGCTCACACAAAACCCCTTATGCATCAAACGGCAGGATTTACAACCACACATTCCTTATTATTCGGCGCTACAGAATTGTGCAAAACACACGTTCTCTGTTACTTTAATTTTAGATGAAAAACCTCTCCTAGTAAATAAGTTACGTTATCTATCTTGAGCTCGGTCATCCATTTCATTATGGCCACGGAGTTTTGAATGCAATTGGAGAAAGTGCATACGAGCCCTTTTGTTTCATCAGCGATTGCGAAAGAATTTGATTTCACAAGAATTTAATCAATGAAAGCTGGGTGTAGGAAGTGGAAGTGGTTCATATGACAACGGAATTTTTTCGTTGCTCATTGAGCTCTGTTTCCTTTTCCGAAGTACTGTATTTCCTCCGATTAACGCCGCCGTCTGATAAACGCCGCCCTCTATCAATAGCCGTACTTTCAGCCAAACATTTGTAATAAACGCAGCCATATGATAAACTCCGAATCTTAAAAAGAGAACAAAAGAGAATTCACCGTTACAAATTGTCAATCAATTGCTTGCTATGAACCAATCATTTGGCGCGAATTCTTCTTTCGCGCGACTTTATGGGCTATCCAAAAAGGCAGACATTTGCGGACAGCAGTTATAGGGAATCGTATAAGGAAGCGTGGGGTAAAGCAAGTTAAATTGACTTTTAAAAACTTCGGCTGAGCTTAAAAACTTGTACGTAGCTGCAGAGCCACCTATGCAACCCAATGTCTCGTTCGTGCTAGTAGTGACCATGATTTAAACAACTGCAGAAGTGATAAATGTAGACTTTGAGTCTCTCAGAGCTACATGTACGCAAAGACATCTAGTTTTTGGGCATTTGATGCCTAGAATTTAACACCTGATCGTATTGAAAAACATTTCGTCAAGGCTTTACCACTTGTATCAATATCCATTCCCAAAATCACAGTGAAGTTCTCAACAAATCGTTCAGTCGGTCACGTAACTTTGCCTGCATTACAGTGCACGCGGTACAACTTCAAATGTAGGAATTGTGGTTTGTTGTGATTCTGGGATTACGATTAAGTGTACCTAGATTCCAGTTTGAGCACTTATGGATTATGGAAAGCATCTGTCATCAATGAGAACAGATACTACATCCATTCCTTGCCAAAAGGCGAGAGACACGGCACTCACTTTTAAAGTAGCAGTTCTTTTTTTTTCTATTTCTTCGACAGCACACCATTTTCCTTACCATAACTGTAAGCTATAAGAAATAACAAGGTATAAAACATGGACAGAGCGATGATCACCTTTACAGAATAGTCATTTTTTGAGAGCATTGAAATGCAGGCATTCACTGACGACAGTCTCTCAATCAAAGACCCCTGATGAGCAGTGGGCCCGACATTAAAACTACCCTAAGTAAACAGAAAAATCACCAAACAGGCTAACTAGCAAATAAAGGGCAGCTGGGGCGTCCAAGGGCAACGCCCCTCAATTCACTGATGGCACGTCCCTGCAATCAATAAGAGTTTTATAGATGGGTAATTTAGTATCTTGATTGATGAGATTTTTATTATTATCCTTACAGTCTTAAAGACGTGCCCTATAGGCTGTAAAAAATTCATAATAGATTATCATGCGGAGGCTCAGTATCTGAAAGAAGAAAAAGAAAGCGATTGCTTCTATAATCGCCCCATGTACACCAATTTAGTAACCCGATACCACTTGGGATTTTTACTCAAACCTTTGCATTAAAAAATGCATAAAAGATTGTGATGGTTTTCTCGAAATATGTTGACGCGTAGTAAAAGAACTGAAAATCAAATATGCATTCAAAGTTGGTTCCTTGGCAAAATTATTGGAGGTCACAGGCGCTTGGCTATTACACCTTTAACCAAAATTAAGGAGCTGCCTTCCAAAATGTCTCAACTTGTTACTTCAGACCCTAAAAAAAAGTTTTAAATGTACATTCAATTCATGCTTAACATTGACGGGATGTCAATACATAAACAGGTTATGGGTCCTCCTGTGTCTGCAATAAGGGCTTGATCAAAGCGAGGTTATGCACCAATTTCTGGAGAAAACTTACATTAATACCCATCTCCCCTCTTTCTTTAAGTTGCATCAAATAATTTCTGTTGGTTTTTAATTGTGTTTCTCAAATTTTCTATTAAGATCACCACATAATGTTCATCTGAGTTCAACATTATCAATTGAGATCTGCTTTATTAGCAGGCCACGACCGAATTTCTAGTCCATGACACTTCTCAAACCCTTCCCATTTCTCAATATCTTTTGGCATGCGTCAGAGGGCATAATATTGTTGAATTTATGCTCCTCTTACACCTTAGCGCTTTTTTCTGGGTTGGACAACTCACACTCTGCGTATTTGAATGCAGTATTTAGCACGATGGCGACTGGCGACCTTATGGATGCTCCACCAAACCAAACTACGATAACCCCACCACCTTGTTTGAGAGTAGGATTTAGCAATTCCTCTCCTTAATTGTCCTCACACTTTTACTGACCTCCTTGGAACAAAACGCGTTACGAAAAGAAGTATTTCAGTCCTTGTCTATGCATGTTTTGAAAAACGTACCTTTGATATCAACGCGGAATGTACACTTGGCTGTATTTCCGGAATTATCAGTCGCTGTGTACGTTACTTCTGTGGGTCCTATTGGAAATTTATACGGTGATTTCACGTCTGTTGGACTTTGGGTGACTGTCACTCCCCCAACTTGTCCTACAACAGTATTATCACTGGCAACTGGATCTGAGAAACTGATTTCCTTAGTATCTTTGCCAGCATCGGTGGAAGCAATAATATCTGTTGGACATTTGATAGACGGGGGAGTAGTATCTACAAAGAAGAAAAGAAAACGCATTAATGCTTCTTGTCTAATTTTCAGATAGTAATGGGCAATGGTAACCATTAGTAGTGGCAGCAATAGCAATAGCAATAGCAATAGCAGTAGCAGTAGCAGTAGCAGTAGTAGTAATAGTAGCAGTAGTAGAAGTAACAGTAGTAATAGTAGTAGTAATAGTAGTAGTAATAGTAGTAGTAGTAGTAGTAGTAGTAGTAGTAGTAGTAGTAGTAATACTGAACACATTGCCATGCAAAATCTGGCGATCATATGCTATTTAAAGGAAATCCATGAGATAAAAGAACATGAAATTATTCCATTTGGTTTTTCAAATCCGACCTCATTGGTTAAACCGGAGCCCCAAAGTTGCCAAAAGTTATTCCATTTATCATTCGCTGCAGAAAAAATGAAAATAATCAGGCACGAATGAAAAAGAACTTCTAAAATGCATTTCAAGCTCGTCAAACAGGCATAAACCACCCTCATAGTTCAGAAAAACCAGTTTCAAAACGTGATTAAATACAAGGTTCTATTGAAAGTCAATAGTTCTTTTCAAATATATGTAGCCAAAAGTCTCTTGAAATATTCCTAATAACAGACAAAATTTCATCCTGCCACAATTCTTTCACATGAAAATCGTTGAAACAACATGGATGAAGAGCACCACTGCATAGCCGACATCTGGAATGATTTTGGGGGTTGCTCTTGGTGCAGGAACAATGGCAGGAACAGAAACATCAAATTGAAATCTGGCATGATACACTTTGACAATCTCTGGCCTAAATCCCAGCAGATCAAGCTGCTTTTCTTCTCTCTGGAGAGGTTGCAGCCTCTAAAGTTGGAAAACATTGTTAACAGCCAAATCAACACAAAATAGGAAAAGCGGCCACCACCACTTCTTGTTGCGAATGTTTATCATGTAGGCACTGATGTTTAGATCCATTCTGTGAACTCCACCCGTAGTTTGGTTGTAGACAGAAATGGCATTTCGCTGCTCGATCTCAACTCTTCCGCCCTTGTCCTTGATGTAACGTCGAGCTCTCTTCATTTGGTCTTTCCCATAAAGTGTTGAAATCACTATCACCACTTTATTGTCTTTCCATCGAACAGGTGTGACATTGGATATTTTGTAATCTACAACATCAGAGTTTCCTTTTGCCATTTTTTTCATGTCGTCAATGACTTTTAAGAATGCATTTTCAATTCGTTTTGCACCAACTGTACCTGCGGCAGTGATCCCCTGCTCTTTCAACAACCTCAAAAGGCTTTGACTGGTGAATAAGTTGTCCATAACTGCATGATAATGTGATTCAGGGACTGGTGGCAGACCCGCCCAGACAAATATCTTTGTTTTAGTTGTCATCTTTCCCAACATATGGATAACATTGGATGGCATAACCAAGCGTTGTGGTTGCTACCCACAGTTTGTAACCAAATTTTACAGGTTTGTTGGAATGTACTGTTTGCAGCCATGACGTCCATAATATAGTACCATTTATTCGTCAATACTTATGTCCCTTTCCGGGATAAAGTTTTCTAAACAACTTTCATTTAACATGTCAATCAATAGGCGTACTTTTGAGACTTTATTCTCAGGATTGAGGTTATTGTTGTCAGTCAGATGTATATAGTGTAAAATATCCAGAAATCTATTTCTTGTAAACACAAGGAAGCAACCATACCACTAGGGCTATCCTCACTCATTTCCCAATACATAGAGTGTGTGGGATAAGGGATGTAGCCACCCATAGCAGGAAAGCAAGAAATCACCGCAGCTGACCAAAGCCTGTGTAATTGGAATTTAGAGGAAGAGTCAACTTCGGTACAAGTTAAGAGTGAAGAAGTGTCACAAGAAATTACTTCAGAAATGAAGGAAGAAGATGGAAGTTATCAAGAGTTACTAATGACTGATGAAAACATTGAGGATGAAGAGACGGCAACAGGTGCATCAAATGAAGGTATAAAACAGTCAATCATCAATTTGTCTTTTACTCCCCTGTCCAAACATAAGTGGTATGAATTAGACAGACATACATTCCGTTAACCTGTGAAGCTGATAATTATTTTTAATGAGGGAAGAGTCCAGACATCGTTAATTGAATGAAGTTGATATCTTTCCAGACATTTGCATTCAAAAGCATGAGATGGGTGATCTGTACATTTGGGAAATTACTTAGCAAATTATGTAACAAGTATTCAATTGAAATTCTGTGCTGAAAAGATTCCATTGACTGGGGTATAACAGAATCCATTGATTTGAATTTTTATGTATCAAACCGAGTTATTTTCAAATTTATAAGGGATTGTTCCCATCCTATGTAATCAAGAAAGGGGAGGGGTCCATGGAAATTCTTGTACTTGATTGCTAGAAGATGGTGGCATACCAAATCCAGTACAAAAGTAGCATTGTCAGGAGGAACCATATGGCAGTTTCAGCTTTCTTGACTTCTCTTCTGAAGTTGGTATCATACTGGTGTTAACAGCTACTTCTCAAGCTAGTGTTTGGTATCCCTTGTCTGTCACATCCCTTATGATGCTTTTTCTACTCTTTCCTGTAGGTCATTGATGTGTGTTCTATTACACATGCATAACATAAAAAGTGGCAAATGATATTTGCTTAATTGCATTTTTAGTATCTAAGGGACTGTTAGGAACAAGAGTGGAATCCAAATGGTAGTATTTTCCCGTCGGTGCTAGTTCCTGACATTCTGGTACCAATGCTTAACACCTATGCCCTTTTCTCTCCTCTTGATCAGCAAGATTGTTTTCCTAGTTACTGTCCGTTCTCGTATAGATGTATCTTTTTTCTCTAGCTGCACAAAAGAAGGTCTGTTCATTGCCGTGTTTCCGCAAGTGGGAAGAACTCTCTATTGGCACTCCACCTCCTGCCACTGCTTTTACCATTTACATTTTCTTTTCATTGTACTTGTAGTTTGAGCTTTGTGAAACTTCATCTTGTTTGCCTGTTCCACTCTCAGAAGTTCTCCACTGTAAAACTTGGTTCATTTCTGCTTGAGAAGTTTCTCTGTTACCACAAGTAACTGATTGTGACATAACAATATATATTGAACCAAGGCCAATAGTCAGAAAGTAATAACTGCATGCTTGAAGTTGTTGATTGCATCATCTGCTGCATCTTCCTTTTTTCATTTTCATCCATTAAGCACTTGAGATGGATCGTCTTTTGCTCAGTTGTCATTGAGGTACCTAAGCTTCGTTACTGTTCGTACTTCTTCAACCATGGCATTCTACGGTAAGGATATTAAAACAAGGTCAATACGATGAAAATAATAACTGCATACTAGAAGGTTCCACCTTGGCAAGATTTACGTTGAATTAGACTATATCAGTGCTGGTTGGACTATAATAGTTGGTCATGTTGCAAACGAGCTCTTTTGGTCATTGCTATACAAATTGAGGACAGCATTTATCTGAAAATTCCAAATTGCAGAGTGAAACATTCGTGTTAGCTGGTGGTCGTACAGCAATTTTAATTCTGCATTATATGGCTGATTTAGTGAAGCTTCTCTGCTTTGGTTTGGATTCTTCTAGCCCTAAGTCGTGTGAGTAAAGACAGGTCTACTGATACCTGCTCCTGTAGGAAGCTTTTTGCCTTGGGTTTTTAGGGGTGCAACTAGAACCTTTTGAGGGCAGGGGAGCTTTATCAGAATTAGGGCAAGGTTTTCTCATACATGTTTTATGAAGTAACAAAGTCGTAAGAGTTCGTTTTATTGAAAATCAACCTGTTCTCTGCACTATAAGTCAAATATACCTTTTGTCCCTACCCACAATTAACAGCTTAATTTCTAACAAAAAAACCCACTAGATTCATAGCATAAAAATTTAAGAATGGACTTGAGAATTATTTTGAGGCTGAAAACGCTGATTTGTTAAGAATCACGTGGCTCATAAAGTGAAAAGCAACTGTTAACGTCTTGCGTTCAAGGGCAAGGCCTCCCTTCCAATTGTGCTTAAGATGAGGGCACAATTTTCGGCAAAAAAAGTAGGGGAGGGGAGGCCTCCCCACCCCCCTCTAGTTGCACTCCTGGGTTTTAATCCAAGTTGAATCCTTGGTCCGTCTTGTAGACCACAACAGTTGTCTACCTGAGGTCTCTGAAGCAAGTTAACTTTTGTAACACAGGTCTACAAGATTCCCTTGAAATGGACATCCGTGATCCAGAAATTACGAGTGAAAAAATAGAGGAGACTTAGAATAGTTTCAGAGTGCTTGGTACAACTTATTCACATGTAGCCTGCCATGTCTGTGTCCCAAACATATGCATGGTATTTGAGAATGAAAGAATTTAATGTCGTAAAACAGGTGTCCTAAGTACTAAAGATTCTGCACAGCTATTCCTATAAAATTTACTCGTAAATATTACGATGACTTTACTTTGTTTTACTCCAAGACGTAGTCAGGTCTACTGCACAAAGGAGTTATTATAAAACTAAATGAACTCAGGGACAAAAATATCAGCATCTAAAGACGAAATGCACTCTGGGGAAAATCATGATGGCATACTAAGGCAAGGACACGAAAATGAGGCCTTGAGATAAAGATGTAATTGGCTAAGTTGTAATCGCAATAAAACACAAGAGATGCCCAAATGATCAATAAATCATCAATGATCAATGTTTGACGACAAAAACATGATGGAGTGCTTGATACAAAGAGCCTCCAATACTTTCGATGTATCAAGCACTTTTTGTCTGAACTTTGCGGCTATAAAGATTTTGTTTATGATATTTCTTTGTTTATGTAGTGTTGTCCGTTACGTCCGCAGTTTCCCGTCTATTCAATATTTGTTTGTAACCAATCACGTACTTAGTTTTTCAACATCTTGTCTAAGTGTGGTTCTACCCTTTCGACGTTTGTAAGAAGAAACTTTACTGCTCTGAATTATTTGAGCCTATGAAAGTTTTGATATTCTATTTTCTTTTAACAGGAGTCACGGGAGCAAGTTACGTGAACTCATGTAAGTTCCCCCTAATATTTTCTTATATCCTTTTCCGATATTGTCCGTGATTGTAATATAGAGTGTTTAAATTGCATAGTATTTGAAAGGACCTATTAATTATCGGTGTCAGTAATTCTTAGCAAAAGGAGGTGATAGTTTCAAGATTGAAGAAATTAATATAGGTAGGTACCTAGCAATCAGGCTTCCTACTTACCGAGTCAATTAGTTAGTCATCTGATTACCGATATGACTGCATGCAAATGAAAAATAAAAATTGCATTTGAGAGACTTAGCTTCTCGTCTTTCTTATTTCATTGCATCAGTGAATTGAAATACACAAGTGAACCATCATTTAAATCCCCGTAAGGATTTTTCTAGGGGGGGGGGAAGCAAACGTGGACATGTTTTACCTGTTGGGCGGGCAAGCTCCCCCCGCGCCCCCCTTGGTTGCGAGCCTGATCCAGCATGATCCATCCATCATCATCCATCCATCATCCATCCATCATCAGTGCTCTTTCAGACCTATAAAACATATCGTTATCATTCATATAGGCTATTCTAGACATTGAATTTGTATTTGTATAGAGTTACATTTGATTTAGTAGGATCTTAAACCAAAAACGAAACGCAAATTTTGAGTATTTTGACGTCAAATCTTTTTTGTTAAAGTTAATTTATTTCTTGCTTTTTTACGTCATAATAATGCTCTTGTTTTTCGATGGACATTTCGTGTGCACGATGGGGAAGCAGACAGATCATGCCCAAGTTTTACAGCACTGTTGTTGAATACTAGCGTTACGCTAGCACGTTTTAAACATTTTATGAAATAAATTCCCACATAATCGGATAGAACAAGTTGTATCATTCACTTCCAATAGTCCTAACCTCTTAAGGACCCAATCGGAAACGTCACAGCTTAAATTTCGTAGGCAGTGCTTATGTAGTTAAGGGCCACTGTAAAACCTTTTGGACGGAATACAATTGTATTGACGTACCTGACATGATTTTACTCAATTTTATATCAGCTATGCCCATAAAAATCTTTTTGTTGACAAAGTACGATTCAATAGGGCATCTGAGGGCCATGCCCACCTGATAAAAGTTTGCCCCCTGTTGAGATATTATGAAAGTACTTCCTTATTTAACTCTGATGCCGGTTATAGTAAACCAATCTTTAATATGAATGTTCTTTTACACCATCATACATGGTCTACAATATTAATGATTAATTCTAATTTGTAATATTCAATTTCAATCATAAAGGTAATACCCCTTCCCTGTTAGCTAATTAGCCCCCTCCCCCTTGTTGGGCGTGGCTGGTTAGGGCCCGTTGTGAACTTGATGCAGCCCCCGTAGAACATAGGCCTGCCAATGCCAATTTTTTCTAAGAATTAATTCCCATTAATGTGCATTTGCAAGAACTATCAAAAAAGTGTAAAGTATGGAATGGGAGCATCGTTTTTTAACTCTTCCCTCCAATGCAAGTATGGATATATACCCGAACAACACTCTCTCACACTTCCGTGTTCAACTCCCTAAACCGTTGGAACTGGATGGAGGTTGGGAGGTTGCTCTAGCTGAAATCAACTTCCCACACAGCTGGCATAACATACGACGTGGGAGTAACAAAATACAATATGACAATAACATAGGGCAATGGTTTGATATGGAGCTTCCAGTAGGATATTACTCATCTATACAAAGTGTGTTGAGTATGTTGGTCGACCGTTTTACTAACATCCCGAACATAGACTTCAAATATATCAGGAAGAAGAATAAAGTCTCCATTACATGTTCCAAGGGGAGTAGGATAAAACTAGCGGGTGATGTTGCTACGATCTTAGGATATGCAGACCCCACTGTCGTGGATGAGGGTACTGTAAGTAATGCATACACCCCAGATCCTGAAAGTGCCTTTTCCAGCTTATACATCTACACCGATATTATACAACATCAGATAGTTGGTAACTTCTACACTCCCCTACTTCGAGTGGTTCCTGTTGGAGGTCGTTACGGACAAGCTATGCACATCATCTATGAGAAACCCTTTTACATGCCACTACGTACATCGCGTATAGAGTCGCTAGAGATAGCTATAAAAGATGATCAGGATCGTTTTGTTTCATTCGACCGTGGAAAAGTGACTGTTACACTTCATCTCAGGAGATCTAGATTTGTTTATTATTAAGACTTTATAAAGTCACACTCATGGATGCTTGGGAACATCATTTTCGACAGCAGACAGCTTCCCCATATGGTTTGTATTGGCAAGTAGGGAGAGGGAACTTTCATGGATTTCGCGGACCTCCTCTTCAGAAAGGATACGGACTGGGAAATGTGTTTCGTTCTCTCGCTCGAGTGGCAACCCCCATGTTAAAGCAGGGACTGAAATACATCGGGAAAAGGGCGTTGAAAACAGGAGCTCAAGTTCTAGAAGATGTGAGTCAGGGGGGGTAACTTTCGTCATGCTTTATCGGAAAGAAGCAAACAAACTGGGAAACAGATGATAAAAGATGTAGTCGGTAGAGTCACAAATCAAAAGCGTAAAGCCAACACCCCTCCCCTGAGAAATACTATAAAAAGGCAACGTAAAGCTTCCTCTCCACCAAAGACTTCAGGGTCGCGAAAGAATCGTGGTAAGAGATCAAGGGACGATATATTTGATCACATCCTTTAGCCAATATGACGTCGAAAACAGATGATAACCATGGTGTCAAGTCAGAGCTGAATCTTTTTTCTTCCCCTTTAAAACAGACAGGCATAGTAAGCGGAAAATGGGAAGACATCTATCCAGTTTCATCACTCACAGAAGGTGGGCCTATAGAATTTTCTATTCCAGCATCTGGAGAAGACATGATGGACTTAGCTAACTCTTTTCTTTATGCTAAGGTGAAGATAACCAAGGGAGATGGATCGCCTATCGGAGACGCGTCAAAAGTAGCCCCAACTAATTATCTGCTCGTGGTTTGCTCCTTACTATGTTACAGCCACTACTGCGATCATGATGTGGTAAATTTGTTTCACTTAGTTATCCAACTAAACTTATGAGTTTATGACAGCTGCCATATTTTCAAAGAAGCGGCCAAGAACCCCAAAAGGGTGAGAGATCTTGACGAAAATTATATCATCAAATTGAACCAAATAGAAAGCCCCAATGCAGGGTTCCAAGCTCCTATCTACGAGAATACAAATTTTTGCAATTTTTTTTCCGAGAAGAACGATAACAGGGATTTTTTTCCAGAGGTAACGCATCTAATCAATGCTTCTGAAGAATAAAGAGGAGTCAGCCTGAGTATGTGCTTTATGCACTTATGGTCAAATGAATTCCAGGCCTGAATTTCCGATACTTTTATTGGCTATGTTTCGTGTCCGTACAGGAGGACAGAGCAAACAAGAGATTCATACGTTCGGCTTTTGATCCTACTACTAACCTCCCTCTTTTTCAAGAGTAGTCCACGCCGTTGTAAAGACAGAGCAGGGTACTGATTTGTTGGTGCTGATTTCATCCCTGTATCTACGATTAATATCTATGATTGAGCCTATGTATTTAAACTTTTCAACTAGCTCAGGCTGGCAGTGATTCAGTATTAGAGGTGATTCGGACTCATCGGTGCTTGGCACTTCTGTCTTCTGAACACTAATGTCCAATCCCATGGGAGCAGATGATACAGATACACTCTTGAACATGTCCTTCGTTTCTAGGCAAGAACTATATGTCAGCGAGACATCTTCTGTACATTCCAAATCGGTGACATCGAAATAACCCATGTTATTTTCAGTGCAACCTTTCATGGCTGTCCTTTAAATCTAGTCCATCTAAAAGCCAAAAGCTCTGGAGAAAGACTGCAACCTTATCTCATACCGAATTCAAAATTGAGCCAAGACAAGAGCTCCCCGTTGATAGGATGCAGGATAAGATATTTTCTTGTCGTATATCTGGATTACATGAACAATCTTGGTGGTGCTCCATCTTTCAGCATTGCAATCTAAATCCCACAAAGAACAGCCGCGTTGAGAGCGGTGACAAAATCGATGAAGACTGCTATTGTTTGACCCTACGTTTCAGTATTTTTCTCAGCTTGAAGAGCCAATCTATGCAGTCTATGCCTGTTCTTAATTCAGTTTCGTTGGGTTGGTCCATCGAGCTCTTGCAGATTAAAAGCAATTTAGGAGAGCAATAGCAAAGATTATAGCAGCTATACTAATGAGGGATATACTGTGGTAGTTTTTACATTCAGCTCTTTCATCCTTCTTGACAACAGGGATGATAAAAATGTCTCGCCAATTTTGGGATAGTGATTCTTCCGTAAAATTATATTGAAAATATCCTGAAGTCTTGGAGCTAGGCTTGGGACTGCTTTGAGATTTTCGTTGGGTTCGAGTCGAATACTGAGGCTTTGTGATTCTTCAGTTTCTTGATTATTAACTGGATCTCTTGCAAGTTGGTAGGCTATCATCGAGACACTCATAGGGGTCATGCTGAATAGTTATCTTTCCACAAAGGGGGGGAGAACCTTCTCCCCCCATGAAATCATAACTTCCTTGAATCTCTGTACACTTCTTAGTCAAATTGTTAAATAAAATGCTTTTAACTATTGCCTCCCCCAAAACTGTTTCGTCCCCCCGGGAAAAACGCTTTGCACGTGTCCACACACGAAAATAAAAATCATAAATGTTTTTCTTTCTTTTTTTACTATAATCTAGGACTATTTTTGATTCTAGGGAAATTTTTAGGCAGTTAAGATATGGCAAACTTGTATATGTTGAATACCAAATGTGATAAGACAAAAACAGACTGAATCAGCTGAACTCGTTTTGCCGCGTTTGGTCTGAGAATTCAGGATGTAATTTGAAGTTTTAAAAAACATTTCACATAACACCTTTTGAATAACTATAGCCTACTGTCACTAAGGCTCCATTCCCCGCTCTCCCTCCCCAAATTTAGTAATTTGAGAGAAATATATTGAAGCTTTCGTTATTGACAAATAATATTGCAGCACGCCATTGCGCAAGTCTGGTGTGCGCCCAAAGATTTGAATCACCATCATCAATAACTTGCATCTACAGTATTCACCCTCATCGCTAACAGCTGCAATTTAAGGTAATATAAATGATAAAAATAAAGCTTATTCTAAGAAGTTAATAACAATTCATTGATTTACGAATATGAGTTACATTAAGCATATTACATTTTATTGCCAGCATTCTACAAATACACGTAACCTATCTTACATTTTGAACACACCTGTTAAAATTCTTGGTTGTTTTGTTTTTCCCATAACAGTAAAAATATTTTTAATAACGTCAAATAACTGAATAATTGAAGTTTATTAGACATCTATGATATGGCAAAAAATTTGGCATAAAAACTTTATTTCCTAGCTCTTTTCCTTGAAGAGAAAAACGGAGATATAACACGTTTACGAAACAAACAATTCCTTATAAATATCACGAGATTCGCATAATATAGGAAATACAGCCTGAACTAGCCCATGGAGCTTATTAGTTTGAGGGCTTTAATAAAAACTCTATTAAAAAAAATCTAGTCTATTTCAAAATTAAGATTCAAACAGAAACTTCATTAGTAAAAAGACATTAAATAACCACTACCCCTCCTGTTGCCTTCTCCTGTAAGACATTTATGCAGGCACTATCTATTCAACAACGCAAACAATTGTAAATAGTAAATAGTGAATTTGTGTGATTAAAATCCCAACCCTCTTCCACAGACGAGTAAAATCCATCCTAAATAAAATTAAATAAAAAACACGCTCCAGTAAAATTGCCTCCGTTGAACCTTAATCCCCTTGTCCCTTTCTTATGGAAGTCATTTCTGTGGGAGCGACACTTACTAGAGAGATTAGGAAAGTATCGTCGATTTGTCGATTGAAGAAGGCCTTTTCTTTTATAAGAATGTGTGATGAATAAGATGGCAGAAAGCTATGCAGAATTATTAAAATTTTCTCTGATTTTGCGCACTTTTACTCTTTGGCACTTGACATGGTTGATTAATATGAAGAATTATCCGCTATAAAAATTATTTAATTTTACATATTTTTGAAGACGTCGAAGTCAACACCATTAAAGTGTATATAAAAAAAAATCTCATGGATATCTTTATCTGCAAATAAAAGCTTGAATAGGAACCAGACTACTTCTAGTACTTGTGGGTTCGACTCCCAATGAAAGCATTTTTTTCACAGCATTTTCTTTTGATTTCTCAGGTATCGCCCAACTCCTCTCCAAGTAAAATCCTTGCTCCAATCATGTCCGATCCTAAATAAAATTTAAAGATAATCCAAAAAATGTTTAACTCACTTAACAGGAAAATCGGATTCGCTTAAATTCAAAATGAAGTCCCATTCGAAGTTCAAAGCATCTGCAAAGGATCTTAGCAACATTTTCAACAAAGATGCACCTCCCCAGATTGTTGACAATCTCTTGCGAGCAACCTTCAAATTTGGCAGTTTTCCTTCAAGTTTCAGCATTTCCCGAAAAAGATAATCTTGTCTCGCATCAACATGAATATAGTAGAAATGATGAGGTCGGTAAATGACTTTGAGAAGTCGACGTACTTGTCGTGCTGATCGTCCATTTAACGACAGCAAGAACGCTATCTTGGCCTGTCTGGTTTCGGCCAACTGTGGAAGATCTGTGACAGCACTTTTCTTAGCTAGAAAATGAAGATTATGCAGTATTTTGTCAATTGATAACCAATAAATAGAGAAGTTGTCGCACATGGGGGTAAATGATCGTTACCCCGACAATACTTCCATCAACATTTAATCAAATATTATAGAAAGCCAAAGAAAAAACTGGAGAAAAGATTTGTATACCCCATCACTGCTACCGTCTCTAATACCTGCTATTATGGTACAATTTATACCAATATTGTTACCCAATTAAACTCCTGCCAAGTTTAACAACTAAACCTAATTCCCAGCTGATTTAACTTATCTAATTTATTCAACACTATAACTCAGTCCTTACTTTGGTTTAAACATAGTAAATCGTGCTTTTACTCCACTTCCTTTCATTTGCTTTGTGATTAGCCAAATAAAAAAACTGGAAAAAAGGTTTGTATACCCTATCACTGCTACAGTCTCTAATATACGTTATTATGGTGCAATTTATACCTAAAATATTGTTGCCCACTTAAACTAAAGTTTAACAGCTTTAAAGTTTAACATTGTTGCCCTCTTAAAAGTTTAACAGCTAAACTTAATGCCCAGTTTATTTTACTTTTATAGATAATTTATTTAACGATATAATTCATTGCCCTCTTTGGTTTAAACATAGTAACCCACATTATTGCTTCACTTCCTTTGAATTTCACTGTTGTATAGACATTATTTTAGACGATTATAGACGTTATACAGACAATGATATAGACGATTATAGACGCTGTTTCTGATGGTTTTATGAACTTTTAGTTTAAACTAGTGTGAAAGGACAAGTTATGCAGTTTATTCCGTTTCCGAATTTCTTTTTTTATCACATTGTAAAAAAAAGAAAAAAGAATACGGCATTGGACTTTACAGTCCCTACTGGCGGTGCTGATTTCCGTTTAACTACTTAAAAATTAGGGGTGGTGAAATACCGTGTTACTGCATTTGACCCCCCTGAAATTTGTGTCCAACTTGTTAAAAAGTATCAAAAAATGCATTTAAGCATATTTTTGAAGTTTTTTGTAATGCATCTTTTTTTAAACGCGCCCCCCAAACAAAAATCCTGGATATCCCTCTGATGTGGTATTGCGCCTTCTGTGTATGCCCCTGGGCACTGTGGACGTTTTTACCGTTGTTGATTTGCCTTTATTACCCTTCTTGAATTCTTTGAATGTCTGGTAAATACATAAATTTTCCTTGGAAAGTGGACTGACACGTTTCAAGCCTGCCACTTCTACTCCAGACAGATGGAAATTTCCGCCAACACGAATAACCAAATTGAGATGATATAACGATTAATGTTGCGCTGAATATTCGATGAGATAAGAGGATTAACGCTACTATTATGATAAAAGTGATGTCTTTTGCAGTTGGCAAAAATAAACTGCAAAAACAGTGCATTTTAGACATGGCTTTTAATTCATGGAAGTGAAGAGGGAGGGTTAAGATTTTCCTTATATTTTCCATGAATACGCAAAAAGATTTAAAATCGAGGGGGCAATCTTTTCAAACTACAAATTTTTTACATTCTTTTTTTACTTTTATTTTAATTTTTTTACTAAAAATTATAAGATCGTATATTATCATTTTGTACTATGAAAATACCAAAAATATATTTTTTCACATTTTTTTCACAATTTTTATTTCTATAAATTTTTTGCAGGGGACAACGTTGACTGTTGGATGGAGATACAAAATGGGAAGGGGCCATGGGCTAGTCCAGTCACAGGAATCGTACCTCTTGGCTCAACCATGACGATGGTCATAGCCATAAATGACTATGCTGGTAAGTGGATAATCTGTCAACATTTTAGGTGATGGACTGGTATTTAGGGACGAATTTGATTTTTGAAATGAGAAGTGACATTTGTCAGGGGGAGAATCGTTGGAAAAAAAGATTAATAATGCAGAAAATATGAAAACTAAACGGATATGAAGTCTTGGTATTTATTCGAAGTTTTTCATAAGCCCACAGCTCGTTATGCTACAGTTTAACTTTTGTATTACCGGGCTTCGGAAATATCTTCCCTAACGTTCTAAAGTGTATTCGAAGAAAGCTGTGAGACAATTTAGGCTAAACTAAAAAAGGAACAAAATCGAAAAACGCTAGTCAGCGCTGGGGGGTTTTTCTTTTCGATACTAACGCAAGATTTTACCCTTACTTAAAATCTCGTGACCTAAAAATTTTAAATACTATTTTTTTTTTGAGGGGGGATCCGAAGAACCAATCTCCTGTGGAATGGCTTAGATAATGTTTCTTAACAGATTTCTCTTATGTAAAATAGAATAGCTTAAAATGGAAACTTTGTTAGTCAATTCACTTTCTTAACATTTGAAAGGAGCAGTCTTAAAGAGAGGCAAATTTTGACAAACAGAGAAAACATAGAACAGCAAAAAACGTAGTTATTTTTCAAACAGTTCCTGGCAACAAACTGTAGCTATAATTATTCCAACTGAATCAGGAGCAGCAATTGAGAGGGAGGGGGGATGCAAGTGTCCCTTTCTAGATCTTGAAAAATAACTCTTTTGGTATTTTCATTTAAAAATGCGAAAAAGACTAAAATACGTCCGTCCCCCAATATATTTTGAGATACACCTCTGTTTTTGTATTTTTCTTAAAAAAATCGTTGTCCCTGCCGCATTTTCTCATTGGGTGCCACTGAACTGAATTAGATCTATCCAATCTTTCTCTTTTCTTTTTGTAGCTTTTTGGTAAAACTATTCCAGAGATACGTCTTTGGACACTCTGAGGACTTGCACAATTCATCTAAAACCAACATTAATTAATAAATAAGTGTGACCTTACCATTAATTAGCATTACTATCAAACCTATCTTTGCCCTGTAGTGAATCTGTTTTACCTACAGGACAAGCTATTTTTTTTTACTGTAGTGAAAATTTCCCGATATAAGTTTAGGATAGACGCAGATGTAATATTTGGAAGGATTACAGAAAAGCAATGAAATCAACTGAAATTGACAAATTGCGTAGAAGCCTTGACAGTTTGTCTTTGACTGGGAGTACAAAAGTAACGACAAGCGACGTAGGCAAATTCGATCAGTATCTGATAGAAACTAAGAAAGATTCCATGGATGAAAACATTAGCAAATTCGTAGAAGCCTAGAAATAATTACAATAAGCAATAATTTATTTGGGGAAATATATAATATTGACGAACATGTTGCATCTACTGCAACCCACAAAGATATGATAAGGCAAATACTTTTTGAGGATCTGGAAATGAGTGACATGACATGGGACGCCAAAAAAGCAAATCCTGAAAACATAGATATGGAAATATCATCCTCAGCTTTGTAAATATGAATAAATGAATATTGAAATATTTCAACAATTATTTTCTGACATAGATGATGCGAGTAAAGAAGAATCGTCAACGTATTTTCTTGTCATAGGATACTTGGATTACTTGGATATTTGAAAGTTTCTTTTACTTTGTTGCTAAAGCATGGACATTCATAATAGTGTCACCCCAAAAATAGGTGTGACAGTGCTTTAGTTCCACAGAACTAAAGAGCCTTAGCTCCACATTTCCCCGTCCTTAGGAACTTTGTCAGAGTATTGTTTAAGGCTGCGTACAACTGTGAAATTATTCGGGACATAACCATTACCAGGACTGAAGGAAACTGAGATTCTTCACTTACTTGTTGAAGAAGCATTTTGTAAAATTCAAATTAAATGTAGAAATATTAACCCGCATACATCTAATCTTAGAGTGTCAACTGATATGTAGCAGGTAATGAGTACATTTGAAAATAATCTAATTAGAGTACCCCAGATCAGGGATGAGTTTTCTTCGGTTCCATGTGACTGTAACGAACAGTTGAAAAATACAAAAGTTATTCAGTTTCTAAGAGCATTTTCAAAGTAAAAGGGCTTCAATGAAATGGTTAAGGCTTTATTAGACAAAACTGAAAGATATATACCCATGGAAGAAAGACAGGAAAATAGATTTTCGTTTTTGTGATTTTATGTATTCAAATGTTGTTAATAAATGAAAATTTTGCAAATAAATGAAAATTTTCGGGAGACAGGAGGTGCGCTAAGGGCGAAGACCGCCACTACTCATTTGTAATTTCAAAGGAAGTTTCTGATCATTTTGGTGTTTCCACATTGGTTAAAAGATCGGGTTTTTCAATCCAAATCATATTTCAATTCACTGTTTTACTGATATTAAATTCTTATATAACTTTAAAATTTGTTCGAGCAAAACGAAGTGAGTGTCAATGGCGAGAAAAAAAGTAATCCTTGTAAATTTTAGATGACACAAAATTCTGTTAATAAGAGGAATAAATTTCACAAAATATCCATTAGCAATGGGAATAAACTTGTTAAAGTTTTAAAGAACTTTGGTTACGCTTTGAATAAACCCTAGAGAAAACTTAAAAGAGAACGTCCGTCTCAACCACTTTAAAATTCATCAAAATAAATTGGGGAAAATGTGAGCAAATATCATCAGAACAATCCTTAAAATAGTTTTTACTCAACTCTTGTTATTGATTAGCTTATTGAGTCTGGAGTAGTTGCGCAAGGAATGGCTGGTCATTTTTTTCTCAGTGGGGCTTAACGTTAGTAGGATATCCCATCTGATCCCTCATCCCATATCCCAGGAGATTCCATATCTCATGAGGCTTCATTCGTTTTTTAGCCAACCGAAGATTTTTAGTCTTCTTCTTTCACGAACAAAAGAAAAAGGAGCACCAGAGACTGCTACACAGATGAACCCAAAAGCTTCTGGGTCATTTTTTGTTTCTTTAAATGTTCTTAAATTTTTTCTGTCTTTCGGTTTTTGGATTTGTTTAGTAATAAAGTAAATGGCTAGAGGTTCAAATGGTCTCTGAACTACCTCTTTTCGCCTTGAGGCGTGAAAATAACCACATTGGCTCCCCTAATGGGCATATGAGGCAGACTCAAGTAAATAACTCACCTATCTTACAATCTCCCTTGCTAGCCTCTCAAACTCTACAACTGCAAAATCTTCGACAATCCCAGCAGTCAATCCAAGATAGACAATCTCCATCGCTTACTACGCTGTCGACGTTGCAGAGGAATTTACAGAATCGTTCAAATATGCCAAGCTATTCCATAGAGCAAGATTCACAAGAGTTGATGAAAACGATGATTGGGATTGGGGGTAGAGGAACTCCGACAATGGGAAGAAATACTCCTGTGTTGAATCAAAGTGTGTCCTTAAAGCCACCTTCTAGTGTGACAAGTCCCATTGGATACGGTGTTAACAATCAATCTTTAAACTTAGAAAGTGAAGTCCAGCCTTCTCATGGAGAGCGACCAAGAAGGATCAGAAATCAGAATAGTCACACGAGTAGTAGGTCCCGTCATCGGTCAGAAAGGTAAGTCAGTTAATTTTGATTTCTTAGGCTACGATTGGTTCTTTATGTTTTCTTTTTCAACTTGTTTATCTGCTTTGCATACTGGGGACATTACCAGAATTATTGGGAATTTGAAATGCTGTTAAAGGCAAATTAAATTAAACATAATCGGTGCATTAACTAAAAAACAAGCATTAAATCTTCTTTTGAAAGGTTGTCATTTATTTTGGGAATTAAGTCTGTTAGATCGCTACGAACTACGATTATTTCTCAAAAATGGTGCTTAATTCCTGCGAAAGTTGGTTTTGAAGGATTTATGATCTTGCTAATTACAAATCTGGGGCTACAATTACAACAAAAAAGCTAAGAAAAAGTTGATTTATATTTCAGAAATTGTTTGATTTTACCAGGACTGGTGTATAAGGATTTCTTAGGTTGCTTTATTACAGGTTAAAGAGGCCCATAATCAAAACACCTTAAGTATATAATTCATAAATGACGTTGGATCATCACTAAAGCAGCTCCGTACTCCGTAGTCCAGTGGTCCCAAGAACTGAAAAATCATGAAATACTCCAACATCTATTGATGCTTTGTACCAAGTTCTTTGTTTTAGATTTATAATTATACGATAAAATCTACAGGTGATTGAGAATTCTGATTGCATTTTCGAAGATACGTATAAAACTGAAATTACAGTCAAACATTTATTTCTGCAGCTAAAATAAAGTAAAAACAAAATAATTCAAATATTCAAAAATAAAAAAGCTATATTGATTAAAAAATGAATAGTTCAGGTTCAGAGACTTTTCAAAAAAGGTTTTACAGAGATAAGTAAGAAGTGATATTAAACTTCAAATGAATAGAAATATGGTTATATACAAATTGAAGCTAAATTGAAGCGAACATAATTACTAGAGATGAATAAATAAAACCTAAAACGGGTAAGAATTTAAAAGAATAAAAAATGAAAATGGAACATGAAATTACTAAACATAAGAGTTATTTCGCTACTCCCTATAACCCCTGAGTTTTATAGTGACTGGCGTTTATCCCCCCCCTTCCTGAGGACAATCCCTCCTCGGAAAACACCCCCCGCAGGTGGTTGGTCTCCATCTCTTTTGACTTACAAAAAATGACGAACTCTCAATTTCTGATCTAATGTAAACCCTTCAAAATTTCTGTGACCACTAGGTAGGGGTATGGACGAGGAAGGGACATCCCCCCAACTATACGCAATAAATTTTGATCATTTTAGAGTTAATATTACTCTTTATTTTTGATAATAACAGCGTAGACAGAAATTCTCCCAGAAACCATAAGGGAATAGATATCAATTTCATATTTTGAAGCGTTGTTTGAAGTTCTTTTGTACCACCCCACCCCCTAAAAAATATCCCCACCACCACACAAAATTCGTCGTTATGACCCTAGGGATTATAAATCAATTTTTACCTCCACCCTCCCCTCAAATCTCCCTTAGAACTAACTCTGTCTTTCTCTGATGGCTCAATGACAGCTGAGATGTTCTGGCATTAAAATGTACCCTTTGAGGTATCTCCCTCTCTGCCTAACTACACAAAAAAAATCACAGAGCCTCATTGTAGAAGTTTAAGTGCCTTTTTAAGTTTTGTAATTTGTCCATTGCTTACAGATAGTATTTGTTATTGGGAAACATACGGACATTTTTTGTGGAGAGTATTTTCGTTTATCCCTGAACCCATCCATGCCGGCGGTTTGCGCTATCACGGTATGGCGCCACTGGTCTCGCATGTCTACCAGCTGGGTCTGGTGGAGGCCATTGCCATTCCGCAAACCGAATGTTTTGCCGGTGCCCTGCAGTTTGCGCGCAGCGAAGGGATTGTACCGGCGCCGGAGCCCACCCACGCCATTGCCGCCGCAGTGCGCGAAGCGTTGGCCTGTAAGGCGTCGGGTGAAGAAAAAACCATACTCACGGCACTGTGCGGGCACGGTCACCTTGACCTTGCTGCGTACGAAAAATACCTGGCTGGCGAGATGGTCGACCTGGAACTGTCCGATGATGCAATTGCAACGGCAATGCAAAGCGTGCCGGAAATTGCTTGACGAATGACGGAAACAAGAACACCCGGCTATGAAGACCTTCAGGTACAGGTTTTTAACAGTGTCGCGCATGTGACGCAGAACATTGGCAAAGCAACCATTCAAGGTCTGGAGGGGAAGAACGACGATGGCCAGAGTACGCATAGCTAAACCTGAGGAAGTGGATGATCCTGCCGTTCAAGGTATTTTCGACTGGGTGACCGAAATGGAAGGATCGGTGCCCAACCATTTTTATGTGGAGATGAACTTCCCGGAGTTCTTCACCGCCAAGCTTGGCGCCACTAAGGTATTGTGGGAGGCTGGTGAGCTGAGCATGGAAGAAATACAACATGTCGGTATTCTTGTGTCGCAGGACAATGGCTGCCCTTACTGCACCGCTGCGTTTTGTACAATTCTCAACCATGGCCTGGGTACGGCGGAGGAATACATTGCGCAACTCTTGCAAGAAGGTGCTGACGCGGTGGACAATACACGTCTGCGTGCGCTGCTTAGTTATGCGTTGCAGGTTAATCGCGACGCCGCGGCGGTCACCGACGCTGACGTACAAGGATTACGCGACGCCGGCCTCACTGACAAGGGTATTGTGCAATTGACCCATATAGTCAGTGATTTCGGCGCTTACAATAAGCTCAACCTGGCGCTGCAAACAGATTACGATTACCGTTCTTTCTGGCGCGAGCTGGCTTTCGACTGATCCGGCCACTCAGTGCCGGCGATTGATCCGATTGCCCTTACGGTCCAGGCGGCGGTCAATTTTGTTACCGCGACGGTCCAGCCGTGCATCCACTTTGTTACCTTTACGGTCCAGGCGGCGATCGATGCGGTCACCTTTGCGGTCGAGGCGTGCAGCCGCTTTATCGTGACCGTTGGCGGCGGCGATGTCAGCCTTACGATCCAGGCGGCGGTCTATACGGTCACCCTTCCTGTCAAGGTGACGTTCAATGCGATCGCCTTTGCGGTCCAGGCGATGCTCAATGCGGTCACCTGTGCGGTCCAGATGGCGTTCTACCTTGTCGCCGGTGTCGGCGAAACCCTGGGTGCTGGTTAACAAACCACCCAAAATGATGACATAACGTAACTTCATAACTACCTGCTCCTATGCTGTTGATTTATTGCAGATGTGGTGAATACAACGCCTTGGGCGGTGCAACCGTTGACCCAATAGCATCTTAAGTTCAAAATCTTTTGACCAATAGCATCTTGAGTTCAAAATCTCTTCACCAATAGCATCTTGAGTTCAAAATCAATTGACCAATAGCATCTTGAGTTTGAAATCTAGATTGTGAATTCGGCAATCTTGCTGGTGAATTGGATATTCAATTAATTAATTAAATAATAGCAGTGACGCAATAGGCTTTAGAACTTACGGCTAGGGAATGGAGAATTCTCATGTTTGTAGTAATATTTGTTCGTTTCAAATTTAACTTGAATATTATACTTAATTTTTACTCGTTTTGAGATTGATTTATTCTGGAGTGCCTTTTATCTTTATGTTCGATATGATAATTTATTTTAAGCAAGATTGTTGCATTCGATTTTGTCCATTCACGGTTCTTAAATTGCAGGTTATGTATTTTACTATTCCACACTTTGCAGTTCCCCAAACCGGTTTTATAAACATGTTTTGTAAATCCGCTTGTTCCTCTAATAATTCTGACCCCTCTTTCAATAATTTAGTTTCTCAGTGGAAAATCCTCAGGATTTTTCTTTATCTTAGACCTATGAATCTAGTACCAGTTTGAAACCAGTAAGATATGCGATGTGACTAGCTTAGATGTCACTGCAAAACCTCTACATGAATCTAGTCACGTCAAAAATGGCATTTTCATGAAAGTGAAAAAACTAACGTCAAGATCATAGTCTCTATTAATTTTATGATGAAAATCTTAATAAAATCTGCCTTTGGCATGCTGTTGTGTTAAATGTCTGTGATTTTGTGCTCCGTATTCACCAATATACCTATGTTTCATGAAATTCTACGTTGATGTGAGAGGTGGTATACACGTAAATAAATTTATGAGACGACCTTGTCTTAGAATTCTAATGTATTTACCAAACCATAGTGTATATAATTAAAAACCTCAATCTTTCAAATCTCAAAAGATTCCATGAAAAAAATCGGTTTCACGAAGAGAAAAATCCAAGACGTGTCGTCTAACCGAACTTAACCTAACCTACCATGTGTAGGATATTTGTGGGTCTCGCCATGCTTGGTACAATCCCTCAAACCTAACCTAGCACAAGTGTCATGAACAAAATCAGTTTAGCGAGAAGAAAAATCAATATAAAAGTTTTAAAAAGGGAAAACTCAATAAGCAACAAGTTTTACGAGCAGCAAAAGCACACAAATAGTCCCACGAACAAACTGTTTCAGCATGAAACAAACCCCATGAACAAAATCAGTTTCACGACGAGAAAAATTAATAAATGTGTTTCAAGAGAAGAAAAATCAACATGCAACAAGTTTCAAGAACAAAAATCAGCAAACAACAAGCTCCATTAACGAAATCAGCGAACAGCAGTTCCATGAACAAAATCAGTTTCACGAAGAGAAAAATCAAAATCCAAAAATATACAAGTTTCACGATGAAAAAGATTTAAGATACAACAAATTTCATGAAAAAAATGATCCCACAACAAGGTCAAAGAACAAAATCAACATGTAACAAGTTCCATGAACAAAATCAGTTTCACGGTCTGAAAGGGTGTGGTGTGGCGGAACAAGTCGAAAGTTTTACATTAATTGCCAATGCATGTAATTAACTTTCTAGCATTTAATTACATTAAATTAGCATTAATTGGTTAGTTAAGCATTTAACTTGCTTATTTTTTAGGTTTTTATTGTTGTCCCAAGAAAGTTCTTTGGTGCTTTTTACAAAGAGCAAATAAACATACCAATAGTTGATATCTTGGCTCCGTATAAAGGCTGTAAAATAGATGTAATAACTAAGTCAAACTATAGATTTAGCAGAAACAAGGGCTAGAGGGACATTTTTTGCAAAAATACAAGCCAGTGTCACCAATAAGAGGAAAGTTGAAAGTTGAAAAAATGACAAATTCGCACCCCTCTTAGATGTAAAAAAAAAATTGTCCCTCCCCTAAAGTCTTGTGAATTGACGTGACGCACATTTTACAGAGCTCATCATTTCTCAATATTATATTTTTCAAAAAAATTGGGGAAATGTGAAGCTTTTTAGTTATTTTTTTTGCTAATCCGTCAAACCGAAAAATCGATGCCTATCTGTTGTGTCTATTTAAAAAGAAATTCGCACTTTTCCATTTTTGAGGGAAGTGCCAAATGGAGAATGGCTTTTAGCGTTGACTTGTAAAATATAAGCCGACCAGCAATCGACCTGTGAAACTTATTGGAGTCAAAATCAAAGTTATAGATATAATCTTTCCACTTACCAACTGTGGTATATAGTCGTTAGTTTAGGGTTGTCTGATTAATTGGGTTGTAACGCGAAAAAGGAGCGACTTTGTGGTACCGTCAATTGGTCTTGTACCCGTTATCTGATCAATTCTTTAACAATTTAGGCAAATGTTTGCACCTCACCTGGGGTTTGGGGGGTACATACTCCGACGCGGTGGCGCCTGGCCACTCAAAGACGATCAGCAGGGGTTGTCTGTTGAACGCTTTAAACCTATTTAATGAATAAGTTTTGACACTAAAAACTGTTGAAAGGGTTGTTAATTTCACACAGACACCTGCATTGGTTTAATATCCTATTCAAATAAGTTCCTGTTAAGCTTGGTTTGCACTGAATGGGAAATTCGCAATCGTTGTGTGGTTTTCGTCCTAAGCTACAAGATTGTCGCCTTTTTCTGAAATTTAATTATGAGTGCTGTGAATTTCGTTAGCGGCCTAACTTCAATTTTTGAGAATCATTATCATCAACGTAGGAGGCTTTACATCGGTATCGGCATACGAATCAAAATGTAATTGGCTTACCATCGGCCTGCAAATCTTGTCTATTCCAAAAACATACTACAT
>JAAAKM020073195.1:54473540-54492073 GCA_010016025.2 Alatinidae sp. Z8VKAUB7J3 | reverse complement strand
GAAACGACTCAAGTATGTGATTCAAATGATTCTAGTTTCCGTCGTATATGGTCAGAACGACGCTTAATAATGGTCCTTCATGGTCAAGGACTTACATGATATTAAACAGGGGATAATTAGGACCTAAGCTAGATTTAAGACAGAGGAGTTACTTCGAGGAGTGACTTTAGGGGTCAAGAGCTAGAATTTGACCTAAGTGCAAATCTAGAAAAAAACTCATTTTTAGAAGGACGAAAGATGGGATCACAGGGTTAAAGAATATGGTGCAATTAATATCACGGGGTTCAGATTTGTGTATATTACAAAGACCAACGTTCGATACTTTTTACAAAATTGGGAGAGACTTGACAACTTGTCATGGCCAGGTGCTGGAAAGTCATCGATGTCGGGGAGTAATTAGCTATATTTCTACGGGAAATTCCAAGCGACGATGCACTATTTTGAATTAGCAATATCGTTCTGTGGCAGCAAGTGGGCAGTGTCCTGCTGGTAAAAAAAGAAAAAACTGGACGAAGTCAAAGTGTCAAGCACAAATAAAACGGATTGATGATTAAAATTTAATGTGAAGAAGTACATCATAAAAAAAACAAGGCTAAGGCCCCTTAGTTACCATTATTGTAAATTTACCACGTGTAATTTAATGAAAATTACATCTAGAGGATCCGTAATAATGTTAATTATTTTAATAATTACAACATAATAAGCGTCAATCACAGCATAGCAATATATAATCGCCAGTAAATGAAAAACAGATCGAGTAGTTTCTAACTTTACATGTATAAACTCTGTACCACATATCATATGTTTATTTCCTTTAAATTTCCAGATATTAAGGATTTCAACCAGTTTTTTTGTTTAATTTTGTGCAGCTTCGGGGCTCCGGTGAAATTCTTGGCCTAAATCTCTTTTTTTTCGCATTCAACCTAACGTGAATTAGAGAGAGGACTTTGGAGATTCTATATCTGTGTTTTAACCAAAATCGAACTGTAATAGTATTAAACCGTTATGCTGTTTTAAAAGATTGGCTTTAGTACTGGATGTGAATACTTCGACTGTTCTAGATGACATAATCTTTTTTTTAGCAAGGTTTTGCCTTTTACTGCTCATTAGAATTTTATTTTGCTTTACGGGGCGATTTAAAAATAGTAGCTTCAACTTTTGACGGAGTTCATTCTTTACGGTCAAGTAATATTTATGCATTTTCTTACTGGTTATTTCGATTTTATTCCTTTCTCAAATTTGAAAATAGACTTTGCTCCTCCCCCTTTTTATGTGAAAAATGCACTTTGCCCTTATCGTCCATCGTGAGTATTTAATTAGTTAGAGATCTCTGCTGTTTGTGCTAAATAAATTATATATCTATCTGTTACTGACTGAAATCACAAACTCAGGTTTTGCAGAAAATGAAGGGTAAATTTCAAGTACCCGACAAAAAGATATTGTTCTCGATCAAAAGACTGCTCGATAATAAATAAAAACAAAAACAAAAAAACGTGCCTTCATCAGGGGGACACGAGTTGGGGGTGGACAGATTTTGAAGAATTCCTGTTTTTAGTATTTTCATTCAAAAAACGAACAATCCTAAAAAACAAATTCAAGAAAACCTGTACTTCACCCCCTATATTCTTACAAATTCGTACCCCTTAGTGTAATCACTTTACAGAAAATTTCGTTGTTCCATAGCCTAGTATCATAATACATGACATAGCTATGATAACTTCATATTTTCAAACCATTTTTAATTTATTTCGCGTTCTATTTTGACTATCTTAAGCAAGGCTGGTACAGATTCATTTTCAGACAAACTTAGCTTTCTCGTTTGTTTGTTAAAACAAGATCCACCAGGAGAAAAACCAGTTCGTGTTATAGTAGTTTAATGCTTGGGTTTAAGTCATTTTAACACAGGGTTAGTTGTATTGTCATTCTGCCCTGAAATCAGACATTTTGTGGTAACAAACTGTAAATAAGGAGCGACTCGTGCTAATAGTAATCGAAACTTTAAAAAGCTTTGACGATGATAAATATATCAAACTAATCTGTTTTTATTTGGATTCAACATGAGTGAATTTCCTTAAGTTTAAGGTTACCCCATAAAATTTACAAGCACGAGAAAAATTACGCAATCTAAGTAAAAAGTGGTGAAACAACCCATAAACGGGTGATGTCTTAATAATAGTTGAAGCATCATATTCATCAACCTGTCTAATAGCTCTACTCAGGGATAGCCATTTGATTAAGGGATTATATGAAATCCTATTTCACTTTTAGTGGTCATGCTACCACATGGTGCCGCGTTCGTCCCCAAACTTATGTACTGTCCTTGCATAATGAAGCGCGCTATATATATGTTTATACAGTATTACTAACGGGTTTACGGGAATACATTACTGCACACCCGCTAGCTGAGGAAGATGAAAGGTCATTGGATAATTTTGGGGGAGAGGGTGCCAAAACCGTCAAAAGTGCAATGTTAGGGCCATACTTTGCCAATTTTTGTAAGTGGTTTTCCGATCAAAGCGGAGAGGGGATTCAACCTCTGGTAATTTCTCATTTGGAATAATGTATTTGGAGTACATTATATAATACGGATGCTATGGACAAATGGGTTCATTGCTATTACAGATGTAAAAATTTAGTGCACAGGGGTTAGTAGCAGGGGTAACTCCTTTGAATAAGCATGGAGCACATCAAAAACTGTACATAATTGTTGGCTAGTCTTTATATAAGGCTATTTGTATTGATACATTTTTCGTTTTATTAATTATATTTTATTATTTTGTTTCTTAATATGGCCCAATGCCTCTTTTTTGTAATAGATATTGAAGAGCGGGGGCGATTATCCTAAAAAATGGTGTGTTCCTAACAGATCATCCCTTAAAAATGTAAACATATCTTCCTTAGGATTTTTTTGTGTGTCTTGGGCTCTTTTTCAAAAGCTTTAAAGAGGTCATCGTTTTCTGGGATGATCTCAATTTTGAAAGCATTGTTTTACGAAAGTTAGGCTTTACCGTTAATAGTAAGGCGGAGATATTTCAAAGGTCACTGTCCTCTAGAGAAAGAATGAGTAGAGGTAGATACTTCAAAATACCTTAGAAGAAGGTGCTTTAATCTATAGACCCATCCCTGGAAGTTTTATTTTCCTAACCTAGCCCCTATCCAAGATAACAAAAAGTAGCTAATCTAGAATTCTGCCCCTTTTTATGCAGTTTCATAAATCAATAATTATTTCTGGGGTAAACTGCATTATGGGTAAATATTTGGATTAGGAGATTGTTCAGGTAGCTAAGAAACAAACTTACCTCATCTAATTTCACAATGTCCAAATACTTTACCCCCCCCCCTAATGTGCAATTAGTCGATTACCAAGTCAATTAGATCATATCTAAATTTATTCTGATATTTTTAATAAAAAAATTATAATATAGGGAACAAAATAACAATCACTAAAATAATACTTTGTTATTAGCTTTTAAAATAGCTACGTTATTAGCTTTAAGTTCAGAACCCTCAACTTCTGTACGCTATTCTGCATAGCATTTTACCTTATTAGCTTTCTGCAAGTTTGGTTTCAATAAACCTCCCTAACGTGTCAAATTGTTCTGCGGGTTTTAGGCGACTCGGGCAGAGCATGTTCAGGCAGCATGAGCGAAAATTTCCAAATTCGTCGGCACCCTCGTTTAAATTAGACTAATGTGTTGAGTGAAGGAGGTGCTATCCTCTAAGAAAATACCTTTATACCGGATGTACCCATCCTTAGGTCTACTGTGAAAGCTCATTAAAAGATTAATTTCAGATGGTTGAGGGCAAGTCCGAAAATTTTGCGAGAAAATCTCAAAGCTTGATATTGGGGGATTTTTTTATTTTTATTCCGGACAAATTTTTAGCCTTCTATAATTTAGAATTAACATTGATATATAAAAAGCAGAAAATCCCAATTTTAAGCTCTATACTGTAAGACATTTATTATAAAGTCACATTTGATACACAAGTCGCGTAATAACTAAAAACAAAAACTACACATCCGTAAAACATTAGTTAAATATTATGACGCCTTATCATCAGGGCAGGATTTTAAGCTTTGACACTTTTAGACCGAAGCGTTTTGTTTCTCTGTTTCTGCAATATTTTCGGGGAAATCATCGAGATTACAAAAATAATAGAAGCACTAAAAAGAACGCAACTGATGAACCAAAAGTAATGAAAGATAGAGGTGACACCGAACTCTCAGCTGTGATTTTTGGGAGACACCTGATCGGTAATAAGTGACCATGGAATTCCTTTGCTATTTTTTACGGAACATTACTTTTACGTGAGGAAGCAGCGTGGTGACAAAACGCCCCTGGTATATCAACGATAAACCACATCAGTTCAATTTCTGTTAAGAAAAGAAACTCACGAGATAATTTATTGCACCCCCTGGCACTGGCCCGGGCTAAGTGGACCAATTGGTAAATCAAGCCTTGCTTATCAAATTCGTATGAAAGACTTTCATACAGGGGAGGGCAAAGTAGGGCAAAAAATAGAGGTAAGCTAAAAAGAATTAAAAAAAAATTATGAGTAATACCTTGGAGTCTTATTTTATTTTTGAGAAGGGAATCACCCCCTATGACATATTTTATAAGTTATTGGTTGAACCATAAGCGTATAAATAGGGTTATATATTTCTAAATGGCTTTTAAATGTATTCTTTAAATTTAAACATGTTGCTATTTGTCCTATAATGCAAGATATCCAATGACTATGTGTCCATTATCATATTACAAATTGTTTAATCCCTTTGTATATGTTTGGTTTTATACATTTCTCTCAAGGCAAAGCCTGAGTCTGTCGTCATTTATGCGACATCGGCGAAAGACCGGACCATCGGATCGCCATTGCCGCCACCGCCGCCCGTTTTGGTCTCCACGACGGTGCCCGCCGCGATGCCGCGCGCGCGCATTTTCAAGAGCGCTTCAACCGTGCCGTCCGGGTGGGTGATCGTCACCTCGGGCCCCTGGCCGTCGCCGCCGCCGTTGAGGCCCCACGCGGGCGTGTGTGACCGTTCGAACCAGATGGCGGCAAAACAGTCCTCCAACGTGCGGTACCGCCTGACGACACCGCAGCCGCCGCGGTGGCGTCCCGGACCACCGCTGTCGGGCCGGATTGAAAATTCTTCCAACCGCACCGGAAACTTCGTTTCCATAACCTCGGCCGGGATGTTGCGAAAGCCGCCATTCACGAGATTGATGAGGGCGTTCTCGCCGTCGCTGTCGGCGCGGCCGCCCCAGCCGCCGGCCGTTGGTTCGAGCGACATCCATTGGCCGCGCTTCTCATCGACCGAGAAAAAGCCCGCCACCATGCTGTCGCCATAGTGGGCCGCCGTCGAGCGCTCGGGCATGGCTTCGCTCAAACAGGAAATAAACAGATCGGCCAACAGCCCGAGGCCCGTGAAGTACCACTCGCAGGCCGCCGGATCCTTGGCGTTGAACATGCATTCGTCCGGCAAAACAACGTTCATGGTTTCGAACGAGCCCCCGGTAATCGCACGGTCGGGGTTGATCATGGTCTTGTAAGCAAGGCGCAACAGGGACTCGGTCTGGGACGCCCCGCAATTGACCGACCCTGGCACTGGTCCCGACGTGCCAGTCAAATCGACGATCAGGTTTTCGCCCGTCACCGTCAGGGTCAGTGCGATCTTGATCGGCTCGCTGCCGACGCCATCGTCATCAAGGTGCCCCGAACGCGACCATGTGCCATCGGGAATGGCGGCGATCGCCTCACGATCCATCTTTCGCGCTTGCTCAAAAATGTTCTGGCAGGCAGACCGATAGGTGGCCGACCCAATCCGCCCCAGCAGCTGACTCAGACGGCGTTCGCCCGTACGAATCGCCGCGATCTGAGCGCCAAGATCGCCGATGGATGCGTCCCTAAACCGGGTGTTCAGCCTCAGGTGATCATACCACTCCCGAATGGGTTCGCCCTTTGAGATGACCCGCGTTGGCCCGATGCGCAGACCTTCCTGATAGATATTAGTCGAGCCCATGACCGAGCCGGGATCCATCGCGCCAATGTCGTTCCAGTGGGCTCTCGCGGCGCCGAAGCCCATCAGTTCTCCGTCGTGGAAGATCGGGCCGACAGCCGTGATGTCATGCAAATGGGTTCCCTGCATGTAGCTGTCGTTCATGATGAAGATATCGCCCTCGTGGATATCCTCGCCATAATAGTCCTTCACGCACTGCACGCAGACATCGATGGCACCAATGAACAGCGGCACACCGGTGGATTGGCCGAGCATGTTTCCGTGCTCGTCCATCAAGGCAACGGCCGAATCCTTGCCCTCGTAGATGACGGCCGAATGGGCCGAACGCCAAAGAGACGCATTCATGTCCTCGGCGCAGTATTTCTTTTAAAAATATAATCATTTACCAATTATTCAAGACGTCCATAAAAATATAAAAGATGAAGCTTGTTCCATGTATAACAATATGATTAGATCTCGACTGAAATTATTCAAAACTAGACTGTTTGAATAAGAAAAAGATGGGATAGATTATAATCAACGAGATTTAAATGATTTGAGATCTCTAACAGATATAATTTCAAATGATAAGAGATATTTCAATAAACATCTTGCTGGACAGAGGAAAGTCTTATTGGATGTATTAATTTTAGGGAAGGGGTTCAGACTACATCCCTAGTAATGCACATGTTAACACCCTCAGTGACAATTGAACATCCACCTCTACTGTTTGAATATAATTTAAAGTTTATTTAATATTTTCTTTCTAGATAAATGGCAGTAAATGAAGTCACTGCTTATTGGGATTTATTTGAAAAGCCTATTATTAATGATTCTAAAACCAAATATGAACATACAGAGATTAGAAAAAACTATGTGAATGTTTCTCAACAAAGGTGTGAATTCTTGGATTTTTCCAAGTGATAGTTACGTCTATGCAAAGTGAAAATAACACGATTAAATGGAACAAACGTGCAAATTAATGATGAAGCTAGTTTAGCAAATAATGAATTTAATTTTTTTAGAAATGCTGAATATATTATCATTGGAAATTGTATTGAATGAATAGGTATAACGACTGCTTTGAAAAGTATATTAGACTTTTCAGATGACTGTAGCAGAAGCGCAGCAACTAATTTGTTTTGGTATGAAGATAAAACCAAATCTTTTGCTTCCTTTAAAACTGACAATTAGTGTGAAAGTATTTTTTCAGCTGCTGCAGCAGGCGTTAGACCCATTACAATAAAACGAGATAACGCTTTTAACAGTGTTTTATTTAAAAACGTGCTTAGTTTTAAATAATAAATCTTATAATAAAAAGTGATGAGCTTGTTATTGCCTTGCTTGTGGTAGCTATTAAAAAAAAAGTTTCAACCTGTAACTTTTTATTTTTTATTAGTGAAATCAGGAAAATGTAAGATAAATGTCTATGTGCTACCAAATTGGTACTGAGAATAATTCAAAAGCTCCAACAGAAAACACAAAATATGGAAGGAATAAGTAACGAGATCAAATATTGAAGTTTTTGTGTTAAATTGGTAATCTACAGTTGAAGTGACTTCAATTGGAAGGGGGTACCTGCCTGTTCTTTTTTTCGCATAAAATTTTAGATAAAGCAATCTTTTCATGGTAGTATCTTCAAAAAAGGGCTTGTTTTTTTTTTCATTTAGTCCAGGTATTTAATTTCTTTTTCAGTTTGTTGATTAAAAATCATTTGGTTACAAATTTTAACAGTCAAACAAACCTCGCGATCCCAAGTTTTGCAAATGTTAATCATTAGATTGAGTTTGCTAGCCCTTTTGTTTACCCCAGCTTCTGTGATTAACCTGAATGAGGTTTGAAAAGAATGGAGCGTTGAGGAGGGGACATCACCTTTCATATAGGAAATAATTTCTGTTCGTTTTATGTTTTAATGGGTAGGCGAAGAAGCTCACGATGTCGGTCACGGTCGTGAGCACGATGCTGCTGGATTGCGCGGGATCGAGCCCGAGGCGCTTCATGGCGATCGGGATCGAGGCGCCGGCGAGGCCGGCGCAGGCGAGGTTCACGATCATCCCGAGGCCCACGACCGCGCCGAGCCACGGGTTGCCCATCCAGAGCCACGCGACGACCGCCGTGAGCGCGCCGGTCACGACGCCGTTGATGACGCCGAGGACCCCCTCCTTGAGGATGAGGCGCCGCACGCGATCGCGCGGGATCTCGCGCATGACCAGGCCGCGCATCACGATCGCCAGCGACTGGGCGCCGGCGTTGCCGCCCTGCCCCGCCACTACGGGCAGGAACACGGCGAGCGCCGTCACCTGGGCGATGAGATCCTCGAAGAGCGCGACCACCGCGGCCGCGGCGAACACCGTGACCAGGTTGACGCACAGCCAGGGCAGCCGCTTGCGAAGCGACAGGCCGAGCGGCGAGAAGGCCCGCTCCTCCGCGCCGACGCCGACCATCTTCTGCAGGTCGGTCACGAGCACGTTGCGCACGCCGGCGAGGAGCTGCTCGGCCTTCACGATGCCGAGCAGCTCCCCGCGTGCGTCCACGACGGGCGCCGCGAAGTAGTTGCGCTTGCCGAGCTCCTCCGCGGCCTGCTTCTGGTCCATGAACGGATCGAGCGTGAACGCGTCCGTGCGCATGATCGCGTCGAGGCGCGTCGCGGGCGACGCGATGAGCAGGTCGAAGGTGCTCGCGATCCCCAGCAGGTGATGCCCGGCGTCGATGACGTACACGTACGTGCCGGAGCGCTCCCGGCGCGCGGCGGCGCGGATCTTCTTCACGGCGTCGCGTACGCTCGTGCCGGCGTCCAGCGCGAGGAAGCTCCCGCCCATCATCTGGCCCACGGACCCCTCGGGGTACGTGAGCAGGGACTGCACCTCGGCGCGGATCTTCGGCGGAAGGTGCGGCACGAAGCGCTCGCGGGTCTCGCTCGGTAGGCGCGTGAAGATGCGCGCGGCGCGCTCCGCGGGCATGGCGCGCATCGCGGTCGCGAAGAGTTCCTCCGAGGCCGCGCCCAGCAACGCGGCGGCGTAGCCCGCCTGCAGATGTGGAAACGCCTTGCCGGCCACCGTGGGCGGGAGGGCGTTCAGCGTCGCCAGGAGCTCCTCTTCCGGGAGGGCCTCGAGCAGCTTCGCGACCCGGGCGGGATCCTCGTCGATGAACCGCCGGACGATCGGGATCAGGGGATTCGCGCTGGCCATCACGCCATGAAACCCGTGCCGCGCGGTGGCGGCAAGGACCTCAGACGGTTCAGCGGTAGTCCTCCTTGCGGATCCCGTGCCGCTTCATCTTGTCGTACAGGCTTCGCTCCGCGAGTCCCGCGCGCTCGGCGGCGGCGCCGACGACGCCCCCGACCTCCGTGAGGACCGCGTGAAGGTAGGCACGCTCGGTGCGGCGCAGGATCTCCTCCCGCGCGGCCTTCCAGCCGAGGGCGAGCACGTCGTCGGGAAGGTCGTCGAGGCTGCTAATAATGAAATTTTAGTGGCTTTTGCTGATGATAGTAACGTCACCTGCGCAGAGCGGAAAGAGTTGGCATTGAGAGCCAAACTTGAAATTCTTATGGAAAAAATATACTTGTTGTTTGACACCAACTTGTTTGCTCTAAATGTATTGAAATCATACTTTCTAATATTTTCGTGGACGAAACAGATATGTCTATCGTTTACTGTACTTCAGACTTCTAATGGGCCATTATGTCAACCCGAGGAAAGATATGTGAGATTTCTTAATGTTTTATTGGATGGAAATCTGTCTTTCAAGATGCATATTGAGGTGATCAGAGCAAAACTTTCGCGTAATCTGGGCGTCATTCATAAGTTACTGTAATTTACTGACTTACTGTAACACTATTTGGATGTCAACATTTCCTTCTCTGCTGCACCACATGAAAGCAATCCAACAGAAAGCTGCTCTAATTATTAAAAAAAATTGCATTTTCAACACGACCTCCTAACTACAGGCACTTTATATACTATGTCTTGTGCAACTCTTATTTTTAAGTTCCTCCATGGTGTGTTGCTTAGGTGCTTTGAAACTTTTTTCCAAGGTTTTGTGCAAGATAAAAATTTGTATACGCTTCGAAATAGAAACTACATGCAAATTCCGCAACCCAAAACGGTCAGGTCTGATTTTAATCCTTCTGTCGCGTGTCCTAAAGCATGGAACACACTCCCGGATGAAATCCGTGGCAATCACTCGTTCGGTACTTTTAAAACTCAGCCTAAGAATTCTCTTACATTAAATTATAAAACGGATATTTAAATTTTTAATTTTGACATTGATTAGTTTAAATTTAATTTGTTTGTTATTGTTTGACTTATTATTATTATTACAGGGGCTTGGATGGTAGCTGTTTTTGCCCTATGCACTGGATGGGGTCAAAGGATCGATAGGTTTTAAATGTGGGGATCGATCAAGGATTGGTGTCTTCTCTTGTTGCTTGAGTTTTTTGTATTATTGTATTAATTTAATGAAGTGAATTCTTTTGTTTATTTGTTTTAAGTTTAGTGTTATTTAGCCTCCATACTACGGGCCATGGAGCCTTATGGAGACCATTGGAATAGTGCTCTTGTAAATATTTTTGTCGTAATAATAAAAGGAACTGAATAAAAGGAACTGACTTTTCCAGTTTCTCTGTAGAAGGGTTTAAGGGGGGAAGACTACATTATGCTTTTTTGTGTGAAAAATATTCCAATTACTGTTTTTGGAAAGGGTGCTCGAACTAATTTGACTAACCAAAAACCAGAAAGCTGACAAGACCAGTTTTTCAAATTAAGTTCACTTAACGGGAATTGCAGATTGCCCTCTGTCAGAAACATACGCAGGATCTTATATTCTAGGGGGACTATTGTAAATAGGTCATAATTCGAGAGAATGGTACAAATATGAAAACTCTCCTCCTCTTTCTATCTAAGTGTATCTTCCTAATTTTGGATATTGTGTTAGCATTCTATATAGGAAAATGCCTTCAGTTTTTATTAATTAGTGCTTTATCTATGACAACTCGATCTACTTCTGTGACAAGCAAAGATAGTGCTTAAAAAAAAACGAAAAAAGAAGAACTAACCTGGATTGGAGATTTTAAAAGTACTGCGAGAGGTTGAAACACTCAGCCGTGTCGATCATCCTAACGTAATATCTTACAGGAGCTCCTGGTTGCAGTTTTCTCCTTCACTGATTTCAGAGCCGCTCCTAGCCATAAAATGTGGAAGCTCTGCCTGGCAAAAGCCCGATCTGGCGCACGGCTCCGCAGGTGATTGTGAACAATCACTCCTATTTGCATCTATTCCAAAAAGTTTACCTTTCAGAATTGACTTGTGTATTTTAATGCAGTGCTCAAAAGAAACCTTAAGAGATTGGCTGGTGAGGCGAACCTCGACCAATGGCCCGATTAATTTCTCTGATAGTATACAGATTTTTCGGCAAGTTGTGGAAGGAGTAGAAGCCATTCATGCGGAGGATATCTTACACAGAGATATAAAGGTATTAATCGTTTTGTATTGAAAACAATGGATTTTGTGATGTGGAACAGGATGAGTTTAATATTCCTTGTTTCTTTATTTAACAATAGCTTACTGAGCTTCTCTAAAGACGGTTACTTATTAACATTATTGTTTATGCTTAAAACTGTTTGGTGCCATATTTTTTTAGGTCTTTTCTTCTTAATTTTCACCTATGTCCCTTTTTTCTAATTCGGTACCCGCTACCACCGAAACTGCATATGGAGGTGATTTTCATCATAGTTGCGACCTTTCATGGTACAAGTATCCATTAGCCATTTCAAACAATCAGGTTACAATTTCACTGCCCTTGGTCCTTAAAGACGAATAAAAAAAAACTAATGAATATAGAATAAAAAGTATATCGTTCAATACCTTCCTTCATCAGACTTTGGTTTTCTATCAATAATGCAGAACCCACCATTGTCTCCTCTATCCCTTGGCTGGTGTTTGGAAGGAGCTACATCTAAAACGATAAAAAAATAAATTAGAAAATTCCAAGGACTGGAACCAAAAGTGGCTAATATTAACAGCAGAAACAGGAAAAAACATAATTTGAGAGAAGATCGCATGATATCCAGAAAATAAATTATAAATCGGCAAGCTTGACTACAGTCTGTTAAAATCCCCCCTTTCCCATAAGATTTTCTAATAGCTGGGGATTTTATACTTCCCATAAACATTATGGAAAATATCACCCACTCAACACGATTTTCAATCATGAAAGTCTGTAGAAACAAATTTGCTGAATACTTATTATGTTATAAAGGACTTGATTGATCAGGGGTTACCTGTGGACACCTTGTGGCTTGACCTTGCAAAAGTATTTGACAAAGTTCCACATCCACACTTAAACAAAAAACTTCTCATGCGGAATAAATGCAGACCTTGTGGGCTGGATTGCAAGTTCTCTAAAAAAAAGAACACAGCAAGTGAGGCTTTTTACTAATGAAGGAGAATCAATCCTCTCTGAGAGATGTGGAGTCACTAGTGGTGTCCAGCAGGGTAGTGTCTTAGGACCTACCCTATTAAATATCTATCGAAAACACCGAGGATCCGCAACGGTTCGACCGCTTGCTGGACTTTTTGATATCCGCCGCACAAGAACAAACACTGATCATTCCCGTGCACCCACGCGTCAAGGGACAAGCGGGAAAGCTCGAAAACTCCTCCGCCGACATACGGCTCATCGAACCAGTGGGATATTTCGAGATGCAATATCTGGTTGCCGGCGCGACCAGCGTGCTGACAGACTCAGGCGGATTGCAGAAAGAGGCCTTTTTTCATGGGAAACCGTGCATCACATTGCGCGAGGATACTGAATGGGTCGAGACGATCGAAGCAGGCTGGAACCGGCTTTGGCAAACGCCCGAATTCAAGCCAAGGCGCGACCTAACGGCGTTTGGCGACGGAAAAGCCGCTCAGAAAATCGCCGACATTGTCACTAACTGGATTGCCTGAACCCCGTTCGCTTCTGTCGGCCAATCCGCGTGCCGCAAGGGTTAGATCAAAAAACCCGCAGGTCCGCTTATTGAATGCGGTTCGGCGAATGCCAAAACACCGTCGTAGCCCAGGTTTCGGCCGATGCCGGAATTTTTAAAACCGCCGAAGGGGGCTCTGCCATCCTGGGCCATCGGTCCGTGGCCGTTCAAATACGTGTATCCTGCTTCCAGTTTGCGGGCTATCCGAACGGCCCGTTCGGCATCCTGTGTCCAGATCGATGAACACAGGCCAAAGTCGCTGTCGTTTGCCAGCACGATACCGTCTTCGTCAGAACCGAACTTCATGATCGGCAAGGCCGGACCGAACTGTTCTTCCCTGACAATAGAGAGAGCCGGATCGGCATCGTAGACCAAGGTCGGTTTCTGAAAATAGCCGCCTCCTTCATAAAGGTCCGGATCCGGCACTTGGCCGCATTCCTTGACATCCGCGCCTTTGGCGCGCGCCTCGGCAATCATATCGGTGACGATTTTCAATTGTTCGGCGTTGTTGACCGGCCCCATGGTCGTCTCGGGGATGAGGCCGTCGCCGACAACCGCTCGTTCGCAAGCGGCGGTGAACCCGTCGACAACCTCATCATACCGGCTTTCATGGACATACATGCGTTTCAAAGCCATGCAGATCTGCCCTGAGGATCCGAACGCGCCCCAATACATTTTGTCAAAGACACCATCGTTCAGTTCCGCATCGTCCAAGATGAGCGCTGCATCGTTGCCACCTAGTTCCAACGTCACGGGCGTTACGTTTTGCGACGCTACTTTCATCACGTGTTTTCCCACCGCAACCGAACCGGTGAAGTTCACCTGGCGCACGAGAGGGTGCCCTGTAAGCGTGTCGCCAATTTCACTTGATGATCCCGTGACGATATTGACGACACCAGCGGGCAGCATCTCCGCGATAATCTGAAGGGTCAAAGTGGGAGCCATGGCCGAATTTGCGGCCGGCTTCACAACGACGGTATTTCCTGTAACGAGCGCCTGAGGAAGCTTGGCGCCGAGGATAGAAAGCGGCCAATTCCAAGGAACGATGAGCGCCGCAACGCCTCGTGGCTGGCGACAGATAACAGTGTCGAACTGCTAATATTGTGAAGTCAATATTTTTTTAATATTATTAATTTCTAAGTTATGAGGCTTCTGTTGTATAAAGCATAATACTTACGTCTTAGTGAAATGTAGCATGCAGGTGTATCTAATAGAGCAAAAAATAATAGGATTGGGATGTTTGTGCGTCCTCATATGGAAGAGGTTGGAAAAATTCTATCCATTTAATCATTCTAGAAACTGGGCAGGGAACTCATCATCAGTGGAATAGGTTTTCACGTGGAAGGTATTTCCTGAATCAAAATAAAATACTTCTTGTTCCAGCTGCCCAGCGCTCCATTCCGTTGACGTAAAATCTATTTTGATTCCCAAAGGGCAACAAAGATCTTTGGAATTTTAAGATTCCCTTAAAAAAGCGTCTTGAAAGTTAATAAAATCTAGGAAAAAATCTTGAAAGAAAGAAAAAACGCTTTGAAAGAAAAATCTTTTAAAGCACTCTGCAATATCCCACGCGTGCATCGTCATTACGTAAATTTCCACGTCTGCGCCTTCTTCAGTTACAAGCGAGGATTCCTCACGTGCCCTGAAGAAACAATTTATGTGAGAATGCGTCGTTCTCAGTTACAACCGGGGGGTTCCCCACTTGACTAGCGGACCCCACTTTGGATTTGGTTGCTAGGGTCCAAATGAAATTGAATCCTAGGGCCCTGGTTAATTGGATGCTTTGGCCCTGTTAGAATTGACTGCTACCCCCCTCCCGTTGGAATATGTTGCTAGGGCCCTCTGGAGATTAGGTAAGGTTAAGGGCCCGGTGAAATTGGATGCTAGGGCCCCGACGTAACTGGATGCTAGGGGCCCCGTTGAAATTGACTTCTAGATATCCCCTCCCTCTTTAGAAAAGGTTACTAGGGCTCCGGTTGAATTGGTTGCTAGGGACCCCTTGGAATTGTTTTCTAGGGGCCCGGCGTCTTGAAGGTACCCCGCTAGCAGACCCTGAAGGTTTTCCTTGTGCTCACGGCCTTTTTAAGTAATTAACGCCTGCATCGTTTAGAAAAACCTCCCTATTAATTAATTAACACCTACAACTTTTAGAATACAATGCCTATTACCTAATATGCACCTGTGTATTAAAGAAGTTATTGAAAAAGGGTGTCGGGACTGGGATTTGAAGGGATAGAGCTCCTCTTAAGGTTATTGATATATTACTATTGCCTGATTTTCACGATAAAAAGGGAAAGACTCCCTAGAAGTCACTTAATTTTAAAGAAAATCATACCATCAGATTTCAGCGTATCAAAGAACCCTAGTGTAGAGTTTTCAAGCTCATATCTGGAAAAATGTGGAATTCTGTTGTTTTTGCCAGAAGAAAGAGAACGGGTACGTGTTGCATTGTTGTTGTTTTTTTTTCGCCAGGGGTGATCGCATTGACTCAGTAGGCCTAAAACGTCGAGAGAGGACTCATTATAACCGAAACGAAAAGTTCTAGTGCCCTTTTTAATGACCAAGAAATTGGAGGGTACTAGACCCCCTCCCACGCCACTTTTAACTCGAAATCATCTGATCAAAATTTTGAGGGTTCTGGTCAGTGATCAACAACCGATCGAGGTGACCGGTGCCGCACCGCAGGATCCGGTGGAGGCAGTTGCCTGGCTGGCCAATCACCTGGCACAGCGCGGCATCGGCCTTGAGGCCGGGCAGTTCGTGCTGTGCGGCACGCACATACCGATGCAGCCGTTAAAGGGCCCCGCGGAGATCTCCGTGGACATGTCCGGGCTGGGTCACGTGACTTTGTCTCTTTCAAAGGAGGATGAATAGGTCGCCCGTTTCAGGATCATGGTATACCTGAGCCGGCTTTTGGAATAACGTTAAGGGAATTGGTCCTCCAATCGCGGCCACGGAGGTCTCTCTTACGGGGTGCACACGAGCAATCGGATCGACAAAAAGTCCGGGGCTCACATCGACAACAATGAATGCCGTTCAAGGAGGACATCTACATGTATAAGACCATTGCTAAACACTGCGCCATTGCGCTTTCGGCACTGGCACTGACGGCCGGGCTCGCCCGCGCCGAAACCGTGCTGACCTACTCGTCCTGGATCCCCTGGACCCATCCGGTCAATGAAGCCATCTACATTCCGTGGATGGAGGCGATCGAGAAGGAAAGCGAAGGCCGCATCAAGTTCAAGCGGCTTCCAAAGGCCGTGGCCTCGCCTCCGGCCCATTTCGACGCCGTTCGCACCGGTCAGGCCGATGTCGGCTTTACGGTCCATGGCTACAGCCGCAAGCAATTCGCCGCTTACCTTTTCGCCGAATTGCCATTCCTGGGCGAAAGCGCTGAAGTCACGTCGATTGCCCTGCAAAAGACCCACGAAAAGTTCCTGGCCGACAAGGGATTTTACAAGGGCGTTCACCTGATCGGCATGAACACGCACGGTCCTGGTGTCGTTCACCACACGAAAATGAACATCATGACGCCGGCAGAGATGGAAGGGCAGAAGATCCGTACGGGCGGCCCGATTCCACTGGCGATCGTCGAGGCCTGGGGTGGCGTTTCAATCCGTCAGCCGGCGCCGAAATCCTATGAAATCCTGTCGAGCGGCATCGCCGACGGCATCATGTTTCCGTTCGAAAGCCTGCCAAGCTTCAAGATCACCGATATCGTCAGATATTCGACGGTCATGCCGGGCGGCTGGTACTCCAGCAGCCACTACCTGATCATGAACAAGGCGAAATACGACGCACTTCCCGCTGAAGACAAGGCCATCGTCGACAAGCATTCCGGTGTGGCATTCGCCAAGATGGCAGGGGCCGGCTGGGACAAGATCAACGCCTGGGAGACCGCCAGGGTAGTGATCGAGTAAGTGATGCATCGAGCATCACAGTGCACGATTAAAATCTCCGGGCGCGGTTGCGCATGTCCGATGCTGCACTAACTAACGCTTATGCGGTAAACGGTGAAGGCTTCTGGGCACCAGGCACTCACCGAAAAATCTGGAACATCCACACAATGACCATCAAGAACGTCTTTGCCGAAACCGAAGCGCTAAAGGAACGGATTACCAACCTCTCCACCGCAGAACTTGCCGCCCAGCAGGACGCCATCGCGAATGGTTGATCGCAAGAACTTTCCACTTGAGAGGGGGGAGGGGCCAGGCTGTTAATTTTTTATCCAAAAGGACTATGAAAAAGCCATATTTCTTCCGAATATTAAAGTAATTTACATTAGCCTCTCAATCCGCTGATGCATATACATTCACTATCAACAGATGTTTTTTGAAAATGTCAAAAAATAAAATAAAAGGAAATAATATTTATTACTTTTGTTTGTAAAAAAAAAAATGAATTGGCTGATAATGCTTTTATTTGCCAGAAGAATGTCTTGTTATGAGTATTGCACAAAATTTGCTTTTTATTTATCTGATATCAAAACAGGGCTTTAAAAATTACAATTTTCCTTTAAGAAATTAATTAATTACTTGGGAAATTCTTTTATGGATGTGTACTACATATTAGGATTCTAATCATATGTGATCGATTCAACCAACATGCAAACAAAACCATTTTTTGGTTTCCTCTTGCCGCTAAAGATTGATACCCCGTTTGCCAGATTCTGCTACGTTACTTTGTGTATTTGTCTATGCCAACTTTTCAGTTTCTGTCATATTCTGATCAGACAGCACCATTTCACAGAGAACACATTTATCCTTCTTTGGTTTGTGGAAGCTGAAGTCAAATTCCATGAGAAAGTTAATAAAGGTCCCTCAAAGAGGTATATGCTTCTAAGTTTTTCTGCAGTGTTCAGCATACAGCCTGAACAGGTTTATTGTTTTTGAAATTACAAGGCAGATACTTCTTTCCTGCTGAAGAACAGCAGTACTGGAATCCCACAGTAAGTAAGTATCTTATCCACTTTCTTGGATGCTTATAAACATCCCTTTTTATCTTATTTAGAGGGTTTGACTTCTTATCCATTCTCCAAGAAAATCCAAAATCATTGTTCTTAGCTATATTTCTTGCAGAAAATCCCCAATATCTAGGAATTGCCCTAAAAATTTTAGACAAACTTTCTTCTTATTTCCATCATCATAGAGATAAAATAGGGCCCATAATATCTTACAGAGTCTTTTCTTTTTGGTTCTGCTTTCAGAGTTTCCTCTGAAACAGGTTCAGAATGAGTTAGCACACAACCAATCTTTTTTTGGATTTTATTGCTGAGACCCAAATAGTAAGAAAATGGTCCTTTTCCTTGTTCGTCTGAAAAGGCTGAAGATTGATACCCCGTTTGAAAGATTCTGTTACGTTACTTTTTTTACATCCTGCGGTTCAATGCGGATTTTTACATCCTGCGGTTCAATGCGGTTTTTTACATCCTGCGGTTTCAATGCGGTTTTTTACATCCTGCGGTTCAATGCGGTTTTTTACATCCTGCGGTTTCAATGCGGTTTTTTACATCCTGCGGTTTCAATGCGGTTTTTTACATCCTGCGGTTCAATGCGGTTTTTTACATCC
>JAAAKM020073195.1:54389316-54473440 GCA_010016025.2 Alatinidae sp. Z8VKAUB7J3 | reverse complement strand
TGCGGTTTCAATGCGGTTTTTTACATCCTGCGGTTCAATTAGATAGATTGAATTTAAGTTACTGTAGCGTGGTGACGTTTACGGTTGAGTTTTGTATTTGTTTTACTAGTGCCCTACGCTAAAATAAGCAAAAATAATAGGGGGGTCCGATTCCGTATTAGCGCCTTCCCTTTTTCCCATTCTTTTTAAAAGCCCAACAATTTTGAAGGATTTTTCCCAGCTTAACAAATTTCAGCACTGTCCGAGGCAATTTTTAAATTCCGATAGTTTCATCTAGCAACATATTTGTCTTGGTAGACCTTGTGTTTCTTGCCATAATAAGATATTTAAATACGATATATAGGGATGATAGTGTCTGTTAGCTGATGTTACAAAGCAGAGATAAAGGCTTTCATAAAAAAATGTTTCTAGACCAGTACATTGAAAAGCACTAAGGATATTAACAAGTAAAAACTTGCCTTATTTCAGCGTTGGCTTTCTCTTTTCTCACTCCATTTCCTGTTGCATTTCTTTTGACACACCTGAAAAATAAAAAAAAGAAAGAATTAAGCGCGAAACCTCATAACGTTACGTAATGAAGATTGCAATCAATCCCAGAATACACTGCGAAACGTCACGTGACAAAAAAAGCGCGCCTTTTTTATTTGAGATAATCGTGAAAATGAGCGGCAAAATTTTACGTAAAAAATGAATCTGATCTCTCAGTTATGGGGATGGTTTAAATTATAAAATAAAACTAATGAAACCGGAATATGTACGGGAAATACAAGCACGGAATGACTCTCAAGGAAGAAATAAAGGAAAATACCAAAAGTAGGCATGCTGAATGTACGGGTCTACTACTAATAAAAATATAAACATGCGACAACCAAATGACCAAAATGTTTCTGTTGTAGTAGGAATTTTCCACTATTTAATAAAATGGTCTGCTATGTTTACAATCCCGGTGCTACACTTACATGATGTATTAAACCCTTGACAACACTAGATAGGTATTTTGTATCGGTAGAAAACCCTTTCTTTACCTGCTTTGCTGAAATTCAACTTTGAAAGGTTCCATCTTTTCCATTTGCCAACGAGGATGATTCCATTTTGTGTTTTTCTTTGACGTAAATCCTGAAAACATAGAAGTGCGTGTGATTTAGGTTTCTAGTGTATAAGGCGAGGAAATACATGTTTAATGTAACAGTCAGAGGGAAAAAAGCAAATGTATAAAAGGCCTGTCTAACAACAGAGTAAAGCGTTACCTACATTTCGTTATCTTACTTAAAAATCTGAATAATACGAAACTTAAATACTATTTTTTACTCAGCCATTCTTACAATATCAGAAAACTTCAGATTCAAACAATAAATTGCAGTATGTTTTCCACACAAGTCGAAATAGTTTGGGAGATACAATTTAGCGCCAAAAAAACTGTTAAATTTACAGCTCAATGAAAATATCGAATTGAACTAAACTAAGACGCTTCCTTTACACATTAGACACATTTCATACTGGAGTTAATATTACCGTTTCTTACCAGCTTGTCACTTGTCCGTGGATTTAACTGTCAGTTACAAGTGGAGAAGTCTCTTGTATGTATGCATGTATGCATGTATGCATGTATGTATGTATGTATGTATGTATGTATGTGTGTATGTATGAATGTATGTATGTAGGTATGTATGTATGTAAGTATGTGTGTATGTATGCATGTATGTATCTATGTAAGTATGTATCTATGTATGTATCTATGTATGTATCTATGTATGTATCTATGTATATATGTATATATGTATGCATCTATGTATGTATGTATTTATTTCACCATTTAGAAAAAAAGTAACAAAAAAATAACAAGTCAAAATTACAATATGTAAGATACAAATTTCTTTACAAAATGAAATAATATTTAAGTGACTAAAATACAAAATATCAGTAATGAAAAACAAAGAAATTGTGCTTAATAAACTCCTACTGATAAAATTGGCAGGAATAGCATTAAAATGGTTCATAAGATGTACACAGCAGGGGGAACTAAAGGTAATAATATTGATTTTCTTTTCTCTGCTGAAGTGTTTGAAGAAATTCTTTCTTTAGTTCATGTCTAAAACCAGTTTATTTATTTATCCTTCTCCTAGACGGCAGGTTCAGCTGAGTGGCTACTATACTTACTTGGTCAACACCCCGAAACCCAAGAAAAGCTCTATGATGAAATACAAAGAACCTTTGGTGATAATGATGAAGTGACTTACGACAAAGTGCAAAGAATGCCATACTTACGAGCTTGCATAAAAGAACAACTGAGGTTGGTAATTTTCAAATTTAATTAATAATGTCTTAAATGACTAAAACAAAAGCCCATTCCATTTCTTATCTACCTCTTAAACATGATGTATCAACTAATGTCATGGCAAGACAGAGACGTGTAAACTAAAGCAGTGTTACTTAACGCGAGATCCAGGGACCCTTTCGGGGGTGGGGGGGGGGAAGGGTGAGGGGAAGGGCGAGTGGGATTTTCTAGCTAACTGATTTTTGTCGATTAATTTCTTGACAAACTGATTGATTCTAAAAAGCTAACGGCATAGCACATTGTTTGTCTTACATCTGAATACCCGAAGCTAACAAATATATACAATAACTATTGTATTGCACGAAATAAAGAGAAAATTACGTACTTAAGAACTTGTTTTCTCTGACACTTTCCACTCGTAGACGCATAACTTCATTATCTCTTCGAAGGGAACGTTTGTAAACAAGTTACAGATGTCAACCGAAATTAAGGCTTTGGGTATGATTAGCGAAAGTGAACGAGTGAGCGTCTCCTGTAATGAACATCTGGACATCCCGGAGTGAACATCTTCTGGAATTCTTTTCTTCGCCAAACATCAACTCCTAAAAGGAAACAGCCACCTCGGGTTTTAAAAATACGTTAAGCAATGTGACTCTGCCATAGGGCAGCACTTGCTTGAGAACCCAGACTGTGCAAAAGTGTGCACGGACGATTGCTTCCATATCATAGGAAAGGCCAGGTCTGCATTTCCATTTGACCGTTCTAAAGTCAGTTTGCATAGAAGGAAGAAAACATTTGCTATGCACACAAAACAATTCGATTTCTCACCAGGCCTATTTTATTGCCATTTATTCTTTCAGTAAATTTACAGTTAATAAGCTTCACGGGATACAAAATTCTCACTGTTTTTCGCAAGGCAAAATGGGGATAGTGAGATTCATAGTAGTCGACAACAACAATAACAACAATAATAGCAATAACAACAATAACAACAATAACAACAATAACAATAATAACAACAATAACAACAATAACAACAATAACAACAATAACAACAATAACAACAATAGCAACAATAGCAACAATAACAATAATAACAACAATAAAAACAATAACAACAATAGCAACAACGACAACAATAACAACAATAACAACAATAACTACAATGCCAACAAGAATGATGGCGGCGATGAACAAAGACGCAAAAAGTCAATACAAGTTTTAAAAAAACAATAACAATAATGATAATAACGATATACAGGAGCTTCCTAAAATACATTGGCTCTTCATATCCCCTAATGAATATAAGTAGATATATGTAAGCATATATAGTATTTTGGTAGACAATTATAAAGCGTTATTGAACATAAACATGGTCAGAAGAGTGATTGAATACTTTTATAAACTTGTTATAACTGACTTGAAATCATATCTCTGCCAAAATTTAAAAGCCTTGAAATCATATGAACAATGTTGATGCTCAAAAGTCGTGACGGTGGTTAAGAACTATGCATATATTATAGAGGCACAAAAAGTTGAGGGACCAAAATGTTGTTGGAATTAAAAGTTGCAAAAATTTTCTCGCAACTAAAGCAACTTTTTGTGCGTCAACTTTTAATTTTTCAGCATTTCGCGACTTTAAATTCCCGGAACTGTTAGTGTTGGGTGATTTTGTTCTGTTTATGACTCTAATGGCAATTGTTTTATATGCTTAAATAGTTCTGCAAAATCGAGTTACCAAGATAATCCTTTTCCATGTAATTTAATTTTTTAACCATTTTGAAATCCGCAACTTCTAATTCCCGCAAATTTTAAGATTTTACCCTTTCGCAACATTTAGTACCCGCAACATTTACTCCTTTTTTTTCCTCCAGAAAAATTCGCAACTTCGCAACTTTTTGTTCCCGCGACTTTTTGTGCCTTTAAGATAAATCAATCCTAGGTCTTAACAAGAAACGTATATATAAGCACACCTCATATCTTCATCAAATTTCACCGTGGCTGCGGAATGGACAACAATCTCCGTATTCTGTACCAGAAGAGAGCGATCTTTTGTTGATAAACCAAATCCTGGCTTCATCATGTCTCCCTCTATTATAAAAACTTTCTCACGGAAATTGGGTTGACCGATGCGCAAATGTTGAAACATCTGAAATAGAAGGCATTGAGCTTTCTTGAAATAGAGAGTTGTTTTTTTTTGAGTCCAAAGCGAGTTGATATTTGAAGTAATTGTAAAGCCAAGGGAACTGTTGTAATTAACATAGAACTCGAATTGTGTCAAAGCTGTAATCTATGAAGGACACATTCTTCTTAGTTCTTTTTCATATATATTCTGATCAATTCCAACGTAAAGACTATACTCTAAAGATTCTAATCCCCGTTTCCAGAAACCCGTGTTATTCTTGCACGATTACTGTTTCTCAGGTTGGACAAATATCCAAATGTCAATAAAACACACTTTTTTGCGCCCTTCTTTCGATGGAAAATGCTCAAGTTTTTGTCGCCCAAAGCGAGCTTATCACTTCCACTAATATGTTGAAGTTTACTATTTCACTTATTGTGAAACTTCTATAATTGCTGGTTCATGGCAGTGAATCAATTCCAGAGCGAGTTTTAAAATTCAATAAGCCCAAAAGGAGGTGCTTTCACTTCGAAGACTGAAGGAATACTCACTCACTATACTTCACTCACCATTCTTATTGTATGCTGTAAGTTCACTCACTCACAATGAACCACCGACTCTACTCCATAATAGCTGAAGCTCTATTATATTTACATGCACACAATTTTTTCAAGCTTCAACCGAATCTTCTACTCATATGAAGCGTTCAAGTAAATGTCTATATTTCTGTTTATTTTTAGCAACCCGTTTCCACTGTACGGTATTACTGCCTCTGAAACAGGAGGCTCAAAATGCTTATTATTTTTCAGTGATTCTAAATCAATTGACCATCTCAAAGTTTTCGCACAATAGCTTTTTAACCTTCTTTTGGCTGGAATTGTTGTTTTGAACCACGAAATGACTGAAAACCCCGCTCTGCAGATGGGCAGTCTTCGCAGCCACAGTACAATATTGCTGCCCCTCTGGCATCCCTCATCATTTCTAAGACATTCTTAGATAATTTTTTTCAATAAAGTAATATCCAATTCTGCCTTCTCCGCTTCTGTTCCCGGTTACAACGGTTCCCCCTTCGATTCCGCTGGCTTAAACCCCAGTTCAACCGATACCCGTTCCCTCTATGCCCCCTCCGAATCCAACTCCAACTCTAGCTCCGGTTGCACTAATTCTGGACTTCCCACTTCTACCCTCCGATTCCACAATTTCGATCCCAGCAAATCCGGTCCAAGTTCCTTCGATTCCAAGATTTTGTACTTGGCTTCCTTCTTGGTTAATGTGTGGTGGGAAAATGATATTCCTCTGGCACACATTACCACGCCTAAGGGCTTTTCAAGCTTTCTCGCTCAAAATAAATTAATAAACCAAAAACTGACCATTGTTTTTATTTGAAGTTGTTGCTTGCTGATTTTTCTCTTTCTGAAACTTGTACATTGATTTCCTCCTCCTGAAACTGATTTTGTTTCATGGAACCTGTTGCGTGCTGAATTGTGCTCGTTGAACTTGTTGCGTGCTGATTTTTGTCCGTAAGACCTGTTGCATTTTCATCTTTCCCTTTGTGAAACTTGTATATTGGTTTTTTCTCTTAAAACTAATTTTGCTCATGGAACATGTTACGTGTTTATAATTTTTTGTGGAACCTGTTTCGTGCTTATTTTTGCTCGTGAAATATGTTGTGTATTCATTTTTATGGTACTTAGTATTAACCAAGTGACATATAGCGATCGAAAATTCTGTCGGTCTTTTGGTCAGTCTATCTGTCTGTCTGTCTGTCTGTCTGTCCCGGTTTCGCTAGTGAGTGTAAACATATTGCCTTTGAATGAAAATAAAGGAAATGTTGCTACGAGTGTAAACATATTGCCTTTGAATGAAATTCAATACCAACATATTTGTACAATAAAGCAACAATAAAAAAAATCACATCATTTGGGATACTAACCTGCTGCTGGTGGCTCTGTAGATGAAAACCTAGTGGACTTCACACAAATCCTTGGGAACAGAGATTGTCCCTATAATGGAATATACACAAAACCAATAATTAAAAGGAATCAACTTAACATGACAATTTCAATCCTCATTATTGTGGATGCTGCTTTCAATTACTTTAAAATTTTGAATAAAAAGGAAATCGTGTCAAAATTTGCCTTTGAAAAATGTGACTGGAGCCAAAGATCAAACCAAATCGCTAATTGTCAAATTCCCCGTTTGAGTGGACTTTATTTTTTTCTAACAAAATGACATAGCAATCATTTTGTTTATCAAGTACTTTACACTGGGAAACAAATTCCAGCATATTTCTTTAAGAAAATTCCAAAATTCCAATTCTTAAACAACTGCTTTGAGCATGAAATGCTTAAACATTACATTTATTCAACTGCACTTTATGTGCTACAACAATAGCCTATGTCAATTGCAACTAACTTCTCAAATAACAACCCTTTCTTAGTGTCATGTAGATGCTTCCCCAGCCCCCCCCCCCCCCCGAGGGTTCTTTTGTAATTGAAATTTTCGAGGACTAGAATCTTTAGGGGTAGGTAGGTCATATACTTAACTTTCCTTGACTATGATTCTATCATTTTGGGCTTTGGACAGTATAACGCAACAGATGGCAGTCCTTCCTTGGTTAAGTCACATGGCGCAGTGAGACTCTCTGCAATTGTGTTGCCCTGGATGTCGATATCAACTGTTGGAACTTTAGAAAGAGGGTATGTTAACATTGGAGGTCACCTAGCTCAGTCAGCAGACCAGATGCCACGGGCTATGGCTTCATCCCTGGTAATGACATATTTTCTAATTTCTCTGTTATCTCTTCAAGATTAACTACTCTTGAGTGCCAAATAATCGTACCCTCCCCCCCCCCGTTTATTAATTTTTTGAAATTTATAACCCCCCGCTCCTTATTAGGACCCCCAATTTATTAATTTCAAGGAATTTTCCCAGCACTCAAAATGTAAATGTCTAAAAACACCTTAATAACTTCCCATGCAAAATGTGATCCTAAAAGAGTTGCTTCTTAGTCAGTCATGATGTGTCAGGGTAATTTATAAAATTGAGTGCACAGTTCCCACAACTTCAGAATTACAATCAGGCACCATTGTTTGAACAGACGCGATGTGCAGAAACTAATATCATGTGATTTGAGCCTGCTGTCGTATGTTGGGCAAGCAACTGCCGCTGTGGGAGAAATATTGTGAAGATATGTCTGCTGTTGAACTAATGTTTTTCGTCTTTAAGTGTGTCATCCTTATTTACAACTTTAACGATATTGAGACTAGAGTTCAGACCCCCCATTTATTTGGACCCCCCATTTATTGATTTCAGACCATAGTGATGGTGTCTTGATGCGTTTTCAGACATCTGATACAACAATATCGGGCACCACACGTGACGCACGTGTAATTTGAAGGGAAACTAGTCCAATTGTTAAAGAAACTATAATTTATTTTAAAAAGAACTGAAACAATTAGAAGTGTTAATTTCAAATTTTCCATATCTAGGCAAAAGAGGAATAAGCTAGTGACAAGGAAACTTGACGACTTGTACTTAAAACAGCAAGAGATCGGGTAGCTGCTACGGTTACAGAGATCATTAAAACACGGATGTAAAATGAACGAGCAAACAACTCTTGTTCATGTGAATATTTCGCATTTACAGACATCAGCAGACATTAAATTTGAAACAAACAAAAAATAACTTGTCAGTATAGATATAACAAGGTGCTAATGAATGCCATGAAAAATATGAACAAAATATATTTAAGAAAAATAAAATAAATTAAAATATGATTTACACAATATGCAGTGCGTCTAGTCTTATATAAAGCTCAAAACCATTCTAAATTGTTTGCAGAAACGTGCTACATACTTATGGCACTGAAGGACTTCCGACTTTTCACTCATTTTGTATGAAGACTCTGGCCATCGCAGATGCTCGGTGATGTCAGTACACATATCACTAGGCGACACTACTGTGTTTCCTTCAAATCACGTACCACAATATCCTAAGCCTACAAGGAAGTTGACCCTATCTAGCAAACGCTTTTCAAACTTTCAGGCAAAATGTACACTATATCCGGTTTACCTCGTCCCTCCTTTCATAAGTTGCAAAATACAATGAAATTTCTTGTGAAAGGATACCCACATACTGCACAAAAATGTCTTTCTGGAAAATTTGATCTTGGCGCACAAGCGGAAAAGTAATCTGGCACTCCTTCTTCCTTTTCCTGTTGCTGTGGAGAAAAATAATAAACGTACACTTTCTTTCAGACCGATGACAGTATTTCCGTATCATATTAAAATCGGTACGCTTGGAAGCTCACTTCCATTAGATAACTCAAACCAATATTTTCCTATGTAGTGACGAAAAGTTATCAAGTAAATCCAATACTAGAATCCTACAACAATCTGTAGTATACCTAAATAGGAATTGAGTCAGACATTTTCTACATTGCCATAGCCCTAACATAAAAAGCCGTAGAAGCTGCGATGATATAAGCGCTGATAAGACCGATGATATTAGTGAAATACTAGTGCAACGACCTACAAGATATGATGTATTACAAGGTAAGTGCGAGCAGCCCTTGGAAACTAACAATGAATAATAACGATCCATGTTAAGGAAGAAAGTGACCTATGTCTTACTCTATGCCTTTGGTAACGGTCTCTTGTTTCTGGTATTTCAGAAACGTCACACTAGGTGGGAAACGAACCCCCATCCCTCAAGAAATAAAAGAGCAATTTATTTGATTTTTCACAGACTAAGATAATATCATCGGGAAGAGAGGATTTGAAATATTAGTCTTGAATAGAACTCTAGAGAAATAGAAAAGTATGTCACCACCGGGGATCGAAGCCGTGACCCACGCTTTCGCTCTTCTCGGCAAGTCCAATCATTCCGGGCCTACTTGCCGGTGGGCTACTCAACCATGAGAGTGTAAATGAGGATTTATTTAAAATTTATATAGCTCTTTGCGACAGTATCGCATAATCACAAACCACATCAAGCATGGATACCCGAATGCTTCGAACGAGCATCCCCGTTTTTGCAATCTCTAAATCAATGACCCCTGATGAGCAGTGGGCCCGATTTTAAAACTAACTGAAAAAAACAGTAAAACCACCAAACAGACTACCTTATAAACAAAGGGACCCTGGGGCGTCCAAGGGTAAAGTCCCTCAATTCAGGCTACCAGACAGAGAACCAGCCATAAGGCAGGATCAACCGCCCAATAGCAACGCCTCTCACTGATTATGGAAAGAATCCGTTGTCAATGAGAACAAATACTACATCAATTCCTTGCCAAAAGGCCAAGAAAAGATCCCCCGGGATTGGAATCCGTGACCCAGGCGGTGAGTACTCTCATAACTGAGCTAGGTGACTCCCGATGTTAACATACTCTAACCTGAATTTCTTGTTCAAATTTTAACGTAAATGCTTTGAAATACATACTTGCGAGGCAGTTTTCTTTTCACCATCTTCCACAGGTTCTTTTTTTGCAACGGCCCACCGATCAATCAACTGTGCCCATTTCCATCGCAGGTAGCTTGAAAAAATACATACATAATTGAACTGAATATGATCGTTATAACTAAAGCCATTTACGGCCAATTACCGAACAGATTAGTGACCCATAAGAGCAATTGATGGGATGGTATTGTAAACGTTCATGTTAATTTGGAACAGAGAATTCTTTCACTCAAGTACAAAACTTTGAAGCATTGCCATCCTCTTGAAGGTAGAGCATCCCGATAAGTTCCTAGAAATGTGACATTCAGGATGCTTTTCGGTACGGAATAAAAATTATCTAAAGAGACAAATTCAAAACCAGCTACCACTCAGCAAACAGGTGTGATGCCAGATACGTAGGTAGAACGTCTTCTAAACTCAGCGAAAGAATAAAGAAACATGTATCGTCTGATGACCGCAACATAGAGGAGTATGTGAGGCAATCTACTGCGTATTTCAACTGAGATGGAATTCTCTACGAAAACTATTTCCAGTTAGGCTGTCGGACTCCACCTATTAGAAAATCGACAATGAGCAGATGACTAATGATACGTTTAAGTGTATCTTTATGTTTGGGTCATCTTTGCATGATGGGGTTCTTGAGGCAATAAGTGTCTGTTTAAGAACGCTTTAGACAGTTGCAAGACACTCTGAAGTTAAAGTGTAACACATCACGCCAAAGAAAACGGGGAATGGGGCAGTGTAGTAAAGTGGTAATTTGTCGACATAAAGGATGGCAGTTAGAAGCCTGTGCACATACCCGCATGAAGTGGTGGCACAAATCACAACACGCGAGTAAACCGGAAACGCTTCTTGGGTCAGAATGTCCTTAGTTACGAGGTGGCAACGAAAATTTTAGTGCAGAATTTTTAAAAGGCACTGCAAACATTTCTACACGACTGGTTACTTCAATTAACTAGCTATGAAGTCGAAGGGACAAACTTATGTCAAACAAATTGCAGTAATTAAAGATTGATTTGGTATAACGAGGATAGTAAAAATTCACAATGAATCGAATCTCCTTTTTGAATCATATGTGACTGAAAAAAAAATGGCACAAATAGGACAACAATTCGACCACGTTCTAACTAAGTACTGTAAACACCTAAGGTAACAAATGAGAAACAACTACAAACACCTAAGGCAACTAATGACAAACAACTGTAAACATCTAAGACAAGCAGTGACAAACGACAGTAAATGCCCAAGGCAACAAATCAAGAACAACTGTAAACACTTAAGGCAACAAATAAAAAACAATTCTAAACACCTAATGCAACAAATGACTAACAACTGTAAACATGTAAGACGAGAAGTACAAGCAACTGTAAACATCTAAGACAAGAAATGAAAAACGACAGTAAATCTCCAAGATAACAAATGATGAACAACTGTAAACACGTAAGGCAACAAATGAAAAACAATTGTAAATTTCTGAGGCAACAAATGACAAACACTTGTAAAGACCTACGGCAACAAATGAAAAACAACTGCAAACACCAAAGGGAAGAACTGAAAAACAACTGTAAACCCCTAAGGCAACAAATAATAAACAACTGCAAACACCTAAGGCAACAAACGACAAACAACTGTAGGCACCGAAAGTAGAAAATGGTGTTATTACATCAACCGTTACATGCATTTATAAAATTCTTTTGACATATAATACGTGGTTCCCTCAAGTTATTGATTAGCAAATCCTGGTCTGTTTAAAGAAACGATTTAGAGACCTAAAAACATATTCAGATTAAAGTGTCATAGATTATGCCTCATTAAAGAGTTGACTGAGGTAACCAGGGCCATGAATAGATTTATCTAATAAGAGTATAATTACTGGAGGGTTGTAAATCCAATTAAGAAAATAAGAGAGGAAATTGCGATGGTTAATTTATACCAAGCCCATGTTATATATAAACAAATCCAAAGAAAGATAAAGAAAGACCGTGATTGGATGTCACACGTACTCTGATATACGTTTACGACATCTCGTCTGTTTCAATCTCTTTAGGAACGCAAAAGAATCATCACTTGTTGGTTGTTAAATCACCGATTTTTAAAATCGCACATATCTTCTTTTTCTTTTTCTTCTTTTTCCTTTTTTCTTATTTTTATTCCTCTTTATCTTCCTTCTTCTTCTTCTTCTTCCTCTTCCTCTAAATCTCTGTCTCCGTTTCCGTCTCCGTCTTTTTCTTTTCCTTCTTCTTCTTCTTTTTCTTTTTCTTTATCTCCTTCTTTTTCTCCTTCTTCTTCTTCTTCTTCTCCTTCTTCTCCTTCTTCTTCTTCTCCTTCTCCTTCTCCTTCTCCTTCTTCTTCTTCTTCTTCTTCTTCTTCTTCTTCTTCTCCTTCTTCTTCTTCTTCTTCGTCTTCTTCTTCTTCTTCTTCGTCTTCGTCTTCGTCTTCGTCTTCGTCTTCGTCTTCGTCTTCGTCTTCGTCTTCGTCTTTGCGTCAAGAGAGATGGGGGGGGGGATTTGAGGCTTTGGGCAGTTTGTGGGAGATTTGCTTTAAGAGACGTGCGGGAGGGGGGGAAGCCCATATGGAGGGGCCAGTTGAATGATAGGGAAATAAACCTGGAGGATGCTATGAGTACCTTAAACCCTTTAAACTGTGGCCCAAATGTTAATTTACTGTGATGTGATTCAACCTTTTTAAGTACTTTGACATGAAAGAAAGGTAAAGCAAATTAAAGATAGCATTTATAAATAATGACATATATTTGTTGATGTTTGTTGATGTTTGCACTATTGATATATGGTAAACAAAGCCATTTTGCAATAGTTTGGTAGTACCAAAAAGAATATGGTTTGTTCACTGAGGGAAGTGATTAATGTCCTAAATCTTTAACATCACATATTATTTATTTATTACCTTTACCTGAACCATTTGAAAGATGGTCTATGGGGCTTTTGGAATATGAAACGTCTGTGCAAAGAAGTGATGATATAAAAATTGGGATGATTATGACTTACTGATCTGTTGGCTTTATTCTTTCAGAGGGCTCATCTAGTTGCAAATCCTGATATGCAATCCTTGTAAGATACCAAAGAACATACGATACAGAGTTTGAAATGCCAGGAATTATATTTTAACCCTGGTACATTCCTCATTGTAACATAGATACCATAGTTAGGTATCCCCAAGGATAGCTTTTAGTCTTAGGTCTCATACACAATTTCACGCCTTCGTTTTAAGCTTAAATTTGCATCATGACACTTATTTTGTATTATGTTAGCTACTTTTGTTCTCATCTAACATCCTATTTTCCCATAAACACTAGTAGACATATAAGCCATACCTTTGTGCACAGTTAGCTTGATAGGCTATTCACATTATTTCCCCCTTATTTGGCATGTCATATATAGCATTCAGGTTAGCACTCTAGGAATATTTGCTGCAATTTTTGAATACACTGGTACAATCATGTATCACTTACCCAATTTGGCATTCCTTCATTGTTGTTCACTTTTGTATTTATATGATTTACCATGCCTTAGTTCCTTAGTTTTCAATAATCTTCCAGTTAGTCAAGAACTCCTAATCAAGTTCCATCTCATTGATCATTTTAGTATCTATTGTGATACAATATTCGCTCTACTGCTACTATGTCATTGTTCTGCTTAAATCATCATCATCATCATCATCATCATCATCTTTGGTTTTACGTCCGTGTTTCCCTTGGTGTAGTGGTTGGACGGGTCCTCCCTCTGGCTTCCTTGTCTTGCCGTTGGCGTTTTATGGCATTTCTCCACCGCTCCCTGTCCTGAGCCATAGCAGGCCGTAGTCCTAGGTCTCTCATGTCCTCCTGGATGCTATCTCTCCATCGTTTTTGGGGTGTCCGCGGGGGTTTCTGCCATCAATCTTGTAGTCCAGGATTTTTCGTGGCCAGCAGTCAGGTTCCATCTGTTGGGTATGACCATACCAGCGGAGTCTGCTTGCTCTGCAGACTTCTGCAATGCTTGGGATGCCCAGCAGGTTTTGTTGAAGATATTAGACTATTTTATGATTGCAAATGGTAAAGAATGTGATTAAAGGCTCTTTTCCTAGGTATAGAAGTAGCAACTCCTCATCATCAATAAATTCCTCATCATATGCTAGTAGCAACGCGTTTCGAGCTGGATCAATTGCCATTTTTATCAACGAAAAACACTTATCCAACAATAGTTTTTTGTTATTGAGAGAAGAACATTCGGTTTTGTATTTTCCCGCCAAAACATTCGTCATCATGTTACGTCAACTCAAAACATTCGTCAACTAGTGCCCAGTTTTAATTCAAAGATTCGTCCTCGTCAACAGACTCGTCATGTCATGCTAAAGGTCGCTAATAGAGTTATCCTTCCAGACTTTTTATTTATAGTTCAGTGGCTAAAACACAAAGATTTAGAAACGAGGCCTCGTTCCTATATCGTTCCTATATCAATGTTAAAACCTTATCTAATGACATTACAGATTCAAGTTAATAGTATCGAAGGAATCATACGAATTATTAATTCCTGCATATTTCAAATTAGAGGTAACTCTGTCCGCGAATCTTTCTACAAGTGAGTTGATATTTTGTCGCAATTTGAAGAAATAAATTTTCAGAGTCTGCTCAAAATCCGCATCAGATAGTTGCACTTTTAGTTGCCTTTTTTGTTAGAAATTATTTTCGAATTTGTAAAAAGAGATAAAAGGCGCCTATTATCACAAAGAGTAGGATGTATTCTTGGGATAAAATTTAGTAGTAATAATAAGTGGGCTCCTTATATTGGATATATCAAAATGTTTATTTGTCTCTCGTGGGCAAGAAAGTAATTAAAGGTACTGCGGAACAAATATTGTTTGTGTTTTCAGATCTCGACAAGGTTTGTAAAGTATAAGGAAGTGGTTAAAGATTGCAAATGGAGATATGAACCTACCATGAACGTATCAGAAAAAACGTATGTATGATCAATGTAAAATCAATAAAATGTACCCAAATATCTTGTGTACTGATTTCTCTCTAAAAAAGGCTTATTTATGCAACTGGCTTTCGTGGATTCATTCAGTGCAATGGAAAAATTACAAAGTAGTTTGGGTTGTACTTTTTGCGAATATCAAGACTCATATTATTTCCTCTTATATGCCTCTTTATCGTGTACTGAGGCGAAAGTAATGTCTCTCACAGTAATTCTAGTGCACTGGTCATAACGTCTTCTACACATTCCCCTCGCGAAACGCTTTCGAGGGGCGAGGTGATTTTTTGACCAACAGCGTGCATGCTGCTATTCTCTCATTTACTGAAAATGCTTTAGAAAAAATTTTCTTCTGTGACTGTTATAATGCATTTATAATTTTAATTCATTCTCTTTCGCATCACTTTTAAAACTCTGTTAGGCCTGCTTATTTCCATGTTTAAGTGCATAATGTCTCTTCATCTTACTTCGTAACAGCTACTGCCTCTCCTCGGATAAGATATATTGTACTCTCCTTTTTATGAATGAATAAATAATTACATGCCCATTTATTTGGGATTTCCTATTTAACTTAAGACCCTTTCTTTACCTACTTACAAGATGCGGACGAACAAAGATTTCACTGAAGCAAGCAAGAAATAATGAAAGAGAGTCTAAATATATCTCGGAATAAATGACTCCTGTTGTAGATTAAAAAACTCTTTTCGTATGTACAAATTAAGAAAAACACAAACGTTGATTGATTACTTACTTACCAGACTTACCAGATACGGGTGTGGACAAAACGTCACTTACACCATACAATGTCTCAGACCAATTCTATTTGGGCGGCAAAGTTCTGGCAGAAATTCCCTAAGGCCTCTAAAACTCTCAATTGAAGGCTTGAACGTGCTTGATGTAGGATGGTGAGCCTTACAATTTTAAAAACCTTCGTTACATTCCGATGAGTAGTCATACGAAAAAGATTTTCAACCTACAAAATGAGTTATTTATTCCGAGATTTATTTCCAACTTTCGGTACTTTTTGTATGAAGTTGTTATTTGTAAATATACAAATACTGAATTTGATTCCAGACGTAATAATAAGTGTAATGTGTTTTTGTAGAGACGGTAACCAATGAAAATACATAAATAAACATCTTTGTCGGTGAAAGTTTAGTGCTGAACCCTGGTGGCCATAACAACACATATTTCGCCCTTCCTTTGAAGTATTTCTCTTTCCTTTTACTGCTTCTTTCTCGTCTTTTTTCCTATAACTTGTTCCTAACGGATAGAATATTTGAGTTCTACTTTTCGGCTTGTAGTTCGACCTTGTGTATGACCGTCGGTCTCGAATGTTGGAAATAATAATAATAATAATAATATTAATAATAATAAAAATAATAATAATATTAATAATAATAAGAATAACGATATACAGGAGCTTTCCAAATTACATTGGCTCTTCATCTCCCTTAAACAATAACTGTAGATCGAAAAAAAGTGACAAGCCTAGGCGGCCAAACTATAATTATAGGAACAACTAATTTCTACATGGAAATGGTACCAAACCTCCCATGGAGAGATCTTATCGCTAATGAGGCACTGCATGCGCCTCCTCCCAACATGTTTGCCAAGAAAAGAAATCTCTTCTCCGTCTCGTCAGCCTTTTGGCCGTCGCTCTAGGAGGTTTAGAACAGCACTCTCCGGCTGAGAGATCGAGCTGTATGCACTCTTCCTCGCGTGGTAGCTAAGATCAGAGATCGCTTCTCCGCCTTCGCCGACTTTTGGCAAGGAGTAGGTGTAGTATCTGTTCGCATTGATTACAGATTCGTCGCTTGATCTTTGAGAGGGGGTCCACCTAGGCGACTGAGCCTGCATTATGGCTTGCTTCTCTGGCCAATATCCTAAATTGTCAGGCGTTGCTCCTTCAAACCCCAACTTCCCTAATCTAGCGATTTAGAAGGTGAGATGGGCTATATTTCCCAACCAAAGAACGAGTTGATCTCTTGCACAGAAACTAACATATCATTTCGCCTACTGTAAAGTGATTCATTCATTAGTTACCTTGTCTTAAGACATTGGCTGCCATGACTGCCCAACCCTTTCTATCCTTGGTCAGATGTAGAAGGCCAACTGGCTTTATATGATTGGTCTTAATCTCCGTTTTGTTGGTGGTTGGTTCGATCTAAATTTCGTTGCATTTAAACACAAAAGCATCTGTTACTATCTTGTACTATACTACTACTGTACTATACTATACTATAATATACTGTGCTATACTACACTACACTATACTGTACTATACTATACTATACTATACTATACTATACTATACTATACTATGCTATACTATACTATACTACACTATACTGCACTACACTATACGATACGATACTGCATTGTACTGCATCGTGTTGTACCGTCCTATCTCATCCTATTCGAACCTATCCTATCCTATCCGATCCTAAACTACTCGATCTCATCCTATACCATCCTACCCCATATATGATGATAACTGATCCTGTCTTGTCCTATCCTATACTATACTATCCTATCCTATTTGATACTATACTATCCTATCCTATGCGATCCTATCCGATCCTATCTGATCCTATACTATATATACTACACTATATTATGCTATGCTATTATATACCGAGGCATACTGTACTATTTGTAAGATATACATAAAATAACGTAATATTATATACTTTTATTTCCTACACTATACTTGATACACGATTGAATCCTACAATAAACATTACAAAGCACACTACACTGAAGAGCATGTCCTACCACACCAAGAAACACCTTTACTCCATATTAAACTCGACCGCAATTTAAATTACACTGCAGTTTACTTTACCAGGCAAATTGACGTAATAACCCAACACAATTCCTTGATTTCATCCTTACACAATTGCGGTATTCGTTACTTTTTCTCTTCACCAATTTCTAAACCTCAGTCCAACCCAATTAATACAAAACTGTACGTTGAAATTTGCCACGTGTTTTCCAAAAATCTGTGTTGAATCTAATTCCAACCCGACGTTAAACCAATTATGTTAATCTAACGAACACATAGATATATCTACGTCTCCACTCTGGCAAGTTATTAATGTTAACTTAGGTAAATCAAAGTTCGGCAAACACACCACGACTGTCTCCGTTCTCTACAAAAACGTCCTCGGTACTCACAAATTGATTGCAACCGCTGTAATATGTGGTTGCAATGAACGCTGTTTGTGGCTTCGTAAGAAGTACCACAGCCAACCTTAGCGTCCCTGAATTAAATTCATAGGATGTAAACAAAGGGGTGACAGTAGACTGAATCATCATTCCAGTTGAAAATGGTTTGTCTTTTTCCTCTGAAAAGTATGCCTCATACCTGGTTTATCATTAGAAATATGTGCATGGATTGGGAATAGAAAATTGCAAATATACAGGCGGTCTTTGATAATTTTCAATACTTGATGCGTTGTCTCTCCATCTGTCTGTCTGTTTACATTTGATTATGTATGTATGCACACATGTATATGTGGTATGTGCGTATGTACTTATATGTGTATACTTACATGTGCTTATGTGTGCATATGTATATATGTATGTATGTATGTATGTATGTATGTATGTATGTATGTATGTATGTATGTATGCATGTATGTATGTATGTATGTCCTCATTTTAAACATCATTATCATTATCATTATCATCATCATCATCATCATCATCATCATCATCATCATCATCATCAACAACAACAAAAACAACAACATCTTCATCATCATCTTCATCAACAACAATATTTTCATCATCGTCTTCATTATCATCACCACCACCATCAACATCATCGTTTTTTCAAACTTCATTGCCATTTATTCACTCTGTAAATTGACATTTAAATACGTTTTACAGAATATAAAGTTCTCGTTGTTTTCGCCCGGCATAATAGGGGCAGTAAGATTTTAGTAATAGATAATGAGAGTAACAACAAGAACAACAATAACGATAAGAACGACAATAATTTGTCCAACGCTTGATTCTCCGACAAAAAAGGTAATAAGAAGAGCGCAATGCTACTTCTGTACGTTCATCCATGATTCTCTTACTGTCCAGACCATATTTTCATAATAATGTTTCAATTTTAGAAGTATTATGAGAGTAAAGCCCTAGCGTTGATATTCTGTATCTTTGCTCTGTGTAATTTCTGGACTTGTATAAATTTTAAAAGTTTAAGTATAAATTGTATAAGTTTTAAAACAAACTGTGGGCTGAGAATAAGTCCGTTCCTACTGAAAGTATAAGTATTTGGCGGTACTTTGGCTGCTACATGTAGCCATCTGAGAAATAAATCTTTTCTGGAGATCTGTCGCTTAAAATTTCTTATGATCTTCACAGAACCTAGACCAAATAGAATCTAGTTTTTCTTGATTGAAAACTTGCATCAGTGCATTGAAACACAGATAAAAAAAATTGCTGAAAGGCAATTTCCTTGCAAAACGCCTCGTTTAACAGGAATTGGATGAGCAGCAAAGGATTTTGTGGCGATGTTAATGGTGCAGTTGGTGTACAGAGAGCGAATAAGGGATTTCATTTCATGTGGTACATGATGATAATCGAGGATTTTGCGGATAATATTGTGCTGATCTTCCCTGAAAGCATTGTTTAAAACCAAGGAGTGGTATTGTGAGGCTCCGTTGATACCTTTTACTGTGATTTTTGATTTCCGACATTGTTGCTGTATGTTCTACAACCGGAGATACTAACCCAGAAACCTGTTTGAAAATATTGATCTAAGTAGTTATTGTCTAACAGAGAACGGCTGAGTCTCTTTCGCATCCAATATGTTAATGCCTTGCTCATGATAGTTTGAAAGAAGAAAGAGAAACAACATCCAACTATGATAAAGTATCTGAAACAAAACATTTTAACAGTAAATTGACTGAAGATGTCCCCCACTCTTTATATATTCTTGAAACGAATTTCGTCTATTATTCGTGGGAGCGCTAGACTATACGTCCAATTGCTTATCACAGCAACAACAACAACAATAATAATAATAATATTCATCATCATTATCATTGTCATCACCACTGCCACCATCACGATCCTGATCGTCATTACTATCATCATCATAATCATCATCATTATCATCATCATCATTATATTCGTTATAATTCCCATTACTCTCTATGCATAAGATGTGACGAACCAACATAGACCTATGTATTATGTATTGGTTGAAAACACGCATAATAAATGACCACAGTTGGTGACAGTGAAAATATTTTACACCACATCTATTTACAAATATGTATAGTGTAAGACGAAAAAGTATCTAACTAAAAATTTGCTGCTTCGTAAATTAGGATGTCATGCAGATAAAAAACTTTGAGTCCAAGAAGAATATATTTTGTTTTATCTTGTTTTTATATGATTCTTTAAGTTACACGTATCTTACATTACTTAGGTTTAACTGAAACCAATTACTTCTATTACTAATTTATTTCCTTTTAGATACACATAACATAGACCTACGCACGCTCCAAATTTTGAGAAAATAGAAATTTGGGCTGAGAGTACAAATTCGAGCCAATAATGAATAAGAAAACCCAGAAACACTTATTTAAATTAAAAGTTAGACTTAAATCTACAAAATTTAAATTTGCTCGCGTTTGTAAGCTGATGTGGCAAGCTTAACATTTTATTTTATCGTAGGTTGAGTATATAGCGATCGCGAAGGTGCCTTGATGTGCAGTGCCAATGCCTTTATTGCATTCTTTAATACATGCCTCAATTTCATGTGTTTTCTTGTTACATTTCCCAAGTTTACAAATTTTTACCTATGCACTCTTTGTATGCCTTAAGTGTCAAAATTTCATGTATGTGCTTCACATTTGGACTCTTCAGTGGGTATGCTTTACTTTAACTACAGTCGCTGACAAACCAACCTTAACTCTTCTTCTCAATGATCACAACTTATCATCTGGTTTGTTTTTTAAATTTTATTTCATTTTATGATATTTTTCTATTAAAACTACCTTGGCGAAATTCAAAACTCCCAAATATCGCATAAAGCACAAATACGGTACACGTGCACTTTGATTGCAATACCATGGGTTCTGATAACAATAATGAAAAAGTTAAACGTACTTATACAATAGGAGCTGACCAAATCTGTGCAGTGGATTGATGCTAATCCACGACCATTGGCTTCTAAAGAATCAAGGACTAGTCAAAGAGATGGATCAGCCTGAAAACGTTTCTTTGCAACTGTCAGTTCCACCAAAGTGCACCTAAACTGAAGTGATTTCTCGTCATAATGCAAACTTCAATAATGATCAGTAGATGGAAACAAGGAGAAGTGTTGAATGGAAAGTTAGTAAAAACATTATAGCAGTGAAATCTGTTAAATTCGCTTTCTTCTGGTTTTTGGAATGTTTTTTATATTCGGCGGAAGACTTAAAATTCAGACAAAAAAGTTGGGCCCCAAAATCAAAATAGTCCCGTGCCCCTACTTTCACAACAACTGCCTCCATTTTGACACTGATGTTCATTTATGCACCGTTTTGATTACATCAAGAAGGAGTTGAGTCACACCCATTCTGCTCCAGTCTTTCCAGTTACTGAGAGTAGTGCCATGGGAACCTTGAAATATGCTTTGCATCTAAGCCTCTTGATTTCACGCAGCTATGCTGTAGCAAGCAACTTTTACGTGTTCAAGGGTAACCTTGATAAGAGTAAAAACATCTAGTCTAAATTGATAGACGTTGCCGTAGGACGCCCCAGCTGCCCTTTATTTTATTAGTTAGCCAGTTTGATGGTTTTTCTGGGTATTGAGGGTAGTTTCAATGTCGGGCCCACTGCTCATCATATCAGGGGTCGTTAATTGAAAGAATGTCACAAATTTTGCTTTGCTGCCTTTTGGCAAGGAAAGGATGTAGTATATGTTCTCATTGATGACAAATTCTTTCTATGATCCATATGAGGCAGTCCTACTGGGCGGTTGAGCCTGTGCATGCTGACTCATAGCTTGCGTCAATATCTCTGCCCATGCTGGGTAGTCTAAATTCTGGAACATTGCCCTTTTTACGGCTGTTAGACTCGGGGAAATAGAAAATTAAGGACTATTAAGCTACAAATATTCTATTTACAAATTTCATTTTCTAGTGTTCATTTCATTTTATAGTTTTTTTTATCATATAGCACTTAACCATATAGTTTTAATGGTATATAAGATTCATTATAATATCCCACACACCCCTTAACTCCTGTACATGTTTATATTTCTTCACCCATGAGCTCTTGTATTAGGATGTTATTTTTTAAGTTGCTGTGGATTTCAATTCCTCCATGCACATTTTACATTGCTTTTTAAAATACATCTACAAATTCAATCTGCGCTGTAAAAAATGTTAAGCAGCATGGGATAATGGCAACTTGAGTGTCGAAGCCTGGTGCATAAATTCAGCCACGCAGCCAGTCAAATTTTGATAGGGGGCAAATTCCAAATGAAACCCTTTCCTACACATCCTTCCTTCCAAACAATTCCACTGCCGCTTTGTTGGCTGGAAATTTTATAATCCCTAAAAGGCTCAGACCTCTTGTCTTTCTTGTCTAGGGAATTGAAATACAAAAGTGATCCATTTTAAATGCCTGTAAGGATTTTTCTTGGGGGCAAATGTTGCCACATTTTACCTGTTGGGCAGGCACAGGCTGTGTGCCTGCATAGATTGTAATAAAATATTGTAGCATTTACAACAAAGTGGGTTTTTTTGTTGTGTTACATAGATTAGTGAAGGGAAAGCAGCATTCAGAGAGCTAGACAAAGTTGCAACTCAGCTCATCAAAGTAGAGTGTGATATAAAGTTTAACAAACTTTGTAACAGAAATTGTACAGTATGCTTCCCAAATACATGAGCTAAAGGCTAGTATATGAATTTGTATGTTTTATGTTTGTATATGCCAATATACATGAATTGTATACATTTAGTGAATCTAAATACATTTATGTAATATAGTCACGGGGGGTAATTATTACACACTTTTTGGAAACTTTTATGTTGAAAAGAGCTTAAAAGTTAAATTCAAAATGTAACTAGTTTAGGTAATAACTGTTATATTATGTAACCATGTTTATTTCGTGTAGGTTACATCGTATGATCCACTCCCACTATTGTTAGATGATTCAGTTATGAGTTTGTAGAAGAGACGTAAACAAGTCAAGTCAAGATCTAATAGATATTCTTTTCTAGTAGAAACTCCTGCGCCTATAAGTACAGGATAAACTGCAACGAATTAGGAAGTAACCTTTCAACTTTCAGTTGAATGTCTTTAGAAAATTCAGGCAACGAGTTCCACTCCTGAAAGTTCATTGAAACATTTAAGTCCATGGTTCGGTTCTAGCCTGGCTAACTTTTATTAACGCATGTGCCTTTGTGCCGCTTATTGACGTTGCTTCATGACATTGCTCGGTGTATTTGGTTCGCAAATTATTGACTTCGCTCTGTTCTGTAAAATTTTCAAACTTAATAGATGTCTTCGAAAATTGTGATATTCTCAAGACTTGAACGCGGCACTCTCTCTCAGTGAAAGACCCCTGATGAGCAGTGGGTCCGAGATTGAAACTTCTCTAAATAAACAGAAAAGCAACCAAACATGCTAATTAATTTTGGCTACCGCGCAGAGAAGCAAGCCATGAGGCAGTCTCTCTCTTTCAAGTGATTGACTTAAACGTGGCCACCTCTTCCCTTTGATTTGATTTGATTCGATTAGATTTCAATGTTGATGATTGATTAATTTTACGTTATGTTTGAAACTGATATCGAATCGCATGTAGCGCACGTCTTATCATCATTGCATCGACATCGACACGACGTCGTTGAAAGGTACGAAAATGACGTCACATAAACTTTCATGTACGACGAACAAGTTACGTCGAATCAACGTTAAGTGGTGACATGTATTTGACATTGAGCCAGCATCAAAATTCCGGTTTGGTGAAAGTTTGCGAACCAAGTTGCTGTGATTTATGCCAGCCTCATCGCATTACATTCGAGTTGCATGTAAAATAGCGCACGTGGGATCGTAAATGGGTTGATGGAATTTCTACATTGTATCATAATGTATATTCGTTTGGACGGATTTTGTTCATGTAGAAACACTATTTTGGAATGGGGTTTCCTTCTTCGAAAGGGAGTGACTAAATAAAGGAGCATTTACATATTACGTAATCAAGGAGGCGAAGTTGTTCTTAGAAATGCTTATGCTTGATTCGTGAGAGGGAGTAAGCGAGCATGAATGATGTTGCAAGCCAACGGAAACTGCCAACGGGCTGATCTTGTTTCGAAAATTTTTACCGCTTTAACCATCAAAAGTCAGTACGACTAAATGAACTGGAAGCAATGAAGATGTTGAAGTTCTTGTGAAAGTCACTTCTGAAATACTTGCTTCTTCACTACACTTTTATTTTTTATAAACAACTCACTTTTTGAATTTCGCCCCAAAGGTTGTTTTGATCTTTGGTCAAAAACTCCCCAAAACGTTGTTTAGTAGTTGTTTGTAGATTATACTTAGTAAACATCTTGAATAATTAATGAGGAATTATAGATTATTATAGGAATTATAGGGCCTGTTTTTTTCATGTCAGAATCCAGCTAACAACACTCAAATTATCAAGTACTGGGTGAATTCCTGTTTTTTCACGAAATATTGACAATGGTAGCTAGATCTCAAAGCCTTTAAATGTCATGTTGCATAGCTACCCTTAAAAAATTGTCTTTTTTGTCACCATTCCATTATGTATTGATTTGCCCTTAACAGTTGTTGGGGGCTTAAAAACTGATGTACTTTAACAATGTTTAATTTGGGGAGCATTAGTATTTGCCCAGTAAAACAGATTTCCTAATGTCAAACTGGGAGAATTAAAATGCATTAAAAAAATTACTGATGTTATTCTAAATTTGCAAACATGCACAGTGGCTGCTGACATTAATGGGGAGAACACCAGTCAGTGCTCCGAACAACAGCATTAGCCCTACGCTACAGTTTGGCAGACTAAGGTGCACCAGTCAGGGCAAGGACGGCGGACACAAACAAAATAGATGTGGCATTGCAATCAGCAATAAGAAAAATATCTAGAGCCCTGGTGTAGACCCCAATAGCCTGGCTTTTGGCAACTTGTAACCTCACATAAGAGGAGAGAAGGAAACACGAGGATGTTCAGTAGAATAGGTGCGCTTCCTGATAATGTCCCTCTCAGGTGGGTATTGGAACAGGTCCCTGTCTCAAATACTCTTCTGTGCTCAATTGTAACGGGGTGGATGTGGGTCGTATTGCATTTTTTGAACATTTTCACACACCCCCATAACATTTTATACTGACTTCTCATTTTTAGGGAGACATGACTGGATGAGCTGCACGCCGAGGGGTGGAGAGGCGCTGTCCGACTCTTGCTGCAATAGGAAAGAATATAAGTGCTGCAATCGAATTCTGTCAAGGCAAGGACTGACGGTGGTCAACATGAACAGATACCCCCGGCAATGTTGCCGACAGAGGTGTGTCCCAGGTGCGGAGCAGAGGAGCAAAACTCGGATCACCTATTTCTTCACTGCGTCAACTGTTGCATTGAGGGGAGGCCAGTCTGCAGAATAAAAATGATTTTTGGAGATGGCTTTTGACTTCCGAAGTGGTAGTGTGAAAACACCTATCGAAACAAGTCTTCCATCTACTGTTTTACTGACAGCAGTGGTTACTCCTACTAGTGTTACGAACAGAAAGGACAGAATATCTGCCCTGATATATCCATGTTGTCTTAACATTGTAATATGTTATCGACATTACGGTTTTTTTGTTGTGTTTCGTAGTATTCTGTGCTACAGTTAATTTGTTCTTAAGTAGGTGTTGAAGGTAATAGGACCGTTTTCAATCTATTATTCCCTTTGTTTAAACTCGGACTTCCTCCAATTAGAATCGCTACTTTTCCTTCAGTCACATGTTTTCCCATTTATTTTTCTAATTCATCTTTTGTATGAAAGTCGCTACAACTCGAATGTAACTTAGTGGAAATAGTTAATAACATGGATTTATGGTCATTGCTTTGATGTTTTTGAAGTTTGTTCTCTGAGAATTTGTGCTCACGTCGGCCGTTCGCAACCCATATTGCATTTTCTTTGCCAGCCTATACCTTTATCGGTAAAAACTTACTCGCAAAAAATTTAAGTCACTTTTTACCGACTAAGCTTTCGGATAAGAACTGCGTCAAGTTTATTTTTGCTTTTTATAAAATAAATATAGAAAATAGCACTGAATCGAGATTGCTACCCAAAGTAGCCTTAAGGCGCCAAGAACTGGCATTCTCTTTCCGGAGGCGACCCTAGCGAAGGCCCTATTGCCATGAATTTTATTATTCTTCCAAGACTCTGGTTTATTTGGTTTTTTCCTTGTGAAATAGTGACCAAAACCTTGCAGGGAAACGTGTATAACCCAACTTTACGATAGATAAAACGCAAAATAAGAAACCTTTACTGTTATTTGGTGCTTAACCTATCATTTATTGTTGGTGGACTACTAGCCTTTTATTTACCCAACGTTACACCGGGCACTAGTGCGTCTCAGAAAAAATACTAACGGATTAATAAAAGGTATAAATAACTAAAAGGTGAATAACTTTTTAAAGATGTGTTGAATAATCGTAAATTTTATGCCTTTTTTAATTCAGAATTCCCATGGAAAATTTAAGTTTTTAAAAATATAAAGATTTTGCGATATTGACATTTTCTTGCACCATCTAGGAAGTTTTGGCATTTTTGTGCTATCGTTTTCTTTGAAAAACTGTATTTTAGTCCTGGGTAATCTTTTTAATAGAATGTATACAAAGTGTATCCATGAAACTTTACTCAAACAATGAATTCAGAGTTACACAGGGAATATATCAAGTGTTATATTTTGAAACTTGTGTGACTAGTTCAAGTTTTAATTCCTACAACAAAGAGGAAAAGTAAACTAATACTGGCAAATCTTGTTAATATTTTCGAATACTTATACATTTTGAATAATTTCCGATTTAGCCTGATGAATATGTAGCTCTATGTATAAAAGCAGCTAAGAAGCCGAAGTAAGCTGGGGCTAATTAAGACCATGTATGCCAAACGAAGGATATTTCGTACCATTTCTCTTGTACGCCTGTACAAGATTTTAAAGAATGAACAGTTAAGGGAAAACTCTTGCATTTTAAATACATGTCGATGCAGGGTGATCACCAGATCTGAAGTATGGTTGACTAAGCTTTAGGAATACCACCAAAAGCTTACTAATGTGACACTATTGATGGTTGTTCAATATTTGTTGCAACTTGGTATCCCTCCGTTTGCATTAACTGGACGCTCGTAGTTTTATCTCACAAATCTCAAGATCTTTCATGAGAATAAAACATAAGTTTATGTTTATAATATATTTTAACAATCTCTAAGACTCACACCAATATTTACAAATACTGTAATCTTTTCACTGCATTACCTGCAAAGGAGGTGCTTAATGATGGACTAAGTCTATACTAGTTTATGCAATTAGATAAAGTAATTTACTTCTGCGACTTCGTTATACCCAATAGATAATTTCACTTAACAACCGAAACAGAGTTCACTTAAGTAAGGTATAACAGAAATAAACCTGCTAAATTAATTTGCTCATTCCAGTAAAACTTTTTGTAATTAATTGATGTTTGTCAAATTTCATATACTGTGTATGCATTCTGCACTAATGGTGAAATAATTTGCACTCAAAACCTTTTTCCATCTGAAACACTTCCAAGCACAATCGTCAGAACGAGTAAAAATCTATCACAGCATTACACCTAACCACTGTTTCAGAGAATATTTAGGCCTTCGATAAAGTGAATGGTTATGTATTCTAAATCATATGCGCTAAGTTTTCCATTTTTAACTCCAATGAGATGTGACCGCTTTTTGGTAAATATGTTTAGAAAATGTGAGACCATTATTATACATAATTTTCAGGTTTTAGTAATAGGTCTATGCACCATTCTTATTTAATATTGAAATAAAGAAATAGCTGGTACGTGCCACATCTCTCCAAGGCGACAACGTTTTTGTGCGTTGATGTGAGTATAGCATTTCCTGGATAAGTTCATTGACGTGCCTGGAACTATATTCAAAGAGTCTCACGAAAATCATTTTTTTCACGAAATGAGACGACACTCAAGTAATCTAAATTTATCAAAAAACGATACACGAAATGGTATGAAATCATGTAAGCTGTAAATTGTTTAGTCTTTACTCGTCGAGGTAATAAACGACACTGTCAACTTCCTGGTACACGAGCAATATCCCATCTTTCATAATGGTCTACTGATTGTCGGATTTAATAAACTTTGAAGGCTGAAGTATCTTGCTTTGTGAGAAATATTTACCTCTCTCTGGTGAGAGCTTGCATTCCTTATCAATATGATTGTAAGTTTTAATAAAGTAATGTCCCGACAGCTACTTGATCTTTGACAGCAAGATCGAGGTGTAAGAGTCTGATTTGAGTACCTTCCTTCCCCTGTACGATAGCCGAGAGCCATGTTAGTTACTAAGAAGACATATACGCTTAAAAACAGAACAAAGAACCATGGCAATTCATCAGTTTGCTTTAAGAGGAGCTACTAATTTCATGTATTTCATTCATTTCATTAGTTAGCTCGTTTGGTGGAGTTTATTTGTTTATTTACAGAAGTTTCTGTATGGGAGCCACTACTTATCAGGGGTCTTTGGTAGAGAGACTGCTACTAAATTTTGGGCGTTCTTGGTTTATTTTCGATGTACGTTATACGCCTGCGTTAACTTGTAGAGTAAGAAATGCAATGCCCGAACTTCAGATTTCTTAAGAGTGGCAAACAACTGCATCAGCGTGATTGAAACACAGTAACCTTTCGAAGTTAATGCCAATGAATTTGTATTTGACTATCAATAAATTTATTTTTCCATTAAACAAGCCTACACATTGATAACGAAATATCTTACAGTAGCCTTTTTTATTTCTTGTATTTACTAACCTTTATTCATTAGATTCGATTATTCAAAACTTGACATGTTTGCAATTTCACCACTGTCCTCGCGTTGGGCACTGACTGGTAAGTAGCTTGACTTTAAAAAGCCCACAGAAGCGCAATAATGTTAACAATAATATTGACGAAAATGTCAATTGTCAATATTATTGATCGTCTGTGGACAATGATTGAAACATTTCTGAATGTAACTATAAGATCATAGATATTTGTTGATGATCCGTCAATACTTTTGCAGCAAGCGATTTTCTGTCCAATTCCAAAAGAGAAACAAGGCAACTGAAAAGGATTTAATTGGCCATTTCGGAAATTCAAGGATTTTTGATACGCAATGCATTGTGGTATTGGCAAACGGACCGAAATTATGAAAATATGATAATGATGATGATGATGATGATGATGATGATGATGATGATGATGACGACTATGATGATGATGGTGATGATACTGATGATGATGATGATGATGATGATGATGATGATGAGGAGGAGGAGGAGGAGGAGGAGGAGGATATTGGTGTTGATGTGAAGATGGTGTGTACGTGTGGTGATATTGCTTTGATTATATTGACATTGACGAGGACGCTGATAGTTGTGACGAATAGCTTGGTTCTTAGATATCTTTAGCTTTGAAGAAAGAAGGTGATCTTCAAGGACAAATTCCCATGGTAGTATTTTCTGAAATATTGTAGGCTTTCATCAATAGATTTGACTAAGACATTGCATGGCAACGGAACAATAATAACTCAATGTTAACGAGATTTAAATAAACCGTAAAAGCGACGTATTTTTTTGTCAACTTTAATATGAAACTGCTACTGTATTTACACCGAACAAGGTTTCTTTGCTAAATAGTAAACATTAAAATCCTCGATGAATGCTTGAATCTTTCATCGCTGTAGCCAATGACAATGCTTACACGCCTTCTATCTTATTGGCCCTGACAATGGAACTCTTATTGAAAAAAAAGCATGATCAGAGGGGAATGTTTTGTACAAAAGTCAGTAAAACATTTTGGAGAAAATGGTTGTGAAAACCTAATACGTAAATGTATTAAAAACAGCACAAAAGCGTGCGAAAAAAGTTTGGGCAAAGGACAAAAGTAGTTTATAATGTATGTCGAACAAAAAGTCTGAACGGGTATTTTCATCCTTTCTCAAGTCCTTAGACGTCATAACTCTAAATGAACCAAATGACTGAATTAATAAAAACCATATTCCCTGCATCGTTTTAAACAACCTTGATTTTACAAGTTATTGTTCGTTCAAGCTGACATTCTATACTACAAAACTGCAAATCTGCGCTAGGTTAACGAAAGGTAAGCAACACTTTCAATATAAGTTAAAAGTGAATGGAACTGGGCTAATTTGCGTGCAAAAGTGAAATAAAGCGTTGTCAAGGTAAACACGAGGAGTGAAAGCATGCACGAGCACATGCAGTCAACGTATGTACCGTAAGCATGTAAAGCAAGCAGTCAAAGCGTGCAGTCAAAGCGTGCGGTCACAGCGTGCGGTCAAAAAGTGCAGCCAAAGCGTGCAGCCAAAGCGTGCAGCCAAAGCGTGCAGTCAAAGCGTGCGGTCAAAGCGTGCGGTCAAAGCGTGCAGCCAAAGCGTGCAGCCAAAGCGTGCAGTCAAAGCGTGCGGTCAAAGCGTGCGGTCAAAATGTGCAGTCAAAGCGTGCAGTCAAAGCGTGCAGTCAAAGCGTGCAGTCAAAGCGTTAAACTAGGGGAAAGATACGAATACGAAATACAGTGTTCAGCATTCTGTTTCTGTAACCGCTTACGTGTTCATATGAGAACAAGTCACTTCATTGATAGTTACAGCCTGCTGTTGGCTTTTAATCTTTTACGCTATGAAAGAAAATTCGCCATTTAATCCCCCATGCTTCCTGAAATGCCCATAACACAAAAGTCCTTAACCTTCCAATTGACGACAACTATAACGTAGAGTTTCTTGATATGTTGTTGATCCTTGTACTAAAGGCAATAAACTCTAAGGTAGATAACAAGACTCTACGCAACGAGTTCTTTAAACTTGACAAAGACATGGACAGATCATTAGTAGAGAAAATCTTACCTCTTCATCAGCAAAGCTCCAACGTGGTAGTTGAGGAATTCAAAAAGTACTGTGCATCCAACACAATAAAAATGTACTTTAAAGCATTCATTGCCAAGTTAAAGAAGGACAAATCCAAGATCGTTAGGGCAGAAGAAACTTCTTGTGCAGAGAAGGATATTCAGGGTCATCGTGATAATGACGATGATGAGGGAAGTTCAACGGCTGGCGATGGTTCAAATCCTAAAAGATCTTCCAAACAATCAGCGTCTACAAGACAACAGCCTATTTCAAGTAGCTCTCAACAGACAAAAGGTCATGAAGATACAAAAGAACAAAACCAAAATGTCCAACAATATGAAATAAATAAATGCCAGGAACCATTCCCGCAGTATAGCGTGACCACGGAATGCCTACCGAAGAATAAAATTGTCCTACAGCAAGGTCCTTGTAAAGAAACAATTGTAAAAATAAACATCGAGACAGTTCAAGTAAAGGAATTTGTGGTAGCAGAAGAGAGTAGTGGCTTAAAGAGTATGCATCAAAAGATTAATCCTTTAACATCCATTCAATATGAAAAAAAATTACAAATAAAAGCTCAATCAGCAGATGTTCTTATGAACACGAGTGCAAATACCGTTGACATCGATAATTTTCATAATGCAGTGAGTCAACTTGACGTTGATACAGAGGTTATTACATCTATAGAAAGCCGTCACCACTGTGCAAATGCAGATGAAGAACTCACGGTTATCATTCCTCATAGAAACACACAATCTACCATCAGCACAAAGGTTGACATGGAACTTTCAAATGTGAAAGTGGCTGATATGGGAACCGATACGCCGAGAGCTTGCCAAGCAAGCAGCGAACTCTTAGTACCAAAAGAAGACACATCTTCAATTGAAACAGCTCAACAACCAGATGTCTTTATAGACAGTAGTGCGAGTGGCGATGACATCGATAATGTTCATAATGCAGTGAGTCAACTTGACCTTGATACAGAGGTTATAACTTCAATAAAAAGCTGTTACGACTGTGCAAATGCAGATGAAGAAGTCACGGAAATTATTCCTCATAGCAACACACAATCTACCATCAGCACAGACGTTCATAATGAACTTTTAAATCTGAAAGTGGATAACATAGAAAATGTTATTGCGGAGGATAGCAAAGACAGCGGCCAAATGTTGGAAACAAAGGAAAACACATCTTCCATTGAAACAGCTCAACAACCAGATGTCTTTCTGGACAGTAGTGCAAGTGGTGTTGGAATCGATAATGTTCATAATGCAGTGAGTCAACTTGACCTTGGTACAAAGGATATTGCTTCAATAGAAAGCTGTCACGACTGTGCAAATGCAGATGAAGAAGTCACGGAAATTATTCCTCGCCTAAACTACAGAGATAAAGCAGCCACTTAAATGTATCATAAAACGAATGAGTATGCTTAACAAAAGGAAAAGCAAGATTTAAAAATAAAACAATAGTTTATATTAAAATGTTTAAACGAGGCTCTTAATGACTTAGAAATAGCAATCAGTGATCGAAAGCGAGGCTGTGACGTGAACGCTAACTACAATCGTGGATAAAAGTAGTGAGTTTTCCTCCAAAACGTCCAAAAACTGCGTAAATGACTCAGAGCACATGCTGAAGGATAAGAGTATTTATTTCAACTTTTACTTGCCTTCTGCCGCCCGTCTCGGAGCAGCACATTGTTATGGTATATAGCTTTCGAAAAGTGCTGTTTATAAATTCGGCTGTTGGGCTTAACGGGGTTGGGCCTCTGTTTACGTAAATTAAAGTCATCGATTGTGGATAATATTATTTCAAATATTCGGTACCACTGCCGAGAAACAGCGACGTAAAACTTCAAATATAAACTCACAATAATGTTCAGCGTTAATAAGGGTTATACACTGTGAAACATAACTCACGTAAACCCTCATTCAAAAATAAGCTTTTTCGCAAATAGAAAGAAAACCATTCAATTAGAGGTAAATGCACAATCTTGATACATCCATATTCCTTATAATTAGACCTATTTGTTTGAAGAAAAAGTTTGCAATGTTGTCTTGTAAAATGCCATAGCAATTCCCACAGTATTTTCTTGACCAATGCACATGCACATTCATATGGACGGCGCCACCATACCAAACGTGGGGGGAGGGGGTGATGTCAAACCGAAGGTTCCTTTTAAAAATTTGATTTGACCCTCAGAGAAGAGTTTTCGTCTTTGACAAATAAAGAATAACGTGGGGCTCTCTTTTCATATTATTACTTGTTTAAGCGTTTCATTTGTTCTCTTCTACAGAGAAAAAATTACTTTAAGGTACAAAAGCAGGGGGAGGGGGGGTTAACTGCCTTTATATAAAAATGTACAAATGTTTACTTTATTGGGCTACAGCGTGCCAGAGGCCGACAGAGACTAATACAGTGGGATATAATCAAGGACTGGGTAGGAGCAGAGAATCAGAACCAATTATTAAGATCAATACAAGACAGAACAAAATGGAGGACCATGATTGCCAACGTCGCAAAATGCGGTACTTGGATGAATTGGGCTAAAGCAAACAAGTCATTTGGGCATTTGTGGCAGAGTCGCGATTACAATGTGCAACAGGCACCATAAGAAAGCCTACAGACTAGACGTCCTTCTTACATTCCTGACAAGGAGCAGTCCTTAGCGTCTAAGCCTACTTCACGAAAAGTACAAGGGTAGTTAATGACCAGCTATTTCAAATTGAGGAGAGAGATAAACAGCAGTCTCTCAATCAAAGACCCCTGATGAGCAATGGGCCTGACATAGAAACTACCCTAAATAAACAGAAAAAAACACCAAACAGGCTAACTAATAAATAAAGGGAAGCCGGGACGTCCAAGGGCAACCCTCCTCAATTTAGGCTACCGGGCAAAGAAGCAAGCCATGGCAAGGAAGTCGCACCAACCTTACAAATAGCGATAACTGCAAACTAAGGAGAGTTAAAGAATGCACTATATAACATCCTGCGACAGCCACGCATAAGTACGGCAAAACATGGACTTCCAACTACGAGAAAGCAGATGAGCCGTTTAGACACTATCGCTGAGAGACTAGAGGTCCTAAACTGACACTACTATGATTGTAAGAAGTCACCTTTGGACTTCTCATCTTGTTGTAGATCCTGGAGTGTGTTCCATTAGCTTTGCAGGGCCTAAATCTGCGGTTGATTATGTTTGACAGGAAATATTACAGGAATAAATTAGCCTTTGTCAAAGTGGAGATTGACTAAGCACAAGGATTGCCAAACTAGTGGCCTCATTACTTAGGTAATCAATGTGATAGCGATGGTTTACCTAAATCTTTGATTACCTTACGTTAACTCGGGAAGTCCATGTTAGTTAAACGAAACGAGTGATTTACGTCCTGTACGGTAAACGGAATCTACACTGTGGCGTCCGAGATTTCAGAAGCAATTCGAAAGTCATTACCCAAAATTCAACACCTTCGCACTATGTTCCATACTGTTCGTTTCCTGTTTTAACTACATATCAAGTCTCCTTTTATTTCTAAATATTATGCATAACAGTATCAATCCTGTGAAACTATGAATAGCAACATTTAATACTTTTACATTGTGAATTATCAGATTCCATGCTGCATAGTCTTAAAAACATCATGCTTTCAGGGGAATAGATAGGCTGGCAATTTACTCCTCAAATTACTTAAACAAGATTATTGCATTTCCCTGACTGTAGTTCCTCGTTTGAGAATGGCAACAGAAAGTAAGCACCCTTGTTGACACCTTGAGCAATCTGGGAAACATATATCCACACTGCAGTCTCTCAATCAAAGACCCTTGATGAGCAGTGGACCCCACATTGAAACTACCCTAATAAAGCAAAAAAACATAGAATAGGCTACCTAATAAATAAAGGGCAGCTGGGGCGTCCAAGAGCAACGCCCCTTAATTAACGCTACTGGACAGAGAAGCAAGTCATAAAGTAGGCTCAACAGGCCAGAAGGACCGCCTCTCGCGGACCATGTAAAGAACCCGACATCAATGTGCCATCTACGAGAACAGATACAAACATGATCTTAGCCAAATGACCGAGAAGCGTCCAAACTGCAGCGGATATTCGAAGAGTTTTGGCGGACAAAGTAATCAATAACAGTCCCGAAGTGTGGCCTAACTGACTTGCAACAGTACCTTGTGTGTATGGTTCACGTTGAATTGGCGCGCAATCACTTCAATGGCGGTCGCTTGGGTCAGCAAGAATTAAGTACAAATAATTAGAAGAGCATGACGATAAATGACGCAGAGTGCTACAACCAGCACTGGAGTCAGTACCTGACTGATCACAATTCGGTATCTTGTCCACTATAAAATGACATCATATCGCAAAATACCCATAATATATTCCAAAACATGGAACAAAACACAGAACAAAAACAGGCCATAATATTTCCACACAAATTTCAATAGAGTGTTTCTTTTGTCAGTATTAATTACCTACTCTTTGCTTTCATTATTTAAGCTCACATACGGAAGTTAAAAGACGAGTATATTTGCGTAATTGAAAAAAATACCTAAAACAAGTGTGATGATGGAGGGGAGCCGAACATTAAACTTTAACAGGGACATTTTTACACAAATTACAATACACCACGTCGTACGTTTAACATAAGAGGATCTCAGAAATTGAAAGTAAAAAGCATTTGGCATTTTAATTTTAATGCCCCAATAAAAGTCCGTGTTCAATACTTTTCAAGTTCTTGGCTCTTGAAGATTGTCCTGCTTTTCAGTTTTAAGGAAATGAACTCCTGAGGGAACCATGTACCTTCGGCTATTTCATCTGTTTCAGTTTAAAACTCACTTGATCTCTGGGAACAAAATTTATGTAATATTTTCTTTACAATATGGAATATAGCGCTCAAACACAATCACAAGACCGTATTACATGCTTTCAACCTGACACAACCTCTGCAGGGAGAGGTTGTGTCAGAGATTTTATTACACTTGTTTATGAAAACATTATCTATTTCTATAATTCAGCATGTCATTTTTATTTTACTAGGTCATCATTAGCGTGCGTTGACGACAGAAATATCTTTTTCGGAAGTTAGAGGTTACTTGATTACTTATATGCTTTGCAGTCAATGTATTGTTAGCTACCTAATGCGACCAAATGACCTCAACAGGAGTTGATGAGTCTAAAACGTGATGCTACAAGTGTCCCTTTATTGGCAATGCTTCTATCACAGAAAGTAGTGTTTTATTCACCTGAATATCTGATCTTCAAAGCATCTATCACCAATCGCCCTGCTATCAGGTAATACTATCAGTGTTTTAACCGCTACTTGTACCGACCTTGCGGATAGTAAAGTAGCAATAGTAACGCTTCATGTTGGCGGCTCATCGTCACACTAGACACGTTTAGAAGGTAGAGACAACCAGCTTGAAGATATTTGTTGCTGAATATGCAGAGCAAAAATATGCACTGGATATAGAAAGGCAGGGAATGATTTACATTAAAAATTATGAGAGGCAGTTAACATCATGACATGCAATACCTGGCTGTGTTAGTACCTCCTTACGGATATTCGTCATCTTTCTAAACATTTGTTACGTTTCACTAGTCAGAGTGAACAGATGACCAACTTTGTGAATGAATTCACCCTAGAGGGTGAAAGACGCCGGGAAAGTAAAATAGCAAAACATAGAAAAGAAGTGTCGTCAAAGATCTGAAAATTGCAAACACACCACTACAAGCCGCGGCAACAATTGCAACTGGTAACACATAGGGGTGAGAACGATTTGTGGATAGATATGCGGACCTGCATGGAGCAATCTAAGTACTAAGTAAGGTCAGAGACTTGGTGAAAATGTATCACACATGTGCTGTTCCTCTGCAAAAGAGAAGCCAAGTAAAGAGATAATCGATTAGTAAACATGAAGTATTTTACTATCCGTTTCTTGCTCGTATTTTCGCCTTTCGGACTCATTCTCTGATACAAAACACCGTAATCGAAAAATATCAATACTATTACTATCATATATCGAGGTTTTTAAGTTTCTGCATTTCTCTTGGTAAGTAACCGGGTGTCTTCCCGAGGCCTACGGGCATTTACGAGTTGTATTGACACTGAATACATTTTATTATTTGCTTTGTTCAATATATTTTAAAACAATTTTTCAATAACATAATGGCGATTAAAGGGAGATAGTTATTCTTAAGATGTGAGCTGTGCTCATCAATGTTATTTTCTACATTTCGTGAAGACTTACTCTTCCTGGTACTCTTTAAAGACGTATTTCTATCTCTTTCCTTATAAATTGTTATAAATTCTGCCAACAAACTAAAAAATACTTTGTGATCAATTACAGAAGAAATGTACCAAAGAATTTCAATAGGTAAACCTGCATGTATGGCAGACAGCTTAAAGTTTGAACATGCTTTTACTGTAAACTTGTTAGTTTATTTCCACGAATTTTTACGAGCTGAATGGTGCGTCCAATGTCTCGTTAACTACTATTCTGCATTGAAGCTTAGAGCTGAAAAGTTTTGGTACTCATTGGGGGTGAACAGTCAGAAGCAGAGGGAGATGTTCCCCCCATTCTACCCATGGTCACCCGTAGTCCTCTACGTCAGAAGCATTGCTATACAAAGCCAATACGGGCAAAACTGTAGGTACCTTTCAAACATTTCACGTCAGGATGTTACTCTCCCACTTTCCTCCAATGTTTGTCCTTACCATTCATCCGGGAAACGAAACGTTTTAGCAACGAGTGTAGTGTCCACCCATTGACAGATAAATTTGACGTCATTAGTGGTCTTCCTCTAACGGGCACAATAATATTGTTAAGTACCTATATAATAGGTGTACATGCCGAGTATTGATCCATATCAATAGGAGAGAAATTGATTGTTAGATCACAGCAACCTGCCAAACCATCAAGACAAGTCCGTCATTAAATATTCATCCCACTTGTCTTGTTTCAAGCCCGAAGGTTTCCTTTTCGACTACTAAAAATATTTTGTAATGCAACTAGATCGATGTTTTGCAAATGCTAACACCCAGCAGGACGCTTTCAAAGGTGCATTCTATCTAATCTTTGGTGAAGAAGTGCACTCTCACTTCCGTACGCTTACTTAAGAAACATATAGAAAGGGATTTCGTGCAGCGTTTGTAGAAACAATTCCTCCATTTATCAGGCACTGTCCGTGCAACAACAATACAACACACAATTATGGTTCTAGCTTTGTTCTTCCTAGTGACTAAAGATATTTCTTACATTTCACTACACACTGAAAGCCTTGATAATTCTTATGTAGCCATTTAACGAGTTTTTAAAACGCAAAACTAAATCTAAAATAGAGCTACGATGAAATAGGGAGAAAAAGAACAGGCAAAATATACACTTTTGGTCAGTGCGCCCAAGGAGAGTTTTTATGGGTAAGTGAGGCCAAGGAGAGCTTTCATAGGTAAGTGGGGCCAAGGAGAGTTTTTATAGGTAAGTGGGGCCAAGGAGAGTTTTCATGGGTAAGTGAGGCCAAGACTACTACTACTATTACTACTACTACTACTACTACTACTACTACTACTACTACTACTACTACTTCTACTACTACTACCACCACTACTACTTCCACTATCACTGCTACTACTACTGACTACTAATAACATATTTTTGTGTGGCTGTCGCAACTCTTTCATTTGAAAAGTTTCAAGAGAAAACGAACCAATTGGAGATACGATTTTATTTTCTGTAAACCTCTCCAATCCTTTCTTCCCATGAAAGGACTAACCTCTTCACGTTGTTTAATATTTCACATTTCAAAACCAGTTGACCTAAAATTTGTAGTATTCAAGTTCTCATTACACACTTTTATACCATATTAGAACATTCAAGTTAAAGAGAGCGGCGCCACTGGGCTCTTATATAGTCATTGATTGCTCTTAGACGCCCACGAACTATTCTTCTACTCAGATCATTTTAATGACAGCGAAAGGAAGATGAATACTTACGGTTGGTGTTGTAGTGATGTTACTGAATGCCTTGATTTCATTTCGGGTCTTAGGCATTGTTTTAATTGCAAAGGAATATCTATTATATTATGAGGAGCTTTTCTTTGGGCAGCTGGATCACTTAGATATTTGAATAATGCTTAATTTTGTATTGAGCTGCAACGAGTGTAGCTTCTGTTGATCTAGTAGGTAGGTCAAGCACTGAGAGAGATAGCAGAAAGGTTAAGTCAGAGGAGAGGATGCTGTAGATATGCATAGAAGGAGACAAATGGCATAAGGGTGATCTTATGCTCAGGTGAAAAAGTGTTACAATTGGGATCTCAAGAGAAAACTCCTTTCTATTGAATTTTTTCTGGGCCCATAACCTGTAACAACTGGAATCTCAAAAGGAAGACGCGCTAATGCTTGTTCGACTTTCCAGAAAACTGAATATCTATGAAGATGAATTACAATGTATGTGAACGACGGTCAAGAAGTAGGGAGAAAACACGTCACTACAACACTTTCAAGGGGGTAACAGAGATGAACCTGAACAGTGAAGTGCGGAAAGCGCAGGGCCGTTGAAAATGGCGTGAATTCATCATAACTAGAGCCACAACAGATCAGGACTGACCCTTCCAGTAAAAGAAAAAGGCTCCGTAAAGTAACTGCTAGGCAGATGTAGCCTAGTGTTGTGAATTCACAAAACCAGTTGCTACAACTTCAGCATCGGACACTGAAGGTCCGATTTTTAGCGGGTAATGTTCTCTCTGACGCTCCCCCTCCCCCCCGTTTAGACTGTAGTAAACAAAATATGAGAGATATTTGTTAGTTACTTAAGGTAGTAACCAACTTGAGGAATCATTTTCTTTAACACTACTTTGGTATGTGCCAACTCTCACGGCAAGGTTTCAGCACCACTGCCCTATTTCTTGCTCCAACTTTACAACCTCTGCTGTAATTCTGCAGTGAGCTGAAATGATTAAAATGAGACAGCCCACGCTATTACCACTACTACTACTACTACTACTACTACTACTACTACTACTACTACTACTACTACTACTACAACTACTACTACTACTACACAAATGGGACTATTTTGCAAGAGACTGCTATTACCTAGGGATTTCAAATAACTTCGATTACAAGTATGACTCTGAACTTTGTCTTTTCAATGTTAACTAGCTTATGTACTTTGGTTTTTGGTCCTTTACAAGTTCTGTCTTGATTAGAATTTGTATGGACCCCTTCTGCAGCTCTTTAGTGTTTGCTCCTGACGAGCACCTAAAAATACAAAAGGATACCTAGACAGGCCTAGTCGTTTGCTACCTCATTTGTCCAAGCACACTTGGTACATACAGTTCAATGTGCATGTAGATGAGAGAGGCATTGAGATTTTACACCCCAAACAGTTGTGTATTTTTAATTTCCTTATCTTCAAATTTACTTCAGGGCATTAACATAGTTTTCTTCTGCTTGTTCACCAAGCATCAATAGCAATGACCTTTGCAAAGGAAAGTCTTTTTTTGAAGAATACACCAATTCAGCGTGTCAATCAACGAATTACAATGTGAGACAAAGGAATTTTTGTTGAAAATGTGTTATATCCGTCAAGATAATGTGTTTTTACCCAGTGTACACCCAATTGGCAAATGCCTCATAGAAGAGAACTGATTCTTAGTAATTGGGTGCAGATTGTAGATTAACATGGACAAGAGTTGAAGGGGGATTTGTTAATTGAAAATCAAAGGGAATTCTCAAAAATATTTTCATTAAATTAAAATAAACTATTTCAACTTGCTATAACATTATTTTCCATGTAAAGCAATAATCAACTACATAGTAAACATCTAGCTACCATATTTTTTCACAATTTCTTTTCCCCTCTGTTGGGGTGTAGTTAGTAATTGTATCTCGTCATCCCTTGTTCTTTATATGCGCCAGGTGCCTTCAGATATTATTTGAAATTTTTGATTTCCTCAACTACATCACTTAAGTTGGTTTATGCCCTTATCGTCCATGCACCTGTTTTATCCCTCCAGGTTAATTCATCATTTATAGACAGCTTTATAAAGCTATTTGTTTGGTTTGGTTTGCTTTGTGTAGGAGGTATATGAAATTTGCTAGAGTGGTTGTAGTCGATGGGGAGCCACAAATCTGTACCAGGGATAAGGTATGTCTGTTTGTGCTTTGCCTTCATTGTTTCTTTTTTCAGTTTTCCTTGAATGTTAACATATAATTTATGTGCACGCTTATTTTCATCTCATGCTGGGTCTACAAAATGAACCTATCCGTATTAAATTTATACATTTATACGCAATTGGACACTGGGAATCTCATCTCTAAACCGTAAGCATTAAAGACCTCTTGACAAGTCATTGTAAGTATCAGGTAGGGTAACATGGCACGGCTGTGGCAGACACTAGATGTTAGCATTTGTTGAGTCTGAAGATTTTGCAACAATACCACAAATAACAGACCTAATACCAGATGCATTGTTATACATATAACTTTTTCTTATATGAGTTCATAGTAGGTAGGATTATACCAGTCAAGGAACATATTCTAGAAAAGAAAAACGGATATTTCTTTGTTGTGAATTACCGCCGTACTATACTCTAACTTTCACAAGAATGGCAGAGATGTCACAGTCCTATGCCTAAGTAGAATGAAGCCAAATTCAAGCAAAGCAAGCATAATACTACTAATAAAGGTAAAACATGGTCCAAGGCACAGGTCAAGGCAGTCAAAAGTAAGGCAAAGAGAAAGTAAGACTTTAAATGCAAAAATCTTTCAAACTTTACATAAAATCAAATTTATATGTGTTTCTGCCATTACGGATTGAAAGCATGATGTAAAATGCATGATACGTGTCTTCAAACTAAAGAGAAAGCAACTTTCTTACTTCAGCATAAAATATAACATTGCTCAGTATAGCCTACTGCTTCACCTTAAAGCACTACTTACCAACTTGTAATCCTGTTAGATTTAGCTGTTCCCCCATCCTTTTCTTTTCCCTTGCAATGCCATGCACTTCATGAAGTCCTTCTTCAATCTCCTTCATGATACTTCGTACATCATTTCTGAGGCCTAAAATGATACTGAAACTGTTACTGAGCATCAGATTTATGGTGATCGATTTATGGGGGCTAGCAGGCCTGCTACTATGAATATTGTTTAATAACTTTTGAATGGCTTCTTCTAAATTGCTGAAACTTTCTGACTCTTACTAACTTTTAACTGGCAAACTTTTGGTAGGAAAAAATTGGCCGTCACGGCCTGTGGTCTGGTCACGTGACCCTGATAAAAAAGTTGATCATATATGGTTGAAAATTTCAAAGGGCTATAACTCAAGATGTTTTTGATGAATTTTACAAATATTTTGTAGAATGATCTAAAACTCAGTTCTTAACACATTTCAAACCAATTAATGCTAATTCAAAGCTAATTAGCATTAATTAGTGGGTAATTATCGATTTTGATGGCATCATATTTCCAATCCTAACTTTTAAACAAATTTGTAGCTAGAAACCATAGAGAACCATAATCGACATCTTTTCTTTCAAGTGGTTTAGCTAAGATCCTTGAGACTTCTCATCTTTACTATTGGTTCTGATATTTGTCACAAATACTTATGTTTCTCAGATATTTAGAATCGAAAACTATTCTATTGCTCAAGACAGCTTTTGAGGTAACTCTTGCTGCTTTTAATTCATGAAATAAAGCGTAGCAACGTCCATTACATTTCGATCAGACTTGCATTGGGCAAACATTTTTTGACATAACTACCTTACCTTATGATACTAATAAAAACACATATTTTACCAATAATTTTGCAATATAAACACTTTAATTCAACGTCGAAGGTGTCAAAGTATTTTCAACCTGAATATCAAAGCATAAAATCATGTTTTATAGAAGTTATACATTAAAGTCATCAAATTCAAAGAAAGGCAGAAAAATAAACATAACTGAAATGCTGAAGTCAAAAGATTAAAAAAAGGAACTGCGATTCAAATATATTTTAGAAATGGTTGGAGATTTAAATGATACACTTAGCAATCAAGTAAAAAAATTTTAATTTGAGTTTTCAAAATATGTTAAGAGCTAATAACCATCCATTGTTGATTCTAACAATGTATAACACTTGGTCCTAACCCTTCGGCATGTTTTTAAATTTCAAGTCCAGTTTCGACTTAGGATATGACCAAGATCCAAATGTCAAAGTACATACCTGTAAAGGACGTATTACAATATGAATATTTAATACAGTTATAACTTACAACTTTCGGAGTTGCCCAGCTGCACGCTCTCCCCTTCCCTTACCCCCCACCCATCCCCTTTACAGGACTTCAATAACCATAAAGGTGGCAGCAATATTATTAATGATTTAATTCAATAAGGAAGACGCGACCAGGAAGTTGGCTCTGGTAATCCAAAATGCTAGACCTCCAACAAACGTCACCAATTTCATTGAAATACTAATACTTTCAGGAAATAGAGTACTAAAGTGTGACGCCACAGGTTAACGAATACCAAGATGCTGACAACATTTTGCACTTCCTACATTCCTCTTGTTAATGTAGATATTATGCTCAAATTCGAGAAAGGTATCAGTTGTTGAGATACACTCTTTCAAACTTTAAATCCTGTCTTTCAAACCTTGCTATCTGAAGTCAGTTCATCATTTTATGAACTGAGCAAGTGTTTTCTTGGGATCATTTGCAAATTCAAACAGCCGTTTTCCTCAGTTAATATGAGATTTGAACCCTACAATTTTTATACGGGCGTAAAATGTTAAGTCAGGTTCTTTCAGGAACAGCTGGTATGTCTAGTTTACAATGACAAGAAATTTTATTTCTCTGTAACTAAGTAAGATATTTTCTCCATTCACGAACAGTGCGGCTAGATAAGACAAGAGTATGCTGTAACTGTTGGAAGTTGCTATTTTAAGATTTTGGAGTCATTTAGGTACAAAATGAATGAGGAAACTCAGGAGGAGCCTTTTTATAAAGAAGTTGTCTGAAATAATCTCAGCTTGAGCCGATTTTTAGTATAACATCAAATTTTAGGTATTGGACCCAATAAATATTGCCCCAGATCTCAACTTTGCATATTTGCCCCTGTGCTGGATTTTCTTGCTTCTTCTAACTGAGATGTCCATAAGCTGCATTGCACTGAATTAAGATTTGAAAAAACTCCGAAAAAGAGCGCTCATGTTATTAGTGAAGCTTTTCGCCGATTGGTTACATAATACATTGTTACAACAGAATTTATAGATACTGAAAGGATCAAAATGTACAATTGGTAAGACATGATTGGTTGAAAAATACGGATAGAATATGAGACTTCTTTTTTCGAAGTATTTTAAAATTCTGTACCACAACAACTTATTCAAGTATACTAAGATTGCGCTAAACCCAGGGGCATTGAATTCCGCTAAATTTAACTAACGGCAAAATATGTGAGCTAATGCATACAAAATAGTTAATAAATAGGACTTGAAGTAGTTGAAGGAATAGATTACCTGAGAATCAAAGGGAAACCAAAGTACAGATACTGAGCATGTGCTTTTGAGTTTGACAGCAGACAACCATTGAACAAGACCACTGCTTTTGATGTGTACTCTAGTCTTATACAAATCAGTGTGTGCCTTAGCTTCGTCATCAGCTCTACAAAATAAGAAAGGAATATATCAGTCATGTCCTAAAATCCGACATTCTAACATGTGTTTTGTCATTGAATGTTTAGGGTTTCCTTCACATTACGGAAAAACAGGCCTCTGTAGCTCAGTGGTTAGAGCACTGGTCTGGTAAACCAGAAGTCGACAACTCCAGTCTCTCCAGGGGATATTCTTTGCACTCAGCATCCGCTCAGTTGTAGTATCATCTTCATTCATTCCATTCAGCAACGACATCTTTTTTAGCTACAGTATTAAATCAATTTTCCACTCAGTCATGTCCAGCAATCACAAATTCTAACATGTGTCATGTCACTGAAAATTTACGGCTTCTTTCCCAATATAGAAATGAAGGCCTCTCTAGCTCAGTTGTTAGAGCGCTGGGCTTGTAAACCAGGGGTCGGGAAATCAAATCTCTCCAGAGGCTTTTCTTTGCACTCGGCAAGCGCTCAGCTGCGGTGTCATCCCCATTCATTCCATTCAGCAACGACATACGTTTTAACTGCAATACTAAATCATTTTTCCACTCAGTCATGTCCTGAAATCGGACATTCTAACATGTGTTTTGTCACTGAATGTTTAGGGTTTCCTTCACATTATGGAAATACCGGCCTCTGTAGCTCAGGGGTTAGAGCAATGGTCTTGTAAACCAGGGGTCGAGAGTTCAAATCTCTCCAGAGGTTACTCGTTACACGCGGCAAGCACTCAGGTCAGGTGTCACCTATATTATTTCCATTGTCAACGAGAACTGTTATATCTTTGATATTATATCCCTTTCAAACTCACTCATTGTCAGAATTTGGAAATTTTCACATATGTTTTCTTTTTGTTGTCTTTGGCCTTGTTTCACAGTACGGAAATAAAGGCCTCTGTAGCTCAGGGGTTAGGGCACTGGTCTTGTAAACAAAGGGTCGACAGTTCAAATTTCTCCAGAGACCATTCTTTGCACTAGGAAAACACTCAGTAGTGGTGTCATCCCCATTCATTCCATTCAGCAAGGACATACTTTTTAACTGCAATACTAAATCATTTTTCCACTCAGTCATGTCCTAAAATCCGACATTCCAACATGTGTTTTGTCACTGAATGTTTAGGGTTTTCTTTCACATTATGGAAATGCAGGCCTCCGTAGCTCAGGGGTTAGAGCACTGGTCTTGTAAACCAGGGGTCGAGAGTTCAAATCTCTCCAGAAGCTATTGTTTCCACACAGGAAGCACTCCGTTGTGGTGTCATTTTCATTCGTTCCATTTAGGAACGGCATACTTTTTAACTGCAATGCTAAATCATTTTCCCTTTCAGTCATGTCCTAAAATCCGACATTCTAACATGTGTTTTGTCATTGAATGTTTAGGGTTTCCTTCACATTACGGAAAAACAGGCCTCTGTAGCTCAGTGGTTAGAGCACTGGTCTGGTAAACCAGAAGTCGACAACTCCAGTCTCTCCAGGGGATATTCTTTGCACTCAGCATCCGCTCAGTTGTAGTATCATCTTCATTCATTCCATTCAGCAACGACATCTTTTTTAGCTACAGTATTAAATCAATTTTCCACTTCTCCAGTTTACTATGTGTGAGGATTCTGATATTCCTCACATCGACTTGCCAAAAGGGCTATTTCTAACGGTTTTACATTCTCCATGAAAAGTTGCGTGAAACTATTCAGTCGCAAAATCGATCATCTTGATTGGAACAAGCATTTATAGTTTTATATATTTCCGGATTACTGCCTCGAATGATTTAGATATTGCCCCATAAATATCCAATAAACAAAGCAGTATTGCATGAAGGCCTGTTTTTAAGGCTGTTTCAATTTCAAGCCGTTCACACAAAACGCACCCCTCTTCAACGTGCAAAAGCACAACTTACGATTCATCTCTGAAGAACATAACTTTTAAAATGCTGACGGAAAAACAAAGGTTTTCTCTTTATGTTAAATTCAGTGTTCTTTAGTGCTTCAATGGGAGGAAAGTCGTCCAGGTAGGTATCAGATTTCTTGAATGGGATTGATATTCGATAACTATTTTAGAACTCTCGAAAAAATTAACCCCTTATATTGGTGCTTCATACATGATTTCTATTTTTGAAAAGTTAGCTAGTGGTGCAAATTTTGCATATTACGTTGAGTAACGGATTCATTTTGCTAAACGTTTTCGCCATGCTCTGTTCATAGCATTCGTATGGAGTGAGGTGAGAAAGCTTTTTACGATGAATATATAGGAAACGAGAAGATCAAAACAAGTTGTATTTCCTTACCGAAAAGCAATCAATGTATGGCAAATTTAGAAAATTTGGTTCTGTCAAGATTAAAGTTTGGGCAAACGACAAAAAGATATTTTTAACTAGAAAGCTACATTTATTTTTTATCTATCCAAGCAATCAGTTTGGCACCAAATAGTTTAGTTCCAATTGGCTGATAGTAAGGCTTCAGGAAGTCTAAGAATAAAACAGAAAAATGTCGTCAAACATTTTAACTATTTGTGGACTTGATCTTTCTACTCTGAGCCAATAACCTAAGGTATGTCCAATAGACTCTCGATATAACGAGCCCTAACGGTAAACCCAAATAGTTCGTTTGTCAAGATTTCGCTATATCGATAATTAATCATAATGAGACTTTATTTAAATCAACTGGGGAAAACTGCTTTTGGTTTGTCATATCAAGAAGTTCGTCACAATGGAGGTTCGTAACATCAAAGATTCAATGCAATTGCTTTAGCATATAAGCAAGGTTACTTCTGTTAAAAAATTCCAGTATTCCTTCTTTTCCTACCCTATCATGTTTTTGATTATTCAACATGTAATAATGAGATGGCAGTTGGCATTTAGGGTCTATGACTTGGTGTCATATATTACAATCGACAGTATTAATGACTCGGTAAGACTTAGCTCGAGTCGACTTCCAAAAACTACTCAATGAGATTTCTCTTCTTCGGCAAAAATATTATGATTAAGGAATCGTATGAGTGTTCAGGATCTGAACCATTATATATCCTCAAATTCTTTGTAGGCTGATAGAGGTATTCCTTTCTAATAAAATTATGTTCCTGACCGTTCTTTTCTTTTTTTTGATTTGCAGGTTAACATGCAAACGTATGTCGTTGCCACCACGTAACCAAGGACGTTCTAGCACCAAGTTTAGTAGCGTATATAGGAGATGGCAGCAGATGGAGCTTTAATAGTTTTATCTGCATGCAGGTAAGAATACTAACGTTTTAATGGTATACTAAGTAAATTCCAAAATGACTTAATTTCAAGAGGATATTCAAGCAATATGCAGCTGGAGTAGGGTAACCACCTCTTTAAAGATGTAACGGCAACTGGGTCTGATAGGGCTTTCAGAAATTAACCTATTGTAAATGTTATAAAATTTTACATAAAAGGCCTAAAATATTTTTAATGTGCGGATAAAACCTTCGTCCTTACGAAGCTCTTACGACGATAAAACATTCGTCCTTACGAACCCTCAACGAAGGTTTTATCTGCACACTAAAAATATTTTAGGCCTTTTATGTAAATTTTATAACATTTTACAATTTTAATACACCCCCCCTTTTTTTTACTTCTTTTAATAATTAACTACCCTACACTAAGCCTTTACAATTCACTTTTATCATGCTTTTACCCTTTTACTAACGGACTAGTAACTTAACTATTTCCTTCATTATCACGCAATTATTTTACCCATTATCCTAGCCACGCAATATTTTATTGTTTTAGAACGTTCCGCGCTAAAATAACTTTACGCACGTATTCCAGTAATTGTAAAAGAAATCTGTCACTTTTTTTAAAATTTATCTTCTCACTATCAAATGACCCATAATAAAAATAATCCCTAGCAAATTAAATTTTTAAAGTTTAACCAACTGATTAATCTCCCTATGGCCTGAATTTAACGCAAATCGCCTCTTTTTTTACCACCTCCATAAGTTTCCCAGTACCCTAAGGAGGCGTTTTGGTCCATCTTCGGAACCACCGGTGTGTATCAACAAAACAACAGTGTTGAGTATTCATTTACCAACATAAATGAGAAACGCGACTACTATAACCGCCATCATGTATGTCTAATGTATTATTGCCCTGTTGAGTGTGTTATTCTGTGGTGCAGTGGCAAGCAGCAAGACCTTAATTTGTTAGAAATCCTGACGCGATACTACCAATTAACAGACAAGAAAAATATTAACCACTGTTAGTCACAGGTCATATTTACGTAAGGGATGTTGTAACCAGGTTACATATTTTAATATCACCCTTCTGGCGATAGGTTAATTCAAGAAGGGACTCTAAAGGAGCTTAGCCTGCGTCGCAGACCCAAACAATATTTCTTTGTTTGGGTCTGTGAATCAGATAGCGAAAAGTAGTCCAGGCTTTCCAAGGTTCTTGTTAAGTATTCCCACAGGTTTTATTAATCAAAAGTCACTAAACAACGAAAAAGTCAATTGACCGTGCAAGGGTAGATCTATCAATACTATGTCATACTATAGCTATGAACGCATATTGGACAAGGGAAACTCTATGTTTACTTACACGTTGTTGTTTTTTATAAGCACCTAAGTTGCTTAGGTGTGAGGCCTCGATTTGGTCCAAAATCTAAGCAACAAGCTAAGCAACTCGAGGCCTCAAATTCAGGAAATGTCAGTGTTTCAAACGAACGTCGGAACGATGATATCTTACTTTACGCCAAAATGACAACATAGAAAAACGGTTCGGGGAGACCAAGTTTAATCCATCAACGTTCACGGAAAAGCCTGAAGGTATAAAACCACCGCAACAAGATGACCGAAGAAGACAAGACATAGGTCTTCCTGTATATGGTCAGAAGGCGTACAGAATCGAGTGAACTGTTCGAAGGATTACCTGATTGCCTCAAATGAGCGAATGCAGACTGCTTCCCAAGCATAAGGAGGCTTTTGATAATTGGATGCAAGTTCGTAAGCTCGACTGAGACAGAGCGTGCCGCATCTGGTACACGAGGTCTTGAAACATCTTACATATGACAAGTGCAAATGTGGAGCTAAAGGAACACTCTTTCATATACTTTCCAATTGTCCTTTGGGCCTGCCAAGACGCTATTTCTGGAGGAACGATCAAGTTCTGCTAGTGACTGCAGATGTAGTGAAGCTAAAGTTGGTGGGAAGAAGCCACAATCTCCGACAAGAGGAGGCCTATTCGCTACCACAAAGAGGGTCGGCAAGATGTCAGTGGCATAGAGAGAACAGTAGATAATCCAGAATGGCAGGGGATGTTGAGAGAATATCAAGAAGATCAAGTTTTTTGAGCTGACTGTTTACTGGGAGGCTTGAATGGAGGAAGCCAGATTGAGAAAGGAGAGTCCGTACAACGAGGGGATTCTACAATGCCAGGAACAAAGATGAGATACGACTTCTCTCCCAATCGAGGGTGGTCCCAAAGGTTTTGTTGGAAATCGAACTATAGGTCTGCTGCAGCTACTTGGCTTTAGCAGAACTGAAATGAAAGAACTGATATATCGATTGAGGAGTCCTTTGAGCAAGCATCGCGATTCATCTGGAACCACCGAAATGACAACAATGTTAATAACTGAAGATGGGCAAACAAGCTGGAGTTCTCCTCTGGAGGGGAGGTCTTCCGCTTCCGTGGGTGTAGTGGCTTAGGGAGGCAAAACACTGTGATCGGAAGTTAGCAGCCTGATGACTCCATAAGGACAGTATATCCGTAACAGGAGCGACCATCTTCAAAGCTCATTTCCAAATGTGAGTTTATTCATCCTCAGAACCACTTTCAGTAACGAATGTGAGGGTAATGTCAACATGATTAAACTACAAATACTAGGAAACGTTGACGTTGAGACATTTTAAGAACATAAACTCGACGTCTGTCATATCAACTGTCAAATTTGTATAAGTAGATATGATATTTCTTACTAACCGTGCGTATCATTGTACAAACTGAAAGTTCATGTTCTCTTTACTTCTTGTTCTTGTTTTTCGTTTGAAATTTCGGTAGCAAACTCAAGTATAGAAATTTTCTAACTAAGTTAAAGCCTTAAACCTTTTGAGTCTTCAAACGACAAGTTCTTACGAGGATCTTCATGAAGATGGCGGTGCTTTCGAACATTTCTCGCAAATGAAGAAATATTTGCGCTATGCAAGGAAATCACAAAAGGTATTCGAAAAACTTAATAATTTATACGTTTTTGAAGCATAAAAGACATTGATTTTGTTTCGTTCATTGATTCTGTTCATATTGTTTTTTGAGCTTCAAACGAAATTTGTTTCTTAATAATTTTAAATTTTTCATAAGCGCCGCCCTCTAACTAGCGCCGCACATTGTAAGTGAATTTTTAAATAAGCGCCCGGGGGCTAATAAGAGGAAATACGGTATTTGCATTCGTTACGTCTGGCAGATCCTCTTATATGACGTCACGCTGGAAAGGCTCTGCACTTATTGTGACGTCAAATTGATACAGCATTAAAAGAGAACGCAGTTCGAATATGGGCCACTTTAAAGTCGCTGTTCAAAGGAGCTGGTCGAAGAATTCTTCGTGAAAGCTCTTTTGCCTTGTGACTGGAGATTATCCTTCATGGATACCTCCAACACGGGGAATGGCAACGACGAACGTGGAAGAGAACGAAAAACTGAAGAAAGCCATGCGGATATTGTAAGTATGGCGTTTGAATTATTACCCGGCTTTGATCTAGAAACATACTCAAGCGGTTATTTGGCAGAAACTGTTATGGCGACGAAGTATGAAACACGAGGAGGAGAAGACAAAGTAGAGGACTTTGAGCGAGCATATTATAGAGAACATGGTCGTCTTTTAGAGCTCAGTCGAAATAATAAAGAGCTAGAAGAGCAATTAGTCGAATATAAGGTGAAGTTGATTACTGCCATGCAAGAGAACACGACGCTTCAGACACAAGTGAATGAATTTGAGAAGAAAAATCACTGCACCAAAGAACTATCGGGAGAGAGCAAAGCAATGAACCAGGAATTTCTGCAGGAATCTCTCTATGCACAAACGGAGATGTCAACAAGTGAGCACAGGTTTAATTCTCCTATGAATAACGGGGATAGTGGAAAGGGAGAAGAGCGGGAAGTACAAGAGTTTGAATTAGCTTATAAGAAAGAACGCGGGCGTACACTTGAGCTTGTCCGATGCAGTAAAACGCTAGAGCAACAACTAGTTCAATGTAAAGTAGAACTTGACAGTTCAAAACAAGAGAATATATTACTACGGGGACAGTTGAATGAATTAGAGGCAAAATATCATTGTCTGCATGCTCTAACAAATAGGAATGCAAAAGATATACTCAAGGAGACAGAAGAAACACAAATTAATAACGCCATGGCGACTGATGGCAAGAAAATATCTGCACTACAGGAAAGTCAGTTAAATACTTACACCTTTCGTTACCCTGGTCTACAAATCACTAGATTAGGTGAAGCTTTAAGTTCTTACTTTGAAATAAAGAAGCAAGAATATAACGATAAAGTTTGCATATCACAGACCGAACAGCAAGAAAAAATGGTCTCAACTAAGGAAAAGAGAGAGACAGCAGGTAAATGCGAAAAAGAAATCACACTCAAGGACCTCAAGATCGCAAAAGTGAACCGTGACTTGCATGACATAGAATCCCAAAAGTCAGCTTTTTCTTGCAACATTGAACAAATAAGCCATGAATATTTGGAAGATAGATTGGATACACCAAAGAAAGAGCAGAACCTCTTTCTTTTTATTGGACTATTACGTTTACAATGAGGAGTCTTTATGGACTCTTATTTGTACACTGTAGTACCTTCTTACCATTATTTCAAATTGTCATAAATCAATATGAACGCTGATTCGTCCAAAAACAAAGACCATTCAGGCAGTCCAATACTGACTGGCTCTCTCAAAAATGCAGTTGGGTTTAATGTTTCGTACGTTTCATTTTGGTCATTTCTGACGATGGTACTCTGAGGAGTGTCGGACGAAAAAAGCTTTTCAGTACAGGTTGCTGTTTGGTTAATTCTTTCAAAGTCAATGCGTTTCTTGATCTCTAGATGAGCTGAAAGTTACTGCTTCTTAATGCTTGTCATGCTTAAAACAAACCAGTTGCGTTTATTGCTTTCAAAAGGGGTGATTTTCTTTTGTTTCCGTCCGATTCTTATGCTTTCTAGTGTCTTCATTTCATGACGGCACGGATCGAAGCCACGAGAAATCTCCCGTCCTAAACAATGCTGGTGACATTTCGCCCTTTGTTTGCAATGATTATGTTGAATACGACTGCTGTAAGTCAGTTCGACCCATTACTGCGACAAGGAGGCCCGATTTTGGCCCAAATTCTAGATGTTCCTCGAGTTCAAACTCAGAAACCCTCCAAAATTGGGCTTCCTTGTCGCAGTAATGGGTCGAATCGACGTGCAACGGTCGCATGCAACGTGGGCTATTTCACTGTACGGACTTTCATGGGCTGGTTTCTTTCAATTTGGGGCTCCTTTACACTGTGTAAAACAGGATAGAATGGGAGGAAAAGTGGGTTCGCATCAGGGCCTTCGGGTTCAGCTTTAAAGTTATCTCAGAGTAGTATGTTGTCAGGGAGGAGGCCAGGGGGTCAGGTGTATTATATTGTAAATTGGGGTCCCAAATCTTATCTTTCTTGTTATTAACAGTGCCTTTTGTTGTCCAATCCAAAGCTGAACAGTGAATAGTGCTTGCTAGAAATTGGATGCCACATGTTTTGCATTTTATCAGGTAAACAACAAATTTAGAATTGCAGTTCAAATGCCCACCCAAGGATCAGGATGCAATTTTCTAGTTGGTTGGGGAACTTTTGTCTCCTTGATCAGATGAATTCTGCGCAGTTTGATTTTAATCTGCAGCCTCTATAACTGGTCCCTTTTACTTCCTGATCAAATATTTGTGCTTTTTGCCTAAAGCTGGAAGGCATGCTGAGAATCAGGACATTGTTTGTCTTTCAAATTCAAATGTCATTTCGCACAGAGAATTCCATTCCTTCTTTTATTCTTAGCAAGCCTAGTTTGTTGTTCTATATCATCTTCCTAAATCTTCTTCCTAGAAACCATCTTTACACACGAAAAGCATCGTTTATGAAATATTCTTCATTGGAGCATATACAGCATAGGCGCAAGTCCTGGAAGGTAGCGCATATCCTGCAGTGTAGCGCATATTTTGAGTGATAAAGGTAACAGGAGTCTGGTGGGTATCTGTTGGTTTTATATGTACATATATATAGTAAATCTCCATTGTAGTTGAATAAACTACCTTCAAAACGTACTCCTTAACTAAATTCAAAACGTATTCCTTAACTACATTCAAAACGTATCCATAACTACATCCAAATCGTATTCCTAAACTACCTTCAAAACGTATCCTTAACTACATCCAAAACGTATTCCTTAACTACCTTCAAAACGTATCCTTAACTACATCCAAAACATATTCCTTAACAACCTTCAAAACGTATCCATAACTACATCCAAATCGTATTCCTAAACTACCTTCAAAACGTACTCCTTAACTAAATTCAAAACGTATTCCTTAACTACATTCAAAACGTATCCATAACTACATCCAAATCGTATTCCTAAACTACCTTCAAAACGTACTCCTTAACTAAATTCAAAACGTATTCCTTAACTACATTCAAAACGTTCTCCTTAACTACATCCAAATCGTATTCCTAAACTACCTTCAAACGTATCCTTAACTACATCCAAAACATATTCCTTAACTACCTCCAAAACGTTCTCCTTAACTACATCCAAAACGTATTCCTTAACTACCTTCAAAACGTATCCTTAACTAAATCTAAATCGTATTCCTTAACAACCTTCAAAACGTATCCATAACTAGATCCAAAACGTATTTAAAACCTTCAATACAAGGTACGTTGAAATTAAGTCACTTCAGAGCAAAATTACAATTTAAAAATTGTCTCGTGATGCTGCACAACGTGGAAAGTGATTTCAATGTTTGACATTGATGCTCAGGAGTAACACATTTTGAGAAGAATACTAGAGAAATATGTCACCAGCGGCGATCGAACCCGTAACCCACGCTTTCGCGGCGTTCGCTCTACCAACTAATCTAAGTGACCTCTGATGTTAACATACTCTATTTCTCTGGTCGCCACATTAGGTCCCAATCACCCAACGTGAATATCGATATCCACTTCGACGCAATTGGAGACCAGCCTCGCTGCGCCATGTGACTTGACCAAAGAAGGAGTGCTATCTGGTCCGGGTTTTTTTCCAAAGAATATTGAACGTTAGGACTTTTTATCGAATTTGGCCCCCGGTGGTGACATATTTTCTATTTCTCCGGCTTTCTTTTTAAAATTGAACAAGAAAGTATAATTTCCTTAAAGCAGGTACCTATTTTCCTTACGTAATTTTTGCTTTACTTTCTCCCTTTAATCATTTAAGCTCTTAAAACAGAAAATCTAAAAAGTAGAAAATTTAGGCTACCCTGAGCTGAAAGAAATCAAACAGGTATCATGCTTATGTCATGTACCTTTAGTTTGTCAATGAATTCCTGGTCCTCCCTCTTAAATTTTGCCTTTGAAAAAATATATAAAATTCTTCTGTGAATCGCATTAGCTACATATCCTGTCCTAAGTAGCTTTTCACAGGAAAATAGTGATTATCAATCTAATGGCAGCAAGGATTCATGAAGATGCTACATAAAAGCTAGATCCTTTGAGATGAGCAAACCTTTGAGCAAAACTTTGAGGGACCGTTAATGATTCTGCCTTGAAGGAATGCACGCAAATTTGACCCTATGCACAGATTAGACATAACCGTTGCTATCTGTTTACTTCTCCATAGGATCTCGGATAGATCAACGGTAGCTTGAAGTTCATTGGAGTTACCATACACTTGTAAATTCCTGATAGTGCGCTTCACGATTGCCAGAGTTTAAAATCTTCGTTTCTATGTTCATACAGGGTTTCGAGAAAAAGAATCTTGCAGCCGAAATTCCAAAACAGCAAACATCTACGCTATTGTTTATTGCAAGAAGATGATCAACTAGTAGAAGTTGGTGTTTATTTTTCGTAGGCAAGCTGTTATATTTTGATGCTTGCATCTTCTGGAGCGGAAGCAAGGAATAGAGGACATGTTTTTGCAATATCGTAAATGAGTCCTCTTTGCAATTTTGTGCATGCGTTGGGGCTTAAAGCTCTAGTAAACTGCTGAGTCACTTTTTAAAAACTGATGTAGTTTCGGTTTCATGACTAGGCAAAGCTTTCGATGTAATACGTCGTTTGCTTCATGTACATGCTTCGTAATTCTATCCTTTGACCTTTGAAACATGCGACCTACACCTCTACATATAAACAATTGTTAGGGTTCACCTTCGCCATTATTATCTTTATTTGTATAAGTGTTAAGCTCTGTGTTTGATCACGACGTTTGCCAAAACGCGGCTGATAATGTCATCACAACATGATCATAGAGCGATTTTCAGATAGGTTGTTCAAAAGTGAGATTAGGCGCAATTTTTCCAAAACTCTTTATTCTCTACGTCATTCTGAGATTCATGAGAATATGCACAACCGCTTGCTACTTTGCGGCAACGGAGACAACCTGATATGATAAGTGAAGGTGTGGTTATATGTGGATTGCACCCATGGTTTACATCTGCTTCACGCAATCCTACAAAGTCTTCAGTCTCATGCCAAGTCACGAAACGAAGAGGATGTATAACTCTAGTCCAGGGCGGTTGCGATATACTAAAATAGCTATCAACATCAGTCTTGTATAAATCATTTTCGATTGAAAAATTGTTCCAGGGTTGTCAACGCGTGGTTAGGAGTTCAGAAGATACAGTACGGGTGAGCAGCGGATAAATGTTTTCACGCCAAAAATGTGTAGGCCTACAGTGGAGACATGTTTAGTTGTTATGAATGTGAAAGAGCACTATTATCAAGATTAAGGTATTTTGGATCCCAAAATGTAAGCTATGCTTATCTCAGTAGTTCGTTAACTGTAAACAATTAAAATTTTATTTGCTTCTTTTACAAAACAGAAGTCCCTAGAATGCTTCTGCTAAAATGTTTAAACATAGAAAACTATTAGATCTAAACATATATGACGTTTGAGAAGAATTTCCAAGGTGAGAAGGTAATTATGAGGAGGTCTTACAAAATATCCATAGAGGGTAAAACTGTCGCTGTGGTGTAGAGGAGATGCTAGTAGACGTAGTCTCCGTATCTTGGCACAACATTTTAGCCTTGCCTACCTTTAAGGATTTATAGCAGCTATTCATTGTTTTGAAATTCCTCACTGAACGTTGCTCAAGAGACGCATGCATTTTTCTTCTTGCCGACCAACCATAAAGATCGTGTTTCTTCTATAAATTCTAGTTCTGTAGTTTATCAATTTTTACCCCGGTGCGAGGCTGAATATGTTGGCCGCACGACTTTGAGGTTGGTTGACCGAATTAAGCAGCATGTACCATCGTCAATACGCCAAATATCACATCCTAAAAGGAAACAACCACCTCAGGTTTCAAAGACCAAAAACACCATTAAACAATGTGACTCTGCTATAGGGCAGAACTTGTTTGAGAACCCAAATTGTGCCAAACTGTAGACGGACAATTGCTTCCGTATCATAGGAAAGGCCAGGTCTGTATTTCATTTGGCCGTATTGGAGTAAGTCAATATAAAAGCAAGAAAACTTTTGTCATGCAGACAAAAAGAACTTGAAAATTGAGACTAATAGCGGGCACATTGCTATGATATTTTTTGTTAATCAAAGCTTTTCTGTCTGCTCTTGTCAAGATTTTAACGCGAGGAAAGTAAGGAATTGCCGGGAAGATTTCCACAAGCTTTAATCCCGGCGATTCCTTACTTTCTTTGAAATCCTAATATTTTGTCATGACATTGCCAGCTAGGATGTACGCATTGAGGAATCCAAGTCGTAACGCGCGGAACGTTGAGTTTTTGAAGAAGAGACGCTATGGAGATCCGTCCATAGATGCTAATAAGAACGTTGTTAACCTTCCTAGCTATAATCTGAGTAACATCGAAAGTGTTACGGAGCAATTCAGATACTGTTATTTGCAAACCTGATAAAGCCTAAGGAAAGGTCATTATGGGCAGAGTTAAATACATCAATAAAATGAAAGAGCTAGTAAAGGACACAACAAACTTCGAAAGAATTGGGGAAGTGGAACAATATGAAAAACATCTACATTAGAGCGGAGCTTGCAACGAAAACTACTAACTTTCAGGAAATCCACGCATTTACCAGAGCAGGCATATCATAAAATCAAACCCTCTGGAGCACAAAGACCACGAATAGGGGTTACCGAAAACACGCACACCTGGGGTGCCAGTCAGATCGATTGTATCAATGGTAGGTTCATCACAGCATGAACTAGCCAAATGGCTAACAAGTTTATTACAACCAGTCTTGAGCAACTTCTCCAAATATAGCGTTAAAGTTTTATGTTTGCGGACACAATCCGTGAGTTTTCATTTAAAGATGAAATTGTATTATGCTCCTTTGATATAGTGAGGTTTTTACTAATGTTCCATTAGACAAGACTGTCGATATTTGCGTTGCAGAACTGTATCACAGTGGTATGCCTCCGCCTGTAATGACAGAGGAGGTTTTTCGTGAACTGATTTTACTAGCAACTAAAGGAGTTTAATTCAGTTTCAATGATGTTATATACAGGCAGAGTGATGGAGTAACTGTGAGCTTTCCCTTAGGACCTGTCCTCGCAAAGATATTTTTATGAAAGTTTCATGAAAGTATCATGAAAGTTTTTCGTTCAACAACTCTAATTTTAGCCCACTATTTTACACCCGGTACATGGATGACACGTTCGCAATTTTTAACAATAACGAGCAGGTTTATCAGAGCTTTTTATTATGTGCAATTGATTTACCGGGTGGAAAACGAAATTTCGTAATGAATAGCAATGCCCAGCAAAGAACGCGCATGCGAAACATGTTGAAGATTCAAATTGAACATATAAAACGATATATTTAATAACCAAGCTTTCGATATATTATTACCCTGAGGATGATGTGGTAATACATCGAAAGCTTGGTTATTAAATATATCGTTTTATATGTTCGATTTGAATCTTCAATATGTTTCGCATGCGCGTTCTTTGCTGGGCATTGCTATTCATTACGAAATTATTATATATTGATCGTCTGCCCGTTATACATGCTTGCCGAGATATCATTGAAACGTTGTTGGTTTTTTTTTGCGGTGAGAATTTTTGTGATATAGTCATCTACTTGGCCCTAGTGGATTATGTTAATTTTGAAGAGGATGATATTAACATGACCTGGTTGTTAACGACATCGGCAGACACTTTGTAGACTATTTCTCATTGCCTCTGTCTTTTTTTGAGTGGCCTTGTTGATGTATGAGAGAAAATACGTAAATAATATTCAAGTAATGCCTACTCTTTGCCCATCTGTCAAAAACGAATAATATACCAGAAGTTTCTAAGATAGAAACCTTTCTTCGGTAATGCCATTCTTTTGTTAGAATCAGGGCTATCTAAATAACCAGGGTTATTTAGATACTCCTGGTTAGAATGCATTATTTTAAACATTGATACCTTATCGTATGCTCTCTTGTATAATGTAGAGATACTAATAGAGTTGTAACAAACTTAAATGAAGTTAGAGTATATTCATCTTTTTCTTAAATTGTACTGCGCTTTACTGATAGGGTGGTATCTCATCTTGCTGTGATAGAAACTACTTTTATTATCTTTTCAAGCCGGATCCAACAGCAAATATTCCATTTCGACTCCAGCTTAGCAATTCCGAGAGGGAAGCAAGATCGCAGGTTACTTTACCGTATACGTATGACCAGCAACGTAAAACAGAACATCTTAATAGATCTGTTGGCGAGGGGAAGGTGTTTTACCAACCCGATGAAGTAGACGATTTTGATGATGAGGACCCGGACGATGACTTGGATATCTGATGCTTCCGAAAGAAGTTCAAAGAAGTGTCTGAGCAAGTGACTCGGAAGAATCGGACCCCACGATCAAAGAAGTTGTGTAGGTGTATTCAGCTTTGCACCAAGGTATCATCACCAGAACAAAAAGCTTCTAATGTGTAGTGAAGTTTACGGTCAAACAGAACTTTGTTAGAGACCTTAAGTGCGGACGAAAGTGACGTTCCTTTCACCTTACACCAGCTGAAGGCTCCCCGAGCTGTAAAAGTCACAAAGAGGAATGATTAATGCTTCACTATTATAGCCAACTTGTACTTGTTGAAACTCGACGCCCTAGACTAGTTTAATAATCAAAATAGCAATTTTACCCCGAGGTGATTAGAAAGAGTGCATGGTTTCATCCAGCTTTCCAGGTCCCCCCATAAATTCTAGGTCCCCCCATAATTTTAGGTCCCCCCATGAGTAAATTTCGCCTTGTTTCCACAACTTTTCGACCTATTACCACACTGTTTCCCCTGATTTCTACACAGTTTCGTCCCATTTCAGCACCATTTCGCCTCGTTTCTAAAACGTTTCGTCAAATTTCCAATGTTTTGCCTTGTCTCCACAACTTTTCGACCTATTGCCACACTGTTTCCCCTGATTTCTACACAGTTTCGTCTCATTTCTACACCGTTTCGCCTCATTTCTAAAACGTTTCCTCAAATTTCCACTGTTTTGCCTTGTCTCCACAACTTTTCGACCTATTACCACATTGTTTCCCCTAACTTCTACACAGTTTCGTCTCATTTCTACACCGTTTCGCCTCATTTCTAAAACGTTTCGTCCAATTTCCACTGTTTTGCCTTGTCTCCACAACTTTTCGACCTATTACCACACTGTTTCCCCTGATTTCTACACAGTTTCGTCTCATTTCTGCACCATTTCGCCTCATTTCTAAAACGTTTCGTCAAATGTCCAATGTTTTGCCTTGTCTCCACAACTTTTCGACTTATTGCGACACTGTTTCCTTATATTTCCACACAAATTCCTCTCATTTCTTCAGTGTTGTGTCAAATTTCCTTTGTTTCGACTCATTTCCACATCGTTTCTGTATCAGTCTCCAATTCTGTAATAAAATTAAGGAGTGAAACCATAGATCGAGCTTAAGAGACAGTGTGACTAATGTCCCTGCTATGGAAACGTTATTTGAATTCTGTCACCATAAAGTATGGTAATTTCTCCGCTGTGGCCTTTTTGACAGTGCGAAAACTCAAAACTGTGCGTAGAGCCAAGTGTGCAACCATGGAAACGGAAAACTCTTTTGAATACTGCGTTGAGTAATTGATTCATTTTGCTAAACTTTTTCGCCATACACTGATCACAGCAATCGTATGGAGTAAACTGTGAGAAGGCTTTTAACAATGAATTGATAGGAAACGAGAAGACCAAACGCGTCGTAGAAAACAGTCACGAGAGCGACATCTGTTTTGCCCCTCGTGTTATTGAAACAGCGTAATGTGTGAACAAATTCTTTTGTCGACGGAGTACCGGCCTCTTTATTTTGACAAATGTAGCTTCTAGAGAGGCAAGATGAAAAGAAGATCTGGCCTTGGCTAATACCCTAAACGAATTCTCTTGATAGTTGTCAGCACATAATGGGTTTCAATCAAATGCTGTCCTATTGCCGAGTCAGTTTCGGGATCTGTCGACTTGGCTTTGTTTACGCGATTCGATAAAATTTTGGAAACCTTACTGCGTCCACTAATGAATGCTGGCACATGTTGCGCTATTCTGTCATGTAACCTCTGCGACGTACTATATTCGCTCGTACTGCGACACGTGAATTTATAAAGTAGAAAACGGTTATATGTTGCAGGTAGTACTTCCATTAGGCCAACAGGTAGCAGCTTTTGGTTGGAATAAACAACACAAATTTGTACCGTGGGAAAACTGTTGGTCACGTCCGCTTTTATTCTTCTGTCAAAACTCAAGGAAGCATTCCCAATCCACGGTAGTCGTAGAAGGCTATTGTTTGCCTCACAGTCGTGGGCATAAACAAAAACAAACACGATGTTGCATAAAGACGATAATTACGAACATGAACAAGTTGTAATTGCAACAGACATTATGTGCGAGTCCAGGGGCACGGTGAGAGGCTCCGAGTAAACTTCCAACATGCGTAAGGCGAAGTGTTACTCGACCATCTCACAATATGTTCATATATATATATATATGTTGAATACTTCTAAATCACAAATACCCACACTTCATAAAATAATGTTGAATAAATAAAATGAACATCAAAAACATTGCACCTAACTTAACTGGCTTTACTCAGGGATCATGATTCTCCTGACAATACGTTTTCAATATGGCCTGACCACTGAAATACGCAAAATAACACCCTGACTATCAAAATAGTGAGAAACATGTCAGGTGACACCTTTTTCCATAGACAACTATTTCACCCTCTTATGTGTGATCAAAGCCATTAATTAATTTGTACAGTAACACTGAAACTGCAGTGAAAGAATGGTGCACAAGATGCAGAGAAAAAGAATAAAGCTAAATAAACAGGGGTTGAAGTCTGTTTGTCAGAAAAAAGCCCATAAGTATTTCATGGTTTAAAATGTATATATATATACTATACAATTTATCATGAGATGTGTATGCATTCTAAGATGTAAGGTATTTTGTTTGAAATATTTTCATAAAATTTCATAAAAGTTCTGTGAAATCTCTTGATATATATACATGTTTTGTATTACATGTACATCTCCTATTTCAGCTTTACCAGTATATATATATATATATATATATATATATATATATATATAATATTGGCCTAGTACATAATCCTTGAGAGCATGGAAAGTATAATAAATGCAATATAGTAGCTGCTATGAGTCTGAAATCACAACTCCATGTGTCATTTGCAAGGTGGCATTGGAGTTAAACAACTTGGAACTACCATGTTGGTGTGAAAGCTCCTGATCACTGTATATATCAATTGTTCCTTAAATTTTACAGGCGGTATTTGGAAAAGAAAACATGAGATTCATATGACATAGCATGGTCGTATTAATCTCTTCTGTTCTCAACCTAATTGTTCCAGAGTATATAACCTAGTGATGCCTACTTAATCATCATTTAGACTTCTTGGTCTCATCTCATTAATGATGTAAATAGGCTATTACATGCTGTCACTGTTTACTGTCTCTCTGTTAAGAACATATTTTCTTAGCTTTTTTTCTAAATTATGGGGGTACTCTTGGGTGCCTAATACATGCCAACGCCCCCACCCCCACTAATTAATTTTTAAAAAATTTTCCACCCAGAACATTTTTATTCCAACCCCGCCTATTAATTTTTAAGTAATCTCCCACCCATGACAATTTGTGAGACAGTACTTTGGCCGGCAAGTAGAAAATGTCTTTATTAAAATATGAAAATCACACATCAAATGATCAATGGTGGCCCTTTACAAGGCTCAAAGAAGTGTGAAGACGAACATTACCCATGTTAGCAATAATACTGTCATTGAGCAGGAGGATGAGGGTACTGTGGTCTAAGGAGGGTGGAATGCCGTTTTTCATGCGTTTTAAAAATTGTCCCTCCTGAATTTGAGGCCTCGAGCTGCTTAGCTTGTTGCTTAGATTTTGGACCAAATCGAGGCCTCACACCTAAGCAACTGAGTTGCTTATAAAAAACAACAACGTGTAGATGATCTAATGGACCTACCTGGCCACAGGGGGATATTTGTAGCGTCGAAGGCCTGGAATAAATTTGATTTAATAACTTTCACCATTGAGAATGCAAAGGGCTCATAAATGAGTAATTTCTGGAAGCTGAGATCTGTGGAAATCGCAGTTTGGGACATACCTTAAATCGTGATTCTCTGAACCTCCACCCGTGATTACAAAGAAATGATCTGGCGCTAAAGTGGATATGGTAACTTCTGCATAAACTTTCCCTTTTGGAGTAAGCATGTGACTCACATTTACACCACCAACCTGTTTAAAAGAGATGCAACGTAAAAGTAGAACCGATTCTGAAGTAAGTGGCAACAATACAATGCAACTCAATCGTAAAAAATCAGGATAACTTGTATGGCTTGTCATTCTACGGACAAGGTTTTATAGCTCATTACTAAACTGTACCACCTGACCCACGGGAAGTACGACAAGACACCTGTATTCGATAAATACATGTCTGACGGGATCTCTAACTTCCAAGTAACAGACACTACTAAACGTTCAGGCCCGCTTCTTCTTTCATCTAATGTAACCAGAATGCAAGTAATATACGAGTTTCCAACTGCCATATCAAATCAACGAAAGTCATGACGAAACAGGCACGGCTTGTGAAAAGAACCAGGGCGTTCTAGGTGTTATTCGATGCAATTTGTCAGGTTTCTGAAAAGCGTTTGAAAGGAAATGCTAGATAGATCTTAGGACGTAAAAAGGTGACGCATAGCGATTAGAAAAACTGAGTACGGGACGGGGCTCGTACCCCTTGGGTCAAAAATCTAACCAAGTAAACAGTTGAAATGATTACATAAACACATTGTTGTACAAACTTACAGGTGGTATTTTGTTAGCCACAAGGTGATCCAAGAAAGTAGTGGCATCTTTCCCTTTAACTTCAATCTTGGCAAAAGCCGAAAGGTCAGCAATGCCAACCTTATTTAACACATGGAGGCATTCACGTCCAACAGGTTCAAACCAGTTTGTCCTGTAGTAGCTAGGATAGTACCCGTGCGTATCACCAGGCTTTGCGAACCAATGAGGAACTTCCCATCCAGAATGAAATCCGAATTCGGCATTGGCAGCTTTTAGATGCTGTTTGAAAACAATAGAAAAGAGAATGAAAACCGGAAGATGAAGACAAACCCGTAACACCCACCCAGTTCCGTAACATATGTGTGTAAGATACATTTTTAACAAGTCTACCTTAAACAAGAGTCGACACAAAAGGTTTACGATAAGAATTCCTAGCAGCATAATTTCAGCATAAAGTCGATGTATGTATGTATGTATGTATGTATGTATGTATGTATGTATGTATGTATGTATGTATGTATGTATGTATGTATGAATAAAACAACCCCTTTACCACTTCGTCGCTTCATAAAAACATATATGAGAAAATCTTGTCCTTATTCTGATAAAGCTCCCCTGCCCTCAAAAAGTTCTAGTTGCACCTCTGAGGAACAGGTACATCACACTGATTAGAGCAGCATCAAACAGAGAAAATTGACTTCCGTGGCTGCCAACGAGAGAACCCTTGAAGAGAGCAGCCCTCTGTTAAAGCGTTTACTTGAATAAAAGTACCTCCGAAGAACAGAACCATTTTCGTTAACTGAAAGCCCGCGAATGACCCTTTGACTTATAGGGGCGGTAGTGCAATTTTACTTGTATACATTTTTAGAGGAATTAATATACAGTATTAATATAGAGGTATAAGGAAGCTGATGACTTTCCCCAGTCTATCATCTTAAAGTTAGTATTTTCATTGGAACTTTTACCAAAACACCAGTCGAACCAGTGTACTAACCCCCAAAACTCTAAAACTAATGTCAAAGAATCACGACCAACACAGGCACGCTCAATGCAATTGACTACGGGATCCATCATGGAAAGAAGGGATTTTTGAACCGTTCAAATGCTATTACTGCTATTTTAAATTAGTAATTATTAATAAGTGCATTAATGTACTTTTTTGAATTTGAAAATCTATATGACAACTTAACAACGATTCTATTTAATTTTTAACATATATATTTTTAAAACAAATGTATTACATCATATTTAAAGGTATTATTATAATTGCTTAGTTAATTTGTTTTAATGGTAAAATAAATAATTCAGTAACATACATATACAAGACTTTTGTAGAATGAACTGAATTCATATTATAATTATTTATGCGAATGACAATTTTTGCACTATGTGGTTTAATTATCTGTATTTTGTCGGAAGGCATACAGGTTGATCTACTTTTACAGTGTTGCTAACAAATGGACAGTCCAGAAAAAATTTACTTTACGTTTTGGTATGTCTTGCTCTTGTCTTACTAGCTTATGCTACTCAAAAGGAACGGCCTTCCTTGAGCTTGAAATTGTGCACCCGCAATGTCTATGGATTTTACATGCTCTCAATCAAAGACCCCCGATGAGCAGTGGGACCGATTTTGAAACTACCCTAATTAAACAGTAAAATCACCAAGCAGGCTAACTTGTAAATAAAGGGAAGCTGGGGTGTCAAAGGGGAACGTTCCTTTATTTAGGCTACAGGGCAGAGAAGCAAGAAGTGAGGCATTCTCAACCGCCCAGTAGGACCGCTTCATACGCATCACGGAAAAGATCGGTCATCAATGAAAACGGATACTGCATCCATTCTTTGCCCAAAATTCGAGAATTTACCATTCCTGTTTAAACAAAATGTAAGATGAGTGCAAAGTTTATAAAAATATTATGTTATTTTGAGCAGACACTAGAGCAGTAGAAAACATGTCACTATCGGGGCTCGAACCCGTGACCTAAGGATCGTGCGCCCTACCACCTGGTTAGAAGACTCCAATTGTTAATATATTTTATTGCTCTAGTGGCCACATAAGCTTCGAATCATTCACCACATTGTTGGTGAATTTTTAAATAAGCGCTAATAAGAGGAAATACGATATTCAAATGATGTTGCACGAACCAATATTGAGTCGAATGTCATAAATCTACTCACCATCCTGCAAGCGACAACATCTCTTAGTAACACAAATTCCATCGGAGAAGCACAATCTTGAAGACCTTCGATACTTCGCACTGCGTCTCCCTTCGGTTTTAAGTCTGGGCAAGTCTCTGGAGTGAAGAACGCAGCCTTGACCCAAGTACTTAATTTCTTACAATAATAATAGTTGGGATACATCGTCTCTATCTCCAACGGATTTGTAACGATCGGGATGGCACCTGTTAATAAATGAAATAAAGAAAAAGTTCTAGCTTAGGGCGAGTATTCTTGGGTGCCTAATAGACGGGGGGTAGAATACACGGGGAGAATCCCAAAAACTTAATAAACGGGGGGAGTTGAAATAAACGGGGGTGGGTGGAAAATGACCCAATATGTAATAGACGGGGGGCCTGGGCAAAAAGCGTCAAAAATGAAGTCAAGAATCAATGTTTATAATCAACTTCAACTTCCTAAACTTAGGGTAATACAACACAAACAATAGCCAGTTATTCGAAGTCATGGCAGTCTCCTACATGCCTTCCAAGATTTTAAAAATGTTCCCCTCGTCCTCCTGCTCAATGACAGCATTATTGCTAACATGTGTAACGTGCGTCTTTACAATTCTTCGAGCCACGTAAAAGGCCACTGTCATCTTTTATTGTGTGATTTACATATTAAATAAAGACCTTTTCTACTAGCCTGCCAAAGTACATCCTCAAAAAATTGTTATGGGTGGGAGATTATGTAAAAATTAATAGGTAGGGGCTGGAATAAGAATGTCCCGGGTGGAAAATTTTTCAAAAGTTAATTAGCTGGGGAGCGCCTATTAGGCACCCAAGAGTACCATCTCTAATGGATGTATTGAATATGAGTCAGACTGTCAAAATGAGGAATGTATTATCGAGAAGAGAGGATTTGAAATGTTAGTTTTGAAAAGAACACTAGAGGAATAGAAAATTTGTCACCACCGGGGATCGAACCCGTGACCCACGTTTTCGCGGCGTGTGCTCTACCCAGTTAGGCTATGTGACCTCTGATGTTAACATACTCTCTTCCCTAGTCTCGATAACACTTTATAGCTTTCAATGGGCTTTGGATAGATAGACGGGCCGGATGGCAGTTCTTCCTTGGTCAAGTGACATGGCGCAGAGAACCTCGTCTCCAACTTCGTAGAGTTGTATGTCGATGTCCACCGGTGGATGATTGGGAGCTAATATGGTGAGAAGAATAAAACGGAGGATGTTAACATCAGATGTCAGCAAGCTCAGTTTGATTAACACGTTTCTTTAAAGGATGTCGACATTTTACCTCCTCGTCTAACTGTTGAGTAGGCATAGAATTTTCTAAATACCCTACCTGATGGCGACTCCTTGTCATAAATCCCAGCCAACACACAGAGTAATGATCGAATTGTCCTGTCAATATTTGTAGTTCTTGCGCTGTAAAGAGCAAAGATAGAGCGCTATACAAATGAAGTGTATTATAGCGTGGCTAAAGTAGGTTCTAGTTAGGCGCTAATGAAACATAGCTCTTCCAATATAACGATTGATTATCCTCTCTGACTCAGTTGGAATACAAAACCTACTCTGACTTACAACGACGAATCTCCAAAATCATTTGTTCTCTGGTATTACCCAAACTCTTAAACTACTGCGTGGTCGTTTAACAACTGCCCATAACTCGGTTCGGCCATAGCCCCCACGACTTCTTAACACGTCATAATGTTCCTCCCATCAAGTGTCGTTTAAGATTTAAAGTATTTCCTCATATAATCATGTCTAGTCCGTAACTTTGGAATCCCGAGGTACTAATATTATCAACTGACGTAATGGCCAGGGATTCTTGAATGCCTGAGTTAAGATGACAAGAAACCGCCGATAGGAGATTTCATGAAAAAACACCATAAACAAGCCTAACAATATCTAAAACATCCACTTGAATAATTGATCCCTTTTGTCTATCTACTGGGCTATTCTTGGCGGTAGAAACAACTCGATCGGCAGCTTCCTTCCTATTTGTCCTATTTTAGATTGAGAAGTAGCCTTTCTGAGCCCCAAAGTGAGACTCAAATTTTGTTAAAATTGCTTAAGCCTGCTCTTCCAATACCAAATGACTCTTGACGACCTTTTTTACCGATGTCTAGATATTCCAACTTCTTCCTAATGGCATTGGGTGGGCATTTTCCCAAAAGGATAATAGAATGTTATAAAGGAAAGTCGTCATTCTGAGCAATGTTTCCGTTTTTTTTTGCATGTGCCTCCCACCTGAAGAAATTTCGGCACTGCATTACAGTTAGGGTTACAATGCATTAAGATTCGTTTCGTGTTCTACGGCGAAGAAATTGTATTCATAGTAATTTTCAAACCATGAAGTGTCAAAATTTTAACTTTCACTGTCTTTACTCTATTTTCCTACATATTTCTCATTTAGCATAGGTTGAAAATGATGGGCGATTGTTGGCATTTTTGTCGCTCGAATTACCAAGGATTTTATACTTTATTTTGAATTCAGTTGACACTGTATTTAACTGGTTCCATATTTCATGGGTAGGTGTAATGCCTCGCTGTAGCACAGACATTACATGTTTGGGTATTGACTTTGTAAAAGGATAGTCAGCTTGCATCAGAAATATAACTGTCTAAATTGAACGAAAAAATAAACCTCGGCATGCTAGAGCCCTCTAGAGATGAGGCTCCAGGCTCTGGCCTTTAGCGTCGGTGCATAAATCCTCAATTGTCTTCCACAATTTGGAGGCTCGTTTTACAGTTCAATCCCTTTCATCCACGTTTTCTGTATCTCTAAAGAAGTTGTCTTTTTGTGGGGACATGGAAAAAAATTGAGCTATGTCCAGGCCCGTAGCCAGGTCGTTCGAAAGGGGCTCACCCCCTAAATTCTCTATCAGACACCCAAATTCCCCTGTCAAGATTCAAACGCTTTTCTTAGGCAGTTGCAATGTCAGCCCCTCACAATTGAAAAGACATTTTCTCGATCTCTAAAAACAACTACGCCGGCTCTGAAAAACTCGATCAAATTGATACAACCTATTACACTTGCTGGAACCAAACGTTATCGGCAAACAAATAAACATTCAAAATGTTGGCTTGCTGGTGTCTTGCGTTGAGCGAAGGTCTTCGTTTGATCTTATGATCGTTAGAGATCAGAGGATTAAAAGTACTAAAATCACTGGCGATAAAATGTGTGACCGCCAAGCTAGAAAACCCACGTACCAACATACCTCATATAAACCGCCGTTACTGGTCTCTAACTTTTATCCGCAAAGTGGCTATTTTAGAGGCTGAAATCCAACTTTCGACCAACCAAAATGATTGGATAGGTATGCTAACCAAACATGACTGAATGATTAGCGGTTGTCGGCTCCAAGTTCCATTTGATTATCAAATCTGTTTCTGAAGAGACATCAGAAAACTAGAAAATATACCGAAACTCGAACCCGTGACCCAAACTTTCGCGGCGTGAGCTCTACCAACTGTGTTCGGTGACACCAATGTCAACATACATACTTCTCCAGTCGCTAAATCAGCTCCCTCGTATCCATTGTTGGATATCGACAGCCAGCTTAAATAATACAAGACCGGACTCTCTGCTTCATGTAGTTTGACCACGGAAGAACTGTCATACAGCCGGTCACATGGCGTGGGTCACGGGCTCGAGTACCTTTGGTGACATATTTTCTATTCCTCTAGCATCTTGTCAAAACCTGATGCTTCAAATACTCTCTTCTCGATTATTCTTTGATTATCAAATTCCAGCAGTAATCTCCGATAACTGATTGAAATCATATATTTAGAGACCTTGATGTACATGTTAAGAAGTAAGAAGACTATATCTTACAACGTACACATATAACAAGAAATATTGACCACTACTTTACCTTTCCTTTCTAACATGACTTTGAACCAATTGTTGAAGTGCTCGACTTGAACTTCTTGTAAACACAGAATCTACGAAAGAGACCATGACAAGGGAGTTACCAAAAAACTTCCGTTCACTGTTTATGCAATAATGTTAACTGTGGGTGCAATGGACAATATTGCGCAAAGGAGAAAAACGTTTTCTGATGGTACACAAAATACCAAAATAATTTAAAATGATCGGTTGACGAGTTGTAATGAGGTATTCAGCCATGATACACTGTGCTCTAAATGAAAACCAAACACCGTTTTACCTTTTAGGTATAGCAGAGCATTTAAAAAGGAAGTCATATCCAACTTTCCAAGATTCATTAGAATGCTTCATATCAGCTTATTAACCAAATCTGAACTCTAGCGTCATCATTTGTTTCAAGCCCATTATTTATACGCCTTCAAAATCCACAACACCTTCTGATAGGAATTGCAAGGAATAGTACGAGGGCTGATCAACAGCTGAGTGATTTTAAAGGTAAACAAACTTGATTCTGATAACGTATAACTATAACAGCTGATCAAATATCTTTGTACTAAGAGTACCTAAGATTGGCATCAATTTGCCTAACTCGTGACCGAGTGTACTAACAGTCATTTTCCTTTTGGCACTTTTCTTCTGATTATTTTGCTTTTTTGATATAGGCTGCTTAGCACTCTAAAATTACAAGCAATCCCGTAAATTCTGTTGTCGAGATTCAAATATCTATAGACTTTCCTTAAGAAGCTGCAATGTCAGCTCCAAAAAGAATGTAGAATAGTACCTAAAGTTCAGAACAACACCTTCAAATTTCTAATCCTGGCTGCGGGTCTACTGTTGCTTCTTGTTATCTTACAAACCCTTTAATTTATGCATTTCCCATCTGAGGGGGTCACCCAGACTCAACACAGCCCTTATTGAAGACCGTTGGAGTTATACATTTATGATGCCTACATATTGGAGGGGAGGGATCAATGCCCCATTGTTTTAAACAATAAAATGTGTTGTCTCTCTCATGTAAGGAGAAGGAGGGGGGACAAAACTTTGAGTTGATGTAACTTGTACTTTATTTAGACCCTGTTGACACGGGCAAGGACCCAAAGGGATTCGTACCAGAACTTACACGCATCGTGCTCGTGCTTACACGGGACGTAGTGGATAGCAACTCCTTTGGATTTGCTATCCGTACTAGTCCAGCACTTCTCACTTCAAGTGAACCGGTTTGGATCCCATCCCTGAGAGGTCTCGTGTAAACACTTTGGACCAAATTCAAACTGGCACTGATCAAAAATGAGGCCACAAAAACTATTACTACGAGGCACATTTGACGCAATCTCTATTTATGTTCTATTTTGACTCCAAAATTTACCCGTTCGTCATAACCGCCTATTTTTTCATTCAATCTTGTACTTCACTGTATTCCCTATCACAACAGGAAAAGTCTCACCTGGGCTCTCCAGCCAAATGGATCCGATCCCGTTTTCGTCTGTGTGGCAGACCCAAACAACTTATTTCTAACAAAGTCTAAGCTTTAGAATAGGGATGCGTACTATTTGCCTCCGTACCCGTATAAATAGGGTATTGGATCACCTATTCATACGGTCATGAACTCGGTAGGTCTTGACTGCTGTTGTAATTTGCCAATAAATTAGTTTCAATAAATAAGCCCGGGTCTTGTAGTTTACAAAATTATTAGGTCGTAGGATTGTTTGGATTACTGACCTTTAGATCAATTGTGCCTGGAATTGTTTTCTTTTTAGTATATGTCCATAGTCGGAACGTATCCAGTCCTCTGGGATCGTGTTTGCTCTTTGGGACATTACAGAATCGAATGGAAGCGTCGGAGATTCAGTGACAGAGGAAACCTTTTCATATTCAGTCTACGCCAGGCCATTGCATACAGGAAATATTGGAAGATAGTTCTATATCGTTATTATGATTATGACGTATTAAGTGTATAACCCCATTCGAAATGAAATTCATAGAATGGCAGGGAATGGCACCAATCTATCTACCTTGGAAGTCATCTCCACACCGAAAGTGACATCAACAGAAGGAAAGTCCTTCCTCGGAGTGCATACAACATGCTTACAGATGCCTTTGAAAGTAAGAAGCCGCCCCTATTAACAAAAAGTAAGACTGCTAGCAAGTCACGTCCTGGTTCGTGAGCTCGGCCCGCGGCATGCTGCTGACGGCGCTGCTGGTGCGCGCCAGCGTCGACGCGTTGCGCGACGAGGCCTTGGTGTCGCTCGGCGGTCTGGTGATCAATCCGGCCGCCGCCCTGACGCTGGCGCTGATCGCCTGCTCGGCGCTGTACCTGCTGCGCCACGCGCAGGGGATCGCATGGACGCCGACCGCCACCGCGTTGCTGCTGTTCACGCTCGCGTCCGCCACCTCGATCCTGGCGGCCGACCACCGCTCCGGAGCCTTGCAATACCTCCTGCGGCTGGTCAGCCTGCTGCTCGCCTACCTGCTGACCGTCGACCTGGTGTCGCGTGACGGTCGCTACGAGCCGTTCCTGCTCTGCTTCGTGCTGGCGGCGCTGATTCCGATCGGCTTCGGACTGTACGAGTGGGCGACGGGCGGGGGCACGCTGAGCCACGGACATCTGCGGATCCAGTCGACCTTCTCCTGGTGCATCACCTTCGGGCGCTACCTCGCCTACGTGCTCACGTTCACCCTCGCCTTCCTCGGGACCGACCGGTGGTGGATGCCGCGCTGGCTGCAGGCGGTGGTCGGGGTGGGCGCGGCGGTCTGCCTGGTCGCGACCTATAGCCGCAGCTCCTGGCTCGCCGCGGTGGCCGGCCTCGGCGTGGTCGGTCTGCGTTACCGCAAGCGGCTCGCCGTCGGCCTGCTGGTGCTGGTGGCGGTGGTCTGGACCGTCCCCGAGATCGGCGCCCGGTTCAGCGAGCTGGGGGACGTCGACAGCACGCTGTTCGAGCGGCTCGACCGCTGGCGCTACAGCCTCGGTCTGATCCAGGACAGCCCTTTGATCGGGGTCGGGCTGGCGACCTTCGTGTTTCAGGCCGAGACCCTGTTCGGCAACGCCGGAGGAGCCGCCCACAACTCGATGGTCCGGGCCCTGGTCGAGAGCGGTGTGTTCGGGCTGCTGGCCTACCTGTACCTACTGTGGGTCATCTTCGCCGACAACGTGCGCCATTACCGGGATGCGTTCGACACACCGCAGCGACAGCTCGCCCTGGCGGTGCTCGGCATGTCGGCGGCGCTGTTCGTGGCCAGCAACTCCGATGCCGGCGTGTTCATCAGTCCGGCGACCCAGCTCTACTACTGGGTCGTGGTCGGCGTGCTGCACGGACGCAGCCTGTACCTCCGCCGACAGGCAGGAGCGTGACGCGTGCACTACGCGCTGGAGCGTGAGCTGCGGGACCACTGGGGCCAGGTCGACCCGGACTCGCCGCCGCCGAGCCGGCTCCACTTCCTGCAGCGGAGCCCGACCTGGAGGTTGCACGACGGTCGCGTGGTGCTGCTCGTGTTCGCCGACGATGCCCCGACCCCCTGCCTGGTCGCCAAGGTCCCTTGCAGCGCCGATGCGAGCGACGTATCGATCCGGGAGACTCGTCGATTGCGCCAGCTCCGCGAGCGGCTCCCGGAGCGCTGCCGCCGCAGCCTGCCCGAGCCGCTCGAGCCGGTCCGGACGGGACGTCGGGTCGTGGCGCTCGAGCGCGCCGTCCCCAGTGGAGCAACTGAAAATTTCTTTAAGGGAGAAATTGGACGTCTTAAGAGATTTAGATAAATCGATTCTGACTTTGGTTCCAGAGGAGTTAATTGAAAAAGAAGTAGGAGAGTCGGAAGAAATTCGTGCGAAGATCCACAGAACTATTCTTACACTTAACAAAATTGTATCTGAAGAAGAAGATGTTCGTCGAGTTTCCTCGTCCGATGGAACAAGATTGAGAAATGGAGCGGGGGCAACTAAGCTTCCCAAACTCACACTTCGGAAATTCAACGGCGATCCTAATGAGTGGCAAGAGTGGTGGGACTCTTTTAGCTCGTCAATAGATGGGAATACATATCTAAGTAGTTCAGAAAAGTTTACTTACTGGAAGATGTTTTTAAGTGGAGCAGCAGCGGCTGCAGTGGCAGGTATTCCTCTCTCAAGTGTGAATTATGAAGCAGCAATTAAAATTTTAAAAGATAGATTTGCGAATAAGCAAGGAATTATCAACGCACATATGGACGCCTTACTGAAGGTAAACGAAGTCAAAAATACGGGTGACTTACAGAGGCTTCGTTTATTAATAGACACTGTGGAAAATCATATACGTTGCTTGGAAAATCTGGGTGTCACGGCAGAACAGTATTGAACTTTACTTGTACCGCTCATGCTAGGAAAAATTCCAGAGGAATTAAAATTGATAATCAGACGCAAGGAAAAACTGAAACATGGGATCTAACAAGAATTATTACAATGATGAAGGAAGAACTGGAAGCAAGAGAGCGTTATTCGATAGCTTCAGTTGTTACAGCACAACGTCCATCAAGTCACAGACATAATTCGAGAGAGAAGAGTTTAAGTACCGCAGCAGCGTTAGCTACCAGTCAAGATAAAATATCTTGTAGCTATTGTCGAGGGAACCACAAAACTTTGAATTGTAGTATCGTCACCAATGTCAAGGCTAGAAAGGACATTTGGAGAAAACAAGGACGATGTTTTATCATATAAGTGTTTGTGAAAAAATTCGAGACGTTTCTCCGCGGAAAGAACCAAGAGTTAACTATGTCCAAACGAACAACTTAGAGGAGGCAGTCGACGGAGAAGCAGAAAGTGAGAAGAACACAACAAGCATGTTAGTGGAATCTAAATGCAAGTCGATTTTGTTACAGACAGCGATCGGAGAAGCCTTTAATCTAGAAACGGGCAAACTTCAGAAAATACGTGTCATGCTTGACACAGGCAGTCAGAGAAGTTACGTTACAAAAAGTCTGCAGGAAAAACTGGCAATTCAGAGTACCAGGACTGAGCAGTTGATGATAAAAACAATCGGTTCCGAAATCGGACAAGTAACAAGTTATGACCTTGTCAAATTAGGACTACGAGGCAAGTATTCTGACAAGGTTATTTCGATTCAAGCATTTAGTATTCCCGTTGTTTGTTCGCCTTTAAAGAATCAATTCATTCAATTTTCAAAACATCACTACTCTCATTTAAAGGATTTGTTTCTTGCCGACAACAGTGATGATAACGAAGATGCTGAGATAGATCTGCTCAGTCAGCCCCGGGATCGCTTCATAACTACCACCCTGCGAATCATTGGGGAACGTTTCGACTGACCTCAGAGATTTGCCTTTTGTCACACTAATAAGAATGCGGCTCCGTGCGACCGTCGCAATTACAATCCCCGGGAGTGAGTCGAATGGGACGGTTTGAGTGGGTTCGTGATTTTCTCGTTGACGGCTCAGTCGATTGGACTGATGTTAGGGTCAGTCCAATCGACTGAGCTGGGTGAATCGCCTTCCTGCTTCGGTCGTAGCGGGCGACATCAATGAAAGAGTTTGGGCTCACGGATCATGAACTTGCTGTCATGTCGCAGCTATGGGGACACGGTTCTCTAACCATTCGCACGATCACGGAAGCGATTTATGCGAATCCGACCACAGCCAAATACGCCACCGTGCAGCGTCAACTGGATCGACTCGAAGAGAAAGGGTTTGTCCGTCGGCGTAAGAGCGCCGGCGTGAATGAGTTCGAGTCCATTGTGAGTCGGAGTGATCTGCTGGGCCAAAGCCTGCAACGGTTGGCCGACCGGCTCTGTGCGGGATCCTTCACGCCGATCGTTGCGAACATCGCAACCCGGACGGCGATGTCCGAGGAACAGCGCGAGGCGTTGCAAAGGATCATTGACGAGTTTGAAGAGGAATCCTGAATGAATGTGTGGATCCAAGCCCTTGTGGCGAATGTGCTAGTGGCCACCTTGCTGGCGCTTTTGGCTTGGACGGCGACGAGGAACTCAGCCACTCGGTTGGGCTATGTGTTGTGGCTGCTGGTGCTGATCAAGCTAGTGACTCCACCGCTAGTGCGAGTTCCTTTTGACTGGTTGCCGGAACGGGGCTCCCGGATTGAAGCACCCCGGACGGCGAGCGCCCGACTAGAAGAGGTGGAACCATCGAAAACTGGACCGACTAGCGCTCGTCCTTTCGAAAATGTGGGGCAATTCGATCGGAGTGGGGGAGACCTGGTTCTAGGACAGCCGTGGGGTGGTGTTGGCTCTAGGGCACCCGGATGGCCCCGGCTGTTGTTGCTGGTCTGGGGGGCGGGCTCCGTGTTTCTGCTCTTGCTGACTCTGACTCGTCTATTCCGCTTTCGGCGGAATGTAAGCCCGGCGTCGATTCCTTCTTCTGAACTTTCTCAGGAAGCCGGGCGGATTCTTGGTGCGACCCGGGCAAACATGCCGCCTCGGGTATGGATTGTCGAAGCCCCCATCGCGCCCATGCTTTGGCCGGGCGTCTTCCGGCCGACGGTCTATCTGCCCCAAGAGTTGATTCAGCAGCTTAGCCCGGAAGAAACTTCAGATTTGCTGGCCCATGAAATGGCTCATTTTCGTCGACGAGATCCTTGGAGACGCTGGTTTGAAATGGGTGTTGTCATTCTCTACTGGTGGCTGCCAATCGCGTGGTGGGCGAGGAATGAGCTGGAAAGGCTGGAAGATGAATACTGTGATGACGAGGTGATGGGCCGTGCTGGCGCCTCGCCAAAACGGTATGCGGGATTGCTTCTCAAAGTGGTCGATTATTTGTCGTCCAGTCAGGAACCTTTCCCCTTTTTATTTTTCTCATTATTATTATTATTATTTTTATTTTTCTCAGAATTATTAAAAAAGTGAAGTAAACAACTACGTCAATTAATGTTTAAGACCTTCATGAGTTTCATGTTAAGAAATATTAGTTTTAAAGATTCAAACTCTTTCCTTAACTTTAATTTAAAAAAATAATTACTAGAAAATGAAAAATAAAAAAACAAAATAAATTTGTGCAACAAGAAAACAAAAAATTTTAAATCTAGCAAATAACAGTCTAATATTCTAGCCTACTAGCCATACACAGTCCATTAGTAGCTAGTACCACGGATGGCTAGCTATCTTTGAATTGTGTTTCTTATTCATCGAACATACAGCTTTCTCAGAGAATCAGTCTAGAATTCCGTGACCAAGGAGATAGTTGGAGATATTTAGCGAACCTGAAGAATATTGATTCATCTTTGTTAAACTAGAATTTGTGTGTATTTTGTTTCACTCAGTCTCGTACATTATTTTTAATGATTTTTGTTGTGTTAGGAAGAGTCAGAAACTCGATTAGAGACAGAATTCAGAGTGTGAACTCTGCTTCATTATTCCGATGCAGATTGGGCGTCGTAAAAGCGTCGAAGACTCTTTCGGGAAAGTGAGTTCACACTCTAAATAGATGTAGGGTGATTCAAGCCTCGGAAAGGAATCAGTTTGAACTGTCACAACCAGAACTAGGGGCCCTATAGACGCTTTCAGTCACTGGGTTAAAGGATCAAGCGTTTATTTGTAAGATTTAATCAGGAGAAGGATTAAAGAGTATGGCCGTAGTTGCAAATAGCTAAAAAATGTGAAGCTAACTTTTTTCTAAGGGGCAGCAGTCAGGTCAATTATTCGAAAGTTTTTGGTGGCGAACATAGAAAATGATTGAGTTGCATTAGAGTTCAATGAGCAGCTTGAATAGGAAATTATGACTGAGCGTAATCTGTTCACAAATGAATTATTGCTTGAATCTATTAATCTGTTTAATTGTGCGATATCTGGCCTGGCTTGTAGTATTTCATATTTTAAGGTGACAACTAGAGCAAGCATTTGAATACCTCTTGCAGCCCGATGAATTGAAACCGAGGCAACTTAGCTATTAAGATCTTAATTTTTTTAGTGCTAGAGGGTTTTCCTCAAATGCCCCTATTAGTCATTGTCCCTTACTCAAACTTCCAAAGTTGGATAAGTAAATAGATAGACACAGGTTGAAGTAAACACTACTCTTTTCACGTATTCTGCAGTCTCCCTAGGTGCCTAAAAAATGGGCTTGGGGGAAAGGAAAGAACGGAGTATGTATTCATCTTTGGTCCAATAAAGTACAAATTTTATGCTATTTCTGAGGATATCTTGAAACTTTTGTATCAAAAGACCCCTTGTTATTGTATTCCTTTTCAAAATACGTTGCAGCACCCTGTGAAATTGTTAATCCAACTTCCCTCCTCCTGGAAATATTTATGCAGGGCCACGCAATTTTGAATGAATATTGATAGTTTGTTCTGATTTCATGCCTTAGCATTCCTAATATCCCTACTCCAAGAAGCGGAACAGTCACTGCAGCTGCTACTTAACGGCAGAGATGAAACGGCTGAAAAAGTGGCGCTTACAGTGAACGTCTGTAAGACAAAGAGCGTGAATACATCTGACTCTCTATTGGCACTGAAATGCTAAGACAAAGCAATTGAATAGGTCAATGAATTTAAGTACCTCGGGAGATGGATGGATTGTAATGGTGAAACTACCAGCAAAATTAGGAGGAAGACTGGACAAGCTACATCTATTTTTAATGAGTTGAAACAAATCTGGCGCAGTAGGAAATACTATATGCGCTTGAAGCTACACCATATACACAGCAAGCAATATTCATTCTCCCCTATACAAGTGAATGCTAGAAACTAAATGTCCAAATATCAAACTGTCCAGATCCTAGACTTTGAAAACATATGCCATAGAAAAATACTGATCATATCGTGGCAGGTAAAGGTCAGAACACCGAAGTTCACCAGCAAACCGGTCAACCATTAGTTACTGACATTTTGAAACATAGGAAATAAATCTACCTTGACCACGTCCTTCGTATGCCAGAGGATAGACTCCCATGCGCATTTTATGATTGTTATCTCCAAGGGAGGCGCAAAGAGGTCGATCAAGACACATGTTGCAACAACAGCAAGAACAGGATCTAAGTAGAGGGGATATATCTCTCCAGCCAGAGCGGGAGGAGCTCAGGGCTGTACCGCAGCTTTGTGATGTTAGGCAAGCTTTTGTAGAAGCCCCATGCGCCACTCCTGGAGGGTCTAAGGTAAACGACCACCCATTACTGGCCATTGCCACTGCAACCGCTAATAATATTAGTTTTGTTTTGCTCTTATGTTTTGCAAAGACCCCTTCATCTCCGTAGTGCACAGTTAATTCTAACACCTATTGTTTTCTTTAAGGAATTGTAATGGTGTTGAATTTTTTTTTTCACGTCTTGGAGTTCATGGAGCAACAGAATGTTACCTAAATAATCGCAATATTTTCTTTTACTGCCACTTAACTTCATTTTCCAAAAAAAGCTGATGAAAATATGGACAAATAAAAATTTAGATTCATTTACTTATAGGCTACTTATTGTTAAGTGCGCCATCTAATTTATTTAAATAAAAATTGAATTTCAAAATTACAAATTGATTATAACCACTAGATTGTTTATTTGAAATTTTGCGTACCTAAAATTTCTAATGCTGAGGCAAGTGTCCAGTCTTCTCCCCCTCTCCTAAACTGCCTCTGGGTGGCACTCAAGAAGAAGCTGAGATACCGTAATGTAGTTAAATTACTTCTTGTTATGAAAGCTGAGAAATTAATGAATAGAGAAAGACTACATTTAACAAAACTTCCAAAAAGGATCAAATAAGTCTTATCGGAATGTTTGATTCTGTTATAAAAATCCACTGGCTTTTCCCTAGCATGAAAATAAAACTCAACGACGTCTTGAATACAGATTAGCATTCTTACCTCCGAAGCTTTTGTTTTGGTAATCATACCTAACAGACGTATACCTCTTTTCTTCCCCACTATATAGTGTCAGTAGTTGAACAAGTCCCTCGTCATCAATCGTAGACCCATCAGCAGTTTGAGACTAGTCTTTTTTTCAAATTGGTGTTATCAACCAACTGCTGATGAGAAACAGTACAAAAATATAAAATATTGCTTTTGAGAGTTTACTAACGTGATCCCCCAGTATTTCGGCCATTAGCTATTAACCATTATACACGCCATCTGAAGTAATGTGTAAGATACCTATTTTATAAATTTTAATTTAAACATATTGAGTTTTTTTTTACCTTCTGGTAATTGTAATAACAGTTTCTTTTGCTTGTTTGTGTTTTTTTTTTTAGTACCACAAGTAAAAGTGGAAGTAGAGAAGGCATTAAAGTTACAATTAAGAGTATTTGAAGAGGATATTAACGTCAAAATTCCTTTGAATCTGAAAGATGCAGCTAGACGACATGGTGGCGTGATGGCCCGATAGCACGACATGATTGCATTAAAACTTAAAGAAATTCAGGGGAAGTACTTGTTCCAGTCTATCCCTGGCTATCAAAATAAGGATGGGGCCTCAATTACGGGTGATTTTAATGTAAAGGAGAATGGTTGGACATGTAGAAAGTGTGTTAAACTGTGAGAGAGTGTTAGGAAATATCATAGAAAATGGTGAGAAAATTATGATTCACAAGGGAAAAAATATTTATTTACTCAGAAAGAGTATTTTGTCATATTGATAGGACTGAAAAAGAATATATCGAAGTAAAAAATAAGGCTGCTGGTGTGCAGGTATATTGGGAGGAGCTTCTCAAATATGGATGTTTACCAAGCTAGAGATAAGGTATATTTATATAGAAATTGCAAATACGATTTTGATCGTGCCGTCTGATTGGTGAATGATGCGCATGTGTCCTTGTAGACTCCCCCGCCCATTAACTGTTGAAAAGTGCCTCTTTTGGAATTTTTATTGAAAAAAAGCGAAAATGACAGAATTGCCCCCTTGATTAAAAAATAATGCCCTTTCCCCTATATTTTTTGAAATAGTGCCCCTCTTTCTAAGACCAAGTGAAACGAAACCCATATACAGAAATTTATTCAAAGAAGTAGAGGGCTGAATCCGATAAAAAGACTAGGAGATTGGACATTTAAAAAAAAATAGAATTTTTAGGATGAAATCGTGAATATCCAAATACTTTTTTGGGGAAGTACATGGAAGCCCCCAAGTTTTGCACTCAAAATAACATAATTATATTCGTACCATACCCCTCCCTAACGTTTTTTTCTTGATAAAACTGCTAATAAGGGAGAAAAGAGCCTTAGCCTTGGCTCGTTTAGAGCCTTAATTTCAGAAGAAAAAAAATTCATACCTCTGACGTCATATTTATGAGCACATTTCAAGAAAATAAGTTACGTCATTCCCCCTCCCCCAGAAGGGAAGGGGGCTCTCCTGTATCGCTCTTACTATCTAAGACGCATACAACATTTTAAAAGGAAAACTAAACATAAAATACCAAGTGTAATGCTTCTATTTACAAAAAGACGCCTAAAGCAGTTTAGTAATGCCTACAGGACACATACAGAATGTGGCCTTATACCCTCCCTTCTCTCTCACAAACCATCGAATATTGCGACGGAGTGGAATCACCGTTCCCACCATGGCAATCACCAGGTAACAGCCGCTTAACAGATTATTTCTATTCTACTGTAGTTCCCTACGATGTTCATAATATCCCCGTAAATTATCCACTGTCCTCCTAATCTCTCAGACCCGCTCCAATCCCTCTTTTTAATCATGCTTCTCAAATGAACCTCAGTCTTCATCCCGAAAAAGATGGCTCTCCTCCCTCAGATCCACGTTCTCCCCACTCCCTTCTGGCTCCCACAAATAACACACAAAAAACTATTCGCTTTAGTATCCAGTTTACTTTCCTATAGTTTCTCATTATGAACGCCGAAAGCCTGAATTTCAAAAGATTCATCGAACTAGAAATATTCTCTCAAGTACACAAAATTAATTTAATTACCGTAACAGAGATCCAAGCACAGAACCTCAGTGAATAACTGAAAATTGACAACCCCTCCCAATTCGTAAAACTTGGCCCTCATGACCATACCATAGGTAAAAAAGGGAGGTGGAATAGTATTATTTGTAGGTAATTATCTTTTACCCAAATCAATGCATACTCCCCACTTTTCAAATTATGATGAAATCATTTGGATAAGTGTAAGACCCAGAGTTTTACCACATCCTTTTAAGTTGAGTGTTTTGCAAATTTTATTACTCTCCAAATCAAAATGCTGAACAAAGACAGCGATTCTGCCAGGAACTGCATAGTAATACCGACTTTGTCCTCTGCAAATTCCCGAACACCATTAATTTCCTAGCAGGTGATGCTAATGATCTGGAGTTAAATTCCCTTTGTACTTCTCTCAATTCAAAACAGATAGTAAAAATACCAACAACCAAACGAAATTCTACCCTTGATTTGATTTGCACGAATATGCACGCTTTTTATAGCCCACCCGTCCCTTTGCCCTGTTAGGGGAAGCTACCATTTTTGTTTATTAATGAAGCCTCTTTCCAGCTTTAATCATACTTTTCCCGTTACTGAATTCTCTTATCGCCCAATTTCCAATGTTGGCCTCTTTGAATTTGGATCTTAGATTACTAATGAAAACTGGCTGGCTCTCAAGGGGGACAATGACATTAATGTTAACATCTCTTACTTCGCAAATCTGATCAAAACAAAATACTTGGATTCCTTCCCTGAGAAAGAAGTAAAAACACTTTTTGAAGACAAACCGTACATTACTAGCCAATTGAAAAAGCTAATTAGAATTAAAATGATTCTACTCAAGAATGGTAAAATATCCGAAGCTAACTCACTGTGTAAACTCATAAAAAAGAAATTTGCAAATCTACTTCTTCATATTACAATTGTAAAGCCAAAGATTTGTTTTTTATTAAGCCAAAACAGTGGTATAATAGAATAAAAAAAATGCGGAAAAACACGTAATAATATAGATTTTCATTTCCAAGAAGAGCCCTCAGTTACAACCAATTATGTGAACAAATTTCTTTCTTTCATAGTTCAGAACCTCCATCACCTTCGGAGGTTGAGGTGTCGGAGGCCAAGGATGTGACCTTGCGAATGTTGTTCGATCCTGAACACAACCTTGAAGACCGCATCCTCAATGAGCAATTCACAATCTAGTGAACTGCCGGGCTGGTTGCGAGGTTTGAATCCGCGTGGAAACGCCAGCTGATCAGCGCAAACCGTTTGTCGTCGCGATCTCTTCGCGCGCGCTATTTGATTTGGATGAAAGTCACCAGCTCTTCGAGCGCGAGGGCTTGGATGCCTACGCGCGTTATCAGATTGCGCATGAAGACGAACAGCTCGGTCCGGGCATCGCCTTCACCCTCGTTCAGAAGCTCCTGAGCTTAAATTCCCTGGCCACACCGGCTAGCGCCAGCGACGCGCCGCAACCGGTTGAGGTCATACTCCTGTCGCGCAACAGTGGTGATACGGGCTTGAGGATCTTCAATTCCATCGAGGCGCATGGCCTGGACATTGTGCGCGCCGCATTTACCAACGGTGCCAGTCCCTACGCTTATATTGAGTCTTTTGGTGCTGATCTGTTCTTGTCTGCCCACGCCGAAGACGTTCGGGCGGCTTTGGCAGCCGGTTGCGCCGCCGCCACCATTTTGCCGTCAGCCTCGCGCAGCAATGACAACCGCCAACTGCGCATTGCCTTTGACGGTGATGCAGTGCTTTTCAGCGATGAGGCCGAACAGGTCTATCAGGCTGAAGGGCTCGAAGCGTTTGCTGATTACGAATCAAACGCGGCCAATGAACCCCTGCGCGATGGGCCCTTTAAGGCGGTGCTTTCGGCCATGCATCGAATCCAGACGGCCTTTCCCTCCGATGACAACCCCATCCGCACGGCGCTGGTGACGGCACGCTCGGCACCGGCCCACAAGCGTGTCATTTTGACCCTGCGCCGCTGGGGCATTCGTTTGGACGAGGCCTTGTTTTTGGGCGGGCGTGAAAAGGGCCCGTTCCTCAAGGCGTTTGGCGCCGATATCTTTTTCGATGATCAGACTGGCCATTGCGAGTCGGCCAGTTCGCATGTCGCAACCGGTCATGTGCCGCACGGTATTACCAACCGCGAAACCTCGGAGTCCGATTCGT
>JAAAKM020073195.1:54266087-54389306 GCA_010016025.2 Alatinidae sp. Z8VKAUB7J3 | reverse complement strand
CTCAACCGAGCCGCGATCGTTGACGAAAACTTCGTCAGCTTCGTCGAATCGTTCGACCCGGCGCACCATCATGGTCGACCCCTGTCGGGTTCCGGCTTGTCAGCCGACGATTTCGTCGGTTTGTTGACGTCGCAAATTCGCAGTCGCCAGCTTGACCTCATGGCACGGGCGCTGCGCCTGGAAAACAAGGTGTTCTACACCATTGGTAGCTCCGGCCACGAGGGCAATGCGCTGCTGGGCCTTTTGACCCGCCATACCGATCCGGCGTTTTTGCACTATCGCAGCGGCGCCATGGTGATTGAGCGAGCCCGTCAAGTGGAGGGTATTGATCCGCTCTACGATATTGCGCTTTCTTTTGCTGCCAGCAGCGAAGACCCCGCCTCTGGTGGCCGCCACAAGGTGTGGGGAAGCAAACCGCTATGGGTGCTGCCGCAAACGAGCACGATTCAAAAACTTACAGCTTCTCTAACTTTTCCTTAAGAATAAATAGTTTTTCTTATCTCATCGGGATTGGTTGTATCCGCCCTTCGTGCGGTGGGTCAGCAGCTCGACGCGCGCCGGCAGGTCGGGCGCGAGGCGATAGAGCAGGACGAAGTCGCGGTCCAGGCCGGCGCCGGGCTGCTCGAGCGTCGCGCGCCAGGTGTCCTCGCCCTCCTGCTGGAAGCCCATGCCCGGGTGGCTGGGCGAGTGCAGCTTGTCGACGGGGAAGGCCGTCTTGAGCGTCACGTCGAAGCTGAGACGCTTCGAGGTGGTGCGCTCCATCGTCCAGAACGCACGCTGCATGTCGTCGGTGTTGCCTTCCTCCAGCGGGTAGTGGTAGCGGCCGACGCCCGACTCGATCTCCAGCGCCTGGTAGTAGACGACGTGCGCGCGGACGATGCCGCCGGCCGGCACGCGCGTGATCTTCACCTGGTAGTGGAAGTAGTCGTGCTGCTCGGCGAGGGCGGCCGTCTGGCCCGCCTGCTGCTCGGCCGCGTAGATCTCCCGCGCGCGCTGCTTCGCGACGACCTCGCCGACGTAGCGCACGCCGCCCGCGGTCACCGAGAGCTCGGAGAGGGCCGCCTCCTTCGGGAGGGGGAAGGCCCACGCGGCTTCGACGTCGGTCGAGCCCGTGTTCTCGAGGACCTGGTCGACCTCCGTCGTTGCGAATCCGTTGTTGATGACGACCCGCACCTCGTGCGCGGTGACGCGCAGGTCGCCCTTCGGCAGCGGCCCCGACGGGGTCGTCTGCTCCTTCGGCCCGCGCGTGGCGAGCGGGTCTTCCTCGGCGTGGGCGAGGCCCACGGGGACGAGGACGAACAGGGCCAGCGCGAACAGGCTCGCGCCGATCTTCCATTTGCGATGCATAGCTAGACCTCCATGTGCCGGTGTGGCCCGACGAAAGGAGTGCACTGCGAATCGGAGGCTCAGTCAGCTTATTGATTTGAATCGTTGTGATAAGCTGTGCTTCATGATTCAAGTTGGCAGGCTCGAGGGCTTCTACTGGGTGGCCCGGACCGGGGGCTACGCGCGGGCGGCCCGGGCGTTCCCGTACCCGATCACCCAACCGGCGGTGCACCAGCAGGTGAAGAAACTCGAGCGCGAGCTCGAGACCCCGCTGTTCGAGCGGGTCGCCAAGGACCGCGTCCGGCTCACGCCGGCCGGGCGGCACCTGTTCACGTTCATCGGCCCGTTCTACGAGGGCCTCCCCGCGGTCGTGCGCTCCCTGCGCGGCACGGAGCACGGCGGCGAGGTCCACATCCACGCGGCCAGCCTCCTGCTGCGCGACCTCCTGCCCGCGTGGATGAAGCGCCTGAAGCACCGCTGCCCCGGCGCCGAGATCCACCTGCACGAAGCGCAGGACGAGGACCCGGGGCCGCTGGCGCGCGGAGAGGCCGACCTCCTCGTCAGCCACCTCCCCGACCTGGCACCGGGCTTCCGGAGCATGCGCGTCGGCACGCTGCACGGCTACCTCGTCGTGCCCCGCGGCCACCGCCTCGCGAGGGATAAGACAGCTTTAGTGAAGGTCTTATCCTTGCATGATGATGATGATCTATCTGCTGATGATGAACACTGTATATGTGTTCGAAATATCCCGTTAAAAAAAAATTTATATCTGTTCACTGCCAATTAAAAAGGTTTCATTCCTTTTTTGAACTGTTATACTTTCGTCATGGAAAGGCAGTGTAGTCTTTGAAGTTATCTTGAAAAGGCAAGGAAAGCCCCAGCTTCCTTAATTCAATGCCATCAAATGGTGAGAAAGAACTGGAGCTTGATTCCCAATAAGATCATATATTTATATAGGACAGTAATTAGACCTATTCTATTATATGGAATAGGTGTTTGGGTCAATTCGATACGAATTTGCAAGCCTCCCAACCCCCTTAATAAAGATGCAAAGGCTAGCAAGCCTAATAATTATATGAGCATATCATGAAACCACTACTGCATCTATAGAATTTATACTGGGACTTCAGCCCATAGACAATATTCTAGAAGAATAAGCAGTGAAAAATGCTGTCAGACTACAAATGAACTGTCAATGAACCCAAAGCCGTCCTGGCTAAGTGGTTGGGGCGCTGGTGTGAGAATTCTTTGTCCAAGGGCAAAGGTTCAATTCCAGTTGTGACCAATTACATGGTTGGGGACGGGGTCAGTGGTGTGGGTCAGCTCAGCCAGAGTCGACCCAGCTCTAAATGGGCACCTGGGAAAAATCCGAGGAAGGTAAACAGGAAGGTTGTGTGAAAACACAGGATGGTTGGTCCCAGCCCCCCATTGCACTTCCTGGCTGAAGGGACATGAAACAGGGGTCAGCACTGCTGGTTTGGACATTAAGGGTCTAGTGCTGTCTTACTTACTTACTTCTTAAAATGAACCCAAAGACAGCATATACAAAATAGGAAGAGTAAAGAACATGTTGACACCTGTAGCTTGTTGTATCAGTGCAAGGAGCTGCAGAAGCCCAAATATAAAACCATCCCAGCAATAAAAACAGAGAGGCAATTAGTAGCAGGTGACAGTCTTCTCTACCCTACATAGTGCTACATACAAACATATAAACTACATACATATACATACAAACATACTATTATTTTTTAACTGCAGCCTTGAAGGAAGCCAAATGACTCAAATTTCTTATTTTAATTGGAATAATATCCCATACAGAGGCGGCAAAATTTCAAATTACAAACTCGTTCACTTCGTTTATAGTGAGTTACAATTACTCACTTCGTTTATAGTACAAGGATTAAAAACCAACTGATTTTCTACTGGAACTTCCAACTGAACTATTTTGGGAGGCTGCTTAATTCTTTTCCAAGCATCATTGCAAAGTTTTGCTCCCTCAATAGAAAAATATCCACATAAATAACTTGCAACATCCTTTAGAGTAGTCCAATCCCCCCCCCCCTCTGATTGTAATTTATTAATGACTTCTATTTTATCCTTTCGACCTAGGAGTGAATTTATCATTTTCCATATTTTTTTATATATCACATTTGTGCTTCATAAATTCATTTTGTAAATACATTTTTTCAGCTTTCCGTTTATATGACGACCCCTTCCATATGAAGTGCCTCTGGGAAAAAAATAAGTAAAAATAAATTATAAAGTCTTTGTTTGTGTTTTTAAGCTTTTTGCTTTTCAGGTGATTGTTGGCTATTGGCTGCTATGGCAAATCTTACGATCAATCCAGTTTTATTTAAACGAATTGTACCTGATGATCAGTCCTTTGACGATGGTGAATATGCTGGAATTTTTCACTTCAGGTGGGTATAACATAAATTATTTGGCAAGATAGAATAACAGCGCAAAAAAATACACAACAATAATAATCGAATAGAAATACGAAAGGAGGAGGGGGGACTTGAATCCAATGTCAGATGATTTGGTTTAAGTCGAATGCTGAAATATTATAAATTACTAAAGTTCTTTGAAGCTCAAAAATGTAAAATTAAACGATGCAGAAACAAATATAAAGTTAAATGTAAAAAATTTCACACCTGAGATCGCCAGTCAAATATGTGGGATTGATCCTGGCACCATTCGCGAAGTTGCGCGTACCTATGCCAAAGCAAAAACAGCGATCATCTTCTGGGGCATGGGCATTTCACAACATGTACATGGTTCAGATAATGTTCGTTGTTTAATCGCTCTCGCATTAATGACCGGTCAAATTGGTCGTAGAAGTACGGGGCTTCATCCCTTGCGAGGACAAAATAATGTTCAGGGTGCCTCTGACGTAGGACTCATACCGATGGTCTACCCGGATTATCAACCGGTTGCTGATGAAAATGTACGTAAGTCTTTTGAAAAGTTATGGGAAACCGAACTCGATCCAAAACCGGGCCTGACCGTCGTTGAGATCATGACTGCCATACATGAAGGCAAATTAAACGGCATGTACGTTATGGGTGAAAATCCGGCCATGTCTGATCCTAATCTGAATCATGCAAGGCAAGCCCTCTCTGAGTTAGACCATTTAGTTGTTCAGGATATTTTCTTAACTGAAACAGCCGGTTTTGCTGATGTCGTTTTACCTGCCTCCGCATTTCCTGAAAAAACGGGTACGTTCACAAATACAGATCGCCGTGTTCAAATCGGCCGACAGGCAGTCAATCCTCCAGGTGAAGCCAAACAAGATCTTTGGATCATCCAACAGATTGCTAATCGTCTACGCCTGAACTGGAATTATACCGATGCCGCAGACGTATTTACCGAAATAAGAAAAGCCGTACCCAGTATGGCTGGTATTACCTGGGAAAGATTAGAACAGGAAGATTCACTCACCTATCCTTTAGTCAATGAAGGAGACCCGGGTGAACCTGTTATTTTTACCGATGGTTTTCCAACTCATAATGGTAAAGCCAGGTTTGTCCCTGCACTGCCAACCCACCCGGATGAATTACCTGATCCTGAATATCCCTATGTATTGATCACCGGTCGTCAGCTTGAGCATTGGCATACTGGCAGTATGACTCGATCAGCAAGTAAGCTGGATCAAATCGAACCATGTGCGACGGTTTCCATGCATCCGGATGATTTGATTGAACTTGGTATTGATTTAACCGGTACAGTCAAAGGGTTTGTATTTTTTCAGATAAATTGTCCGCAGACCTCCCCTTATATGGGGGGGATATGAACCCCCATATGGTTCATAGGCCCTCAAAGCTCGAACTTGAAGGAATGGGTATCAAATGATTTCCCTTGGAGAAGGGGGGATTTGAAGCCCAGTAAGTTTTGTTAGTCCACGTTTTGTCCCCCTTGGGATCCTTAGAAATGGAGGATGGAACTTTCTCATGTTTGCTGTTAAATGCATATTCATCAGCTTTTAATTACTAAGTGAAGCGACAACCCCAAATATTCTGCGCAAAAAAACAATTTTTCAGCATTTGAAACTTGAAGTTGCTTAACTGAATAGGAAATTAGTTGTGCAGGGATATGCAGTTTTGAATGGTGACAAATAAAAAGAAATTGTTTGAATATCTTTTCGTGTTCATCAATCTGTGATCAAGACTAATAGCAATAACAGCCATTTGTCCTGAAATCCAAGTTGACAAGTCGTTTAAGAACGAATTATAAGACATTTTGGTACATACATTATGTCTTTTGGAAAGTAATTCCGACCGTCTAAATGCACTTCATAGATTATTTAACAAAACAGGAAGTTTTTCTGATGAAAATGAGAAGCGTGATTGAAGCTTACAAAGGAAAAAAATAGGTATGGGTGATTTAAACGCAAATTAGGCCGCTGGTATTAGTTTAAACTTGCAATTATGTTCAAACTGTAAAACTTTGTGATTAATTGAAGCTGCTGTAGTAAAGCCCAGGAATGTCTAGCAGTTACCAAGTAAAATTTGCAAGGCATAAAATCTGACAGCATCAGATTCCAGAGGCGGGCATAATATGTGAAAAGAAATCTTTATTAGAAATAAAATGTTTAAAAGCGCACATAAGAGCAGTCCTACATACTATTGAATTTATCTATTTTTTAACAATAAAGCGCCATGTGATTGGAAAAATTCCGTAAATAAAAACTTGTATCAGTAATAGCCTTCGCGTTGTGTTACACAAGTACGCATAACTGGGCAACATAATAATGCTCGAGCTATAAATGCTGCTTGTGTGACATTGATCATGATGACTGAGGATAATGAATTATGTAATGTTAGTCCGTTGTTATAAAGTTATTTTATAGAAAATATAGTTTGGTTACTAAAAGATATCCTACATATCTATCGCAATAAGTCAAACACAAAAACAGTTCCAAAAGCATGATAGAACCCAAAAGGCCTGATACCTTGCCGGGTAGAACAAGGCTTTGAATTTGAAGCCACTTTCGTCGCACAGTTGTCAAAGCCTTACCTAGGTAAGGTATCTATTCCATGTTTGAAGCTTCTACCTCCTCCTAAAATCTGAAAACTGTAAATCTGTAAATCCTAAATCCTAAAATCTGCAAAAGTAGTTTCTAGCAATTAAATAAAAAAAAGACTTAAATGGGCCTCTTCCATCATGAAACTCCCTTCCCGGAATAACTTGACCCAGACTGTTTCAAGCTATTATCGATGGAGGCAATAACAAATATCTCTCCTATCAAAACCTCCTCTAAACAAATAACCCTGCTTACACCCATACTTTATAAATTGGCGACGATAATTGCCACTCCGCGAGCTACTTCGTCCGTTACAACGAGCCACAGGTCGTATATGCGCACGGTGTCCAGCATTCCCTTGAAACGCGGCAGGTCAGGACGACCTTTTGTTCCAATGGTAAGAGCCACGTTGGCTGTCTCGTAGTGTTTGTGTGATGATTCACGGCGGTGGGTTCGCCGGCCATTCACCCACAACTCCACTGCGTCGCCGTCAAACGTCGCCACGACATGATTCCACTGGTGAAGTGTGATTTTCCCCTGCGCCTTATTCGCGCCGGATCCGATGTACATGTAGCAGACTTCGGTGTTGTAGTAGGTCAGCATGTAGCTTCGCAGACCTTCCCCAACAACCGATGCCAGTCCATGTGCTTTGCGTATGGGTTTAATCCACGCTTCAATGGTGACTGGTCCGGTTACCGGGAGACCCGGGCGAAGCTGTGCGTAGTCATCGAAGCCATCCAGATACAGGCAGTATCCGTCGCCGTCACGCTTCCAGCCTGCGCCCTCAAGCTTCAAATCATAACCGCTGCCACTGGAATCATGAGCGGTCGTTCCCTGACCTTCGTCGAAATCCCATTGGGCGATCGGAGCAATCCGCCGCGATGCCTGGGCATCGGTTTGGGGTGAACACGGGCTGGTTTTGGTCATGGATGAATTGTCCGAGTTCCTGCGTTCAAAGGCTTCGATCCGTGACTTCAATGAAGATATTCGCTTTCTTCAATTTTTGGGTGAATTCGGCCAAAACCAACCCTTTTGGATCATCGCCGCCCTACAGGAACAAATTGAACATACCGGAGAAATGGAGTTCGATCTTTTTCGAAAAATCAAAGATCGCTTTCCGCTTCGATTCCTGTTGACGCCCACCCACGTCAAAGATCTGATTGGCAAAAAATTACTCATCAAAGAAGACGGCTATGAGCAAGCCGTACTTAAGTTGCTTGGGAAACTGAGAAAGGCCTTCCCCAAAGCGGCATTGGCTGACCTCCAAGAAATCTACCCGATTCATCCGGCGACCCTCGATTTACTGGAAGAGGTTCGCGATCGCTTTTCTCAGGCACGAGGTATTGTCGGATTTACGCTTGAACAATTGCAAGGTGTTCCCTCGCGAGATCTCCCTCGATTCCTGGATCGCGCCTGGGGCGATTTGCTGACACCCGACGTGATCGTGGACCATTTCCACGATTTGTTTGAGGTGCAGCCCGAGTTCCTGCCGTTGGCGCAAAAGGTTTTTCCTTATTACCGGAAAAATATGGAGAGCTGATTCGACTCCGAACCCCAACGGCAATTCGGTGACAGGCTTATCAAATTATTGGTATTGGCTTATCTTTCGCCTACTCGTGAGGGTGTTTCTGCCGAAGAAGCTTCCTGGTGGTTGCTTTACAAAGTGTCCAGTCTGCAACCGGAAAAGAATGTCGCTGCGGTTCGCCGTTGTCTCGAGATAGTTGCGACGCGTGGTGCCTATGTCCAGGAACAAGACGGTCGTTTTTGTTTGGATCCGGCGGTGGATAATTCTAATTTTTAGCGATTCTCTTTTAGTGACAATTTAGAAACAGAACCTGCAACCTACTTAATAACAGTAAAAATCAAAGTAATTGCTAGCTGTTGAAAATCTTCAGTTAAGAAAACTGGAAGGAAAACGGTTCTTGTCTTATTTTAATTAGACATAAAATACAAACTAGGCAGTTAATCACACAGCTTTACCTTAATTTGCTTCGTATCACTTCACCCTCGTATAATTTCAGCATTACATGTCTGTCAAAGCTTCACTAAATCATAATAATTAGATAATGAAGTGATAAAGATAAACAAGGTATGGAAATTCTTCACTCTTTAAAATAAATAATAAGAAAGATGGTATCATAATCTTTATTAGTAGGGAAAAGAAAGCAAATGATACAACTAAATCAATTAAATTAGAAGTGAGCTACGTTTCCAGGAGGATCACCCATGCGAGATAAAAAGCTGATGAAACTCAATTTATAGTCCCTTTTTCATCTAACAACAGCAAGAAGGTTCATTTTTGGAATACAACACTCGAAGAATTTAAACTAAATTTCATAAAAACGAAACCTTTTATCGTAATTGGGGGCGGAGGAAACCAAAAAGAATATTCTACAAACCTTCCGGAAACGACAAAGCCCATTGTTTTACCGTTTTTACGCTTTTAACCCTTGACTGAAAACTAAATTTTTGTATTTACATGCGCTTTCAATTCACCAAAATGAAGGGGGGGGGGGGGGTATTTTCATAAGCTAGGGGATTTTGTTTTTTCTTTTAATGAACAATACTATATAATGCACTTTTCAGTGAAAATGCCTAAAATATGCTTTAAAACAAAGAAGGGAGGGGGGCGAATGTCCCCTCCAACTGACACCACTTTTAACGTTGAAATTTGCTAAAAATAAGGATTAATACCAAGACGGGACAAAAGAAATCCGTCGTTGGATAGCCTACTGTATGCCCGTATAATGAAGAACTTCTAGAATGATTTCTCCACCAGATAGCTAATACATTAACATCATATACACTTCAATTTTCTCCACTTTTTGCGACAAGGTCAAATTGGGTTGAAACGGTCCACGTTAGCCTTTTCCTCAATCTATTATTGATAAATTTATGCTTGTTAGGTACTTTTGAAGAACTGATAATGTTCCGGTTTCTGAGAAAAAAAAACAAGAAAAAAAACTATCGAACAAACATTGAACTAAATGATAGTATTTGTTTATCTTAATTCTTAGGTAATGATACGCATAACTTGTCTAGGCACCCATTTAATATGCTTGAAAAGCAAACCTCAAACTTATGCAATTCTATTTAGGCCACTATCTCAGTTTCTAGCTTTTAAATCGTTAGAGAAAAACAAAGATAACACAGACTCGCATTTATCCTCTTTATGGAACGAATTCTTCCCAAGGAAACACCCACTTCAAAAGTCATGTACACAAGGTAGCACACGACAAACGTGGTGGAAACTACCACAGAATGAAGGTTACCATGCATGATGTAGCAACTTGTGGGAGAAAATGGCAAATCGGGTGGTAGAGAGCCCACGCCTTTCGATCTCCAAATACACCCGACGAAAATTTTGAAATAGGCATTTCGTTAAGAATAGTTTAAAGATCATATAAATACCCCGAGGTCGACAAAAACCCCAGGGCCCGGGGGTGGGTCTTGTAAGATATGCCCTGAAGGCATTTATGGTTTTTATAGAAGAAGTGCTCTTATAAACTCTAGGGAGGGCTCCTTTGAATAGAAATCGAAAATTCTAGTTCACTTTTTATGAGACAAAAGAGATCAGTGGGCAACCAGCCCCCCGCGCCCTTCTTCTCCAAACCAATCGAATAAGAATGTTGAGATAGCCATTTTATTAAAAATAGTTCAATGATCTTGTAACAAAAACTCCGGGTCAACACACCCCTCCGCCAGGGCCTGGGACAGGCGCTGTAAGTTGTGCCCTGGGGGCATATAAGGTTCTTATAAAAAGGATGCTTTTATAAAGTTCAGAGAGGGCTCTTTGGATTGAAAATTGAAAGTTCTAATTCATTTTTTAAGAGTCAAAAGAGATCAGAGGGCCAGTAACCCCCCATATCCTTTTTACACAAACCCGTCCGACAAAATTTTTGGGATAACCATTTTGTTAAAAATAGTTCAAACATTAGATGATAAAACTCCGGGGTTAAAAAAATCCCCCATGGCCCTTGGGCACCCGTTGTAAGTTATGCCCTGGGGACATGTATGGTTCTTATAGAAGGGATACTCGTATAAACTTCAGAGAGGACTCATTTGATTTGGAATTGAAAAATTCAAATTGACTTTTAAGAGTCAAAGAGATTATTGGTCGACTAGCCACCCCCACGCCCTTTTCCTAAAATACACCCGACAAAAATTTTTAAACAGCTATTTTCTTAAAAATAGTTCAAAGATCATGTAACAAAATTTGGGGTACACTTTCCCAGGACCTGGCGACAGGCGCTAAAAGTTATTTTGTGGGGGCATATATGACTCTTATAGAAGGGATACTCGTATAAACTTCAGAGAAGACTTATTGATTGGAAATTGAAAGTTGTAATTCACTGTTTAAGGGTCAAAATATATCAGAGGGAAACTAGCCCACCCGCGCCCTTCTTCTCCTAACCTTATCGATAAAAATTTTGAGATAGCCATTTTGTTTAAATAGTTCAAACATCAGATAATAAAACTCCGGGGTCGACACAGCCCCCAGGGTCCGAGGGCAGGCGTTATACGTTACACACTGGGGACGTGTATGGTTCTTGCAGAAGCTAAATGATGCTCAATGATGAAATAATGAAAATGATGCTCATATAATCTTTGGAGAGAGCTCATTCAGTGGAAATTGAAAATTCTAGTTCACTTTTTAAGATTCAAAAGAGATCGAAGGGCAACTTGCCCCTCCCTACGCTCTTTTTATTGGCTTATTTTATTGGAAATTGAAAGATCTAGTTTTTATCAGTAAATCTATTTATACCACCATCCTAGTTTTAATATACTTGCATATTGTACTTGCTTGTAATGTGCTTGCATATAATGTACTTTACATTTTTGGTAAATGACACAACTTCTTTTCTGCTGAAACTGAATCAGGTTATTGTTTCTAAGACAGAGTGCATTTGAACATGTTTTACAAGGGAGTTTCTTAGAAAACACACTTTAAACTTAAGTTAACTATTGTCTGCGGTTTGCCTCTTTTTACGTTGTAGTTACTGCTGCAACAATGATTCAGAAAGCGAGTACGCCTATTTGCTAGGGGATGCCAACATTTTCTTCATTCTTCAGGATGGTTGATTCTACACCAAGGCATATCTGAGTCGCCTCAAACGCCACTTTACATTGGCTCCCAAACGGAAGTTGAAGACGAGAAGACCTCGTAACACTTTGCGTCGAACATACCAGTCTGATCTGCGCAGTATCCATGCTTCTCTTCAACCCGATTGGGAAGACATATACGCAGCTGCCCAATTCAGAAAAGATTGGCGAAGTCTTGTGGATGCCCTGGGTGCCTCTGGCAGCTCAGGCGGGGATATAAGGTCTACGGTAAGGCATGCTTCTCTACGATAAAAATTATGCTTCAATGATTTGTCCAAAGTTTGTTAGCGATACTTGGGACGCAAGAAACTGGCATTACTATCTATTTTTGGTGAAACCATCTATAACGAACTAGTTTGTAGCCTCTAAGAACTGTCAAAGCACCAAGGGTCCTGTGGTAGAGCAGATTAAGAAGGTTTTGCGATTAAGATGTTTCATCATTAGTACAGCAGACCTTTTAAATAGCTTCAATTGTAATTGAAAGTGACGATCACCTTCAAGAAGAAGTAGGGAACTATCAAATTGTCTTGAATTTAATATAAAAAGATTCCCTAAAGAAATGCATAAAAGAAATAACCTAATAGAATCAAAGAACACTTCTTAGCATGGCAATATAGGTAAATAGTGTAAAAAACAAAACCATGCCCTGGAGGTATCCCTGATAATAAGCTAAAAATACTAAGACCAGTACTATGATTAGCCAGTAGAATAAATAATGAAAGAGTTAGATTGAGTGTTAGCAAATTATAATATTCTATTAAGATGTCATTTCTAATTCTGTTAAAGTTTTCGTAAAGATTTCTGAAAAATAACGTCCTATCACAAGTAATCAAAGCAATCACATCACGCAGCATCTATTCTAGGAAATATAAGGATTCCAATTACAGTTTGCAGGCCTGCCCAAACTTGTGACGTAATTCTTGTGACGCTATTATATGGAGCCACCTCCACAATAATCCAAAAAAGAAGAAGAAGAAGTTTACGTACCAAAGACATCAAAACAAACTTCTTTTCTTGTTTCTTGGACCCTTCTTAGGTCTAGTTTTGTCAGGAAACGGCCATTTCCTAAGATTTTTCCTTTTGTTGTGTCAAAATTACGAAGGCTTTATGCCCTACCTTGACATAACTTTTCACCTGCAAATTCAAACATTTGTAATACGATGATTCCTGAAGACAAGTACAATTTTAAAGAAAGACTACACGTTCTTAAGGAGCTCCACACAACATATTTTTAACATATTAAATAAAAAAAACAAGTTTTTTTAACTGAAAGTAAGGAGCGACATTAAAACTTAAAATTTTTTAAATAAGTTAAATAAGTAAGTTGAACAAATTCTAGACACTTCGATATACCAGGAATTCTTCATTGATTACTGAGGCTGAAGGGCGGAAAAACGTAACAAAACTTTCAAGCTAGATGCGCCCTTTAGTATTTCCGTGACCCTTTTTTATTATAATATTATTTTTTAAATAATACCAAAGCAAACCAGATAACTTTGTGAATCACTTTTGTGAAAATTACAGCTATTATGTTTGTCAGCAGCTCGTGAGATATTCCCAGTTAATTCGTTCGAATGCCGATCTAAAAGAGAATGCTTCTAGTTACAAAAGAAAATGAAAAGCAACCTTTTTTAGATCGCCTAGTTCAAATTTTTCTGAACATTAATAGAAAAAGAAATTTGTTGAAAACATTCCGTTTCCCTTCTCCTAATACACTCATTTCAATAAATTGGCATAAGTAGTCAGGTCTCAGATAACTACGATATAGATCAAACAAAATAAAAAAGAATAAGAAGGAAAATTAAGCCCTACATTCTGTCGCATAGAAAAAATATTCAGAAAGAGATAATGGAAAATTCCACATTTAAAAAAAAAAATTATTCAAAAAATTTCTAAAATTCATAATTTGCACAATTAATAGCAACATAATCATCACTAATCTAGACATGATTATAGTATTAACATTACAATATTGGATTTACACTTTCGTTTACACATGAAAGAGTTTGTGATTATATCTATTTTTTAAATTGTCAATACAATTTTTTGAAAAAGCACAGGGGCGTAGATACAAAAGAAAGAAATAATAGGGCCGGGCTTTCTTTTTTACATGTTTTAAAAGTGAATTTCTTAATTACGAATTTTGCCGAGAATTGTATTTGGAAAAAGGAGTCCATTGGAAACTTAAAATTTACATACCTTTTATAACAAAAATTCTTCAATCCACTAACAAGCCCCATCGTTGAATTGACCTTTCCTGCTGGCTCTGTAAATAAGAAGAACCCTATAAGGATGATTTAGATTTCTCTATATTTGAAGATCAATCTAAAAGTGATATCAGTATCCTTTTGGCTTGCTCACTCATCGAGAGCTTAGCTCCCTGGCAACAGTTTTCTCCTCATGCTTTTAACTATTATTCCTAAAATCAATTTATAAGGTAAAAACTTTATTTTTTCTTTCAACAGGCAATAATAGTACGCAGCTCTGTTATGGAATTGTCCCAAACCTTAAGCTTCTTGCATTAATGATTGAAAAACCAACAGCAATTTATATCCACATTATAAAGGTGTCAGAAACAAAAAGGTTCATTCCCCCCTCCTCTCTTGAAGTTTATACAATAGCACAAAACGAGTCGTCCAGTTGTAATTTGTTATATATTCAATTTTAAATTATGTTGTAAAATGCCCCCTTTTTGAAATTAATTAAAATAATTGACAGAATAAGTGAGGTTCAGAAATTGCGGAGATTTGATTTCACAAATTCGAATAAAAACGGTTTCTAAGTCTGGCGTAAAATTATTGTCTTTTTACCTTTACGAAAAGAGGATTTCCAAGAAGTGGCCACGGTATCGGGGCGCATCACGCCACCCGACAGATTGTTGGGATCCACATTGAAAGGCCGAATTACCCGCGAATCCTTGGCAGTGATGAACTGGAAATGGCTCAACCCCAAAGTTTGGCTGCCGTCACCGGAAGCATTGCGCACGCTGACGTGTTCGTAGACCACGTTGCTGCCGCCCATGTTGTAGTAAGGATGCTCTTCCGGGCGAACCACACGGAAATCTTTGCCGTCTTCACCACCGGTACTGAGCGGCGGCTCGGCAAAGAGCACACCACTCTCAAAACCGGATGACGGTTCCCCTTGCAACCAGGTTTGCGGATCGGTGTAGTAGTACTCGGTGCGGTAGGCATCGCCACCACCGCTTTCGGAAACGGTCAACTGCTTGACCCGCAATCCGCCGCCGAGCCGAACCGCAAACCCACCGTCCTTGCGTTGCAAGGGGTAGTCGCCATTAGGATCTTCGGGAAAATAAAAAACTTCGATACCTAAAACGTTGTGAGGGGCCGGTTCGCCCACATCGCCCAGAAAATGATCTTCGTGGACCAACCAGATCAAGAACTCCTCCAGAGCCTTGCTGGGTAGAATCCGACCGGTCGCCCGATTCCTCGGTACAATAAAATGGCGTGTCAGTTCGCGATTGGTGGTGGCATCGTCCGTATAGCGGCCCACAAGAATCATGTCCTTTGCCCAATCACCGGATGCCTGTGCCGGGAAATTGAGGGTGTTGGTGAACTGATTTCGCAAATTGTCGAGGCTTAATCCATCGGCCACGAATTGATCGATCATCGGCTGAATCTGTGGGTGCAGCAACCATTCCTGAGCCATGCCCGGGCCAATGACGCGGTAATCCGTGGCCAAGCGGTCCTGAACATAAGCGTAGCGATCGACTTCGTAATCAATTTTGATTTCAGTGCCAACCGGCGTGGTGATGGACCGCAGACTCCATAGAGCTTGGACGGGGTTCCCTTCCATTTGAAGATCGTTGGTTGGGTCGACCGTGCTGATCCACTGGGTACTCAAAGGCGAATAAAAACCCCAGGGATCCTGGTTGAAATGCTCGTTGCGGTTCGGCACTGGATAGTTGGCGTCGATGTAGTAATCAAAGCGATAGCCGGGCCCCATTTTGACGCCGCTGGAAGCATAAAAATCGACACCTTGCAGGGTCAGCGTACCCTTACCGACCTCGTCCGAAGAATTGACCGTCAACTTGCGCAATGGATAAGACTCATCGTAAAGAAACTGGGTCTTGGCCAGATAGTTGGTCGCGGCGTCGTAGGCATGGGGATCCATCATGCCCGTGGGCATTGCACCGTTGTTGGTCACAGCCTCGTGATGCAGGGCATCGAAATCAGAGCGGTGAAATAACCGGACCGAAGCGAGTTTGGCCATGCGGTTGGTCAAGTCAGGAAAATGCACCTCGCGCATTCGGGGCAAAAAAGTGTTGTTCGAGTGGTCATCATCATTGTGATCAAAAAATTCGTTGGGCAGGTTCAAGACTTCGAAGAGCGCACCTTTCGACCGAGGCAGCCCACCAGAAATACAAAAACTTAAACAAAGCACAACAGGTATATTTGAAGTATTTTTCCGAAGGAGTAAATATAAAAGATCAATTATCTTGGGATTTAATCCCAATAGTAGGGGAGCTTGCTTCTCGTCTATTCGGTTTGTCCACCGAAGAAGATTTAAATATATTAAGAGATAATGTTAAAAGGCTCAACACAGCCATGAATACAACAGTACAGGTACAAAAAAAACAAGCAAGTGTCGCCAACTATCAAAAAGAAAAGACCAGCAGGCTTAGCACGCTGCAGTGGAAGAGATAGGCCATATTATTTTATTTAGGAGCTGTGTCCCTTATTACAAGATTGAATCTGATATTCGACAATCTTGGGCTAAATGAAGCCGAAATCGACACATTGATGATCCTTTTTTTGATTGTTGGAAATATTTGGAAGATTGCAGCAGGAATTTTGGCTGATAAGAAGAAAAACCTGAAAATCTAATTGTGGTGATGCTCCTCATAAGTTCCATTGCACTTTCTGTGCCCTTCTTTCTTGGTGCCTTGCATTGCTCGCCTTGTGTTCAATTTTGCGATCCATGCAATCTATGCGAGAATTCAAACAATGTGACCGCAGATGTTCATAACCACCTATCAGCTGACTCCACAAAATTTTGGACAATATCACTCATCAGTGGAATTATCGGATGTGCATTTTCATCTGTTCAGGTCCTGTCGGATTGCTGGGCACTGAAGACTCTGAGAGAAGAAACACCTCAAGGCCAAGATAGTTTAATTTGGAAGAAATTTTGCTACATGAAGGCTATTGCAGCAATTGGAGGCTTTTTAGCCATGTTAGTGAAACAAGCCGACTCAAGCTACTCCAGTCATGCATTCACAAAATTATTACCATATATGATAGTCTCCGTTTTCGTTATGGTTGATCTCTTTGTTTTATGGTGCTCCTTTCAAGAACGCATACCACTGGCTGATGGCATTCAAAAAGATCGGGAGCAGACGGATTCCATCAACCAGGGTGTGAACAGCTACTCATGTGGAGTATTCCGAAACATCAAAGACATCTGGGTGGGCAGCGCAAATATCTGCTTGTTTTTGGTACCCATGATGTTAGCTGGGTTTGGCAGAGGGCATGCGTCACGTCAATTTCCAAGGATTTTGGAAGAAATGCTCATTGTAAGATGCGAATTTCCTGGGTCATTCAAAACAACTCGCTATGTTCGATTAGTATTCCAGTACATGCTTGGAGAAGGCGTTTCGTTTGTGTTGTCTGGTTTAATAATCCTACAGGCCGCGCCAAATGTTACGGAAACTGAATGCACCCCAATGACAGAAGTGGAAGAAACATTCCCCACGTCAAACCCCACGACTACTGACCCACAATCAATAGAGTTAGACACCTCAATGTCAGAAATTACTACAGAAACTATCCCTAGTGTATTGATAAAACAACAACGATGAAATTTTAATAACAGTAAGGCAACCATACAGATCCACTACTTGGATATGGACTTCTACAAAAAAAGAAAGAATACAAGTTAGATGGCAAATCCCTGTTCCCCTTTTGCTAATATATTTTGGAGAATGTAAATCCCATGAGAAAATTTGAGGCACAATATTGGATCGAAAAAGATAGAAAGCTATTTGACTTACATCATACAGGCAATTTCAGATTAATTTGGAATACTGTAAAGGGGTGCAAATATGCTTAGGGTAGTTTTAAGAAACAAGTTCCCAGGAAATTTGGTCCCAAGAGGGCTAATGTAAATAAGAGGTGGTTGTGTAATCCGAGGCAAGTGGTACAGTAGTGCCAATTCTTCCAAATATAGACAGAGGAGGGCAAGGATTTTTCCGAAATTTTTTAAATGAAGGTTTAAAAAAGGTATTTTGCAAAATCAAGGGATATTCGCTCAAATCGGGAGCATAAGTTTGGTGCAGACGTAAAGACACAAAAAATAGAATAGTATGTTCGATTTGGGGCGGGGTCAGAATTGACCAGGGGTTATTTTAGGCATTGAATTTGTGTTGATCTGACAATTATGACTTATGACTCTTATAAACGAATAGACTGGAGCCGGATAATCTAGTGTCTATCATGAAGGTGTGGTTTAGGTGGCTCTGATATTTCCTCTGAATATGCAAAGAAGAAAATTAGTTCCGTAACGAGTCTGTAAGTGGATGGACCAGATTAAGATTAGATGAGGTTGCAAAAAAAAACTATTTTAAAGTTTCGGGTGTTTCTTTGGAAATGGCCAAAATAGAAGATTTTCACAGGGCGGAAAAGATGATGAATTTTTGTCAGTATTTTGGCCTCAAGTAAGTTGAGGCTATGGTAATGTTTTAGCGGACGATTTTCAATCACTTCGTTCGTAAAAGTTGGTGTTTGAGATCTTGTGCTTAAACCCAATTTCTAAAATTAGTCTTCTTAATCTTTTGGAAAACAACTTTTCGAAGAAGAATAAAGGGCGAAATTAAAGCCTAAAACGAGTGGAATGAAAGTCTTGTAATTTGAAAGGAATAGAAATTGATATAAACGAATATATGAAAACAAAAACGAAAAGAAATTCAAATTAAATTTTTAAGTAAAAACTGTCTGAAGAACAGTTTTTCTTCGTTCATTATAACTCTGTAAATTAAATACTGCTTCAAATCATGCAGGCAATTTAAGAAACTCCCAGTAATTCTTTTTTTATGTTTAATAACAGCTTCTTTTTAACTAAATAATGTTCTAGAATATTCAACCAAAACTGGAGCTTCTCTGGGAATTTATCTGTCAACACCGATTCCAGGTTCAAATTCGTTTACTTTTCAATCACATACGTATAACATACTAATATACAAATATCTGACAAAGAGACCAGTTCGTTTTATGCAGATAAAACAACTAAAGGAACAAATAAGCTAATAAACAGACAATCAGTGAAAGAAAGACATGACAAAGAACAAAGAGAAAAAATATAACAGACATAAGGCTAATTACTCACCACTCCACAGCAGACACCCCACCCGACGACGTACATTTTTTTTACCAGTAACAGGACAACAAGAAGAAAATCAAGGCCCGAGTATCCCCCCCCCAAAAAAAAAAAAAAATCTTGATCGTAAGTCAAGTCATTAAATTTATATTTCAAATCCACTCTTCTCGATGATATTATTATTATTATTATTATTATTATTATTATTATTATTATTATTATTATTATCATTATTATTTTTTATAACAGAAATAACGAATGCCTTAATAAGAAACTTTTATCGTGGTAAGAGGCATCTCGTATTCCATTCCAGAATGTCTTTTTGTAAGCGATTACCGAGAATGTGTTTTGCCAAAGATAATGGTATATTGAGGTTTAACAAACTATTATTTTTAATATTATCTAATCTAAATCACAGCTGGTGTTATTGTTTAGCCAGGTATCTCTTCTGAGCATCAAACCGCTACCAGCAGCCTCAGATATTCAGCACATATCGAAGAATCCTAGATGCTTTGAAGAGTCCCAAATGACATGGCAGGGCTGATGATATTAAGCCAGTCTATGAAACTCTCCGAGGTGATACCTAGTGCCACAATGATAATTCCCATTTCACTTCCTGGTCTCTGTTTACTTTCTTCCCCTCTTTTTCTTGTACCCTTGTGTCAAAGGACAAGCATCATCTATGATCAACATCGGTTATGTTTATCAAGAACAACAATGTCAGGGTTATTACGTATTGTTCCTTACGCAATTTTTTATATGGTTGCATCTTAAAATCCCAAATCATCTTAACCTGATCATTCTCTGTCACTGCTGCTGGTGTGTGCTCATTCCACATCTCAATAGGGTAAATTATGTAGCTTGCACAGTTCCCAGTGTATAACATTGGCAATTGCATCGTGTATCCGCCTCTTATACTTTTTCTGGGCTAACTGTTTGCACTCCGACACGATATATGCCACTGTTCCCTCGTGCTCTTTACATTTTCTGCAAAGCGGGCTTTCATCTGTCCTGTCGATATAGTGTTTTGTCGACTTTCTTCTAAGAGCTTGCTCCTGAACGGCGTATAGTGTTCCCTCTCTTGCTTTCATTAGATCCGCAAATTTTAAACCAATTCCATGTCCTGTTATCTGCCTTGTTAAAGAAAACAATATGCAGATTTTTTAAATTAAAGTTTTTTTTCTTTCCATTATTATTTCCTTTTTTGACCTGCCATGGCTCACAACTTCTTCCCTCATGACAGCGTGTTCGTCGCTTTCAGATGATTACTTGCACAAGCAGCTTTTTTCTATAAGGACACAATCCTCAAAAATTATTAGACCACTTCTACCCTCAGATCTCTTGAGGTATAATCCGTCAACATCGCCCTTTTTGCGAAACATGCTGGAGATGATTAGCTTTTTCCTAGCTTTTCTATCTAGATCTTTCAACGCATTAATTCTCCTATTTAGTATTCCAGCTTTATACTGCCGACAGTTGATAGCACTTACTACATTTCTCCTAATACACTTGATCTTGTAACAAATGATGGCGGGAAAATTCATCATAACTTCGGTCAATAAAATAAAAAGACCTTTTTAAAAAATATGACTTTTAAAGCCTAAAATGCTTATATCTTTGGTCTTTTATTGCCTTATGCTATATAAAAATTTTATTCAATTACTGGGTGGACTTATTTTAAATGATCAAAAAATTGCTGAAATGAAAACAGGTGAAGGAAAAACACTTGTAGCTACTTTACCAGCGTTTTTAAATGCATTGACAAAAAAAGGTGTTCATATTGTAACTGTAAATGATTATTTAGCCAATCGAGATCAAGTTTCTATGGGTCAAATTTATCGATTTTTAGGATTAGATACAGGTTTGATTCAGGCTGGAATGATACCTTCAGAGCGAAGAGAAAACTATAATGCTGATATAACTTATGTAACAAATTATGAAGTAACCTTTGATTTTCTTCGTGATAATATGGTCGCAAGTTTAACAGATGTTGTTTTAAGACCGTTTAATTATTGTATAATTGATGAGGTTGATTCTATTTTAATTGATGAAGCTCAAACACCATTGATTCTTTCAAATAATATTCAAACTCCTATTGATAAATATATTGTTGCAGCAGAAATTACGGATTATTTAGAACTTAATATTCATTATAGAATTGATGAAAAAAATAAAAATATTATTTTAACAGAAAAGGGAAGTAAGCAAATCGAAAAAATTTTAAGCATTCAAGATTTATATGATCCAAAAGATCCGTGGATCCCATATATTAATAATGCATTAAAAGCTAATGCTTTATTCTTTAATAATGTTCATTATATTGTTCAAAAGAATCGGATAATTATTGTGGATGAATTTACTGGTCGAATTATGCCTGATCGGCGATGGGGAGATGGATTGCATCAAGCTATTGAAGCGAAAGAAAAATTACCGATTCGTCAAAAAACAGAAACAGTTGCCTCTATTACATATCAAAATTTCTTTCTCTTATATCCAAAATTATCTGGAATGACAGGAACTGGAAAAACAGCGGAAATCGAATTTGAAAAGATTTACAATTTATCAGTAGATGAAATTCCAACAGCAAGCCCAAATAAAAGAAAAGATTTACCAGATTTAATATATAAAGATCAATTTTCAAAATGGAATGCAATTGCTCAAACATGCAATAAAATTTCTTCTACTGGACAACCAATTTTAATTGGAACAACAACGGTAGAAAAATCAGAACTGCTTGCACAGTTATTAAGTGAATATAAATTATCATATCAGATCTTAAATGCAAAACCTGAGAATGTTAGACGAGAATCTGAAATTGTTGCACAGGCTGGCCAAAAAAACAGCGTAACAATTGCTACAAATATGGCAGGTCGTGGGACAGATATTATTTTAGGTGGTAATATTAATTTTAAAACTCAAAAACAATTATATGATATTTTAACATTAGCAAAAAATTATAAACTTTTAAAAACTTCAAATTTTTTAAAATTATCATTATTAAAGCAATTTAAAGGAAATTCTCAAAGATTTTTTAGTGTTCTATTATCATTAGTGAATGATCATACATTTTTAAAATTATCCGATTTGGATATTCTTCGAGTTTTAAGAGACAATGATCGTATTTCAATTCCCCTTCTCTCATATCAATGTTCAGTTCGATTTTTGATTACTGAATTAATTTCTTATAACAAAAAATATTCGTTTACACTGGAATTAATCATTTAAACCTAATGAAAAAATCTCCATTAGCATTTCTTCTGATGACTCCTAGCAATTAAGGCCTGCTTGGTACACTGTGCCAGCTGCTCCCCTATCCCCCGATGACACAATTCTATTGCAAATTATCATACTTAAGGGTTTTTCAAGCCTTTTCCCTCAAAATAAATTTACAAACTTAAAAATGACAATTTTTTTATTTGAACAGCGGAAACTTGCCATTTCATTGCTAGATTGCGATTTTGCATGACAGTTCCAAGCCTGTGAAACTCAATTGCTGACAAACAACATCTTTTAGTAAGCATTATCAGATATATGATATGTTTTTGGGCATTTTCATGCAAAAATATTCGTTTACACAAGAATCAATCGTTGAAATTAAATGAAAAAATCCTAATAGCGTTTCTTTTGAAGACATCTAGCAATAGAGGTAGGCCCGGGACAATATAGCATCTCCGACAGCACCCTTCTGGCACACATTATCAAACCTAACGATTTTTCAAGCTTTTCCCCTCAAAATTAATTCATCATCTAAAAATGACCATTTTTTTATTTTAACAGTGGAAACTGGAAATTTCACCGCTAGATTACGATGTTCCATGACAATTCAAACCCTGTGCCACTCAATGGCTGACCAACAACATCCTCTAGTAAGCATGTTCACACATAAAACATTTTCCCGGCTTTTTTATGCAAAGATATTCGTTTACACAAGAATCAATCCTTTAAAATTAATGAAAAACCCCATTAGAGTTTCTTCTGATGACTCTTCACAATGAAGGTCAGCGTGGCACAATGTACCACCCCTGATAAAACCCTTCTGGCATACATTATCACACCTAAGGATTTTCCAAGCTTTTTCCCAAAAATAATTTATAAACTAAGAAATTACCATTGTTTTTTATTTGAACAGTGGAAAATTGTCATTTTATTGCTAGATTGCGATGTTCCATGGCAATTTGAAGACCCTGACACTCAATAGGTGACAAACGACATTCTCTAGCATGCGTTATCCCACATATGACATTTTTTCGGGGGTTGTCCTGCAAAAATATTCGTTTACACTAGAATCGATCATTTAAACTTACTGAAAAAAAAAATCCCCATTAGTATTTTTTCTGATAACTCTTGGCAATTGACACCAGCATGGCACAACTTACCAGCCCTAATCCCCCCCATGAAGACACCCTTCTGGCATATATTATCAAACTTAAGGGTTTTTCAAGCTCTTACTGTCAAAATAGATTTATAAACTAAAAAAAGACCCTTGTTTTTATTTGAACAGTGGAAACTTGCCATTTCATTTCTAGGTTGCGTTGTTCCATGGTAATTACTAGCCCAAGACACTTAAGGGGTGACAAAGTACATCCTCTAGCATTCAGTATCGCACATATCACATGTTTTCGATGATTTTCCTGCACAAATACTCATTTACACTAAAATCGATCATTCAAACTTAATGAAAATAAATCCCCATCAGCGTTTCTTCTGATAACTCCTAGCATTTGAGACTAGCTAGAGAAGAACGTGGTAATCTGTGGCGATTCTTAAAAGGTATAATAACAGACTCCTACAAAACAAAGCATCACAAAATAAACGTTCAGTCATGAGAAAAACATGTTTCTTTACCTATGGAAATCTATAGAAAGAGAGGAGATTGGGCAAATCTTGACATTTGAAAGAAGTATCAAGTAGGCATTCAGGAAATGAGAATAACTTTTACTCCTTCCTGCTCAGATATGACAATAGTCACACATGTTTACTTACAAATTACAATGATTCCACTGTTACATACTATTTTATGTCCAATATAAGCTATCAAAATGGTGTAGAGGCCTAGACTCCCAAACTCAGTGTGAAGGAAGCCTTGCATCATCTTTGATGAGTGCACAAAACAACTATGTACCTCTGAAAAGGACAGCACTAATTTACTTGAGCATAACATTTCTATCTTCCATAGTAGCACAAGTTATTGTATATTGTTGTAGCAATGGTCTCAAATCTTTTAAAAGATTCCAATGTCATCAGAGTGCAACATCATATTGACTAAGAGAGAGCAGTTACGCTAAAACACTCTATGCACTACCACAAGTCAGAAGCTCTGCTTGCTTTTAAGTCTGTACCATAACACAACATGTTTTTTCCAAACTTTTACCAATCATATGAGATGATGATACAGCAATATGCGAGTTGAAATGGTAGAACAATGCATGCCTTTCCTGGTCATATGCAATTCCAGAAATAAACATACTAGAGTCAAGTCCTTTACTAAGAAAAGGGTACACTCAAGATATTTATGGGTTATGAAAGTATTATCACACTACACATTTCCATTATTTTCAGAGTGGGTAAAAGAGTCTGTCTTTAGGCTAACTGGAAAAATATAATGGGATCAAAGGAAATACTTCTGACAGTAGGATAAGAAGGGGAAATAAAAAATGACCATTAATTATTTAAATGATTTACATTATTATCAATATCAATTTACTTCAGCTAGGATATTGCACTTACAAAGATTTCATGGACAGTATCCTCAAGTCCTCCAATATCTTTCCATGAAATATCAAGGTGTGTTGTGTTTACTAACTGAGTAGCTATTGACATCTCATATTCAGAAAGCTGAAAAAGACAAATGGAAATCATTCAAGTTGAATCAAATTTAAATTGTTATTGAATTGTTCTCACTCAATTTGATGATGATGATGTAATGATGATGATGATGTAATGATGATGTTGATGATGATTATTATCATCATGATGATGATACAAATTTACACTGTGCACTCCATCCTAAGAGGAGTTTCAGCAACATGGATGTACAACTGTACCTGTACACACGGGACTTAAAGCAATTGATGGCATTAAAGAGGGAAAACTGGGTAGGTTCCCGAAGCCCCACACCCTTCCTGGGTCTTGACACATATTGCAACAAAAATTCATATGTATATTAGCATATTACATGCAAAATGGGTAATAGAATGAGTTTTAAATATGATAATTATAAAATATTTCATGTGACTGCACACCATACCCATAATCTATAGAAATTGTGTAATGAAAGTGTGAGCAAAATGAATGAATTTTTAGAGGTTTTACGAGTTCAGGGTGCTAAAATAGGCTTGAAAATTAATTTTAAGAAGACTAAGTCACTAAGGCTAGGAATAAGTGAAGATGAAAGGGTAACGTTGGGTAACGAAAGGGTTGATCAGGTGGGCAGTTACACTTACCTTGGCAGTATTATTAGTAAAGATGGTGGGAGCAGTGAAGATGGTAAAAGTAGAACAGCCTCAGGGTGTTGTTTCACACTTAATAAAAGTTTAGAAGAATAGGAAGATAAGTCTGCAAACCAAGATTACAATATTGGAAGGTTCAGTGATGACAGTAGTCAAATATGTGGCTCTGAAGCATGGGCGCTCCAGAAAGTGGATGAAGATTTACTACATGTATTTCAGAGAAACTGCCTACGGACTGTTCTGGGTACCGTACTGACCGTATTCCAGACAGTAGGATGCACCAAAAACTGGCTCAATCCCATTTTCTAGGGCTATAATGAAAGAAAGGTTGAGATGGTTATGGCACGTTCTGTGGATGAAGAATGTCAGATAGCCAAAGATTGTCCTTTTCGACCAACTGTCTAGGGCTAAACGGAAAGTAGGTCGTCCTTGTTTGGGGTGGGAGGATGTCATAAAGAAAGATTTAAAGGAAATGGGAATTTCCTGGGAGGTTGTAATGTGAGAGGTTTTAAATAGATTGGGAGAGAGGAGGAGTGTGCATCGCTGTGTTGGCCTCAAGCGGCTTTTTGCTGTGATGAGTAGTTAGTAGTAGAAGTAGCAGTAGTAATATCCCTTTCAAGGTTAAACGGGCCCTCCTATCGATATATCAATGACAGTACTTCTCGAAAACTCTTTACTTAACCTCCCAGGGTTCGGGGAAAAAATGATTTCACACAGTTGGAGAAAATAACTCGCTTTTAATTTCCGAATGTCAACTCTGACAAAACATGTATCTACGATTTCTATATGTGAACTCTCTAAACGGACTAACTACAAAGTCACTGGTTTAACACCAAGGAACCTGGTGTGGGAGAATGACCCTGACCAATCCTATAAATGAGGGCTTTAAATTCACAAGCTGTTTTTTAATAACATTATGTATCAATGGCCAAAGTCAGACAAGACAGAAATAAATTTTAGACCTTAAGTTTACTTCGTAAGAGATTACCGGCTTGGAAATGATAGTTTTGCCTGTCCTTCGAAACTAAACAAATTTAATGAAGAGGGAAACGGGTCATTTATCTTAAAAGAAAAGGGGGAAAGCCCCAACTACTACTAACAATTTACTATAGCACCAAGTCACCTGTGGCCAACACAGATGCACACTCTCCTCCTCTAACTCAAATTATTTAAAGCTTTTCTCTTTACTCCCTCCCAGGAAGTTCATTGAAATCTTTCCGACTTCTTCTCACCCCATTCGCCGTTTGACTCTATGCCAAAAAAGGAAGATCTTTGGCAGTTTCTTATCTTTCATCAGCAAAACCTGTCCTAGTCATCTCAGCCTTTCTGTCATTATAGCCCTAAAACATGGAATTCAGTAGCCAGCATTGTAAAGATGAATTACCCCTACCCTAGATAAAAATACGTTTATGTAAAACATTCAACACCAGCAAAACAGGAAAAAGTGAAAAGATAGCATACTCATACCCAGCACAGGTGTGTCTTTTGGTACTTCAATTTTTGATTTTCCACCCTCAATCTTTTTAACTCTGGTGAAATATTCTCATCATCTTCACTTGGTGGAGCATAGATCTTATTCTTGAGGTTCTCAATTTCATTTTTAAGTGACTCAATCTCAGCCTCCTACAAAAGTATAGAAAAAAATATACATAAGTTTAACATTTCCATCACAATCAGGTTGACTGTTTGGGGCAGTCCATAGCATGCACGTGATGCAGGTATACCAAAGCCGATCTTGTGTTCACTAGTGATTCTTTGAACAGAACTTGCTTTGCAAGGTGATCATCTGACATTCTAAGCATATGCCCAAACTAGCCTTCTGCTACTGATGACCTGGGGTATTTCATGGGAAAAGAACCTTCTCGCATCTTTACTTGTGGCCCTGTCTCTGTATCTCTCACCTAGGATTTCTCTGCAGCACAGGTGCTCAAAGACAGAATGATTGCAAGAAGCACAGTTTTCTTGAGACTCAAGGTATTGCATGCCTTCAAATGCACTGATTTCACAGCAGCATTAAAAAATATGTACAATTGTCTTGAAAGAGACAAGACCTTCTGTTCCATAGTGTCTTTTTCAGACCATTGAAGGTACTATGTGCAGCTTCCATTCAGATTGATACTTTCCTAGAGGCCTTCCCTCCTGGCTACTAAGCTCGCATAAATACTTCAAGATGTCAAAACCTCTGTAAGAGCTCCTGATATGTGTAACAAACAAGAGTAGTGAATAATTTTTGTATTTTCTGTGTTGAACTGTACAGCAACTCTAGCAGATGTAGATAGTAGATGGTCCACCATTGCTTGTATGCCTAATTCTGATTTAGCAAGAAGGGTTATGAAACCTGCATAAACTAAATTTGAGAGGTTAGTGTCCATTTTTGTTAAAGGAGCAAGGAATTGTGTCCATCAAAGGCTTCCTTTAATACCTATTCTGTTGCTACATTAAAAAGGAGAGGAAAGAAGATGAACCCTTGTCTCACTTGGGATATCTCTAATGCACTGCATTTGCTCTTGTAGGTATATACTCACAACAACTCTTCTTATAGAGGCACTTTATGATATTATGATGTACCCTGTGAACATCCCAGGACCAATAATTATAGATTTTGTGAATACTGTCGGAATTTATAACCTTATTATATAATATAATTTATTACTGTGTAATAAAAAATCTAAGGATTTTCGCGATTTCTTTGGTTCTTATTTAATAAGTGACTGACAGTGAACTGGGTGATTCTGACTACAAACACAAACATCCTGTATGAGCCTAAAATCCTAAGAGCCTTTTTGAAGTTTTTAATTAAAACCCCCTCATTCCAAAATCATGCCTTGTCTAAGGGCAACTTCCGGAATTTTCAAAACTGAAAATTAAATTCCAGAAATCTTCCCTATACACTAGGCTGTCTTGTAGAACTGGATATCTCTGTAAACACGTCGGATATTTCCCGATTTATCTCCAATTCCTTCAAACTTAAGACGATCTATATATGAAAAAGATGATCATTAAATTGGAGACAAGTTTCATTTTAAATTGTACTCATTGTGGAGCTTTTAGGATAACCTTATCATAACCTTGAAAATATGTTTTCTTTACTCTGTCTTTCTCTGGAAAAGCTATAGCTAGAAGTTTCTGCCTGCATATTTTACATCCAAATAAGCGTGCGTTACACTTTCATCAAGTCGGTAAATACTTATAGGAGGTAGTGAACACCCAGACTAGAATGTAGCAAGAAAATATGAGAGCGTGGATAGTTGTCCTTCTAGAAAAGTAAGTATCACCCTCTTTCAACAACTCTCTAGAAAACTGTATGTTCTACTCAAGAGTCAGTCAATCATCAGTTACATCAAATTAGTAATCGACGTCTTACATATCTATTATTATTTTCAGGAATAAAGTAAGCACTGCAAGGTAAGCACTACCCACTCTCCCTCCTAGGTAGGGGCTGGGAGAGTGCAAAAGATACCTTTCAAACAAAAATCTACACTGATAGAATAAAAGTTGGAGCCAATTTCCACTATGGGTACATTAGATTATTTACAACTGGTCTTCTTGAGAGTGCAACCTAAGAGACATGCTAGTCTATCAACACCTTAATCTACCGCAAGCAATCTTGACTGCTCCTGAGTAGACGAAAAGCCAGGACATCAACGTAAAAGAACTTCTAGAAGTGTTTTTTTCCTCAAGGGCCAAATGCGTTCCTCAGTTATCTTACTTCAAGAATAGATCTCTCCTCTTCAAGACAGACGAGAGGTTATGAAAATTGGGAACATTTAATAAGGAATTAATAATGATCCTGAAAAAGGCCTCCGTTGATTTGCTGGCTTCCTTATACTTAAAAGTAGTGGAGATGGCTTGCAATAGATTGAGATGTTGTTTTCAACACTTTTAAGCATATTTTCGTCGTAAATGTACGCCCAGAGTTCAGTGGCTTTGAGTTGCTCCTACAACATGTGCACGTCGTCCTTACAATAAATGTTGATTTATGGTTTCATTAAATGACTATCTCCAAATTGCTTCACATGACCGTTCGCAGTTACTGCATACCTCACTGGGGGCTGAGTTTTTCAATTTGAAAAGTTAATTTAATTTTATAATCTGCCATATAGATTCAGGAAGTGATCGTTACTTTGTGTGGATGTGCAAAATTACTTTATCATCATATTTACAACGTTTTATATTGATAAATTGCGACATAAATAATACTGTATCTTATGCAAAACACTCTACGTTACTGTTGTGTTTAAGCTCTTTTGAAAGAGACCTCAAACGAGTAGGCCCTGTACCAGGTTTATGACGCAAGATATTATCATGCAGATCCTGCTTAAACTGTATTCCGGGTTGATCGTATGATGAATTCTAGCATGAAATCCAAAGAATAATGCAATAAATCCTTTCCTGTTTTTAAGTTTTGTTGAACAGGATTGCGGGAGAATATCACGGAGTTATAAATTTCAAAAAATTAATAAGCGGGGGGGGTACGATTATTTGACACTCGAGAGTATGCGATTAAAGAGAATGAAGCAGTTGACAAATTATTCATTATTATTGAATCTGTTTGAACCGGCCCTGTTCAACTTGCACATAACAGCGTTCATAGAACGTAGCCCTATCTGGGCTCTCATAGTAGGCAGCTTTGTCTTATCTCATGAAAGTTTGGTGCTAATCCAATATGTTTGTGTAAAATCTATAACTCTTTAGCTCTAGCTTTAGCTTAAACACTTCCAACCTTTCTGTATTTTATAGGCAAACGGGAGTAAAACAGAAACGCTTGCTAGGCCATAACAACCTTGCTTACGTGGTGACAACGCCATGCTTAAGACAGTGTTTTCTAAATACTGCTGCAAAAATGTCTACAATATTTGAAACGCACTCACGAAGGTGAGGGGGGCAAGGTGGGGTGCCCCCCTCAGAGAATTATCTATTATTTTACTGGACGGAAAAGGAAGGGGGGAGGTCTGGAAACTAGCATTTTCACGACGTCATAAAGTCATGGTCGTACACAAGAAATGCATTGTATCTGCACAAATCTGCCACCAAAACTTCGAGCGCTTGTTTTCAAATCTAAACCCGAATTATGATGCAGGCACGCCCCAAGTGCTACAATGCAACAGATCATTCATTCGACTGTTCTACAAACGGGAATTTATCATTAAGAGGTTGGATTATAGTATAAATGTTGCTTTTTTTATAAGCATATGGATTTTTCCGAGACAGGCTCGGGTATGCTAAAGCAAGGCTCCTGTTCTGGCTCAAAATATGCTTATCGTATGCTTATTTTGGGTCAAATTCAAATCCAAAAAAATTCAACTCAGATACTGTTCAATAATAATATAAGGCTTCAATGGTAGGTATAGGCTTTTCAAATTTGGTATCTTGCTGTAGGTAGGCTCTATGTAGGACTCTCCCCTCTGTCAACAATGAAAGCATTGCATTTGAGTTTAGATCGTAGGTCCGCCATTTTGGCACGATCACGAGAATGTCACTGCTGAGAAAAACTGGCTGGGCAATATGCTTAGTGTATGCTTATTTCTTCAGCAATCTGAGCTTGTTTTTGCTTATAAGTGTTATGCTTATTAAAAAGAACAACAAATACGTTAAATGGCGATAAAAACATGAAGTGTGATTCGATCTCTTTCAATAGCAAAGGTATATGATACGGTTATGCACCAGGCCTTCACGACTAAACGGAGTTTTTTATAAGCAACTCAGTTGCTTAAATGTGAGACCTCGATTTCGTCCAAAATCTAAGCAACAAGCTAAGCAACTCGAAGCCTCAAATTCAGGAGGGACAATTTTTAAAAGGCCTGAAAAACAAATCAAGAAACGCTTTTCATTAAGAATTGATTACAAACTGTTACTATACAACAAATATCACACTGTTGATAATGTGTCAAGCAATGAGATCAAAGATCCAACCATCATTTGGTATTTCATCATTTACAACACAACGAAATTGGACGATAACCTGTAGTGATAATAGACCTACTTAGAAACGACACTCAAAACTTCGAAACAATGAACAATAAAAATCACATTATTTTGTAATTACTTTTACATCATCTCAGAGATATTAAATATATTGAATCAGAAATAAAGGTCACAGTCAACAACATCACACCATACAAATATATCCCCTTACTTGTAAACAACGTCGATGGTAGTTGCCTACGGAACCTCAATGTTTTAAAAATATAAAACATTATTTCTAGTGTGGTATTTGCTCACGAAGAATGATAAATTTCCACTTTTTAACCTATCGAAACTTGGCTTTGCCCTCTTTTGCGATGAATTCCGCCACACTATTACACCTGTGCATCTTAAGAGAAAGTTCTAACATCCCATGTCCTGTTCTAAGAGGGCATCGGTGGGATTAATTCATATACAAGCAATTTTTCCACTAATAGGAAGGAACTGTTTTAGGCAGATTTGCCATATGAACAGTCTTTAAGGAAGAACAAAACTTTAAGATCCTTTCCTTGGGGTTTTAGCAGTCGCATCGAAACAAACTTCTAAGTAGAGTGGGATCCCCAAGAAATCATGAATACTACTGAGAACATTCAAAGGAGCATTTTACATTGAGCTGCCTTTGTACAAATATTTTCAAAAGAACATGAAATTTCTCTTAAGAGTAATTCTAGGTGCTTCCAGTCATTGAAGAGTACAGAAACAAAATTTTTCTGGGCTATCTCCTACTTTGTATAATAACCTACAAGCAATGTAAGTTTATAAAGATGACTTCGTGAATCCTATGGCTTAGGTCATCACCTTCTTAATCACACCTTCTATTTAGCTTACTTACGGAAACTGAACACGAGCCGAAGTTGGAAACATAATGAAAGAAGGCTTCAGATTCTGTTGTCTCTATTAGAGAAACAAACTTTCCATAATCAAAACAATAAGGTTTAGCTGCCTAGTTCACACAAAATGCACGAAGGTCCAACCAAGGGTAACGGGGATCAACAACTATACGTACACAACACGGTGCCGCAACACAGGTTTCAATAAATCGGTAAATTGCAAACGTTTGGGTATATCAGAGGTACACCATTGATTGCTTTGGAGTCAGGCTTGTTTTCTTCCACATGTGTTGGAATTCCCATACTGAACCAGTGCCTCGCAAAGTACCCCTTTTTGATGCAAGTTATTATACTCCTGAGCTTACAGCTTATTACGACGTCGCTACTCCAGGCTCCTAAGAAACAACTATAAGAAATGCTGTAAAACTAATTAAGTTACATTTAGACAGCTTAATGATATCTGGTATTCACGAGGTTTTCCAAATGCTTTGCTAGTCTACCCTTTGGTCAAAATTTCTATAATTTTTTCCCATCAAGTCCAATTTTCGTGCTGACATTACTCGTCTGTCCAAAATTCGAAACAATATCTAGAGAAAATCTCTGCAATACACCTTCTCGAAGTTAGAATCGATATTGTCAAAACGATCTTATTTAAACCCAGTTCATACGTTTACGAACTAAGTCAAAATAACAGCGTTTCCTTAAGAATTTGTCTTCAATATTCAAGAGTTATATCACAAACCAACTTTTCAAGTATACTCGATTGTGAGAGGGAATCATATGGTGTGGGACTTAATCAAAACGCATCTCTCTCGTCAGTTATATGAACCATCCTAAATGCAGTTTGCGTAACTCTAAAGCAAGGTTTCTCGACCACAGGAGCTCACACCCCTTTGGATGCTCGATAGCATTCCAGAGGATGAGAAGTAGCGAAATGTGTCTGGATTCAATATTTCGCTGTCCATTAAGTCAAAATCTAGTAATCGTTTGAATGCAGGGCAGACGTATGATTTCTACCAACAGCAAAGTCCCAATTTTGGGGGAACTTTTAGGCAAGAATAGGGGCAAAAGATCCATTAAATTGGCTTACGGACATTTAAACATTAGTGCTTAAATTTTAATTTGCCATGCTTTGTTTTCACATATGTTTCATTTCTGTTTACAAACTAAAAGAAATCGGTTGAACAAATTTATTCTAAAGTAATTTATTACCTAACGTTTATGGGGTCCGAGAGCATATTAAGTTTTTAAAGGATAGGGTGCATTAAAAGGTTGCAACCACTGCAATAAAGAAACTCTTGCTGGCGATTTTCCTTAACTAATGAAAGAAAAACATTTCTACTAGGCTTCCACGTACGATTGGGATAACCCTGTTGAGTTTATGATATGAAAATTCACGGTCCACTTGTTCTATATGGACTGTATAATATATTTCCGAATTCTGACCTTGATATATGTAATATTTCTGACTACAATTCTTAAAATGAGTAAATCCTACGCTGGTTCTTCGACAAATCTCTATTTCCATATCGATTTATTTCCATGGTTTTAAAATATGGATGGGTTCTGAATGTGAGTTCCTAATCGATTCGAGTTAATTCCTACTCGAATTCCGACTAAACTACGAGAAGTCATGTAATTTACCTGTAAAATGAATTGCATCAAATTTTCTTACTTCAACAATGCATCAAATTTTCTTACTTCAACAATGCATGACCATATATGAAAACATTAGGTTTCCTATCCCACAATTCTGTACAAACCCTCTTACATGTATGCATTTGAAGGAACTGACACTCTGCATTACCAATAGTACACTGTTGGAAACTAAGGTACCTAAAATCCCAAAACGGAATAAATTGATTACCTATTATTCAGCAACATACAGGTGAAAACTTGTTAAAACAGAACAAAATATCCGACTAATTCTTGGAAGAACAAATAAATCGTTGTTTTGATTTTGGACCTTTTCGCGCTGACAAATATTCGTGCAGGATTTTAATTCGTGCAACTAGGGATGTGCAAGAAATATTACTGCGCCAATTTAATACACTTATGGAGATGATGCAGTCATGTGATTGACGTCATAATTTGTCTCTTGTAACATTTTTGTAGAGTTCAAATAGGCTGATAGTCAATCTTCAAATAACCGCTCCCGGTTATGTTAAATATGTTCAAGATACTTTTGTTTAGTTCAGAGCTAAGAGAAACAATGAGGTTTTTCAAAACCATATCGCATCATTCCTCGAGGTTTAGTCTACATTAAGTCGTGGTTTTCAAAGAACGGAAGCGGTTTTGCGCTTCTTAAGCTACACCCAAAATTAAAGTAAGTCAAAGGCATCAACAGAGCAAGTTATGAAAAACCAAGATCGGATTCTATATTTCAAGTTTAATGTCATGGCTTCTTACGACAACGGAGTAGCAGCTCAAACCCGGTGATAACTTTTGACGCAAAGAACGATAAATGAACAAGCCACAGCTTCAAGTTACCTGTGCATCACCGAAATAAAAATACTGAAAATTAGACATGCGCAATCAAGTAACTTCTTGGAATTTTAAACGAGACACCTAAATTAGAAAATTTAAAGTTGACTACGTCTCGTCTTGTTTCAAAACTCTTCAGGTCCGAATAATATTTTGGTAAACGTTTGACAACTCTTCCAAATTTGGAAACAAATCATTACAAAAATACAAGATTACAAACAAGATTCGTATTCGTGAATTGAGATCTCATCTAAATTATTATAGTTCCCAGTCAACTCCAAAGAGTTCTTTTCCTTTACTTTCTGCCTCAACTTAACATACAAGTCCGCACGGGGAAAACACTTTACATGCAGCGCAGGTGTCTCTATCGAACCATTTTAACTAATTCCACTATCAATATTGACTTTACGTCAATATAAAAAGACCAGAATTGCATCTTTGTGTTTAAGACCTGTATCAAAATCTTCCAAAAGCTTAACACTTGCGATGATAAAAGGACTAGCCTGTAGAGATGGAGCGCCTTCCGTGCTTACCGTAGGTTTCATATGTGTACGATCAGGAGAATCTATCGGGAAAGCAAATAAAATTTCAAACGCTCGGAAACACCGTAACAATCGCTAGTTATGATAATGGTTATGATGCATTTATTATGTTTTTACATGTGCCAAACGCCTTCAAATGTGGCCATATTACTTTCTGAAAGTTTACTAAAGGCAGCTAATAAAGCATTTGTCTGCTACCAGCCCTCTCTACGAGACACTAAAGAGCTATCATATGGTTCTTTCCGATCGTGGTACCCTACTCGTCACAGTTAAGGGCAAAAGTTTAGTCTTACCAGAACTCAGCAAAATTTTTTGCACAAGGTCGCCGTGCCTCCCAATTTTATCAGTTGGGTTCGCAGCTTGTGTTTTGAAGTTTTAAGATCAGACTTTTTGAAATTGAAGTATAAAACTAATAAATTTTACATGTCGCAAGCCGACAATGTCTTCTGTGTTGATACTTATGGAAGCATGTTTAAACGAAAGAGAGAGTTTGATGGAGAGCAGTCGCCACAAAACAGACGCTTTCGTTCTTGTATTACTTCTATCTGTTTCTCTCTCTGGTACGTTAAATAGCGGTGATAACGTCACTCCAAAATTGCCGTTTTCTGAATAATCAAGGTGAGACTGCCGGAGAAAAAATATTAAAGGAATTGTGGAAATAGGTATCCATATCTATTCCCCCTCCTTCTGCGACTTTATTGGTAGAATGGCCGAAACACCATTTAAAAAGTGTCACGGGACAGCGTCTGTGGCGATGCCAAGGGCCAAGTTCTCTGACGAAGTCAGCCGCGTTTCATACAACTCCCGTAGCCTTTTAAATTTGGCATTACTAAATATGATATAGCTTAAAGCTGAGAAGTTGGCTCGAGATGTTCTATTTTCTTTGATTTGCACAGGCGCTTCGATTCGCGGTAGCTACGTTCGGCCAATCGTGAGTCTGAAATCCTTCTGAACTCTCCAACTTTAAAAAACCCGAAGAAAATATTTCGACTTATCGAATAAAGAAATCTCAATGAAGTCCAGGATACAGTCTCACACTAATGGTAAACAGTATTATATCACTAGAAAGACTCTGATTTCACGACTAGTCTTTGTTGAACAGGTTATAATGCTGAGCAACCACCGATAAAACCAAGTGACGTTGGCTATGAAACAGTTGCAATAACGTCAGCGAATTAAACAGTCCAGGCCATTTTTCAGAGCTGCATGAATTCCCTAAAAGTATCCCTCGATACCAATAAACTTGCCCAATGATTCTCGATAACTCACTCCCCGAAAGACCCTTCCTCTCCACAGCCCCTGGATGCACCATAACACGCAGCAACAAGCAGCATCATGCAGTCGCAGCTAAATCCTTCACTGCGAACAACAGCCCACTAACCAAAATTGATGTTAACCAGAGCACTAGAATTGGTTGTTCAGGTTAACAGGATGTTAAAATTTGGCCTAACACTAACACATAACACATAGCACACATCGAATTCTGACCTCACTCAATGTTGTAGAGTGATATGGACAACGTTTTAGAGCATAGTACAACAAGCTTGCTAAGTTAGTATTGCACGACCATGAGGCTTACCGACAGAGGAAGGGGGACTTTAGTATAGCATGGGATAAAGTAGCCAGGTTAGTTCTCTGCATGGTTAGTTAAAGTAATTGAAACGAGGCTCCTTATCTGATAGAGTAAGTAAGTTTTTAGGTCTACTCTATATCATTCGCTATGCAGGTCTCCTTTCTAAAGGGAGATAATGTTTATTAGTGACACATCTATTACGCTTGATAGTGAGCTACCTTACTTTAGTACAAGTCACTCAGCTATTATTTTTACAGGCTTACAAGAGTTTAGTAAGGAATACAAAGAAGCCATTAAAGATAAAGGAGTCGGCCGGGGCTGTTTACAAAGTAGAAATAGCCAACACGTGGCTGTGTAAGTGAAAAGTTAAAACTAAAGCGCAGGGGCTGAAAGAGCTTCAGGTATGACCATTGTTCATCTTATGTTTAATCCTGCAAGAGTATGACGTAAGATAGTTACACATATACCCGGAAAAAGAAACGTTACTAGACACTTCATATGATCCGAAATAGGAATATGAAATTTATGTTTTCTAGGATATTTGATGAAATTTCAGCTATTGAAAGTTGCAACCCTTCGTAACCTGCTAGCCACGTTCCTGAATTTGGATTAGCATTACCGTCACAAGAAACACATATAGCAATCCCCTTTTTTCGGCTCAATTTTTAAGCTCCATTAGGATAACACTGAATTTCCTGTTTCTCATCATAAGATGTGTACATACACACGTATTATTGAAGCTCAATTTGCCCCTAAAGTTAGGAATATACTAAGCATAATGCTAATCACAATTTGTTTTGTTAGTTTTAAGAACGAAAATGGGATACTGATAGTAGCAAGGCTAACAACAATCATGAGCACAGTTCTGTAGCTCTTGGGTAGGCAGAGTGGGCTGTGTGCCCCACTTCCTGCAAAAAACAATTGTTGACCTTTGTCTTTCCAGCAAGCAGGGGTGGACTGTGCCCCCCTAAAATAATTGCTGAACTTTGGCTTCCCAGGAATTAACAAAAGCACACCTACTTTCACCCTTCTTCTTGACCTACTGGGAGATGATTATATAAAAGAAGACTTGGATTACCGCTGATTGCAATTTTAAGCTTCAAATGTTGCCACAACAATCAACCCTTTACTGTGCTCCCCCAATCCCCTCAAATGGCACCAGAAATGAGCTACAGGATTTACATAATCTACAGTACTGTATGTTCTTGGTGTTTACATAAGAGACCTGATTGATACAGAAACTAAAAACTAGGGACACAAGCAATTGCAATGTAAAAGGCTCCAGAAAACTATGCATGAGGAAATGCTGGGCATAACTCCAACCCAAAATTGGTAGGTTCATGAGAATATTTGAACAAGATGCCAAATTATGGTCCTCATATAAAAATGTATCAATTATACCTCATTCAGTAAGAAGCATGTTGAAGATGGGCCCTATAAACGAAGGGCATGGTATGTTCAAATCAGCTCTTAGTGTGGGGGTTATTTTCAGGGAGTAATTTTATCAAAATTGATCATACAAATCCATTACTGGTATTTTGTAAAAATCATTGATGTACTTATAACAGTAATTTCTTTATAACATTTACCAACAATTACATTTCTTATGATACCACGTTTGGAAAGACAAACTGATTAAACAGAGAAATATACTGGCAACCAACCATTCTTTGGGGGAGTATCAAGCTCAAGCATCTAAGATATTTGTGTGTGTGTGTTTCTCTCTGTGTCTGTGTCTGTGGGTGGGTGGATATGTCTGTGTCTCTGCATATGCACATGTGTGTGCATGTCCATATGCCCCGCTTAATGCTTAGCTGATACTAATAAAGGCATGCATTTAAAAGGTTTCAGTGATACTAAGCTTAACATTTTCAAGTTACTCTACTAGTATATGGTAACAAGAGTAGATAGTGCCTTGACTAATTAAGTCAAAGCAAGTGGTTTTAATAATAAAGCTGTCAACAGACTAAGATGTCAAAGAACCTAGTAAAGTCTAGTTTACTAACTCATAGTATATGATTAAAAATCCCACCCATATAGCAAAAAAGCATATTTGAAAGAGTCTCAAATACCAAAGGAATTACCAAGTCAGTAACCTCAGCAAATCTGGCTGCACAGTACCTTTTGCAGAACATACGTGGAACTGCATAACGTAACTACTACACTAACTCTTAACATCTGGCTTATGTCATCTGTCAGGAAAATAACTTCCAGTGAAGGTCATTCTATTGTATTGTTTCTTAGTTCAGTAATGTGCTCGTTATTCCTTAATGAAGAATGTTTCTTCGAAACATGTATGGTTCCAACAGAATAAAAGTTGTCGTGTTTTTGATTGTCTTTATAATAACAATGATGATGTTTTAAACTTCAATGCCATATATCTCTTATACTGAAATTGTAAAACTCTAAGTTCCAATTTCTAAACTAATAATATTCTCATTGTTTTCTCCCGGCAATTTTAGTGGGGACAATGAAATTCTTTGTGTGGATACATACACGTTAACTAATATACAATGAACTATGATGCCTTAATAATAATAATAATAATCCTTATCTGCAAGTTGTGCCTCCAGTCAAAGCTAGGTTGGTGCTAAGTGTTGTCAGCCTCAGGTCGATCCCTTCCCAGAGAGGCTGGGCATGTTTCGTAAGATTTTTCTCAGTGCAAATCAGAGTTCACATTTTGTGCAGGTAATCCCGTACAAATTTTTCTAGTCTTTTGGAAAGTATGCCCATTGCACCAATAACAACAGGTATAATTTCAACCTTTATATCCTCTTTTTATCTCAGTTGCAAGGTCAAGGTACTTCTCGATCTTTTCGTCTTCCTTAACTCTTACATTATGGTCCATTGGTATGGTAATGTCTATCAGGGTCCAGCTGCCAATTTCATTATCTTTTACAATAATTTCTGGTCTGTTGTGCTTGAGTTTCTTTGGTGTAACCACTTCTTGGTGTCATGTTACAATACATTTACCATCCAATGACACTGATACAAATTCTGGTACATGATCATACCAATGTTGAGTACATGAGATCTGTATTTCCGAGGAAGTCCCCAATGTACCCTTCGCCCAACAAGATCATGACGCATCTTATACTTTCTTTTAGCCAAAACATAGCACTCGCTATATGCACTGCAGATTCATCCTTCACCCCGCAAAGTATACACTATTGGGAACAGTCCTTCCCGTCTATTCTACTCTTGGCCAAGTTAGTGCGCAATGCTTGTTCCTGTGTTGCGGTAATAATTGCTTCTGTACCTTTCTTTCTGTAACTCATTTTCAGCCCCTCCAGGACCTATTGCTGGTTACTTCTGACACACTAATTAAAAACCTTGCCATGCAGGGATTTCTTCTTGAGATCTCTTACTCTTCCAAATTCTTTACTGATACTCAGTTTTACTTTCATTGAAAACTAACAACTTCCCTCTCTGGACCTCTTTGACTAAACTTTCCTCACTTTTACTAAAATACTGATGCAGGTTTTTTTCCTCTGATCGTACACATTCCTCGATATTTTAATAAAACTCTCCCTCCTTCTTTCTCTCTAATTATAGTGTGTTCACGCTGGCCCTTGGGTAAAAAAATTCCGTTAATAGACAATATTTTCCTTGTTTTGACAGCCAACTTTCGTAATTCTCCTTGTGTCCAATCATGTATTCCTGCACTATATCTAACTACTCTTAGTGCCCATGAATTTATCCCTGCCATGATGTTACCCGAATACAACTTTGACTCCCATACTTTCTATACTCGTCTAAAATATTTTTGTGAAGTGTTTTCTTTCAACTGTCTATAAAGAATCTGATCATAAAACCGCTCACAATACTGGAAGGACCACAAAGCAAAACTTCTTCTAATCTAGTGTTCTTAGGCAATGAATGAATAATACTGACTACCAACCAATTTAAGACTGAAACAATCAGCAGAGCACATTTCACCATCAAGAATCAATTGTATTTCAAATAAAATTGCTTCTCACACATTAAGAAATATGTCTCACTTTTTATGCTTAACATGCATAGAATTTCACCCCCAATCACCTACAACTGAGATTCAAACTTCTGAATTCCCAGTTGTGAACTGTATTCATTTTGCTACATGTTTGCACCATTGCATAGAGTGAAGTAGGAAATCTTGTAGGGAAGGATTTATAGGAAACAGGAGGACCAAAACATGCCGTATAAAATATCACACACATGAGCAACACATTTTCTTTCTCTCATGTTATACAAGTGAATATATTGATCATGCATTCCAGAGATTACAGGACAGAATCACGCAACATATATTTAATAAGCAAATGCAGACACAAAATCAAACCTGTAAATAGGACAGCAGTTGCTTGAAAACTGAGGATTCATTAACGGTAACACCCAAGGCATGATATGTGCTTTAGGCGCCGCTCTTATCAAAACAAAGAAGCTAGTGCTCTATTAACAGGGCTATCTAAATGGCACAGTTAATAGGTTATTTAGATAGCCCTGTCTATTAACAAAAAGAATTTGTTTGTAACCTATATGTAAGCGGGTCACAATAAACTGTTTAGAATTTGAGGAGCGCACACAATTTTATTTTGACCTAGGACAGTTTTTAAACGAAGGCTTTTTAATTCCCCATTTTAAGTAAGGGTAAGTAGCTCGTTTTTGTTCGTGACCTTGCAAGTGTACCTTTTTCGAAGGTAAAGGTCACCTTAGGTGAGAAACTATTGTGTACGGTAATACGTACATGAGGATTTTTTAAGCTACGGTACGATTTAGTGTCCTTGACTAAATAAGGAGTAGAACTGGCAACAAGTTTTCGGATATCATACCACGTTTGTCGGCTACCAACCTGTTCGCAATTGGTTAAACTTAGGGTATTCACAGTTGGTAGGTTGCACTTTCCTAAATACGGTAAAATAGTAGTACGTAGCATTATCATCAAGTTTCGTATATAAGCCATTGCACGACCATTGTGTTTCACTTGCCAACTGTCCGGTCTGTGACCAGTCAGTTCGGAGAAGTGGCGAACCATCCCATTGAAACCGATGTTGACTTAATGCATTAGTTGCTGTCCGTTTCAGTCTGTTTTTAGTTGCTTCTTGTAATGATGCCCGTTTTATTTTGCGTGTTTCAGTGGACCAATCGATTTAATGCTAATTGCGATAAAATTCGGAAGAACCAGTTGGGTTTTTTTGTGTCACTTCAACCTTTTTAGCGCTGCTTACACTGCAAGAATTTACGGCTCTGTTCGCACCACCCTTACATTTTGGTACCAGGAGTGGGATGCAAGCTGTTGTTCCTAAAATTTGAAGCATCCAAAATGTATCGGGCAGCAACTATTGACTTTTTGTCATTGCTGATGCTTTACCTTTCTTTACAGTTGCAAGCCATGTTGTTTTAGTCTTTCCTCTAGACTTTCTCACATATCTTTGGTATTCTCTCAGGGCTCTTTTGGCTGGTGTTTTGTATTCGAATAAGGAATATAAAAACCCAGGAAATGACATGTAATCTAAGAAACATATCGGTATATATTTTTCTTCCCTTTCGATGCTAAAAAGTTAACTTAACTACAAACTAACAAGGTAACTTACAAGTTGTTTGCGTTCTGGTTACGCAAATTTACAGCTCCAAATAATGGACTATAAGAGACAGAAAGCTATTGAATATAACCAAGTAAAACAGATATTGGACTGTTTTTAATAGTCGAGTGTTGGAAACAATAATACATTGGACATAATTACTTTTAATGTTTTTATATAGCAAAATCTAGTATGGACCACTTCGCAAATTAGAAATACAACAAAGGTAATCAACACATTTCCTGGTATGGACGGAAACATAAAAGGACTGTCGACATGCTTCATAGTAGACACATCCTTGTTCTATCGGTACAGTTTTCCACAATTAACACCCTGCAATTTTAGATTAGATCCACTCTTTTCAATAACAAGTGTTTATAAATAACGTCAGACACAAATCATACTTGTTTTTCCTATTAGAAGTTCTATCGTGGCACGTTGCACTATCAACTTAACTAGTCTGACGTCATTGATAACATATCTCCGGCCGACACAGGGGTTTCCAGTCCTCCAACAGTGCCCATCAACTGTCAGTAAGTACATTGTCAACTACTGTTAGATAAATTTAATCAGCTGCTAAGCAAATTTAAGGACTGAAAGACTTAAATAAGGTGATAACGACAATTAGAGCCTACCTGAAGCTCTCACGTGAGGAAATGTGTACTAGTATTGAGAAGAGATAAACGATGCGGTCTAAGGAGACACCAGAGTAAAAATTGTAACAGATATGTTCGTTTTCAAAAGATACTAGAGAAATAGGTCATTTGTCGCCCTCGGGAATCAAACCCGTGACCTACGCTTTTGCTGCGTGCGCTCTACCAACTGAGCTAGGTGGCCTTTGATGTTAACATACTCTATTTCTCTAGTCGCCACATCAGCTCCTAATCATCCACTGGTGGACATCGACATCCAGCTAAACGCTGTTGGCGACCAGCCCCTCTGTGTAATGTGACTTGACCAAGGAAGGACATCCGTCCGACCCCTTTATCCTTCCAAAGCCCCTTCAAAGTTAGAAAGTATTACCCAGAAGAGAAGATTTAACCTGTCAGCTTTAAAATGACTATGGAAAAGTAAGAAATATTCACGGTGGCGACATATTTTCTATTTCTCTGAATCTTTTATAAAAAGCCATTTCAAATACGCTCTTCTTGATAAAATATTTTCCAATTTCTGAAGTATCTTGTCAAAAAAAACCATTTCAATTTTATTATTCTCGTGGGTACCTTGCACTTCGGGCAGTTGGTGGGTTAAATAGCAGGTAATGTAGGGTCAAGCCACATATGTAATTTCCCAAAGTACCTTAAGCTGGATGTTGATGTCCATATGACAATAAAGGTGCTGACACTCAAAATAATTAAATGGCGGGCTGTATTTGGAATAGTTATATATTCAAATTACTATTCAGAACTGGTTTAATCATTCACCAACTTTTTAGATCCTATGTAATTTCTCATATAAAAAAACCTTGCCTTTTACTTAACTTTGCTCCATTACCATACGTCCAACCTTTAACAAAGTACCCTTATCATGGTGAGACCATATTGGGACCAATGTCATAGTTGAACTATATCATGTTCAAAGTCAATGATTACTAAGTGAATCGTCATGTCGATACACCACTCCGACTACTTGTGAAATACAGTTGTAGATGATTCTGTAAAACTCTTTACAGATATTTTTCAAGCATGTGTACACTTTGGCCAGTAATCACCTTTGAATCTTTCAACTGGGTGCTATTTGCCTCAGTGTTAATGGTGAGGACATAAACCAATAAAACAACTTTGCTTCTCATTTGAATGCCAAAATCTACCCATTCATACACTGTTAACGCAGGATGGAAAGCATCACAAATAGTAAAATGTAGATTGTATCTAATCACATTTCAACATTATACACAATAAGTATGACACATATTCAGACCCATTGCCAGAAAAAAAGGGGGAGAACAAGGAGCTGGTCCCTCATGGAATGCAAGTTGACTCTCCATTACAGAGAGCCAATACGAAGTTTTAGGTAGCGTTAGTAATTTCCTACTTTAAGTATCATTATATTCCTGTCTCCTTACACACGTATTATCTAAACACACTTTTTACTACAGTATTGCTTAATTGCCCAAATACTTTTTGACCTAAAACGCATCACTGACAAAGAGTTTTTAATTGTCCAACTGGGGGTTTGTCCCAGCGGAAACAATGTCCTTGGAAAAAATGTAGGTAAGGAAAACCAAGTGCACCTCATCAGCTTATGATAGAGTGGTGTTATCTGTACCTAACATACTTCGTTGTGGATTTTTCATGGCTTATACTACATAACCTGGGGATTGACCTTTGGTGCTATTTAACCTTGTTTGTGACCTACTCTTCTTTACTCAATGGTGTTCTCCTTCCACATCAGCCGCCTGTGGTGCCTTTTTGCTTATTTTGGGGCATTCCAAGAGCTTGTACCAAAACAATTTTGTTACTTAAATTAAAAAGACTCAGAAAGGTCAGAAATGTCTGCTATGTAAAGTTAAGTTTCCTTCATGGTATATTGACATCAAGATGATACCGGTAATATTTTATAAGAGGGAAGAATTAGGGCTGGACTGAGAACAATGAGTACAAATTCTAAGGTTAATATAATAGGTACTATTTGAACCACAATATTATGTTCATTAATATATACTCAATGTCTGACCATATAGTGGTACGATCAGGGCCCCCAAAATTGAGCAAATATGAAAATTTGAGGGTAAAATTTCGAATTTGATTTAATAAACTGTGCAAGCTGGTGTGAGTTATTTTAAAAAAATTGCAGCTACTATTTGCTGATCAACTGATTTCACAAAAAGCCTAACTTACACTGAAATTTGAGTTTATTTCTGTTTCCAGAAGGGCAATTGCAAATCCACACAACCGTTGTTTTATGCTGTTGATATGGGACTTGAACCCTATATTTTGTTAACATTTTCATGCAGTTTAATTGGGATTCCTGCAAACCCAGTTCTTCTCACGTCATCACTTTAGTACTCTATTGCGATGGTACAATTGTATAGGCAGTCCTTTGCACTGCAAGTCCTTAAACACCGTACCTGAGACATGCATTGGCTGTGAGCGGCATTTACAGAAAAACAAGAATGCTTCGCTCAATTTTGCACCTAGAAAATAGTACGCACGACACAAGAAATAAATAAAAAATGGCAGAATAAACAAACAAAATGTAATGGGAAAAAAAACGATTTAAGATATGTAGGTAGAGCAATTGAAAAAGAAAGGGAAAAGTCCAAAAAGAAACAAATAAGGGTAAAGAATTGAAAAAAGAAATTCAATCTAACAGGACAACGAGAAAATCATCGAGTATGAATGGAAGCAACCACGCACGTTAATTAGAGGCAGCCAACCTACAAACAAAATAAACAAGTAAAAGAGCAAGTAATCGAGTACAAAAGCAAATACACCAAACTGGAAGCAAGCAAAACAAAGTTGGAAGTAATGAAAGAGGCAGAAAACAATAGAAAGCAATAATAAGAAGAGACGAAATGAAGGGAACGAAAACGAAAGATGACACTACTATAATAGAAGAAGAAAAAAAACATAAAGGGAAATCAAGACGAAAAGACAACAAAGACAGAAAGAAAGAAAGAAAGAAAGAAAGAAAGAAAGAAACAAAGAAAGAAACAAAGAAACAAAGAAACAAAGAAACAAAAAGAGACAGAAAACAGGCGCGAAAAAGCCAGAAAGGAAAAGAAAGAAAGATGGGCAGAAAAAAGAAAATGAGTTCAAATGAGTCATGCCCCTTAAAATAACTCATTTTTAAAATGATGGTACTGTGAAGAATAACTTTCCAGGGAGCCAATTTTATTTGGTACAGCTGAAACACCTGTCATATCCTCATTTGGCATTCGTAACACATGGAAATTTTCTAGTTACTAGGTATTTTATTAACATTTCCATAGGTGTTTTTAAACAATATCAACTAAATGTAATACGACTTGGTCATCACTGTTAACTTGTGAAATCTAACGAGATTATCGCACTATTAAATGAATTCAGTAAAAACCCTAGTCATTGCCAACATAATGCAAAACTTACTCGCCGTGGGGGTACGACATCACATAATGAACATGGCACAGCCAACTCAGGTACCTCCAGAAATTCAGGCTTCATACGGCGCAACCTGCAGGGAAAAATAAAAGCCACTAATCAATACTATCAACTTTACAATGAAATAATATCCAGTTAGACTGTAATTTACTTAAGAAAATTACCTTTGCAGTAGTCGTTAGTAAACAATACAACCGTAACTCAGTGACGTCATATACAGAGAATCCGTCGACACATCTTTCCATTCTAGCGTGAGACACTCGCCATCAGCATCATGGGTTGCTGAAGGTGACATGAAGAATCGACTGGGTCGCGTGGAAAAAGATATTATACTGGGCACGGTTGAGGGCAAAAGGAAGAGAGGAAGACCAGCGAAGTCATGGCTGGATGACATCATACAAGATTACTACTAGATTGCTGCGCGAAAGAAGCTGTTCTGGCCGCACATGACCGGGAAGGGTGGCGCCATATAATCAGAACCACACCTGTCCTTCTGGGGCTATGTAAGATGATGATCATGATGATTCTATCTAAGTGTCCTCTTCCACACGAAAGTCGAAAACTCTTTCCTGACACTTCTTCCTATTGCTTGCTATCTTTTCGATATCCTTTTAATGTCACTATAGCATGGTACATTCATCCAATTTTTGTTAATGCCCATCCATGTCTTTCTCTGTCTGTCTGTCTGTCTGTATGTATGTATGTATGTATGTATGTATAGATGTATGTATAGATGTATGTATGTATTTATTTTTCCATATAGACAAAAATAGTTACAAAAAAAACAATAAGTCAAAATTACAAATTTTAAGACATAAATTATTTATATAAATTATAAAATTAAACAAAAAAAAATAAGTTACTTTAAAGATGTAAAACATAAATATCAGTAATTAAAAACAAAGAAATTGTGCTTAAAAAGCCCCTAGTGATACAGTTGGCAGGGATAGTATTAAAAGGTTTAAAAGACCTTGTTTCCATAATGGCCCCTGTCTACCTCTGTCTCGTTTCCTCTGTAATATGTCCTTCTAATATCAAGGTATAATGATCAATACAACAACGAGATGTTTTTATCCAATGACATAGTCAATTGCTATCGCCGCCAAGAGGATGTGGTGAAATGCTTGTGTTGGTTCTCGTCGCTTTCATAGAGCAGTTTCCTTTTAAGTTAGGAGCAAACAGGCATTTGCGGAACTATTCTAGCGTGTGATCAATTGATGGAGTTCCAGATCAGATTTTTACATTATTTGGGTATATTCAGATTTAAGATCCACGAATCTCACTTTATTCGAGATTGAATTCGCAGCAACTTCAATGAAATGTTTTCTTTCTTATAAAGCAACGTGAATATTGCGTTGAGTAACGCATTCATTTTGCCAAACGTTTTCTCCATACACTGATTACAGCAATCGTATGGAGTGAAATGAGAAAGCTAGCTTTACTCAACGCAATATTCAAGTTTTGTACCACAAACCAACTTCTCAAATAAAGCAATGTCTTAACGGTTTTTATAGCTGCCATCAGAAAGGAGGAAGTTCTACATGCCTTTCAATGATACATTCTTTCGTATCCCAGTATTTTGCAGAAAATGGACGGTAGAGTTTACTTTCACACTATATACGCTTCCCTTGCCTCGGATAGTTTTTCCCATTTTCTTAAATATCGAATCACGGAGACATCGTAGCTCAACTTCCCAGCCAAGAAGAATCAATCGTTTCAGATCTTTTATCTTCTCATAGATTGATTTATTATTCATTTAGCTGCTTCTTTTCTGTTTATGACTGCCTGCGATCGACGCAGGAGTTTCGGCGCTATGAATACTGATGCGCGAACCAAGGAATGACAACTATCACTTACCTCAGTCGCTTGATGACGGTCTGGCCCCTCCTGAGGTCTCAAGGTGACCCTACCGGGCGAGGGATTGCTTCCTGGAGTAGCGACCCCCTTCACGCCGTTAACTGTTTCCTTGGTCTAATAGAAACTATTTTACAAACACTTCTTTCAATACCCCCTTTACTACCCATTGTATGAAGTTCTTAACTATTTGGAAAGAGACATCACTGTACATCACTGATTGTTGAAATACTGTTGTGACTATAATCTCACCTTTGCAATGCTTACATACAAACTGAGTATTAGCTCTTAGCCTTTTTGCACTACCGCTTCATTTTTACTGTACCCAATGCTTACACGACTGGAAAGTTAGGGTCACTGCCAACTTCTTTCCTGCAAATTCTACAAAGCCACTTACAAGCTTCAGCGCCACTCATGGCTTTATTGCTGCTAATCATGAACTTTGTTTCTGTTGCATTCAATCTTAACCCTTTCTCTTCTAGTCCTTTCTTTCACCTGTCAAACTTTTGAACTAACTTACCCATAGAATATGCTATGAGAACTAAATCATTTGCATACAAGACCTCCCATGGATGCCCTTCTGTCAATTGCATTAAAAATGCTTCCAAAACTAAAAGGAACAACAAAGGACTAAGTACTAAATGCTAATATACACCAACATTCACACAAAATTCCTCACTGAGTAAATCATTAACCATGACAGGTTTTCTAGCATCACTGCACATAGAGTGCCTCATCCCAACTACCAACCCATCTATACCTAATTTCCTCATAGCCCACCAAAATACCTTTACGTGCCACTCTGTCAAAGCTTCCTCCAAATCTACAATGGCAAAATATAGATTATTCTTCTTTCCTAAATACTTTTCCTGAAGACATAGTGCCACATCCTGGAACAAAACCAATCTGCATCTTAAGTGGTACACTACACCATAATCTTTAGTTAACCATTGCAACACTGCATGGTAGGCTCTTACATTGCTAGTTTCTAGTGGTACAGAGTTAACCAGAAAACCATGTTACAAGATATGTCTGGTGGGAGACCCAGTTTCATTGTCAAGTCCCTGAGCATGGAACAGGCAATTTCATGGATTACGTGGTAGCAGCCACAGGATACCTGCTTAGCCTGGCTTGGCACAGTTCATAATACAAAACGTAAATTCTTAACAAAGGAGGGCAATTTGACAAAATTTATGCATAACAGTATAATAGGAGTGTGTGAAAACAAGAGAGGCGTACCCAGTACAGCCTACAGCAGTTGATGATCATAAGTGGATTAATGATAGATTATTTTGGTTAAGTGTTAAGTGACTAAGATGATGCACAAAAAAGGTTAAAAGGAAAGACAGAGATAAAAGTAGTAAAAGAGAGTTACATGGCACATAGTTAAACCACCCCCAAACAATTGATTCACTAAAGGACTGCCTAAAAATTGCATATTTTCTATTCAAACCTTGTTTTCATTATTTAGATATTTGCTTTGCTCTTGAAAAAGAATTACAAAGTAATAGGATTACAACTGTGTACATGTTAGTGAAAAAGTAAAACGATCTCCTTGCTTGCTCCTCCTCTCAAACCTAGCGACGGGTTTTACTCTTATGTGAACCAGGCTTAAGAGGTACAGTAAGATGCGTTCGATGTTAGTCAGACCTAAAGATTCGACTTTAACGGCGTCCAGGCTTAATAACTAATTATTGTCAATAGATATATTACAGTTTGGCAGACAAAAACAACTATTCAAAAACTAGATCGAAACATTAATTATCTCTTTAGATATTGCTAAATATTGTAACGATACCTTTAGAAAATTTCAGGGTTACGTCTTGAAAATTGTAGCGTTTGTTATGTTAACGGGAAATATGGGAAACGTATCACTTATAATAATAGCAGGTCTTACTAGTTTCTACCCCTAGTTATATAAAACAGGGAAATGTTGTGATGGAGGAAGGTTTGCAGAAACATACGTTTGCCTAAACGATGTCATATAAGCCCGTTTTTATTTCATTTAGACCTAGTGCGCGCAAAAACGAATTCCGTATCCTCTACCTTGAGGTCAATACATTGATTTGAAAGGTAGTATTAAGGATAATAAACGAAATGACGTGTTTAGCAGTGTAAAGTGAAGCAATAGCTCTTTCGTTTTCCGCTCTCTCAACATACCAGGATTTTAGAAACTCTTGGAAAGGACAAAGATTCTAGTAGACATTTGAGCTCAACTCACGAATATCCTACACATACTCACATTGCAAATCATTAGTTTCACGCGTGTTAAATTTATGTTTTAAGGAAGCTGGTATATTTTCTTACCTTCTCGCTCGGATACTTAAAACATCTTAAATATCGTCTGTCACAAAGTTACGATTTTTGTTCTCTTCCTTGCAAAACTGTTTCTTCACGTATGGCCGCCCATTGCCGTACATGTAAACGCGTCACGCCTAGCTACCATATACTTTTCCAGACGAAAGTATTAGAAATACGTACCACGTATTAGAAATACGTACCACGTATTAGAAATACGTACCACGTATTAGAAATACGTACCACGTATTAGAAATACATACCTGATTATTATAATTAATGCAATAGATTTAGATTTCGGTAAAACATTCTGGTACTGTTTTTGTTTTCTTGGGTTTTTTGAGAATAGGTCTTTCAATGATTTGAAACATTAAAAATTACGTTTCAAGAAAATACTATTAAACAAATGTTAAATTAACTCATAAGGAAGTAAAGCTTAAGTTGGTCATATGTTCATAAACAGGGCGAGTTATACACAGGCTCAAACTATTATTAGCATAGAACATAAGATAATATGAGAAAGGTCTTTGAAGAGCTTACGGGTGAGATGTCTCTTTCCTGAAATCTTCAGGGTAAATTTGAGCATCCAATTTATTTTGGACGCCACCCGTTTAAACTGCGTCTATGTAATCATTGCCTAAGAAACATTTCAGTGATATTGACTCTGGAGTTACTGACTTGTTCAAAATCCAGTGAGTCTCGAAGAGGAAGTTATGTTTTTGATCACAGATGTTTTTATATAGATACACTGTAATTCTAGAAGCAAATATTTTGATCTGCTTTTTCAAGGATTGATCCTGAATTACATGCAATTGAGTGATATGTGATAGGGCAGACGATTTGATGTGTATGATGCTTACAGACGTGCAGACTTACTTGTCACTTTCTACATTCTCTTGATATAAATTACTCAAGAACAGTGGTCTGCAAAAATATTTAAATTTTCTGATGAGAGATTTTACACATTACAATTATGCAGACGTGCCTCAAACAGCTAGTCATTGACTATCAGCTCAACTTCTTTCTCCAGTTGTATCGTATCAACTATAAACCAGTAACCACCGCCATTTAAGTTTGTGCCCGACCAAGTGAGCTAGGTGGCCTCCAATATTAACATACCCTAGTCAGCACATTAGCTCTAAATCATCCAGCATAAATATGTATTTGTTATTTTAATGATACTTTCTAACTTCAATGGGATTTGGACAGACAGACGCGCCGGAGGAAAGTCTTTCCTTGGTCAAGTTACATTGCCAATTGCGTTGAGCTACATGTGGATGTCCAACTGTAGATGAGTGGGAGCTAATGTGGCGACTAGAGATATAGAGTATGTGAACATCGGAGGTCACCTAGCTCAGTTGGTAGAGCGCACGCCGCAAAAGCGTGGGTCAAGGGTTCAATCCCCGGTGGTGACACTTTTTCTATTTCTCTTGTGTTCTTTTCAAAACTAACATTTTCAAAACTGCCTTCTTGATAATATTTGTTATTTGTTAGTGTCTGTGATATGTAGCATTTTTATTTATTTGTAATGGATTTTTGAGTTTGAAGGATGTAGTGGAGCATTGCAAGAATTGAATAGAGTTGAAATAGTGTATTCAAGGTCTTTGTTGCAAAGATTTGTACGTCTGCTCCGTTTTCTTACTGTACGGAACTGGTCTGGCTGAAACCGAAAAAATCCAGTAGCTACCAGCATTTTCCTGGTAACCATAGAGGACGCGAGTGCTTTCATATTACCGCTCCTATTTTCCAGGCACAAGCCTCTTCACCAATTGCCAAAAAGTGGCTTTGAAGTACTTTAAGTGGAAAACATTTGGATAAGATCTTTATCGAAACACGGTTGTTTCAAAGTTAATTTGTCCTAAAATCTTTGTTGCCGATTATTTAAACGTCTAAAAATATTTGAATGAGTAATAGCTGTCTAGTTATAATACTAGCCTTAAGCTTAAGTGAACTTTTTAAAAATTAGTCATTATTAATGCTTTAATGAAATATAGCTTTTTGTAGTCAGTGTATGCCACGAGATACTCTTGGCATATATAAAATTTAAAAAAATAACGTCTGCAGAACAACAAGCTTTATGTCAAAATTTTATGAAAACCAGTTAGATTTGAGAACCTAGTCTTCTCGCTGTTATTTCTCTGGTCTTTTACCATCTCTTCAGTATTTTGTTGACAGTAGGGCCTACACGAGTCTTGGAAATTGCTAATTTTGGCAATCTGCCTGTACTGTAAAGTTTTGTTTTTAATGTATGCCGCGAGATACTCTTCCAATAATTAAAACGAAACATTTGATTAAATTGAGCTGCGTTACTCATAACATTTCTGATTGGCTCCTTCAAAATACAGTTGGGTATACTCTTTCACACATTCCATTTCGGTCATTCTGACGTTAGTAATCTGAGGAGTGTCAGACGAAAAAAGCTTTTAAGTACACAATGTTTTCGCTATTTCGTGCCATATTCTTATTTTGTACCACAGACTTTATCATTGTATTTCAGTACCGTTTTTTCAGAAATATTGTCTGATATTGCCTGTACATGCTGTCCTTTATAAAAATATGGAAAATCTTTCTTCCTTCATACTTTTTTGGAGGTGCCTATGAAAGCCACTAACCATTTTGTCCACTACTATCCTTCATACAATGCAGCAAATTAAATCTTTTGCAATCCATTAACAGTTTACTTGACAAGTTTGTTAGTTTTAGAAATATTCATATCATTTCATCCTGTTTCGGGTGCCAGAAAACCTAAATATACGTTCCTTGCAATAAGGCGAGTGGCATTCCAATTTGCGTATAAAATTCTTTGATTTATTTAGCTGTGAAAGCAGAATAAATTATTAAGACTAAATGATAACATATTGAAAGAGGGGTTCAGCCCCCTCAACATCTTTCCAAGTATTATGAAGAGGGGCTTCTTGGAAAAAAAACGAATTGTCATGATAAAAGTATCATGAAGAGGGGCATCTTGGAGAAAGAACGAATTGTCATGATAAAAGTGTTATGAAGAAGGGCATCTTGGAAAAAGAACGAATTGTCATGATAAGAATATTATGAAGAGGAGCATCTTGGAGAAAGAACGAATTGTCATGATAAAAGTATTATGAAGAGGAGCATCTTGGAGAAAGAACGAATTGCCATGATAAAAGTATTATGAAGAGGGCCATTTTGGAGAAAGAACAAATTGTCATGATAAAAGTATTATGAAGAGGAGCATTTTGGAGAAAGAACGGATTGTCACGATAGAAGTATTATGGAGAGGGGCATCTTGGAGCAAGAACGAATTGTCATGATAAAAACATTATGAAGAGGAGCATATTGGAGAAGGAACGAATTGTCATGATAAAAGTATTATGAAGAGTGGCATCTTGGAAAGAGAGCGAATTGTCATGACAAAAGTATTATGAAGAGGGGCACTTTGGAGAAAGAATGAATTGTCATGATAAAAGTATTATGAAGAGGGGCACTTTGGAGAAAGAATGAATTGTCATGATAAAAGTATTATGAAGAGGGGCATCTTGGAGAAAGAACGAGTTGTCATGATAAAATTATTATGAAGAGGAGCATCTTGGAAAAAGAATGAATTGTCATGATAAAAGTATTATGAAGAGGGGCATCTTGGAGCAAGAACGAATTGTCATGATAAAAGTATTATGAGGAAGAGCATCTTGGGGAAGGAACGAATTGTGATGATAAAAGTATTATGAAGAGGGGCATCTTGGAGAACGAACGAGTTGTCATGATTAAAGTATTATGAAGAGGGGCATCTTGGAGAAAGAACGAATTGTCATGATAAAAGTATTATGAAGAGGGGCACTTTGGAGAAAGAATGAATTGTCATGATAAAAGTATTATGAAGAAGTATAAACGTTTGGAGGAAAGAGATCATGCAATATTGCAATGAAATCAATATAAATTCTGAAAATGTTATAAAGCTTTTAGTTCTTCCAGAGTCAACATCTCTAAGCATGTATATGACCTGCTATACAGTCCTTCAAATAGCAAATAAGAGGACTTATTATCTATATGTGCTAGCAACGATACACCTTTCGAAATACTGAATTATTATATCTACTATGACAGTGCTGTAAATATGATCAAGTGCTAGATATCACAAATTGTAATCTAAAGAAATAAGTTACTGTAGTCATTTGGTTCATTCATGAGACCAACTTTCAACTGTCTTCTCACCTGCATGGTGTTAAAACAAGCTGGGACAAACACAATAGTACTTCAACTTCAGCTGTTGAGCTTAAGCCTGTACATTATGGTTTATTACTAAACGACACCCTTTCAACGTGCATTACCTAAATTAGACAATATAAATATCAAAATTCCATGCCTTTGCTGAGGGGAAAGGAATGTTGTTACTGGCTAGCAAAAAGTTGTCACACAACCACCAGTCCTCCTTAAATCCATGTATTTTTACTCAGGCTCCCTATAGGAGACAGCATTAGTATCCTTGAGTTTAGTGACAAATCACCGTATAGTTACTGAAGTACACGGGTCTACAAATTGAACAAAGAAAATGCTAGCTGATGGATCCAAGAGGCAAACTGAAAATCTATTGTAGTTTCAATGTGACCACAAAGTTGATCTTCAAAATTCATACATTTTCCATCCACAAAAGACCCCATAATGGTGCTGCTTAGTCTCTTAACTAATCATAAAATGTCAGGAAATAAACTTTGGTATTATCTGCTTATTAAGACTAATTCGCAGTGCAAGTAAGGGAAAGAAAGGTGATTAATGATTGCTATGAAGCTTTAAAGGATACACTGCATTAGCACATGCATCAGTTACCAACATGTAACACTTGTTGAGAAGAGATTATTTAAATGATAACAATGGTTATCAAGGAGCAGGAGAAGAAAAGGATTCCGAGGCTGAAACATATAAATATATAGAAATGACAAGGAGGGTAGTTATCACAATGCAGTTTTCGCAGCTTGTGACAGCAATGCCAACATCAATGACCACCATCATCATCAGAGCCACCACCAATGTTACCACTATCATCACTGCTAGCAGTGCTACTATTAAAACTACAACTACAATTACTACTACTACTACTACTACTACTACTACTACTACTACTACTACTACTACTACATACTACTATCAGAAAGGTGATTAATGACATTAGATAGTAAAGGTAAAGACAACATTCGTGGAGGTCAGCTTTTACTGAAAAGTGAAAGCTTATGCCCAAGATATTTTTAGTTTTGCTGCCTATCATTTACTACTACTATCACTACTACTATCACTACTACTACTACTACTACTATCACTACTACTACTACTATCACTACTACTATCACTACTACTACTACTACTACTACTATCACTACTACTACTACTACTACTACTACTACTACTACTACTACTACTACTACTTCAAGAATCGGGTCTTCTAAAAATTTGATTAGCCTTTCCACCCCATTTTTCTTAAAGACCTTATTTAATTGTAACTGAAGTTTAACAGTTCCCTAACCCATAGAAATAGTTTCATTGCCTTTATTACCAATAGATTAAAACTCAACTACAAAAAAATTAATGGCAATGGTACATCAGTATCGGAAAAGTATGTAATAAATCAAGGTATTTCATTCCGACTTGTTAGCACTAAGCATAGATTATATCAGCAAGGGCAATTGATGACATTGGTAGCATATGTTTTTAAATTTCAACTTAAAAGTTTTTTTGAAAACCTTATCTAAACACAAACAGGACGAAAAACTCAAGCACAACAATAAAAAGATTTGCTTTTTACATGTATTAGACTAAGAGAACTTATAAAACCAAAAACATTGGGGTGGTTTTAAACAACAAAGACTGGTGACGCCTACAATATTCTTGTACACTTTCATACCCAATATAGCTGTTGGTGTACCTGTAGTTTAATAATGAAAAATCTCAGTTTTTCTTGGTCACTAATGTCTATTTATCAATCCGTTAAATATGCTTCAAAGCAATTTAACCTTACTCAGGGCGGGTTTTTCTGAATTTCCTAGGAGCAAGGGGGGCTAGGAGGTCCATAGATCTTTAAACAGTCATAACTTTCTTCCTCAATGTTTCCAACTATTCGATGTTTATTTAGGTTACATGGATAAGGGATCTGATTATATAATAAGTTTGAGGGTGGTGGGCTAAATACGGTTTCAGCATGGAATCATTTATATTTGTCTGGTATTCTCCATTGAGCAAAATATGTCCATCATGCAATTAACGTACCAGATGGAACTCGTCTTTGCTACCATCTCGTCTTTGCTGTCTATCATCCTGGTCTTTGCTCCTGCATGTTCAGAAACAATACACAGAGCCTTGCGGGCTTAGAACAACTAAAGGGTAAAACAGGGCTACACAGAAAGGATTTATAAGCTAGTAACGGGCTACAAGGTAGGATCTTGGATCTGGACAGGAATTCCCCAAAAGAGCAAATCTTCCATTCCACCCCTCTTCAATAAACATGAAGTCTCATGAATCAACATGAAGCCTCCTTTCTGTTATCTTCCATAGCTGATATATTTTCCCAGCATTTCCAGCTACCTCTACACTCCGCAACGATGATTCTGCCCCTCCTGAACTTCTACCAATTTTAATATAATAACATCAATCATCGTCCGTCTTCACAAATCAAAGGTCGCTCGCTTTGGTGGCATTTTAGCAATTATATTGCTACGGTTACATAGCACGCCAATCCATACCATTTAGAGGTATTGGAATAATGGTACTAAGACGGAAGAGAATTCAAATTTATTTCACTTGATTAAGGAAGAGTTTAACAGAACACCTGAACTAAAAGAATGGGTGTGGAAAAAGAAATATAATTACTCGTCTCCTGAAAGCCAAAATGAGCTTTTAAAGTACATGGCTTTATACATCCAACGAGATATAGCTGCAAAGCCAAAAATAATCAACATCATTAAACAAGGCTACGTACAGAGACCAGACTAATGCGTCGATAATTACGACACTCACTCCTGTCACCTTTCTCATACAGTGGTTTAATTAAGGTTTTCCTAAAATCATTGTGAGATTAATTGAAGTGGATAATTACAATAATAACGATAATAACAATAATAACAGCATCAACAAGATAATGTCCTAATTTAATGATAATTTAGATTTTCTGGGCCTGTCCAATGTTTGCTTCTTCGACAAAAAAGGTAATAAGAAGAGCGCAATGCTACTTCTGCAAGTTTATAAAAATAATAATATAATAATAATGATGATAATAACGATATACAGGAGCTTTCCATTTTACTGCTTCTATACAATCAGAGAGTCTTTGGACTGTGAAATCTGCCAATTGAACCTAGTCGGGGCATTTGATGACGACAAACGAATAATTCATGGTTAAATCGGAGACGTGCGTGGCTTGGAAATGGAGGGCTATGCTTCACGGTAGCCGGAATTTGGGGGGGGGGTCGTTGTGCTTCTCGGCCTTTTGGCAAGGAATGGATGTAGTATCTGGTCTAATTTATGACAGACGCTTTCCGTAATCCGCGAGAGGCGGTCCTACTGGGCAGTTGAACCTGCTTCATGGCTTGCTTCTCTGCCCGGTGGCACAAATTGAGGGGCGTCGCCCCTTTTACGCCCCAGCTGCCCTTTATTTATTAGTTAGCCTGTTTGGTGGTTTTTCTGTTTATTTAGGGTAGTTTCAGTGATGGGCCCACTGCTCATCAGGGGTCTTTGATTGAGAGATTGCGTTGCGCTTGGACACCCCAGCTTCCCTTTATTCATTAGTTAGCGTGATTGTTGTTTTTTCTCGACTATCTGAATGGCTTGTGTTTGTGGACCAATCAGCGTTCACTACAACATTAATTGAATAGGGTTATACTCTTTCACAAATTTCATTTCGGTCATTCTGACGATTGTACTCCGAGGAGTGTCAGACGAAAAAAGCTTTCAAGTGCACAGTGTTATCGCTATTCCGTGCAATATAATACATATTTTTCTCATTACCCGCTAGAGGCGATCCTAAATTTTCTTGAAAATAAGGACAGAAGAATTCTCTGAGACCTGAAAGTATATCATACCCTTAGCAACCTTAGCCCTGAAAGTGTATTATACCCATAGCAACCTGAGCCCTGATCCTGTAAATTGAATTGCTTATTTAAAAAAATGTGTAGCGTGATACGGAAGGAAGTCAGCTTTGTCAAAAAGAAAAAATAGTTAACGCCATGACTTTTATGCATTAATCTTCAAAAGCGACAAAATGAATTACTTCCTTAATGCCGGAAGCGAACTTAAAGTTGACACACGTTTACCTTCGCTTAATATCTATGAACTCGGATCAATCATCAATATTTGAACACCTGTGACTACTCAGATCGTGTTGGCCTCGATCTAACCTCGTTAAACGAAGTTGTGGTCTGCTGAGCATATATCTTTCTTGACGAAATATATACTTGTCTATTCTATTTTCATGATAAGTTAAATGGTCTTAGCTATTGACGTCCCTGAATTGGGCTTTGGATTGATGACGGGCCGAAGTTCTTCCTTGGTCAAGTCACATGGCGCAGAGAGGCTGGTCTTCAATTGCGCTGAGCTGGATGTCGATGTCCACCGGTGGATGATTGGAAGCTAATGTAGCGACTAGAGAAATAGAGTACGTTAACATCGGAGGTCAACTAGCTCAGTTGGTAGAGCGCACACCGCGATAGCGTGGGTCACGGTTTCCATCCCCGATGTCGACATATTTTCTATTTCTCTAGTGTTCTTTTCAAAAGTTGTTTTCGTAACACAAAGTACATCTGAACGCCTCTGATCATACTTCCAAATAAATGGTAGTGTATTATTTCAACTGATAATTTTAGGGTCACATTTATTAGGTTTTTGCATGCGTCATTCTAATTTAAAACTAGATAACACCCTACGTAGTTCTATAATACAGTACTTAACACAAGTACAATTTCAATCTTCAAAGGATGGTATTTATGTGCTACATATAATGCTAATGCCCAATAGATCATATATGGAACCAGCTAAAGATAGCACTTTTACAAAGGAATTTTTGTTGCAAAGGTACAGAAATCGGCAAAACATTAATTTAACACAATTTTGCGCTTCTTGGATAGAAAGCAGGGTATAGATTAACAGACGTGTAAATAAGGAAAGTAGAAATACAAAACAACTAAGGGGGAAATTCTTGGTCTTTCGTTTCAGATTTTTTCACCATATGTTAATAACATGAGCTGTATAAATGTACTTATTTAGAAGATAGAAGCACACTACACTGGCGCCTGTTTTACCATTACCATATGGTGATGGAGGTAACGGATCGATAATAAATTGCATCCCATTGGTCTGCTGGCCAGCTCTACTGAAACAGCATCATTACCAAAATTTGGTTATACTTGGTCTGTTCTAGTGTGAAAAACAATTTCAGCTTGTTAGGGCTTCAATAACAATTTTTTAGGAAACATCTACACCTCATTGTATGAGTTTGAGTAAATGTCAGAAGACAGAGACTCCTGGATGCAAAGTGATTACCTTTGACATCACAAAAGTACCGTGGTTATAAAATATTAATTACCGAATCCGGGAAGACTCTTCCTTTGGAAAAAATAGCTTTCAAAGGCCACAGGAGAGAGGCATATTGTTACAGAGTATAAGATATTTCCCTGGCATTGGGATTTTAACTAAACACATAGTGTACCTGTTGGAGGGTTTCAATACGCGACGGCAGCTTCCGTAGGTCCGATAATTCAGTCTCCAATGATACTACTCTCTCCTTCGAAATAAACAAAATAACAATACATGTATATAAATATATAAATATCCGATCTTTATAACAAGTAGTGATTTTTATAAACAAGCTATATTCTATGTTTCTCTTTCAGCTTCTTTCACTGCGTCGTATGAACCGGATGGAGGGATGGATGGATGGGTGGGTGGATGGATGGATGGATGGATGGATGGATGGATGCATGGATGGATGCATGGATGGATGCATGGATGGATGGATGGATGGATGGATGGATGGATGGATGGATGGATGGATGTGACGAGGAGTAGGAGACGAATTAAGCTTTCAAAGAAAGTTAGAAAATGTTGTCTTTTGGATACAAGCCTTATTTTTATTATTTATTGAATTGTGGTTTGTTAAATTAGCATTAGATGATTAAAAATGAACGTTATTAACATCTGCAAGCATTAATATTAATGTCATTTTTTTCCTTACTATTTCAATTTTGGGTCTAAACAGCTTTTATAAATCTATCAATGCAATTCTCAAATTTATACAACTTTTTAATATAACAGTTGGCTTTACCTTCAGAACTTGAGAGGAATCCTGACGACTATGTAACTAGCCCACTAAACTAACTAACCTAACTCACCAACCTACAGTATGTAACGTAACTCACATGCCTATGTAGCCTACCTCTGCAACTTATGTAGTCTAACCTAGCACTGGTTGTATTCGAACACACACAACAATCGGCCTTCACCCTCCTTACATCGGCCTGCGACGGACGCCGATTTTCACTGACTGACGGGGACGGAAAACATTTTAACGACGTGCAAATCAGAATTCAGTTTGTAACTTGAGGACAAGAAGAAATAATCTAATGAATTTCCATTTACGATGATAAAAAGAATATTCGATTGGCACATGGCATGATTATAAACAAATCTTGAACAAAGAGATTAGTAATTAAACGATATGAATATCTTTACGAAGCGTTAAGAAAAAAATGCAAACAGGAAACAACAATGCTTAAAATGCCAAGAAGACCAGGATGCTATTGATGTTCTTTGATCCATGCGGCAATGTTAATTTCTGACGACAATATGGATGGAAACACGTTCAGTTGCGCAAAGGTGGTTATTTATCATCTTTGGTCAAAGTTTGAACTTCGTACCCAATGGTAAGTATTTCCGGACCCCACCTACCCCGCCAAACATCACAACTCTGGAAACACTTCCCAACCAAAAGACTAAAATACATTTGTATTTCCGTAATTAAGGCTAAAATCACACTGAAGCTCCATAGGCTCCATTTGAAGTTTATCCAATCGTTCATTAAGGGCAGCTGTAGACATAAAGGTTAAAAATTGATTTGTAATTTCTGAATCTTGTTTACATTACTGCCGTAGAATTTTATATAAAGTTGTTTACACTAGAGAATCACAACAGCTGTGAGAAACTAAGTTCAACATTTGCGATTGTTGATCGGCGATGGACACAGCGACTGCAAAATGTTACCTGAATGTATCTTTATAAAATCAAAACCACTGTGCCAATGGTCGAAATAGTGACCAATCAGTGACTTTGTTGCAATTTTACGGAAGCCAGGCTTACTACAGAGATCGGTGTGATACCGTAAATGATATCGCCATTTGCTTACCAGTAAACTTTGTAGGAGTACTCCTAGTATCGCTTCACACGGTGCTATTGTGTTCTTTACTTTCCTTGGCATACTCTACCAAAATGGTGATAAGTTTGTAGGTACGAGGTACTTGTTTACTTAAAAGTAACAGAACTGCATTTCTTATACAGTACATAACACGTTATAATATGGCCTAGTAAACTATGGAGAATAACTTGAATGCGAAAGAAAAGAATTCTCTTTTATCATTTTGTAATTATCTGTATCGGTCGCCAAAGATAATATCGTCGTTCTTTTGAAGCAGTTTATATAGGCATTGATTTTGTAAGAATTCTAAAGACGGCCTTTAGAATCCTTGTAAAATTCATCTTTGAAAACGGCAATCATTAACCTAGTTTTTGAACCACTGCACATAATCAGGCTTTCGAAGTCTATTACGTTTAACTAGTTACCAACTTGTTAATGGGAATTCTTATTTAATTCATAAACACTCACCCACTAAGGCAACGACGTCATGAAAGGTTCTTGGGATGAATTTTCTGACTCTATTAATATGATTTGCCAACCACCAAATGCCCATATACACAATATCGCGTTCAGGACTTATTGCAACTGCGAGTGAAAGCCGTTTCAATCTGCTAAAGTCCTTTAGAAAACATTGTGATTTTTGCTCCCTTAATAAAACTACGAGTTGGGTTCAAATGATAAGGTTTTGGTAGGAATGTTTCCAAAGAGGGTATCTCGATAACATAAAAGTATGACATCACATTTTGAAACTGTATGATTGTTTCTTAGAGGTACATTAGATCTTGTGCGCCAGAAATTGCATTTCGAGATTGCCTATATAAAGTAACTTAAGTCGTTTGTATTTCCACAACTGACAAACGAAACACCAAAATACACGGCGGGACCAACTAACTTTCAATTCAATTTAGATCCGTTGTATAACATTCTACGGTGATCAGGCCAGAAAGATAGAGGCAAGCTTGCACACTAGATTTAAAGAAGCCAAAGCAACACAGCCATACTAAATAGCATTAGTGGTTATAATCCTTTCGTACCCCTAATATTCTTTAGGGTAAATAACAGCTATGGTTGCTAATATGGAATCAAAGCCTTCAAGAATTAAAGACCCTTTCTGCACGGATATACATCCAGTACGAGTTCAATTTCATCGGATCTCGTACAAAAACCCTAGAAAGGGGATGGGATCCATTCGGATTCGACACTATGCACGCTAATTCCATCAGCAAAGCAAAGATTCGTTGTTGAAATAGGAGATTATGAATAGCGTGCCAATACAAGGATGCCCATGAAAGTTAAATGGGGATGACGTCAAATTTCTCTTGTATTAGAAGTGTTCCTGACTTTCGATTCCTACCAGTCTGAATCCGGTCCCTAGTGGTCACATGAGGCCTTTTAGGGATCGGATCCAAACTAGTTCCCAAACTGGTACGGATAGTAGATCCAAACAAGTTAGGATATACCAGTGTTGGCGCACTGCCGATCCGTATACGTTCTGGTAAGGATCCAAATGGACCCGTGCCCATGTAAACAGGGGCTAAGAAGAAAAAATTTAGACAACAATCAATTACCTTACGCAAGCCATCTGTCATACGAGCATATGCTTTATCTATTTCTTCCGTCTGCTTGAGCCTGATAAATGGCTTTAGAAAACCAAGATATTTTGCCACTGCCAAATTTTGAAATCCGAGTCCTTTTGTCAAGACAGTCTCGCAAGATTTTGCCCTGGGGAACACCGGTATTGACAGAATAACTACTAGAGGAGTGGCTAACCTTGGAACAACAACCACAAACGAAAGATGATACATGGACAGAATTTGCCGGACAAACTATATTGAGATTACCGATATAGTCGTTGAGCCAAAAAACTTGGAAATGTCAGTAGCGACAGTAGTAGCTTAGCTTAATACGTCGAGGATACGACAAATGATTGCACCACATTCAGTGTGCACAGTGAATACGTAATGTGCCTTGTCTGTTCTCACATGACAATGTGTCCCTTCACTGTGAACCAAATGGTAAGAAGCAACCAGTAGAATCAGTTACTTACACAAAGCGGTCTTTTCAATCTGGCACAAAACCACAAAGTACTTGAGTTTGTTACTTAAAAAGTACAGCAAATACAATCCTTTGGTTCATTGGTTCGCTGTATTTATTTAGAATTTATGAAATCTTTAAATTCCCATCAGTACCAGACAATCTGAGGACTCTATAGAAGTCTCCCGCCCGTTACTTCGTGGCTCTTATAATCCAAATAATTGGTATTCTCTCAGTGTACCCCCTCATCAGCAGTAAGACCATATAAATGTCTCCACCCTAACATAGCAGTAGCCAGCAACCAGTAAAGTCAGGATGAATTGTTGCACCTAGCATGAAACTGCCGAAGTCGTCAAGATAATTATAGGAGAGTCTATGGACCCTACATAAGTGATATATATTTCTATTAGTAAAATGTTTAGCTTGACATGTATAAGGGAAGAAGGGAGTTGTTATTGAGTGGGTATCTTCAGTACATGTCAATCAAAGTTCTAGTATGGCCTGCCAATTTATCAGAACATAATTGCGTTGCTTTGTAACTCTAAAACATATGTGTACAATTGTTTGACTGTATAAATACTTTAACGAAGAACATACAGAAGTACAATTGACGTGAGCTAAGAGGAATGTATTATGGATTGGTAACGCATCTACAGTATATTTAGTCTACGCATGTGATTATATCCAGGGCATTGGAAGTTCCTAGTTATTGCACTCCATTCAGTAAAGGTTCTTCTTTCTTTACAAGTTCACAGACCACAAGGGTCGATGAATTGCTTGCTATGAACTCGAAATCATCTTTCGCACAAATTTTTACGAGCTATTCCAGAACTCAGACGTTTGCAGACGGCAGTTACAAGAAATAGTAAGGGGAAACGTGCTGTAAAGCTAGATAGATTGGATTTTAAGAAACTTCGGTTCAGCTTATGTTTAGACGTAGGCACAACTTAAAATGTAGGAATTGCAGATTGTTCTTATCCTACAATTCAGTTTTAGCACTGGCCGTTGTCGAACAGTTCCTGAGAGATCATGAGGAGTACAATTTACAACCTTGGATGCCGTTAAAATGGCCTGGATGCCAAACCGCGATTTGTTTCCCACAAAATGGTAAGGTACGGATGTTCTGCCTTAAGTATACTTGTTTGATTTAGTTAAGTTTCTGTAAACGATCAAGGTTCAATTCAGAACATTTGTCTTTTGCTTGAAAACATAGATAGTGATACAATTAAAGGTTATTACTCAAAATACTCTTTCAATTTTGATAACTTTGAAGATAGCTCGTTATTTTAGTAAATACTTTTGATTCTCCTTTTTGTCTGACTTGTTTTTTAACATACTTGGGCTTAGATGTTGCCATGAAAACAATACATCTAACTGACCATTTTTTAGTTGATATAGAACAAGCCTCCCTCCCTCCTCGAATAAACCATCGTAATCATTTTTTTTGCGAAATAAGCCCCAGGGGCTTAATCGAGGACTAACAATACATTCTATTTCATATGCTATGCCTCTACTAAATAAACAAAATGTTTACTTTTAAAGAAATAAAGATTCAAAGGGGCTAAATAAACTGACAGAAGTTATCCCACTTCCTTTTGCTAAGAACCTGACTTGTCTTGTCTTGGCATGACTTGACTTGATTTGAGTCATCCATCAGTTGATTGTGAAACGTTAACGACGGTCGTGCACCACAATGTTTCCTCAACTATTGCGGCCGGAAGATATGATCCCAAGAGGCCAGTATCCTTTTCTAGAAGGGCATTGAAGGTAGCATGAGGCCTTCTAAACTAGTCGTTTGACTTCTGAAATCAACAGAAGCCCTTTAGTCGAGAATTTCTTTATGTTTGAATTCATATCCAGCCAGCGACAAGTGTGAGCGTTTAGCAACTGCAGATATGCGTGGAAGGGTACCATGGACATTGTGTTAGTGACATGCTCTCGCCACGATGTGTATCAGATGCCCCCCATTATTCTAGTGTGTGATCAATTAAGTTTCACAGATCGAGCAACACATAGTGTCCAAGAGTCTCAACCGTATAGACCGATGATATAGACGGATGTATTAAAAAGTTGGGTTTTGTCACATTCTGACTTTTGTCAAAATTCACCAACAAAGTAGCAGAATCCTAAGAGCTTCTGTATTGAATTATGAGCGTAGATCGGTTACAGACAGGGGTGACACTTTTTCCCTGGCGTGATCTGATGTTGACATACGATAAAAAGCCCGATGGAGAAAACGCAGGGCAAGAGGAATCGAACTCCGTCCCTTGTCGGTGCAACTCCCATGTGCTAGCCGTTACACCATTGCCCCATAACAGAGAAACTTGGGATGTGATATGTTTTGATTAACTTCACTGGTTGTCCACAGGGAATGGGGCCCCGAGCCTGTGGTGTAGTTTTTATGGCATTCCAAATGTCATTTGATAGGACTTGTGATATCTGGTTATGGTAGGCTTTGCAAAACTACTTCAATACGTTAAGTATGAGAGCCAAAAACTGGCTACCAAGGTATTTCCAAATAGTATATAAAACTGTTTCTGGTTTTTTAAAAGTATCACAAAATTATCAATACTTTCAAACTCTGTTTAACTGGAAGATTTGTCGTACTCTCCATGTACAGTCAGTCTCTCAGTCCCCTGTGAACATGTGTATAAATATCCTGTAAAATAATGTTTTTGTAGGATCGTTGTAGAATGTGGTTGGTAAATATGATTGTGATTCGGTATCCTGCATGGTCCTAACTAGTGTGCTTTCTCGCGCACGGTCACAACACGTAACCGTGACGATGTAGCACTTCACGTATACAGTCTCTTGTAAGATGTTAAATTATTACTGCAGGTTTCAGACTAAAACATATTCTTGTCATACCACGATATGGACAGATGTTTCAACAAGTAGATTTGTCAAGAAGATACGTGCAAGTATATAATAACGTTATGTTATCTTCTTTATACGTCGATAACTGATTACGCCAACTTACATACGGCCACAAACATCTTTGTATGTAACGATTCACTCGTTTTAGGAATTTCTATTTCAATTCTCGCGTTGCATCTGCTATCTACCATGTCCCTATTCATGTTTTCATAAATGTTATTTCTGTAGGAAGAGCACTCATATTTTTAGGTATACAGTACACTGAATTACGTTTTAGGTTTCAGAACTCTATGGATAGTAATCGTACGGCCCTTTACAAGAATAATTTACAATGTGTTACTTGGTTTGAAGATATATGTATTGGCAGTTTCAAGGGGGGCACCCATGTCACAACTCCCCCTAACAGGTATATCAAATAATTTTGGTTATTTAATTCTTACTAAGTATAGGCTGATTGGGCAGTTTTAACTAAGTTTCAAAATGTTTAGTAACATGATAGTAATTACAAGGGAACGATTACAATGTCCATGTAGGCTACAGAGAGTAAGGAAGATGCAAATTTTTGTCATTCACCTGATTAAGTGTTTAAATCAACTCCGTAAACGTTCCCAGTGCCTACAATTAATTGGTGAATCCACCATCGTACAACACACCTGGCAAATACTAGAGGAGGGGGCGTCGCTTAAAATAGGATTGTTCACGGGTCACGCCCAACTTAAATTAGGTGCCTTTGCAAAAGGTTCAGGAAAATCTTAAGTGGAATAAAATTTTGGATACTACGTAAAATGAAAATACATCACTAACCTGAAATTTATCGAAGGCAATTTGCAAGTTTTCGTCCTAGCAATTTCAGATTCACGAGAGCCACCCAACCCATAATAAAGTTTGAAAAATATATGTAGAATACGGCCCCTAGGCCTCCCTTTAGCGTACCTCTAAAAACGTACAACTCAACTACCTACCTTTAGCTTGTCAATGGCAAAATACTCTTCAGCAGAAAGGAAGGAGTAAGACAGAACAGTAAGCAGAGAGTTCTTCGTAGCTTGAAGTTTGATGATTTTATATCCAATAGTGACATTCTCAAACACCTTGACCACATAGCTGGATGAGTTAAACACTGGATTTTTGTTATTAAATTGTAGAATGTTGATCTCTATTGAAGCTCTGGCAAATTTTGGAGGAAATCCGCTGTCAGAGGCAGTCACCTCAAAACGAAGCATTCCATCGGCATTGATGATGCCTTCGCGAAACATCTCATCTCTAACCATTACCTTGCCAACACTAGAAATATAAGAAAAAATGTTGTTTCTAGAATATTACTTTGCAAACCAGCCATGCAGCCAGTCGAATTTTGTTGGAGGGGGGGGGGCAAATTCAAAACAAAACCTCTTCCCTTTCCTCCTACAATCCAAGCCAGCCCACCAATTCCAATACACGATTTCGATACTCGATTTTGAAAAATCATTAAGCACCTCTTGTACTAGTGGCAATTCCCCAACTTCGCATTCAACCAGCGAACAACTAACAGATGCCTACTTACCATGACAGAAAATGCTTAGATTTCATCAAGTTAAGAACTGTATTATATCTTCTATATATTATCTATATATTATCTATATATTAAGAATTATATCTTCCTATGGTAAATGGTAAAAAGTGGTCAAAAAAATTGACTTGGGATAGAAGTGGCGCCCACCCCTACCACTGTAGTGGTAGAAGCTAAGGAAAGTGGAGCGTTCGTGTTACCTCCGACTGCGGTCGAACCATCTTCTTATTCTTCATTGTAAATACCTTTTTGCTTGCAAGAAGAAAACTATATTACACTTTAAGTTTTGCAGTTGGTTTTTATTCTGCTTTTTCACTTTGATATCTCTCTGAGTATGGTAGAGGAATTTGAAATTTAAGCAACCAAATAAGCAACTTCAGTACTATGTTAAGCCTGAAAGCTAAGAAACCTGGCTTCTAGACAAAATCCTAAGTTGTTTTAGAAATCCTTTCTCAGGTATTACCCTCCTCCGACATAAGTCTACGTTGTGCTCCATCTACTTGGCAGTATATTATATGCTTGTCCATTAGATGTTCACGACAATGTCCATACAAGCCGTGGCACCAAAAAAGGTCTAGCGTGTGCAGTATTTCCTTGTCAACAAAAGAGTCGTGATCAAACAATAAAGCTGTGTTATATCCTTTGAGAAGAGATGCAAGTCGACATCATGAAGGCGTTGTCGTTTTAAAGTGATGTATAATGGAAGTTCTTCCTTATTATCCAAACCAAAAAACCTTAATAGAGACATCAGCGTTCAATCTTTCAAACTGGGGGAAATATTTCATTGTTATTGGAAAAGTAATTCAAGTACAATCAAGTTCTGATCTGTAAAGACGACAATCTTCCCGTAGCAGATTTTAATTGTTGATAAGCGTCTAATAGATCTCTTTCTAACGTATCATGAGTATAGACAGTATAGAAAGGGCATCGAAAATTAACGAGTGGATCACCTGGATTGATGTAAACCATTGATCCCCTCCAGCAACTGGATGAATCGGTAAGGAAAGGCGAGAGTTGTCAGATAGCATCGCTTGAAAGTTGTAGAGGTTGCAAGTTTCTGGAAAAATAAAATAGTACCCAGTCATTGTTCGTATAAAGTCATCCTCCAACGCAAATGGGACCCGTGTTTTATCATTTAGTCCTGATCCTATCCACCACTTGCTTTGATATTCCTACTACATCCATCTCCTCCTTAACTTTTATAGGGATTGTGAGATCGTTAGTTCAAGCTTGTGTTTCTTTATATTCCAGTTCATTCCGTGAAAGGGCAGTAGGACAGCTTGCAATTTCATCTTCCTCCGCGCAAGAGTTTTTGCTGAGCGGAGGTCCTCTTGGATAGTAGTAGAGGTTTCCCACTTTGGATTAAAACTTCATGATGGTGAAGATTTTCTTGTGGATGAAAGCGTTCTTCTCACAAAATGGGTCCAATGGCAGTTCCTCTTCGCTCCTTGCTTTCCCTACAAAAAATTAAGCCGCGTTTTAATAAGCCGCGTCATTAATTAAGCCACGTTTTTATTAGGCCGCATTTTTGAAGGAGCGGCCTATATAAGTACGCGGCTTAATTTGACGTCTTAAGTTATGTTCAACACGCTTCGCCTTTGCTATACAAGGTTTACAAATGGACTTGACTTTCGACTCAACAATAGTCGAGTGGAGTCTAGCGGAAAGTTGAGTCCGTTTGCACTGGGCATCAGATATAAAAGAGTACCATTTTGAATCCGTTTCTAAAGAGTATTTTTAAATATTAGAACAATCTACAGGACGATTGCCGAGGTAAGCCGTTTCAAATTTTAGTCATGCCCATCAAAATGCCATTTTATACTCTCGAGTACCGAATAAGTAGGGGGGGTTCGGAATAAATGGGAGGTTGGAAATCTGGGGAGGGACGATTATTCGGTAATCGAGATATCCACCTAGTGGTTCGATCACCACCTAGTGGTTCGATTTCCACCTAGTGGTTTGATCGCCACGTAGTGGTTCGATTACGACTATGTGGGTGGTAATTGCTGATGTAGTTAGACATGTTTCACTCAAGAACGCTTTTGTGACGTCATCTATCGAGGGCCTGAACATGTTTTTGTACCTGGGCATTTTTTGTTCAATTCAGAACTTTATATCCCACATCACGGAGATAAAGGAAGGTACTGTACTCTAAAGTGCCGATAAACGTTGAAGCAAAAACCTGGCTTAACTAATGGCGCGGCTTATTAAAACGCGGCTTAATTTTTTATAGGGAAAGCAAGGAGCGAAGAGGAACTGCCATTGGACCCATTTGCATAGATATTTAAACTGTCCATTGACTCTTGCGGCCTAATCAAAAACCCCTAAAATGCTAATTTTTGTCAAGTGCGGCGTAATTGAAGAGTTGCTTAATTTGATGCGGCTTGATTACATACGCGGCTTAATATGACGTAATAAGGTATTCGAATGAGTTTAACGAGCGTCTTCGCTACAAATCCATTGTTCTAGATCAAGGGTCTCAAACTCCATTTACATGGGGGCCGCTGACGGCAGAGTGTGGGTGAAGCTGGGCTGCATCAGGATTTCCACAACAAGAAAAGCGGTGATAAAACATTCCAACGTTCTTAAATATCTTTATTTTTACCACAAAATAATGAATTAAGTACAGAAATTAAAAAATGAATTAAAAAAATCAATCAGTAAGAATAAACAAAATAATAATGATAATCATACAGCAGATGTCAGCCGCGCCACGACTTCTCCTCCGCCCAGCTGACGGAAGGAATGAGTGAGTGAGCCAAGCACTGGACAGCCTGACCAATGTACACGGGGTTTTTTATAAGCAACTCCATTTTCGGGGTTAAGCCTCGAGTTTCTTAGCTATTTTCCAAAATCAGTCCCCGAGTTGCTTAAGTAGTTGCTTAGGTAGGATCGTCGAATTTCGTTGTGCTTTAAATGATGAAATACCAAACGATGAAATACCAAACGATGAAGGCACGTCTATTCGGGGCTCAAGAGTAATAATATTGCTCTATAGGATTTTAAGCACTTCATCCCACTAAAGTTCTTTCCCCTAGCAAGTGTTTTAGGTGAGGCAGGCGAACTACCCTACAAGCTAGATCTACAACCCTAACAGACCTCTTTGTTGCAGACCTTTGTGAAACGTGAGTACTTAGTATAAAGATAAGTGCGTAGCACAAGGCGCGTAGATGAAACGTAGTTACTAAACATTATTTGATGAGCTTTCGGTGTATTCTATCACCATCGTCAAATCATAAATTACACTTCATAAAACACGTTGGGTTAAGACCACATCATAAACAGTAGGATATATTAACAACTAACAAGAGACATACTAAAAACGTGAGTATGTAATAACGTCGTTCCTGGTTCCAAGGGCTGATACAATATTTCAAAAACATAGGCGATTTCAAATCCAAGAATCATTCATTGAGAGGCGCCATTTCTAATAAGGGCAGACATGTCAGTGTTATCTTATAAAAGATTTTTGAACAAGTTTCCAACAGCACTGTTTCATTTTCTACAAGCTGACATTACCACTCGCTTAAGAGGATATGTATGAAACAAGTCCTTTACTTCCCGATTCACAGACCGCTCATTGCACGTATTTCCTACCAAGGCAATTGTAATGCTGGTCATGTCAGTGATACTCTCTTGTCCGATCCGTAGGCCAACTAGAACTGGTGAGGATCACCCTTGCGTTTATATGAGACCTGGTGAATCTGAACTCGTTTGACTCTGCCATCTTTGACAACTTAGGTCTCCTTATGAAAGTAGACTAGTTTAAATCTGCTTACGAAAAATTCTCGTGTAAACACTTGGGGTCAGATCCAAACTGGTACGGATCGATAATGAAGCGAAGAAGCTACCACTATGGGATAAATTTGACGCGATAACCTTTCAAGTTCTATTTTCGCCCGTTGATTTACTTACTAAATTAGTATGCAAAGTGTTGACCCAATTGAAGATGACACAGGATCGGATCCTTCTGAATGCGTATCAAGTTGGATCAGTAATCGTGTTCTGGAGAAAACACGTTGTAAAAGCGTGATGCTGTCAAGTCAAGTCATGTAAAGGCAAAAAAAGTCGATGAAAAATGGTATCTGCCCTTGTTTCATTTTTCATATAGTGAGGAAAAAGAAATGCCGTATAAACCATGCGTCAACGGATCTCTCAGATATAATTATTTTTCATGGAATTAGCGTCCACCACTTCTCTCAGATCGCAGCATTAACTTTAAAATCAATACGGGATGATGGTTTATGCTAATATGCTCTCTCGTGTGGAAAGCACCTGATTCGCTTTGGCAAAGGATTAATTAGGTCTTGTTTTTGGCAATAAAATTAATTTTGCTTCATAAGAATAATAATTCTTAAATGAATCAGTTTGTCCTACGGAGTGTTCACACAAGGACAAAAACTTCACTTTGTTCTTAGGATGAACAAACCTGTTTCTATAAAAACATTAAAGTCATAGCCTTATCAAAATATTTTGGTTACACAGTGAAGTATAATCAACGGTGTATTTTCCTCGAAAACTTTGCAAGCATATTTGGTAAACAGTGCATCAAGTATCAATCTACTTATATACCCTTGTAAACGCTAATCTGTGTTTATTTCTTTAAGCTGATTAGCAGTGGCAGATCCAAGGCGGTATCTCGACTAAACTTCCCTTCCTACTAAATTCTTAAAAAAATGTCGGCTGTAAGTCCTCCATGTAAACATTCTCTGTTTAGTGATGGAAATGGAAATGCATATCACAATCTTTTGAAACGGTTTAATGTTAACAACCATTTGGTATGCTTCCCAAGAGATAGGGAAAATGATAAATCTGCTTTGTGAGGATAATTGATTCATAGCAAAGTATCAAAGTATAACGAAGGACAGAACAATAGAGTAGTTAAAATAAAGAGTAATTGGGTTTTACTTGCTCGTGCACATCAAAGGACATTAACAAAGTATCCATCAAAGTGCAAGAGAGTAACAGTACACATTTGTAATGCCTATTGTTTTAGTTTTCTTTGCCAAAATCTTTCCAGAATCTTTTTTCTAAGACGTTATTTTGTTAGTAGAATCTTTTTTCAGATATTGAAATTAATTAGGATGTTTTAAAATAGTGAAGCAAAGGTATCAAATGAAACGTGATTAGACTTTAATTCTAATGTCATTAAGATACTAAGCCTATAGGAAAGTAAATCATTTAGAGCTTCGTTGTTGTACTACACACTTCCTTGCATTGGTTGTAAGCTCTATGTCTCGAACCCTTTTGTGTAGGGGGTGGGGATCTTTCCCTGATTTATAAACGTCCTGTCTTTTCAAGTTGAAGCTACTACTTTAAAGTACAAAGTTCTAGAGAAATACGTCTAAATAAATCTGGATTTATTTTGAGTAATTAAGTTTTCAAAAATCTGGTGTTACATGATCTCACTATGACGTACTTGTTTGCATAACCCACGGCAAAACGTTTTTTAATTTTCCAATTTTTTTGTTAATTATTAATATTTTATATATCACTGGGAAGACAGTAAAAAGGGGAGTACAATTAAAGTTTCATTCAAGAATGCAAATATCTGCAAAATGTTGTAGGTGTTTTGATTTTTTGGCATATGTTGTTAATGGCCTATACTACCCTGGTATAAAACCAGCTCTGCCAAAATTAGGGGTCCTACGCCCTCCTAATGAGAATCACTATTAAGTATATTTGTTATTCACAAATATTATATAATAACCCAATGTTTTTTTGTGTGACAGTTTTCTAAACTGTGGGGAAAGTATCCCTCTGCACAGGAATGTAAGGTTAGCTTTCATAGTACACTAATAGGTTTAAACTAAGGCAGTTTTAAGTATTCATACCTTACTTCTGAATTCTTTACAAGATTATTATAATCCCTGAAGTCAAATAACAATAATAGAATGCTAAATGAAATATCAAGAAGTTTCACGAGTAAATAGTATCATGTGAACAATTGGTAGTATGCAATGTTTGGGAGAGTAGCAAATGGGCCCCCGCACTCAATACGAGGTTTCTAAGTTTAACTTAAGGATCTTTGGTTGCCTTTTCAATAATCAACAACCACACTTGAATTTACACGGTAAGATCTTGGCTTAAAAATATGATCAATACAAGTGCAATGGGGGTAATACTTGACGTCACTTCCATGCCATTCCACGATATGTTGATATCCCTTACATTCTGATGTGCCATTTCCTACATTTTCTCTTTCAATATCGTTTGAAAAATGGGTAGGGTAAATTAGGACCATTTGGTCATTGCATGTGTGATGCCTAAAGGAAGGCACGTCATGTTTTCAGGATATCAGTAAGGTGATCTCATAAGTAATAATTACGAAGTCAGTGTTTATTCTTTTAGGTTGTGACTACAAAGATGACAAGTAGAAATAAAGGTATACCATTACCTCTTCTTTCGCTGATTTCATGTGGATATCAATAGCAAATACCTCTTTCGCATGAACTTCAGATGTTGCCAGGCAATGTAGATTAAACAATATCAAAATCCGTATGTGGGCTCGTATCAAAACCTCGTTTTGATCCTTCAAAACCACACAATAATTCATTGTGAGAGAGACCAGTACCGTGTGAATGCCTTGAAAATATTTATGGTTTATCATCCTAGCGATGTGTAAGAAGTAAACGATTGTACTAATAAATAACCCATTTCTCTACTTCCGGTCTTATTATTTGTCAAATAACATTCTTAGTAATCTTAGTAAAAAATGTCATCGGTATGCAATAAGCATCACGGCAAACAATAACAACCAAGAGTTGCTATTTGTTCCTTCTTGTGATATTTTTTGCGTTATAATGTGGGAAAACTATTATTGTAAAATAAACTGGAACGACAAGGATCAATCTTGGGTAACATAGTTTATGCTTAAAATGTGCGATTTCATGAGATCTAACTCAAAAATAGCCATACATCATCTTGCCCTTTGCAAACTAGAACAGTCGTATATGCAATCTATATCACCAACCCTAATCTACGAAATACCATGCCGACAAGGACGTGAATTGAGGAATGTCTGGAATTCTCCCTCCTTTCGAAAGTATCTGCTGACTTAGTAGCTACGTTGCTACGACCCAGTGAAGAGTTAGGGAGTGAAAGAGTGAATGACCACTTCAGAAAAATTATGTCTTTCTTTCTTGAAATCACTTCACTACTGCTTTTCTTATATTAGAAAAAAATAACACTGGAAATGTTGAACTAATATATACATTATAGGGCCCATTAAGAGATCGAATCTCGTGGAATATGCTCACATAATTATCAATGCGGACTTGGTAAGATGAAAAGCGACTTTGAAACGACCTAAAGACGTTTCAAATGCCAAAATATCTCATCAATTTAAATTAAACAGACACGTGCTCCAGTGCCCACGCGTATTTCGTTATTACTTTTCAAAATCAAGACTAAAGTATCACACCTAATGCCAAAGGAAATGAATGTGGCACCGCGGCTCCGGTAAAATGACTTCTATTCCGCCGACGTGTTTGTCGATTTTGCTAGAAAGGAGATCGTCTTTGAGCAATAATTAGAGCACATCATCAACCTTGCCTCTTCGGACAATATCTTATTTGTCCTCATCTTTACCCAATTCTATACGAGGTCACTGTTCCTAGTCAGCCTTTTCTTTCTTTGTCTGTCCTGGGCCGTGTATCCTGTCCATATAGGCCCACGAAGTGTAAAGACACGTTGGAGATGTTAGCAATAATACTATCACTGAGTAGCAGGACGAGGGGAACATTTTAAAATCTTGGAAGGCACGTTGGAGACTGCCATAACTTCAAATAACTATTGTTTGTGTTGTATTACCCTATGTTTAGGAAGTTACAGTAGATTCTAAACATTGATTCTTGACTTCATTTTTTACATGTTTTGGTCATTTTCCAGCCCCCCTCCCCCCATCTATTCCAACCCTCTGTTTATTAAGTTTTGGGGACTTTTCCAACCCCCTGTTTATTCCAACCCCCTCTTCTATTAGGCATCGAAGGGTAGACTGGCATAGCATACAAAAAGGTTTCAGAATCCACTAGTTCCAATCAAGGTCCATCTGCAGTCTAACCACACTGGTAATTAGTACCTATAATCCTGCTTCCGATATATGCAGATACCAAATTGATTGGCTTACAATCTTTTGCCACATTATGTTGTGGCTCATCATCAAAGATGGCTTAAACCAGCATTACTCAACCTCTGACAGTATATTACAACCACCTACATTCCTGTTTACACGTACCAATTTAAACTGGTATGGGTCCAAATGGATACCATCCCATACAAACAACACCCTAAAAAGGGGATCAGAGCCATTTGCATCCAGAACTCTCCATGCCAATCCAATTAGCAAATCAACAGTTCTTTGTATTGTAATACCAGGTGCGACAAGTTGCAACAGTTGAAATGTAAACAATTGGAGATCATGAATACAATGTCAATACAAGGGCCAAAAATAGAGTTTGAATCTGGATTACCTCAACTTTACCTTTAGTGGTTGGTTTTTTTTGCCTCATTTTCCATCAGTACCAGTTTGGATGCGATCACAAGTCCCACTTTGGGTACATATCCAAACTGGTCCACTTTCATAAGTGAACCAAACTAGTATGGATAGCAGACACAAATGAGTTCGGATCCAGTGTAAACACAAGGCTGATCCTTACCAGTTCTGGTATGGACCCAATTGGATATGTACAGTGTAAACAGGGTCTAATACTACCGAAAGTTCAAAGAACCACCCTAAAAATTGTGCAATATTGAAAGGATAGAGGTTAATACCCCAACTTTCAACATGAGCTGATGCTTTTCAGTTTTAAGGGAGAATTTGTGGCCTGCTTCAACTTATAATATGTCTCTTATAGCCTGTGTTCACCACTAGTGTGCATTATCTTTGGAATGCCCTCTGTGGTTTTCAGTGTAACAGGTATTGTCCGAATGTAAAAATATACTGTCAGATGAATTGCGTGATGGCTTTGTTTTGGTGATGAGGTCAGTGATCAAACTCACGTCACTGATGCTAGCAGGAGGAGCAGGGTATATCCAAAGATTTACATCATATTGACAAGCACTAGTTTTTGTGACGTGTTCTTTGAATTATACCACTTATGTCACTTGATCTCGACGATTCACTGCTAAACTGGCACTTTAGGTGCATCCAAGAATTACGAAGTCCCCAAGGATATGGGGCCTTATTTCTGGAATTATACAAAAGTTCAAAAATGTTATATTTGTGTACCAAATGAAGGGTCTTGTAAAATTTTATTGTCATAATTTCTGGGGATACGAAACTTAAATTAGAACGAAAACAATGTTTTGGGGAGAGTCTTAGCATTGTTACGCAGTATTGAAGGTGAGCAGTACTAGGTTTGTCGCAATGCATTGCAAGGAATGGGTCAGCGATGAAATGACCACTTTTGGCATTAGATGGGTGACATTTTTTGGCCAAGTTTCTGAACTATCAATAGACTTTAACGTACTCGGGCTTTCTCGTCACATGATTTCGAGGCACATTGTTTCCAAAGTGACGGATTTTTTTACCTGAATTTTTGTTGAGAAGTTGGAGAGAATATGTTATACGATATTTTGTGGGATCATACCAAAAACACAATCGTAAAGTACACTACATTTTTTCTCAAATACAGACTTATTTTAGTTAATGTCACACGTGTGCTTAATTGTAACTTAGGCCACATATTCGTTATCCAGATGGAGGAATGTGAAAAACCTAACGAGTCTCAGAGGCAAATTTATCGTAACCAAAATATGCCATTATTTCGTTACCTTACTTTAAAATAAACGTATCTAGTTAATATGGTGAAAATTGTTCCTCCTGTGGAATGAAGTAATGTGTTCCCCCTTCGTCTAAAAATGTAATATATTCTGATAAGTTACCACGGTGTTCCTAGTAGATCTACTGTAGCTTTTCTAGAAATTTCCTTTCCTGTATTTATGATGTAGGATATTATATATACTTACAATTTAACTAGTGCTTCCAGTTGTTATATGAAGCTCTGTCAGACGAAAAATCTTTGGAAGATCAGAAGACTTCAGTTTTTTAACCAAACATACCTCCACCAGCATCTGTTGTGTCTTCATGACAAAGATTTCTTTTACGTTAAACACTCGTCAACTTTTAGATTTCTATGAACTGCTGCTACAGACATTCACTTATATTCTCTTCATAATTGTCAAGATCTTCTTTGCTTTTATGTAAAAACTTATCAGTGTTCTTCAACAAGCTAATATATGGTGACAGAACGACAGCCCACATCGCAAATACACGACGAGTAAAAATTTAAAGATATAAAACTATGATATCGACTCGTCATTAAAGAGGAGTTCTACATTCCTAATTATTTGAACATATCATTGGTATTGCAGAACTTGGAAACTCAATTCCGCAGGCAACTCATTTTGATCGAAAAGCTCTTCGCCTATTCTCGTCAATCAATCGACATCGGTAATCAATGCATATATTAGAAACAATTTATAGCTATGAATGTTATGAAGGAGGCGATCTAAGTTTTATTTAGCTGTTTTAGAACCTATTTTTATTTCGCGTCTTAAGCCTAGTTTCTGTTCTAGACAGGACGAATTTGTCTTCAGGTTATCCATGTTTTAGCGCGCCATCCATATAGGTTGTGTAATTCCATGGATAATGACTCGTTCGAAATGCATTGGCTGACATCCACTTGATCAGGTTAAAATCTCTCACTATGAGTGGAAGGTCAAGGCCTTTACCCCTGATCTAGAGTATAAAGAAATTAACACACAACAGTAACACAATGTGTTGAAGGAATAAAAGTCAACAGCATTCGAGGTGGTGGTGCAATCCAACGCGATAGTATGGGGTTTGGGTTTGAAACATTGTGTTTTAATACTGTAGCTTATAATAGGGTGATTATTCATACAGAATGTAATGTCTGTATAAGCGTAGCCTCGTTAATGTGTTGTTAAGAACAGTGTAGTTGACCAAAAATGTTTCTACGTATAATCGCTAGTGTCCGTAGATAAAGGGAAACGGTAGTAGGTGGGAGAGTTGCTGGGACTGCAGCCACCCACCTTTTTAGATAACAGCCATTTTTCAATTCTGTGCTTTCTGGTCTCTACGGTTACAATACTGACAACGCCCACGAAATGTGTGCTAAAGACCAGAAATAAAGCTTTCGAAGGAACCAGCTCTCTAAGTGTCAGATAAAAGCCTTCATTCTAATTCTTCTAACGAATGTTGCACAGAAATCTACTATGAAGCCTTAGAGAGGTGGTTCAGTCTTTTATGTTGAAATACCTTGATGTCAATAGCCTATAAATTGTAAGAAATTATAACGAAGAGAAAATGAGGAAGAATAAGATTACTTAACTCTGGCAGTTAATCTACCTGGTTAAAAGTAAAATCAACTGTGCTTCCCAGGGAGCTGCTTTACATGATGGAAAAAAATAAAACCGAGTTATTAAATTATCCTGCAACTTTTGCAGAACCAGAGAGATATGAAACGTGGATGCAATCAATCACACTTATGGGATGCATTGGTCATTTTGCATGAAAATAAATATATGCCGGTGAAAAGGATTTGAATGAACCCAACAGAACCTTCTTCTCGCTAGAGTCGATACTACTTGCACCGGGAAAAGTTTTTAATTTTAGTTTAAAAGTTTTGGTTGTTTTTAGAAAGTGGAGGAGTATGCTTATCAGAGATTTGCCGAAAGAGCAATCTGTAATCATGCTGCTATTACGTGTGTGTCAAGATCACGGGCAATTTTCTTTCGATAGTCATTTGCAAATGCTTAGATAGATAATGCGCAAAGCCTCTTATCTTACAGACAGGCTGTACGGCAAGACGGCTTGAAAAGGGATAAGGCCTTGGAAGGGGCTGGTGGGCAAGAGCAACAAGACAACTACGTTCAAATGTTTTCTGGCTGACACTGAAACTCGACACATGAACTAAATTTCCCCCAATTTCTAATAAGTAAAAATCGAAGAAAAAATTAAAGCTTGGTGCCAACCACAGTCATTCACTGGAACTCAGTCCCTAACTTCAATCGGTTCCGTCGCTTATGAAGGTTAAAATCATTAAATCGTGCTATAATGAGTTCATACACTCGAATTATAAAATCAAAGAGAATCATGAGTTACGTTTGAGTCTTCATGCATCCCGAATCCTTTGAAATAAAACTTTTGTCCGTTTATCTTTAGGAAAAAATATCAATTCGCTTCAAAACTGTTGCTTGTTTTAGGTTACAGACAGGTAAAACTGGTTACCATACCGAAAGAATGTTTCCTAGACTTAGTAGTTGGTTGGTTTTACGTAACGTCTTATTTTAGGGCATGGAGATAACATTGAAAGCATCCACCCTTTCTGACTTTTCATGTTATCATTAGCAAATTCAGTTTAGTCTTCTAATTGTTGCGTTTGGGATGCAAAAGTAAAAGTCACGTTGTGTAAAGGATTCATATTGCTAAACGTTTTGGCAGACACTGATCACAGTAATAATCTGCAGTTGAGGTAATGAAGAAATTCAAAGAACTTCCAAGAGAGAATTGAAACAGGCCGTTGAAAATAGCACGTATATGACTAACGCGCTTTCTCTCAGTCTTGTTATTAAAATGCTGAAATCGGGCCTTTGTAAGCAAACTCACTACAGTTTCAACAATTATGTGAACCATGAAGGCAGAATTGAGGCGATGGACCCATAAACTGACTAATAGTGGCTTAAAAACCCGACATGTACCGACAGTTACCAAGAGGACACGTCCCTGGTGTTAATATATGCGCCATCTCATTGCACCTTACCGCTTTGGAAGCGGAATTAACCAAACAAATTTACAGACGCTCTGTCGACAAAAGCAAGTTGGAAACATCTTAACCTTTTTCAAAAACACAAGTCACAGAGACACGTCACTAAATTTTGCTATTGTCAACGACATTTTTCAATCTGTCTGTTACCTCTAAAGTCTCCTCCAGAATTGATCAAACAATTTACAGGTGCTCTGTCGACAAAAGCAAGTTGAAAACATCTTAACCTTTTTTCAAAAACACAAGTCACAAACACATGTCACTAAAATTTGTGCTACTGTAAACGACATATTTGAATCCTTCTCTTACCTCTAAATTTTTCTTCAAAAGTTTTATACGTTCACTCTAGGTGATTTCTGTGAACAGTGTCTGGCGAAATCTCTTAGCAATATGAATCTTGCTACAGTCGAAATATATTACCCGATCGGCTTTCCTACCTCCGTTACGAAAACTAAGCCTACTGAATCCACCCGTGGAAATAGAATCACAAGAGCCACAGAGAGGGTGATACTGGAAAAGAGGCAGTATGTAACCGCAGCAGTTCATTCCTTTGGCGTTACAAGATCTGCTAAACACCCATTTTAAACGCATTATTAATTGAATAATGTATTAACATGTTTCCGGGAATTTTAACTTCTCGCAAGTACTTGGCAGTGCAAGATTTCTTGCCTTGAAGGTGTGTTCCAAAGCGTATAAAGCTTATAACCGCTGCGGCATACCCCCTGTTATAGTTTGAAAAGTTAATGTAAATTTAGAAGCTAATATCAATGCCAACTATGAAAGTATGTGTTATTTGGTAACTGTTTTGCAGCTCGGCTCTAGTTTGTTCAATGTTTTGCACAGCTGCTAAACGATTTTAGTCAAGATTACAGCTGACAGTGTTACACCTTTATCATGTGTAGGCATGTCTATCATCGTTGTCGTCCTTTGGAAGCCAAGATGTGCTGCTATCATAAGAGTTCTTATCGCGATATATCATATGTAAAATTTTTTTGAGTGGCAAAAAATCGGGGGGGCATTCTCAAATTTTGGGGGGGCATTGCCCCGAAATGCCCCCCCGTAGCTACGGGTCCGCCTGCTAGGCGGTTGAGCCTGCCTCATGGCTTGCCTCTCTGCCTGGTAGCACAAATTGAAGGGTGTCTTCCTTAGACGCCCCAGCTGCCCTTTATTTATTAGTAAGCCTGTTTGGTGGTTTTTCTGTTTATTTAGGGTCATTTCAATGTCGGGCCCACTGCTCATCAGGGGTCTTTGATTGAGAGACTGCCAAACATATAAAGTAGGCTAAATGGGATTTAAAATACGTATAACCACATGTTATTGTCAAAAAATAATGCATATCATGAGACATAATAAACATATATATTCTGTTTAGAGTTGTTTAGCTGCGATCGTTGAGACTTCTCATATTCACTATTGGTGCCAGTGTTTGTCTTGAATACTTCTGTGCCTCAGGTATTTGATATTGTAAATTATTCTGTGGCTCATAACAGCTTTTGAGGTAACTCTTGCTGCTTTTAGTACGGTACATAAAGATTGGCAACTTGTATCCCATTCCGATCAGAATTACATCGGAAGACATTACTTGACATGACCTGACTATCTTACCTTATAATACCAATAACAACACATCTTTAACCAATGATTTCACAATAGAAGGACTTAAATTTAATGTTAAAGGTTTCAAAGTATTTGAAACATTGATATCAAAGCATAGCCTACAACCTCGTTTTATAGCTGTTATACATGTTAAAATAGCCGCGGCCTACTAGGCCGGCCCCTCTCCTTGCTGTCTTAAGCTTCGAATGCCCGTGCTAGGTAGGGTTAATTTTCAGTAATTTCGTATAATTGCCATCATGGAAATATCACACTATACGTATTTTCGTCTACTCTGAATTACAAGTATTTCACTGTATCGTTACCTATTCCAAACACACGCAAAGATATTTCACTGTTTGTGACAAGTTTGTTTCCTTAAAATTATTATGGGCTACACGTAACTTGGGGGTGGTAAGCCCCTCCATAACGTGGTAATGTGCCTGATGAAGCCATTTGAAAGTATCATTAATGTAAATCAGAGCTACCATATCCTAGTTCGTTTTGTGTCATCTATGGCCTTAACGTCTGTCCGGAATGCCAATATAAAAAGCATTTAAGAATATCCGGCCAAAGCCCTTCACCCCTATTAGCTGAATTTGCTGCTGCTCAGACTTGACCGGGGGTACTTTTTCAAGGAAATTCTAAAATTTGGTTCCTCGTTCCGTCTTGATTTGATGCAATCAGAGTTTTAAAATAACTTTTCTCGATTTCGAAATGTTGATGTAACGCCAGGCAATGCCAACGCTTTGTACAAAAGTTGTCATGGAGAAATTTGGGGAAGTCCCATGCTCAGCTCAGTGTTTCCTATGCATATTTAAACCGGATACAAGTTAAATATTTCTCATGCTACTCATAATCACAAACGCAGGTTTGCATCCTTGAAACTTATAACAACAGTAGGGTATTGTAATCTTTACAATAATGACAACATAGTTCAAATTAAAGGGATTGACTAACTTAAAACTTTTGTTGTAATAAGATAGAAGGTGGATTACGAAATAAGAAGAGTGCTGAAGCTGAAGATATCTTCCATCTTACTTTCGATCATAGAAAGCCAAACTGGACATTTAAAATGAAAAGGACCTCGCCAAGACCAGAATAAGAACAGTTGAAACATTTTTGTAAGATGTAATATCGATGGCAGGTTGTGTACATCCTTCAGCTTAATAAGTGACGTCAGGAAAGATGTCCAATTTTTTCAAACACTGAAAACCCATGGAAGGGACTTTCCACACCATGGCTGCGTAAGACATCGATTGACAGAAACCTTCAAGGACTAGCTGCCCTTCAACAAAATATTTGATTTAATCGTTAAAGGGGTGGGAACCCTGCCTCCTATAGGTGGCCGCCCCTTCATACGAAGATGAAGTTACGTTAACACGAGGTTAACTCTAACCAAGTTGGACCCAGTTTGTAGATCTAAGGCAATAACTATGACTGGAAATCAGTTAACCCGTAAGAGTTTCGTAAAATTACTTCCGAGTTTCTTTCATACATGCCTCCCATAAGGTCAAAAACAATCTGTGGAATTTACGCTTTTAAGATCTGTATTGGTTACATCATCGTACTTTAGACCTCTCCCTTTCCCACGAGGTCTTAAAAAGAATGGAAAGAATGCATAGTCAATTTTCCACGACTAAAATAAAGCAATTAAATAAACTATTGAGAGTCAAATATTAACACGAAATGATATCTACATAATATGGAAGTGAACATAATGGTATCCAATGTTTTAATTTGAAACAGATCATGCAAAGGTCAACGAGGAAGCCAAATAACAACTCAACATCTTTGGGTCAGGTCTATTTCTGTACACTACTTTCTAAAACTAGTCCCAACTCAACTTTATTTTGTTTTGTAAAAGGTAGGTAGTTTTACGCTTTAGGGCTTGTGACCCTATGTGCCTTAGTAGAGATGATGATTTTATATATATGGCATGTTCTCATCTATGCTGTCTCCAAAGTGTCCCTGTTCGAAACTTAACATATCATCTAAAGTAGCCAATGGACAAAAGGAAACCACTCCATTGCTTTGAGGGTAATATACAGTTTTTTGACTTGCAATACACTGGCTTCTTTAAATTGGCATCATGACAATGCTCTTAAGACCTTTCAACCGACAAAGGGAATGCTCTTATGATGTTGTGGGTTAGATCTATTTCAGTTGGTATAAACATTTACACAAAATATTTTATTCGTTTTAAATGTTACCGTTTGTTTGCTGACTTTTGGATGACTTCGGCATTTCTACAATGACAAGTATGTTCCGATATGGCAAACTTACAGAAACGAAACATGGAAATCACGTTTTCAGTTTTCAAGTCTGAACATGTGGGCAGGGGCGGATCCAGACGGGTGCAGGTGGTGCTAAAGCCCCTGTCAGAATCGCAGCAACATGTTTATAAGTCTAAATGGACCGCCTCTCGCGGATTACGGAAAGCATCTGTCATCAATGAGAACAGATACTACATCCATTCCTTGCCAAAAGGCTGAGAAGCAACCGAGATGACATTGCACCGCGAAGTAAACAAGAACGAGGGAGCTGTGTGGAAGCGTTGATAAAAAAGATCAACACGTAATGGTGGCATATCTGACTCGTGTGAGGAAAGATCAGAGGTGCATCAAAGGGGGACTACCCAGGCCATGGCTCCCTATCAAAGATCCTTTATGAAATTTGCTTTTGTCATTTTAACTAAAGATAGGCTAGTTGGGTAGTTTGGTTAGTTTCAGAATCTTCAGCAATGATGATTACAGTGTGAGTGTGGGCTACTGAAAGACGACCGCTTTTCGAATACTGAAATCATCCCCCCCACCCTCCCCCCACCTCATATGATCTAAATCCGCCACTGGCTACGATTTTTCCACAACAGGGTCTTTTATCATCGACGTAAACCTACGGTTACATCGTCTTACCCTAAAATCTGTGGCGCATCAAAGGGGGTCTGCCTAGGCCATGGTTCCCTATTAAAAATGACGATCTTAACGCAACATACCATGTCTGCCATTTCCAATTCCAGTTCACCAAGCTGAGCTTGTAGGGGTTCTATTTCACTTTCGGTAATGCTGAAATAAAATTGGTATAAAAATTAAAGGGTACCTAGGCACGAAGAAATATCGGCGCTAGTACACTTTTGCATGCCCCCTTTATGTCCTTTCCTTTTAATGATTCAGGCAAGAAAACATCACGAATGACTTTTCTAATACTTTAAGTAATATATTGACTAATTTAAAACATATTTAGTACAAATATTCATAGTAGAAATAGCTTATTTAAAGCCCAGTGGCAACACGTTAAAAAGGATGTCATGCAACAACATAAAATTGCATCACTTACCGTTTGTTATTGCTACATATATACTTGACTCTTATTTCTTGTATCAATATCTGTACTATATATGTTTAAAATTAGGTAGTATATTGCTCAAAGTATTGAATAAGTGATTGGTGATGTTTGCTAGCCTGAAAAGCTGAAAATATAGGAAATAAAGGAGGAGTGCAAAAGGGGGCGTGCAAAAGTGTACTAGCGCCGAAATATCTTGCAAAATATTATTAATCGTTGCGTTCGCACGGAGGTATTAAAGATAACATGAACTTTGCATAAAAGTTTCTAATATTTTTCTTTCGATTGACATTGTACTGTGGTATTATCATTTCTAAATGCATACGACTGCTGCGACTAACACCTTTCTGTTTACATATGGTAAGGTTTGGTTCACTTGTAAGTCCCTTTTTATTGCGTTGAGTAACGGATTCATTTTGCTAAACGTTTTCGTCATACACTGATCACAGCAATCGTATGGAGTAAAATTAGAAAGCTATTACGATGAATTTATAGAAAACGAGAAGATCCTAAAAAATACGAGAGCTTTTTTTCCATCTTGCCGCTTTAGAGGCCGCATTTATCAAAACAAAGAAGCCGGTACTCTGTCGACAAAAAGAATTTGTTTACAAAATACCAGGAAATGTAAGCCTTCACGAAATCCAGAAAATAACTTTAATGAGCACAGCTCACATCTTAAGGAGAACTCCCTCCCTCTAATACGCCATTCTGTTATTCAAAAATATTTTGAAAATATATTTTAAAAAACCAAATAATAACAACAAAAAAAATCAGTGCCAGTACAACTCGTAATTACCCTTAGGTCTCGGGAAGAGACCTGGTTACTTACAAAGAGAAATGAAGAAACTTAAAAAACTTCGATATAATAATAATAATAAAATTAATAATAATAATAATAATAATAATGATGATATCTATTCGTTCTGCAAATTTACAAGTCAAATATGAGTTATAAAGTAATGGATTACAACATAAGCACTGTGCAGTTTGTGAATTTTTACGAAAAATTCCGAATGAAAGATTGAGACAAGGTATAAAGGATGTGGAATATATTTAATAGTGCATCAGTATTGTTCCAGCTCTTGTAGGACACCTTCAATTTATTCCTCAACGACTGCAGCCAAATCTTGATCTTTCTTGGCATCACGAGGCAAAGGCCATCCACTTTACTTGCATCAGGACGTCTTGCTAAAGGTCCCACTTGTGACTCAACTTTGGTACATGTACATCTTACTCATATTTTCTACTGTGCTACATACCAACTAATAATATATATATATATATATATATATATATTATATTATATTATACAATTATTTTAAAACTGGAATCTATTTTCTTTATTCCGATAAAATTCCAGTACTGTCTTACAAAAAGATATACGAGGTTAAAGACCGTTCAAAAATTTCATTTAAAATATTTGAAATAAAAATAGTAATAATATATTTTTAATCAGCATTAATAAAAAGAGACATAAAAATGGTAAATGAATTTTGGCGCATTTCTTTAATTCATGAAACTTTACTTCGTTTCTCGGTCAGTTCTGCGCAAATTACTTCCAAGCCTTGCGCTTCTTAGTTACTGCGTACATTTCTTTCATATTATATCAGATATTTTGTTCTGTTCATACTATTTCTCATAGTGTGTTTCTTTCATATTATATTAGATATTATATTACTTCTGATATTGTGTTAAGGAAATGACGAGGCAAAAACGAGACGTGTAAAATGAGGGTTGTATTTATTGAAACATAGTGACAGGGAGGTGAGGGGGGCATTTTATTTTGATCTCAATACAATCGGCTAATCATCACAATTATGTTTTTATCTTATATTCGAAATAGCAAGGAAAAGATCTGTAGTCTTTGACATGACATAATAACATAAAAACTGAGACATGTACAATCTGCGTGTTATATTTATTGAATAATAGTAACATGAAAGATGAGATAAACTTTATTTCAATCCCAATATAATATCATCGGCTAATCATCACATTAGAATTCTACTTGAGAGAAACTACGAATGCGCGTGGCGTATTTTAAATAAAAAGTAAACATCTATGCTAACTATTGGCAATGCAAGGAAGGGAAGAAATATTCATGCAAGCAGGTCAATTAACTATAAGCTAACTAATTCTAAGTCGCGAAAATGTAATATTTATCATCTACAGACTTAATATCTGTACGTTACAATAGTTGAAACAAAATAAAACACACACACACACACGCACACACACACACACACACCCAAAAGATGCGCATGTGTGAGTAAAATACACTGCTAAGAGTCTAATTAAAAATCTCAAAGATTGGGATAGCACTTTTATTACTCTTGTGGCTTCTACTTGAAGAGTCATGCCGTCATGCCGTCATGCCCTGAACAACAAAAAACTACCGTTTATTCCTTCCGATACTTAACTTGATAGGGGCCTCTAATATATCATTCGCGAAGCCCAAAGAGTCCGTGGACCCCGGGTTACAGACTACTAATCTAGGTGATCGATCTAGGATGCAAATACAGCCCCCAACATATGTTAGTAAGGATTGTTAATTGTTACTACAACCCTGCCTTAAATAGTGTGTGTCCTACCCTTTAATTACCATGGCAACTGTTCTGTTCATTCGACAACAAAAACATAAACAAGTAACTACTTATTCTGCTATATATTCGAACACCACTACCGACTGATTCGATTATAATGCCCATGAACTCGAAAATTATCAAAGATGCAATATTTCAGGTTTTGTATGCTAAGCTGCGTCTTTACCAAAAAGACTCGCCAAGCATAAAAACCCTGTTCAAAGAAACTCATTACTGCTGTTCCCTATTACTGTAATGTCTAGATTTTTCCAGTCGTAACAACCTGAACAAACTAAACGGATGACAAGCTGCTCCGATGACACGTATAGTTACAGAACCACCGTCAGTAGATCTATAAAAACCCTAACTAAAAATAGGCGGGTAATGAAAAGTTTAGATTGGGGCTTCTTAAAACAAAGGAGCTTTCAAAGGTGCACGAGATCACCTTTGCATAAACTAAATATTCTTCACTTGCAAAGAAAAGCGAGGACCGGGCGAAGTTAGTATAAAAACAGGGGGAAAAATTAAAAAGTCCTGATCCTTTCCTGTGCATTTATTAGCTTCGATAAATGCAGAACGTACACTATGAGAGGTGCAACTAAAAGACTTTTCGAGTTTACGACTTTCGAAGAAGCAATTGACAATAAACCGATCCATTAATCTTCGAGATACAAGTTGTATAATACAATTTAGGCTCTAATTGTATGAAAAATACGAGTCAGGATGCCAAGTCAGGAAAATAACGATAGTGTAGTCATCCATCGCACAATAATTAGGTTCTATAAATAAATAGACGGATTTTACCAAACATCTTAAATCAAAGGCATTGGCACACTTAACCAATGCTTGATGCATTTCATTTTAGTACTTGCACAACAAGAGGTACGCCAGTTTGATGTAATCCTGAGACCAAACTGCTCAGATTAAAATAACATCGAAATAAAATATAAAGTCGGATACGGTTGTATCAGTTTGTATTTAAAGATCACTTTTGGATCAGATCGGGAATACACTGGAGTGCCGATCAAACGGGGGGAGGGGGGTTGAATAAACGGGGGTCATCATTACGGTCTAAAGTTAATAAACGGAACGTCTGAACTCCAGTACACAAGAAAAACAATAACAAACCAGTGGAATACATGGGGAAGGCAGGGAGGTAAAGTGGGTGTGAAAAGAAACAGAGAGAAACTTAAGGCAGAGAGGCAGTGGGAGAAAGGATAGCGATAATGATATATAATGGTTTTATAGTTAAAGCTAGCAGAACATTAATCAAAACATTGAAGAATATTTATATTATAAATAGTCAAAAGTTGGAAAGTCCAAAGTTCTTCAACTTTTGACGCTTTATTATAAACTTAAGATTATCCCTCAAAATGTCGTTTCCGTTTTTCTTTTCGTTATTTTCAGTTTAGCCGGCAAACGGAAAAGGAATCACGCTCTTTTTAATGAACTCAGGCAGAACCTTAAATCTGTTCCTTGTTCTTACAGTTTTTGCGCTGTTTGGTTTTCTTTAAAGTCAGGCTTAAATGCACCGGAGGCTACGACATTAATAAACTTTGGAACTAACATACCAAAATACCTGTTAAAAAATACTGCATGTGCCGATGAATCAAAATGATGGTCAATGCCTATGAAAGTAATAGATTACGCCAACATAAACAAAATTAACTAACACTTTCCAACTTAGTTATTGTCATAGATGGTAAAGTTTATCACTTCTTAAGTCTCTGTCTATTTGCGAGCTATTTCGAGTGCAACTTCTACCATAAGCAGGCTAAAACATATTTGGAAGGAACAATTATACAATTGTCTCCAAAGAACACGTTTTGAAACTACAGTAACTATTAATTATTGCTTTAGCGCATGCTCAGTCTGCTCTAATTACCGTTATATAATTCTGTCATGCTAGACATAACTAATGACCAAGAGTGATGAAGAGGTTATTTTCCCTTCGTCTCATTTCTAAGCCCTCAGTATCCTTGTTGGTAGGTTTTGCAGTTCACGTACATACGTACGTACGTACGTTGAATGGAACAGTTAATCAATTTGTTAAATCAGTTTGTCGTTGTTATCATTATCATTATTATTATTATTACTATTATAAGTTATACATTAACGGAAGTTTAATTCCTGCCATTCCAATCAACTCTAGTTTTCGGTATCTTGGTAGGTATTTTTATTTCAATATGGATAACGTAGATCATAAAAAGATACTTTGTGATACAGTTGATAAAATTCTAACTAAGATCGACTCTTTGCCATTGCAGCCCAAAAATAAACTATTGCTATATCAAAAGTACCTACTATCAAAGGTTTCTTGGCATTTAACCATATTTCATTTAAGCATAACCTGGATTTAACATACTCTTGATTCGCAATGTCACAACTTGTTTCGTAGATTGCTGGAAATGCTTGCAAGTGCTACACTGGACATTGCCCTAATGTCAAAATCTAAATTTGGTTTAAGTCTAACTGGGATATCCACAAAATTTCAACAGTGTCAGGTTGTTATACGTAAGAAGTTAAAATATAGTACTGAACCAGATATTAAGCAAATTCATGCATCAACACAGCCCAATTATGTACAACTTAATCAGTTTCAAAACAGTAAAGCAGTGATTAAAGAAATTCGTAATTCCAAGGCCTTTGCTTTGATTAAGGCGGCTTTTAGAGCGGCAAGTTGAAGCAAAGATCGTGCTGTAGCTATTACCCTAAACAAAACTTGGTAGTTGTGGCCGCATGTTTGATTTTTAAGGACATGTTGTCGTATTGCCGAGTCTGTTTCTTTTGATCTGCTGTCTTGATTTTGTTTAAATAAGTCCTTAAAATTTTCAAAACTTCACTGAATTTACTTATGAAGACTTTTACATACTGCGTGATTCTGTCCTGTTGCCTCTGCGACGTACGACCTACGTATTCGCTTTGACATGCAAATTCAGAACCTATTAAACTCTTATAATCACCAGGTAGTGCGTCTTTTAAGGCTAAGTACAGCAACTATTTGGTGAAATAAACAATAAGCGGTCTCACCATGTGAAAACAACACTTCTAGTCACTGCTGTTGTTATTATTTTTTAAAACTTGAAACATTTCCTATCCGTTGCAGTTTCACGTACACTGGAGATTTAATCGCTCTGTGTTTTGGATCAGGAGATATCTGACAATTTGATTGGAGATAACAAAACTAATGACGCTTTCTGGGTAGCCATTTTCTAGAAAAATAGCTTTAATGGTTCCTTATTCTTCAATGTTGTATCACAAACCGACTTTTCAAATACCTTATTTAAGAATGCCTCGGACTCAAAGCAAGGCTACAGGCTTAATATTGGTATGATTGTGATTAGCCATGATTAGAAGAAAAGGAATAGAAAAGGGAGTAAGAGTTGTGATTTGAAGGGTAAAAAGTGATGAAGTTACAAAGGAATATAACCTAAAGGGTCCATTAATGCATTACTTTGAGTAGTCCAATGTACATTTGTGGTCTTGACAAATACTCTTATTACCAGAGTTCCCTCCCAAGCACTACCTTAGAATTCTACCCCATTAGGTCTAAAGCTTGGCTCCCCTACTCCCCTTTAATTGTGCAGCTTGTCTCTCCAATTCCCTGTTTTTACCATTAGAAACCCTTAAAAGCAAATACGTATACTTAAAGGACTGCTTCTCGTAGATCATGGAAATATACTACAAATAATCTCCTCTTCCTTATGCGAACCACGACTTTACTTTGGTCTCCATCGAGTCTTTTAACAGTCTTTCTTCTAGACTTTTCCGTCGTAGAACCCTGGTTCCTTCCTTTTATTAACAGTTTTCTTCTTGTTCTTTCAGGTGATAATGGACTCAGAAATAACGCCAGGAGGAGACGTTCTGTTGTTAGAAACACAAGCTCCAAAATATCTTTAGCAGAGGTTCAAAAGGTTAAGGTAGAATGAACTATAATATATTTTTTCTTCTTGCATCACCTTAAAAAGGCATAATGGTCATATGCATGTTAAAAAAGTATTACTTTTACTATGCATTTGTCATCATATTTATGGGGGTAACAAAAACGTCAAACCTTGCAAATAAACAGTTTCACTCGACTCTACAAAGAACCAGCTTATCAGTTATACCAAGCATAAAAGGCGTATCAGTGTTTCGAGAGTGATATATCACACCCAACGTTCTAGCTGTCTAGATGGTGCCGAGGAAAGCTGATGTTACAGAGTTTAGATTCTTGATTAAAAACATCTTTTGAAATTCGGTAGATTAAATCTTCTTTTAACAGAACTTCCAAAAATGCCGACTTCTGTACTCCTTCCACTTTATCTCTCCTCTGTGGTTCTGGCATGGTGTCCAAACTAGTTGGTTATTTGTCATAGCACTATAAGGAGCAAGATGCTTTGCCTTGTGTGGCCTTGGTGCTGCTATTTTAACTAATCATCGTTTACGTTATCACTAGAGAAAATGTAATATTTACTACTTTATGGTATTTTTTGACTTGTTATATAGAGATAACGTCCCCTTTGTTTATCAGGGGTCTACACTAAGAGATTTCCATGTCAAAATAAGATATTTTACAATTGACTGATCATTTATCCACTTGCATTAGAGTTATAGAAGCCTTATCGCGTTTTATGTGATGTGTGTTTTATTTTACGCATTTGTGTAAATTTTTGTTACAAAAATGTTGAAAACCAGGCTTAATGTTTGTGATATTTTGTTGAGGTGGGTTTCTAGACTTAAGCATAGGGATAAGAAGGGACAATTGTGAAATAGATTCCCTTTAGCTTAGCTGTCATTCCTATAGCATGTAACTATTATCGTTGGGTGTACCAAAATATCGTGTATCCATTGAGTCGTCAGGTGCTTGGTGGCGTTTGAAGGCCAGTTGCATTTTGCAAGATTTTACATGCACCTTTCGAGACTTTGTAAGAAATATTTTGAGGGTTTTACCATAGGGACAAGTAGTAGTTGTGAAATTGGTCAGCTCTGGCATGGGAGTCACGCTTACTTATGTTGCGATTACTGTCGTCTTCAGGTGTAGTTAAGGCACCAAGTTTCCATGAATACGTGAGTCAGGGAGATTGTTGATCGCTGTTGAAAAAGCCGTAGCTTCGAATCGAATTTTTGTTGACCCTCCGAGATTTTTTAGAAAATATATCGAGGTTTTAGCATAGGGACATGAAGAGCAGTAGTGGAATAGGTCAGCTATGGCACGCGAGTCATGCTTATTATATTGTGACAACTGTCATCTTCAGGTTTAGTCAAGGTACCGAATTTTCATGAACGCGTGAGCAAGTCAGATGGTTTGGCGCTTTCGAAGAGCCCACGAGAAGACGCTAAAGGAATAGGGAATGTGTCATCACCGGGACTCAAACCCTTGATTTACACTTTCGCAGCGTTTGCTCAACTAAGAACAAAAGTATTTCCAGGGTTTTAAGCAAGGAGTAGAAAGGGCATTAATACCGTAGGTCTGCGATCTCATGGGTGTTGAAGTATGGTGTTGTTTGACGATATTGCGTTGATCGTAATGTTTGTCTTCCCAAGCATGATATAGTGTACGTAAGAGTGCTTTTTGGAGCAACAGTGTGCTTGGCAGCTTCCAAATGACCTGTAGTGCTCGCAAATACTTTGTACAAACCAGCCGAGAGCTATCTGTACAAAAGTTGTTTTGGTACTTCAACACTAAGTTATCTCAAGCGCTGCGGAAGCTAAGGCACCGTTTCAATGTTGTCGTGTTTTCATTTTGCTAAACGTTTTCGCCATACACTGATCACAGCAATCGTATGGAGTGAAATGAGAAAGCTGTTACAATGAATTTATAGGAAAGAGAAGATCCCAGAAAATAACGGCCACAAGAGCGACACGTTTTCTGCCACTCGTGTTATTGAAAAAGGCGTAAATTGTAAATAAATTCTTTTCGACGACAGAGTACCGGCTTCTTTGTTTTGATAAATACAGCTTCTAAAGCGGCAAGATGAAAAGGAGGTCTGGCTTTGGCTAATACTCTAAACGAATCCTCTTGATGGTCCTCAGCGCATGATGGGTTTTCAATCAAATGCTGTCATACTGCCAAGTCTGTTTGGGATCTGTTGACTTGACTTTGTTGGAGCGATTAGGTAAAATTTTGGAAACTTTTCTGCGTCTACTAATGAAGACCGGCATATGTTGCTTGATTCTGTCATGTAACCTCTGCGACGTATAGAGTCATAAAGTCACAAAAGTGGGATCTAATGAGAATAATTACAAAATTAAGAAGGAAAAATACATTAAACGTGCAAGGTAATCAAGTAGAAGGTGACAATTAGGTGCATTAAAACAATAGAAGAGGTAGAGAAGACATAAGGAGATTTTCATGAATGGAAAGTTCCAAATTAGAAGAACATTGGGATAAGATGTCGAACTTATCCACAGAAACATCATGTCCAATAGTTTTACTGAGTTTCCCTGTTAAAATAGAAATTTCTAGATAACCACAGATACGAGTATGCAGATGGCGACGGATTTGCCCTAAATAAAAAGCAGTACAGCTATTACACTTGAATCTATATACAATACTCAATCTGAGAATATCAGGGATTCAATCCCTAAAAGAGAAAAGGTTTTTGAGCCGAAAAGTTTAGCGGAAATCAAACATCTAATAGAGGATAAGGCACGTTTAACAACTTTAAAACCCGGGGACAAATTTGAAGAGAATGAGTCCCTGTATAAGGAAGACAGATGTACAAAAACAAGCTTAGGTACGGTGACCAGAAAGGGAAAGTAGCTAAATATCTTGCCCAATAAAGTAGGCCTACTATTACAAAAATTAGTCTATAAGGGTAACAATTCTTAAGACGAACTTATAGAAAAATGCAAGAAATTAATGAAAGTATGGGGGAGAGGGGGGAGGTGGTAGGCCCGCGGCTGTTTTAACATGTATAACTGCTATAAAACATGGTTTTATGCTTCGATATTAATGTTGTAAATACTTCGAGACCTTTGACGTTGAATTGAAGCGTTTTTATTGCGAAATGTTTGGTAAAATATGTGTTTTTGTTAGTAATATAAGGTAAGGTACTTAAGTCAAAAAGTGTTTCCCTGGTGTTAGTTTGATCGAAATGAAATAGAAGTTGCTTTGCTTTATTTCATGAATTAAAAGCAGCAAGAGTTATATCAAAAGCTGTTTTGAGCTATAGATTAATTTTCTATTCTGAATACCTGAGAAACACAAGTATTCGTGACAAATATCAGAACCAATAGTGAAGATGAGAAGTCTCAACGATCGCAGATAAACAATTTTGTTTGGCTGAAACGCCCCCTTTCTAGTTTTGAGTTTTGTTAGTTGAGAAGTCTTGAAGTTGAGTTGATTATATATAAGAAACAAAGTCTATAGAAGTGTTTTCTCGAAGGTTATTCTGTCACAACAAACCATAATACCTACACTTGAAATTGTGCCTCATTCACCGTAGCTGGAAAGCTAGCCAGATCAATGTCGAGGTCAATGTTAGGTGACCGACAACATTTTGTTGAGAATTTAACTGTTACTTCGGAAATAGATATTGATTTAAGTGATAAAGGCCTTGAAGAAATGTTTTTCACCACAATTAGGCATTAAATGCATAAAATGTAGATGCGGCAATCTCGGAGATGTAGCACTATAAGACACAAAATCTACATTTATCTCTTCTACTAGCGCAAAGGAGATATTCGGTTGCATAGGTAACACTGTAGCCACGTACAAAGTTTTAAGCTGAACCAAAGGTAGCCCGTACGATTCTCTGTGACTTCAGTCTGCAAATGTCTGACCATTGGGATAGCTCGTAAAATTCGCATGAAAGACGATTTCCAGCTAAATGTTTTGTTCATAGCAAGCACTTGATTGACACTCAGGAACAAAACAATCAAGTACAAAGAGCATAGTTTGATGAAGAGAAATGATCTCATTGGACTTTAGACAGTCTTACTAGACTTGATGTATTGGTTTTGGCGATTTTGCAAAACCAGGGACGGGGAACAGGGAGGCAGAGGGGGCTTTGCCCACCAAAGATTTCCTAAGTCTCAATTTTTTCGTGACCACTTTTCATCTTTATCAAAATTGAAATTGATTGTGACAGATACTGTGTCACATTCACAGCAAGATATGCATATCAACACGAAACAACCCTTACCTTAGTGGAATGTGAAGAAATAATTTTGAAGCCGGCCTACTCCCCCCCCCCCCCCGAAAATTTGCCTTACCTTCCCTCGTCGCTGAAAACGCTGTAGCTGGGACTGTCAGGATTTCCAGAAATAACATTCTCTTGTCTATTAGGCCTACAGGAGGGGGGATCGTGACTACCTTGACATTGTAAAGGAGCTAAGACATCTAATTGTTTCCTTGTGGGTCGCTGATAATTCTTTCCCAGAACAGATAAGACTTGTCCTGCCGGTCTTGAATTGCCACTGTAAATACGCTTCTTCGAGTGGCTTGGAAGGAAGAGAGAGTGTGTAAAATCAATTTTCAGCTACCACACGTCGAGTCCGAGTGAAGATTCAGTTTACTGAAATTTTATCAACTACAGACAGAAAACACTGGATGCATGCTACACTTAAAAAGGTATGGAAGTCTTCAATCGGTCTGAAAGTGATGGCTGCCTGACTATAAACCACACCTAAGCCACCTGACTATAACCCCACCTAAGCCACACCTTGTCCGCATAATTTGAGTATAAAGTTAAGGCTGGGGAAAGTTTTCCGGGGGAGGTGGCTCTAGTCCTGGGAATTTAACGATGGCGAGATTTCCACAGGAAGATTTTCCTACTTCCGGGTTACGCGGAATCTTTTTCCTGTCTGTTGCCACCAGGCTGACACAACAACTTTATAAAGAGCAGCAGGTGTGTCCAAAGACACCATCCCTCAATCTAGGCAGGATGCTGTGTGGGCAGGCCACAAGGCAGGCTCCTGGCAAATACCCTCCGCCTTAACGAGGATCAGTAATATCTGTTAGTCCAGAGCAAACAGCTTATTCTTAGAGCACTATGGATGGCTACCACTTTTACTGTGTATGTTCACAGGAGTAAATAGAGTGAGTTTGTTGCCAAGGGGTGATAAAATACTCCCGTTTACGATAGACATGTACTTTGAAACTTAGAATTACATATTAAGGATGGGAGTTCAATTCAAAAGTAGGATTACATGCTGTTTTTGTATAAGAGTAACACTTATAAGCAGAATCAGGCTCAGATTGCTGAAAAAATGAGCACACACTCAGCATATTGCCCAGCCTGTTTTTCTGAGCAGTGGAATTCTCGTGATTGTGCCAAAACGGCGGACCCATGATTTAAATTCACGTTCAATGCTTTCATTGTGGAGAGTAGGGAGAGTTCTACATATAGCCTTACATTATTGTTGAACAGTATCTGAGCTGAATTTTACTGGATTTGAATTTGACCCAAAATAAGCATATTTAGAGCGTGAAATGGAGCCTTGTTTAAGCATACCAGAACCTGTCTCGGAAAAATCACGATTATAAAAAACAACACATTACTGTAATAAGTGGCCTTGATACCTCAGTAATGGCGCGACCAGCCTGGTGAAAGAGAACTAAATTAATCCCCGATGCGAGTAATAAGCCTATCGTTTTCTCGATTCGACTTATCGCCACATAAATTCATGAACGTCGTTTCAAACCGTACAGCCATTCCTATCATTAAGAAACAGAGGGCTAAGAAGGGCCATGATTCCCAAAGCCAAAAGAGTAGGTAAATTGACAGTCAATTTTATACACATTTAAACATTCAAACCCCGTAAAAAGCCCTTCCATTAACCTTGAAATTGCATGATATTATGTAATGGTACAAATTGGTTAATCGCGTTTTCAAAAGAAACGCAAGTGAAAACAACACCTACAAATGTTCAAGTAACCACAAGGCATTCCACAACCTATTTCTTAACTAAATTCAACAAAGCACACAGCACTCCTTGATCACCAAACAACATCTTCTTCTGGCTAAATATCGCCTTACAACAGTAACTTTGTGCAATCTACAACACTTTGGATTTTGCCAATTAAAGCAAGACGAACAATGTCACATAGACAGAGGTATATAGACAGTAGGAAATTCAAAAGAGTCCTGTGTGAAACAGTGACGCTCGTAAGCTACAATAAACATGAGTAGCACATTAGCCAGAGACGATGGGGCAAATACCAAGAACAAAAGTCAGCAGAGTTACTGAGGTTTGCCGCGCTGAAATCTTAGAGAGGTTACTTTTACAATTGTACGATCAGAGCTACAATCGCACTATCCGCCGTCTGACTTCCCTTACCATCATAAAAAAATACAGGCCATGTATATTACTACACATCATCAATAAAGGAAGTATCACTGCCACGCAAAAGAATATTGTATATGTGTATAGGAAATTTGTTTGAAATTAGATTGGAGCAATTCTGTAGTCTATTAACTCTATCAAGCTAAATTTTGTTTTAGCATGTTAGTACCTTGGCCGCCTTACCTTCCCCAGTCGCTGGTCATAGCTCTCAGAAATAAATTTATCTCGAAATTGATAAAAGAATTCTTGTTCTGTGGAAATACTTACAGTACAGCGCTGCTTGTGAGTTCCCCCAGAGCTGCCGTGCCAGAAAAGGGCGCTCATTACAAAACTTAAGACACGCCAAATGTCAATATCATGAAAGATTTAGTTTTATTGCCGGGGAGCAATAGTGTTGTGTCAGATTACATAAATTCCAACAATTTAAACCTTGAACCAGGTAATGCAACTCGAAAACAACTTCGGGAAGACAAGAAGGTGTGGCAAACATGATAAGAACTCATTTCACAATATCTGGAAAAGAATAATCAGCTGGGAACATCCTAAGATTTTTTCAACAAAAAACTAACAAATCCCACTAGTTTCCAGGTCGATTTTCAAATTCTACCACTTTCCACCACATGTGGTAATTCTGACACAGCAGAAAATGCACCTCTTCTTTTACCAAAGATAATTTGAAAATATTTAATAAATGAAAAGGTACGCAGTAGGCCTACTAATAGTGGTACGGACGCCAAGGTCTTTTGGGTAAATGTCAATTCCTCGCTCCCCCTCCCCCCTCCCCACCAGCCTTGCTTGCTTAAGAAGCAGATATTTTCCAAAATATTTGACCTCGGTTCCGTACCCTACAGCGGTGCAGAATGTCTCCACAAGAATGCTCAACCACACAAGCTCAGCTTTCTCTTAACTCCAATTTGCCATTAGACTAAAGGTTACGTGGTGACGTATAACCTGTATTGACTTCGATACGCAATGGCAGCGGCAAGACTGTTATCCTCTCGTAGTAAAACTAGTAAAGACCAAAATTACTACGAACAGCTTGTTGTTGAAGTCGAAGTAAAAGTGTGTTTAGGATTTACAAGATCGAGTATTTATGTATGTGAAATAAAAATAGAATGATATAGTTGCTAAGAACAGATAGAGAGGGGGAAATCCCTATCGTGCAATCATTACATCATATTGCTGTGCATGATGCAAGATTCACGACAAGACGACGGGAAGCATTTCTGTACAATGCCGAAAGCTTTTTAGTTGTGCATGCTTGGATACTCATGAAAGGCAGAGTTCAGTCAAGAATAAAACACATCAAGCAGCTTTTGATAACCCGTGAAAAATTTTTAAAAAAAGAGTTTATCTGCTTAGTTATTCATTAACCTTTAACTCTGCAATAACAAGCCAGGCTACGCCAACAGATCTGAGTGATCACCTTTTACAAAATCTCGTATTCGAACCATGCAATTTGAGCAGGTAACTCAATAGAGTACTAAAGTGGTGAGGTCTCAAAACGTTTTTCGAGGAATCGCAATTATATTTATATCACAGTGTTAACTCTGCCACCAAATGCCCGTATGCAAAATATCGCGTTCAAATCTCATATCCATGAAGAAAGACTGATTGCAGCTGTAGGATGTTTTTACTACTACAGCAGCAGAACACAGTATATCATCATCATCATGCTCAAAACATAACTGGGCCTTAACTCTGTCTGTCGCTTAGCATTTCTTTTACAAACTACTCAGTAAAGTCTTAGACCAACCCATTTCTCCCCTTAAGGTGAATACGATCGTTTATGTCAGTAATGATAAAGATGCCCAAAATATAACGAGGCCTTATCCCTCTTTGTAGCAGAACATTTCGTTTGCAGACTACTCAGTATCCTCTAAGAACAACCCATTTTACGGTGGTATGGGCATGTACAGCGTAGCTCGAGAGCTGGGTTAACAAATACATTCGCTTGTCCATAGAAGGCTCACGTAAAAGCGGCCGCCGCAGGAAGCACTGGATTGACTCCATCAGAAGCGATATGAAAGCATGGAAAATCAATGCTGAAGCAACGGGTCCAACAACAGGGAGGAACTCTCTAAGAACTGCTATGGCAAACGTGCAACCTACACCTGATGTAGAAAAGACACGCTAAAAATCATTGGTAAGGCAAGGTATTTCTCCTCTAAAGGTGAATACGATCTTTTATGGCACAGACATTGTGTGATTTGTGGGGCCAATCTTATGGCTTGCTTTTAGAATTACAACAAAAGAATCCCTTGCCATAAGTGACTTAACTTACTGGACTTGGTTGCACAACCCAGATAGCCTTTGTTTACCACATAACATCTCCATAACGTTCTTTTTGGTAGATTGTTTCCCAAGGACTGGTGATCCCCTACGCACCCTAAGTAGCGAAAGAAGGCACAGTAAATTTAGACCTTTGAAGGCAGTGGTTGCACCCACTTGTACGTTGTCTAGTTCGACCATGTTTTACTGTCGATGAATTTTATCTACATGCTCTGCGATGCCATCTTGCGATCAAAACCATCTCACTAAATCGCAGACAAAACGAACTGGCAATTTCAGCCAGTTATGCATAATAAGGTGCGTAATTCCACGTGTCGTGGTCACGTGCTACTAGCTGGATAGGAAGTCAAAAGATCCTTTGCAATTGACCTTTTCATGCGAAGAAAACTTCACCACTACACTTCGGTAGATGGAGGACAACTTTTACGAGTTCAGAGTAGAAAAAGAAGGAGAAAGAAAGCATGGATGGCAGTTGAGATTAAATTAAGTGTGCAAATATTTTTACCTGGTGATTTCGGTTTTGATATTTCGGAACGATATGTATGATTTCAAGGACAATTGCCTACAGAAAATTATGCACAATTTTGAAGACTTTCACAATCTTGTAGAAACTTGAAAGAAACGTACGTGATTAGGGTATGTCCACTCCTTGATACTCTCTTACAAAAGGCATATCAAAGCTGTTACGATATACATTGAGCCCGGAGATATATGAAAAAACACAAACAATTATTTAAAGAACAACTCTAGCAACAAGAATATACATTGAATCATCAAGAGAGAAGAAAACCCGAAACAATAACAACAAAGCAGCAACAACAACACCAATACTACTACTAATAAAGGTATCAGCGATGAGTACAGGGATATTTCGCCAGTATGAACGTATAACCCTTTGCAACATGGCTATTATTTTTCTGGGGGTTTTCTTAGAAGCTGGGTGTGCATAAGCCCCTACTGTTTGGAAATGTTACCAAAAAATAACTGTAACAGTCCAGTGATATAACCATATATTCCTAATTCAACTACTAAAATTAAGTCCGACGCCTTGAAACTAAGAGGTTGCTATCCATCTCTTTCTCTCCATCATGAAGAAAAATTATGATTGCGTAATCTCGTTTGAAGTGCCATCCAAATCGGCTTAGTAAAAGTGTGGCACTCCGTGCTTCATCAGGAACTCCTTATTATGTGATTAAGGGGTTCGACTGTTAGGTAAAACGCTTATTTCCTAGTGAACGGCAAAACTCAATCTTTAAGAAAAGTGAAGTGAGAAAAAAATTTTTTACACTTTCCTACAAACGATATAATGTTGAGGTGAACGCATTTTTTACTACACTTTTGTACGCCAAGTGGCATGGTAACTGTATAACTCGATATGTACTTACCAAAGGACTATACTCGTTTACAATCGTTAACTCCGGTTAAAAAAAGAATAAAAATGACCGATGGTAAAGCGATGCACGAAGCGATCATGCAAGGCATCCACTAATGCAGGGGTGGCCAATCTATTTTGCCCCATGGGTAATAGATTGTTAGAGTCAGGAAGAGTCGCAATAAAGTTTTTCACCCCAATAAAAAGCCTATCTGTTATTAGGCCAACGTAACTTCATTATTTAAAACCATGAACATACTGCAGGGACTGACCGACTTGAATGTCTGGGTCGCAAGAGGATGAATTTGAGAATGCTAAGCGGGGAACGCAAAAAGACATTTTGGGTGGCAGGTTAGCCACTACCTCATTAAGGTGAGTATTGTACGGACTACAATCTATTTATCTACCTCTCTTATATGATTAGTCCTTTGTTACTCTTCTGTGACAAATTTATCACAATAATAAAAACAAAATCTAATTATGCCATAGTACCTTCATCTCTCTGCATTCATTCCTCTTTTCTACATCTCTTTTTGGTTACTGCTACCACTTGGATGTTAAGATGGAAAACAAGACGTTTTATATGATAGATTTAACAGTTGGTCAGCATCAAAACACAGCACTAAATATTCAACTGTAACTGGTTTCAAAAAGAAACAGTTAATTTTTATTTTACTGTACATCATCTTTATTTTACATCTAATCACCGTATTCCTATTACCAATCAATACTATTCTGCATTTGTACAATTACTGAAACGATTTCGTATATATCATACATTCAACCTTTCTAATTAGTCAGACTATCGAGATTAGTGTGCACATAACTACAAAAACAGCTGGCAAGTTTCTAAATGTCTAAACAACTCTCGATTCGCATTGGCATAAGTATCACAGCTTAGTAGCCTAGCTATGAATCAGACAGGGACCATTATGGGACCATTATGGAAACAAGGTCTTCTGAACCTTTTTAATGCTACCCCTGCCAACTTTATCAATAGGGGTTTATTGACTTCGCCGACAACCGAGTTGGGCAACCAAGTTGTCGTGAAAGTTGTCCTGAAAGTTGCTCGTGTGTGCCCGGCTTAAAACTTAAAGTTGCGTACCAATCGTACCACGTTTAGGTTATCATGCATCGTATCTCGCAATTCGTTTTCTTTAGTTGTCTCACAATGCGGACAAGTGAGTGTTTGTTAGAGTTAGTGGGTTCTCATATCATTTAAATGTGGCATTGTTTTATTCGATTGTATCACTGTGAACACAGAAAATAATTTAGTTTATTCAGTTCAGTGTGACAACCTTGTGTATAACGTCATCGTGTATTGTTGTATTAACAATTGAGGTAGACATGCCCAAAACATAACCTAGGAGAGGAAAATCTCAGTTCGATGATGATAGAAAAGTAGCGAGCAGCGGGCGGGGTGGGGTGGCATGGGTAATAAAAACGGCACCAATTAGTACTTGGCTACATTTTTGCTCAGCCCATACGCACCCACCCCTTAGCACCAAGGAGACGCATTGTACTATCCTACAAAATACTGATTTTATACCATACCCAGTCCAAATCCTACACTATACGCCGTAAAAATTGACCGTGTCCATCACGGTGTTACAATTAATTACTTTTGGTATAATACTTTAACAATCCACATCTTGTGTTGCTTTATTGCAAGTGGTCCAATTCTTTTCAGCTGCGTGGAATTCCTTTAAGCTTTAGGTACATATTTGTCTAGTAGTAATAATCGCCGAGAACAACAGCACTTTAGGCTGACGTGGAGCTACGTCCATGAACTTCCTCGGTGGTCGCAAACGGCTAGTTTATTTACGCTCTGAAAATAATCTCGATTGACAATAATAATGATCCATGATAGGAGCGACGATTTTTGTCTGAGTACAATTCAGACAGCCAACTACTTATGGAGAAGCCAGCAAACAGGCAACAGATCTTGATTTCGTTTCTCCCACACGCATGTAAAGGAAGTCGAAATCGTTCAGCCGTGCACATATTGCTGTGAGAAAGTTGTCAAGTACAAGAGACAAGAGACATAATCAGCTATGAGAGGCTGAAGTTGCAGAATAGTATATATTTTGCTACTCTGTGGCTGCAATCCCAGACGTTTCTAATTTCGAAATCATTAGACGCACGATATCCTAAGCTGATAAAAAATTGAATTTCAACACTTGTTTCGTAACCTTCACCAGCACTTTTCGTCGTAATACTCAGCAATGTGAATACACCAGCATAACTAAAGCAAGGGGGCGATCGGGCAATATACATCAGCATCAGTTATAATAAATCTTTAAGTGGGTTAAATAGGTTTCTTTAAACTTTTCTGTCCCTCTCCATCACTTTAACACTGTTGTATGTAAGAAAAATAAACAACCTGTGCGTACCCAGATAGTAACTCTACCCTTGGATCCATCCCAGTGTCAGTTTTCAGGAGGAACCATAGCAGCGAGTTTCGGCCTCTTTTCCTCTACTGCATTCTGCTATGGCGGGGCCCCTCCATCAAGGAGGCTTCCTCTGGGATGGTACTATCTGGTTGTCTTATTGTCATCGTTATCATCATCGTCATCATTATCATCATCATCATTATCATCATCATCGTTATCATCATTATCATCATGATCATGATCATCATCATCGTCGTCGTCATCTCCATCATCATTACTACTTTCTGAGAGTAGCATTAGACATCATTTCCAATCACATACTCTTATTGTCCTTTTGGCAAAGACAAGATAAAGTAAATGTTCTCATTGATGACAGATTCTTCCAATTAGCTATGAAAGCCTGTTCTACTTGGCGTCTGAGCCTGCCTCACGGCTTCCTTCTCAGCTCAGTAGCCTAATTTAAGAGGCGTTGCCTTTGGGTACCCTCGTTCCCCTCTATTTATTAGCTGGCCTGTTTGGTGGCTTTACTGCTTACTTTGGGTAAATAGGACCACTACTCAGAGGTATTAAATTGAGAAATTGCCAATCACATACCGTAAAATCCCGAATATAAGCCCTAGGGTTATAGAGATTTGTAAGAATTGTGGTGGGCTTATATTCAGGGGGCTTATATTCGGAGGGTCTTTTGGGTTAACAGGTGACTTGTGTATTCCCATAGATTCACCATTCGGTGACCAATCAGAGAGACTAACAACACCATTTAATGCGTAAAATCTCACAGAAGAACGTAAGTAAATACAGAGGCTCTCTATATACTCTTGGCATGTTCATTCAGTATCACTGCCTTCCGTGTCACCAATTTTGGATCCAACACACAGAATCCCAAATGTAAGCCCTTGGCTTATATTCGGAAGAATATTTTAGCTAATTTACAGGGGGGGGGCTATATTGAGGGGCCTTATATTCGGGAGGGCTTATATTTGGGATTTTACGGTACTTTGCACCTCTACGTGTTCTGCTTGATCTTAGCAAGCCATACGGGTTCATCGGTCAAAGGACTGCAGATATTTTTGAGCCTCAAATTAACTTCCTGGTACATCACATCCTCAATTTTCAAGTAGGGCTTTTGGCCTTGATGCAAATAGGGAAAGGGGCACAAACGTTTACCTGGAAATGGCTTTCTTTTAATCTTTCGATTTTATTTCGCATGTTTGTGTGAGTAATCAATAATCAATGGGAACAAGTACTATACCCTATCCTTGCCAAGACTGTGGTACAGCGGCATGGTTTTTCATAGCCCAGGAATTGTGGTACTCGACATAATGAGCTTCGACCACTTTTCACCGAGGAGATTATCAGGTGTGAAAAGCTCTCTAACTTAGACGCTATCCACTACTGAGTAGCTACGCCCATCATGCTTTTATGGACAATGGTGTACTCGTATTTCTCGCCGATGTAAATCTCGCGAACAGACAAGCGCGGTAGAAATATGGGACTGGGTTGTAGAAAAGCAGATCAATACTAACATTGACTCCTTATATATATGGCTCCTAATATGCATGAGCCATTTAAGCAGAAGTACAAGGAGGAGAGAAGGAAGAACGCTAGGGGGGGGGGGGGGGGGGGGGGAAGGAAGGGGGCAAAAAAGAAAAAAAAACGCTAGAAGGGGGGAAAAAAGAGGGGAAAAACGGGGGTAATGGCACTTGCAGCACCAAAATAATTGTTTTAATACGGAGCAGTTATCGTGTATTATTTCTGATACTTAACACGTTATGGGCCCATAAAGTGTCATTCGTGGAGTCACTAAGGAGACCCAACGTTCCCGTTGTTCCACTGTTCCAGTTCATATTCTCTCAGTGTACTCATGTGCATGTACTTGTAGCTGTAACGGTACTTGCAGTTGTACGTGTTCCGGCACCTGTGTGTTTATCATACTGTAAACGTGTTGCCATGGGGATATATTGTCGAACTGTTGTTCAAACAATACATAAAACCTTTCTCATTTGAGATCTTCTCTTTTCCTACTCTATTGATAGATTCAACATCTAAGAGATGTTTATCCATGGTTCTCAATAGTGTTCACTAACTAAGAGATGCGGGTGGCAGAGGGGAAGCGAGTTAGCTCACTCGGTAGAGAGCTGGTCTAGCAAGCTGGTTCGAGCCTATACTCTACAGTCAATCTGAAAAACTCCTACTCCTACCAGCAGGAATATGGGTACCTGGCATTAGCTTGGGAGGGATAAAAGGCGGCGAGGAAGAAATTGGCCACCCTAACTCCCAGCTGTTGCCCAGGACATGTGATTCTCTACCGTATCACATCCCATATGCACGGGACTACCTTTACCTGTAACTAAGAAATATGCAAGAAATATCTAAACCTGCAATCACTCTATACTTTGCTAACATTTTCATTAATTCGTAAAAGTTTGCATGTTTGAGTTGTACCTGAATAGTGAATATCGCTCCCGTCAATTTTCAAAATTTTCAGACGATCGTTCTCCATAGTCCAAGAACCGAAAGTAACTTCACATCTCTAAAAAGAAAAGAAGGAAAAGCTAGTTTTATTGAAATTACAATAGTAAGCAGATGGTGGGTAGTTATGAAGACAGACCTGAATCATAAATAAATGCTTCCTTGGGAAATTTCTTTTCAGGCATTTCGTTGCCTTGACTCACATATCGGCTGTTTTGCTTTGCTTCTCTGGAAGATCTATTCATCAAAGAAACAACAAACCAGTACTCATGGGCGCACGGCCAAAGGGGCTGAGGATGGCTGCAGCACCCCCAGTTTGTTAAAGTGTTATATTTTTTCGGGCGAAATGAAAAATTTTTTTCTCTGCCGTAGTATTAAGGAAATTTTTTCCAATTCAAAGTGATGCTAGTTTACCCTATCCCCCTTCGATTCAACCGTCTGGAGAACCGTCAAAATCATGTCCCAATAATTTTCGGGCAAAGGAGTATTTTTCCGAGAAAATAATCACAGCCCCCCTCCCCCCTCAACATTTTTCGTCCGTTGCGCCTATGACAGTACTCCGGCAACAAAGAAATTCGTTTACAGATTATGAATTTTTTAATAACATGAGTGATTTAAATAGGTATGACTTATACACGTGTCATTTTTAACAGCATGTTACAATCCTTTTCTATCCTTTCCATTTCTTGGGAAAGGTTCTCTTCCTTCACTCTGGACGATTTCCCGTGACCATTGTATGACGTAAACGTTTAGCAATAACATAAAAGAGAACTCTATGATAATGCTAAGGAGTTTATGAAAACAAAGGAAAATTAAATGACAGAGCTATGATGGAGCCATTATAGTTCCGTAACTCATTTGCCAGATTTAACTACATGATTTATATTCCACTGTTCACTAGACTGGTCAAAGGGTGATGGCGCTGATTACATTATTGTAAGTTGTACTCTGTAAAGAATGCTTTCTTGCTCTTCGTTATCTCTAATTGTGTCTATGTTATTAATTTTGTTGAACATGTACATATAAGCTACTTTATATCAATCTATTATATTTTCATATTTATTGTACAAACGTCACTACGTTAACTCCGCCCTTTAATGTACGGTGGCTGCGTATCGATGAATTTGTTCTTCCACTTTAAAAATCGTTCCAGCGACCCCGATTATTTCAGCCAGGAAAAAAATTAATGAATAAACATGCATATGTAAAACTTTCTAGGATTTAAACTTCATATTATATCCAATGAATATAAATTTACTTTAAGCTATATAATAACAAATAGAACACAAAAAGAACTATAATAAATAAAACCAACAAACGATAAACAAATTGGCTGAAAATAGACCCTCTCACTGAAGATGACAGGGATAGTATAAGGTTTGTTGTGACATTGGGTCAATAATGGTCCCTCGACAAAATGCTAACCAAAGCCTGTACTAATAAATGAGGAAAACGCAAAATCGTTTTGGTCAAAGCATAAAAATTTTCGCTTGTGGACCTGAAACAATTTCTAAAGAATTTACCATACCCCAAAAGATTCGCTCACGCATGCGTAATTGATTGTTGTTTTATTTGCTATATTGGTACAAAATGTGAGGTGTGTATCGAAAGTTGGTGATAGCAGTCAGACATAAACATCAGTGGACCTTTATCACACAAAAATCCAGAACGAGGCCGGACCCGCAAAGAGCTTGCAGGCCGTAGGTTTACTTTAAAATTAAGGTATAAAAAGAAGGGCATTATATATGTTTACAAACAAAATTTCTTAGTTGTACAAAATATCTTCAACCTTTCGGGGACATCCTTTAAGGAAAGAAAGATTTACAAACTTTTTAACATCTAGTAGTGTTTGCGTAGAATTGACAGTATAGCAACAATAGACCCACTTCATCGGTCGATTTACTGGTGTGGAGAGAGTTTTATGTGTAAACGACCAAAAATATTTATTGATATACAAAACTAATTCAGTCGGTTGAAGCCAACTCTAAAGCCACGGGGGTATAGGGGGTCTACGCCCCATTAAATATACCGTTAGTCCCGAAAGGTTTCTGTCAAAGTTTCAAACAACCATGAGCTATCATTACGTTTTCGCAATGTCAGCCCCCAGAAAACTCAGAACATTCCTTCAAAGTTCAGAATATGCCCTCAAAATTTCTTACTCTGGCTACGTGCCAGGTTGGAGCGTATACAGGCAAAGGGAAACATACGTGCGATGGGGAAGTTTAGTATTGTCACATCAGCCAGGATCACACGGTGGAAAATATTTAATGATCATTAAGAAGAATTGGCTGCCAAATGGTATTAGAAACGTGACGTTGGAAGTTAGTTAACGGTTTTGATGGAAAGTAGTCATTTGGAAGCCAAAGTATGCCTGCCTGCAACCTCATCTGACACATAACAACCTTGAAGAGGCTTGACCTTCCCAGAACCCTCCATTCCTGTAAAGCTGTTCCAATCTCAAAGGACGTGGCTGAAGGAGATGCCAGCTCGAGGCTCTGGGAGCGACAAGACCCAGCAATTAAAGTTGACATGTGAAAGTTACTAACCTAGGCCCTGCCGTAGTTTTTTTTTATAAAGAAATACTAACGTCACGCTCATTCAAACCTAACGGTGCCAAAGTTTAAGCTGGTATTGCCAAAATAGTTCTTTACGACGTAGCTGGTTTTCGTTATTTGCGCTACCTTTGAGAGTGAAAGACCAGTCTTTTATACTGTGATGGTCCTGGGCTGTAAAATGCGAATAGACATTGCTCTGTTTTCGGAAACGTCCTAAAAGCCGATTTATAATTATTTACACGATAGCGAAATGCTGTTTTTGTACTGCCGACATACTGTATCCTACAAGTTTTACATTCTAATAAATCAACTACTAACTTTGAGTTACAGTGTAGAGGACCCTTGCGAATTTCATTAGAACGAGTTCTGTTTTTGTTGTTGAAATTCATCTTTGCCTTAATTATTGGGCAAACCGCGCAGTTAGATCTTTGTCCACAATTCTTAGAACATCTCGTATTCCCGTTTGATAGCGGTAATTCAGCTCGTATTAAAGTGTTCTTTAAACTTTTGCCGTTTCTATACGTATCTAAGGGCATTTCTGGAAAGGTTTTCTTGTGCTCTTCGTCACAAGTTAATAAGGCATGATTGTCTCTAATGGATTTGTGCACCTTAGAGCTAAGCGCTGGGTGGTATGTTAAGGCTAACGCCAGTTTATTGTCTTTTTTTCGCGACTCAGAGTATCTAGAAGTGAATTCCTATTCAGTGTGCGTGCTTTTTCAAATTGCCCTTTAATAAAATACTTGTCCAATTTTCTTTCAAGAACCCACTCTTCGAGTTGTTGTCAGCGGTTTTCGAACAATGAATCGTCTGAACATATTCTGCGTAATCGTAACGCTAGTCCATATGGTATAGCTTTTTCAGTGTGAAAGGCGTGACACGAATCTGCATGCAGGTATTGATGGGTGTCTGTTTGCTTGACATAAAGATCTGTGACAAGCTTTCCTGCGTGCGAAGACACCGTTACATCCAGAAAATTTACTAAGTTCCTAGAATAAGTGGACGTAAATTTGATAGTAGGGTGAAACTCAATAAGGTCTGCCAAGAATTGTAACAGTTCGTTTTCACCCCCGTTCCAGATAAAGATAATATCATCTGTATAACGGTACCACACCTGTAAACATGAACTATACGATTGTTTTGCCTTTTCTCTGCCACAAATAAAGTTGCATACGACGGTGCCATTTCCGTGCCCATAGCTGTGCCTTGTAGTTGCTTATAAATCTGCCCATCATGTTCAAAGACATTGTTGTTAAGAACGATTTCGGCTTATTGGATTAATGTATCGCCAACCTGGCAACCATCGTCCGCACGGTTGTTGAAAACTGTATTGCCGCGGACCTCCAGCCATTCCTCGTTCCGGCAATGGGCAGTCATGGCGGTGCTACCCCGGAGGGACAAACCGCCGTGCTCGCTTCCTACGGCATTACGGAAACTTCCATGGTCTGATCCGTGCATTCCTCCATGGACGTGGTCGAACTCGACAGCACGGGACTCGAAACCCCGCTCTACTTGGATCGCCATGCTCACGAGGCCGATGGCATCATCATCATCAACCGAATCAAACCGCACACGGACTTCCACGGCCCCTACGAGAGCGGCCTGGTCAAAATGGCCGTCATCGGTTTGGGCAAGGAACGCCAAGCCTTCGCCATGCACCGTCACGGGGTTCACGGGCTGAAGAACTTAGTCCCACAAGCCGCCCAACGCCTACTCGCTACCGGACGGATCAAACTGGGCATCGGCATCATCGAAAATGCCTACGACGAAACCGCCTTTATCGAGGTTATACCGGGAGACCAAATCTGGGATCGAGAAGCCGAACTCATTCGCCTCGCCCATACTCATTTGCCGCGCCTACCGGTCAACGCGGTGGATATTCTCGGGGTAGACCAACTCGGAAAAGACATCAGCGGCACCGGACTCGACACCAATGTCATTGGCCGCCTTCGCGTACCCACGGAACCGGAAACCGAACGTCCCCGGATCAAGGCGCTATGGGTTGGTCATCTGACTGCGGCTTCTCACGGCAACGCAACCGGGATGGGTCTGGCCGACGTCATCACGGAAAGATTCCGAGCCAAGATCGACTACGCCATCACCTACACGAATATCATCACAAGTGGTTTTCTCGAACGGGCCAAACAACCCATTGTAGCTCCGCATGACCGAGCCGCCTTCGAGCTATGTCACCGAGCTGCAGGTCCCATCCCCTTCGATGCGCTCCGGATCATTCGCATCCGCGATACGCTGCACGTGAACGAACTCTACGTGTCCTCCGCCATCCTCAAGGAACTCGAATCCAAGGAAGGGGTCACCGTTCTGGAACGTGACGTCCCGATGTTTGATGCCGCGGGGAATTGTCGCAGCTTCTAGCTGCTAGGGTCCGGGCGTTCGACGCTGGGCGCTACGCGATGATATCGTGGATCACATGACCGTGCACGTCCGTGAGTCGGAAATCCCGCCCGGAATAGCGATAGGTCAGGCGTTCGTGATCCAATCCCATCAGGTGCAGGATCGTAGCGTGTAGGTCATGCACGTGCACCCGGTTCTCCACCGCCGAACAACCAAACTCATCCGTAGCCCCGTACGAATAGCCAGGCTTCACGCCGCCACCCGCCATCCATACCGTGAATCCGTAGTGATCGTGATCCCGCCCTTTGTTACCTTCGGAAGTCGGCGCCCGGCCAAACTCACCACCCCAGATCACCAGTGTTTCATCCAGCAAACCCCGGAGCTTCAAATCCCGAATCAACCCGGCAATCCCTTGATCACATTGCCTAGCCAGTTCGCGGTGATGGAAAAGATCCCCATGCCCAGTGAGAATCAGTGCAAATTATATCTTTCAAACTGCTGGACAATAAGGCGGAGTGCAAATATATTGTCAGTGCAGCCTCTACCAGGACGGAAACCGGCTTGATTTTCACGAGATCTTTTGTCTCTTGTTGCCTTGAAGCGGTTAAAGAGGATAATCCTGAAAATTTATGCTGCAATGTCATTTAGACTTATTCCCCGATAATTTTTTAACTTGGTTTTATCAGCTTTCGCGTAAAAAGGGGGAATAACTCATATCTTCTAATCCTTTTGGGAATGTGTTGGTCCTCCATACCTCCCAATGGATACCATGGAGCTGTTCTACTGTGATCTCGGGACACTTTTATATATTTCCGGGGGGACACCATCTTGCCCTGGGGCTTTATTGTTATTCAGGGGTTTAATTGCTTTGGGTATTTCCGATCTTGTTGGGGTGGCCAGATTGATACTGTAAGGTTCTTTTTTAACACCAGGGAGAAACAACCAGGAATTGATGACGGGATGACGAGGCTTGATTAGGTTGTCTTTGGAAGTGATCTTTCCATCTGATCAAACGTTCCTTTTGACAGCTAATGACATTTCCTGCTCTTTCTCTGACAATTTCAGGCACAGCAGCTTTCTTACCAGTCGATTCCTCAAATACCTGGTAGAGTTTGTGGGTTTCATGAGTGCGTGCTGCTTTTTCTAAGGACAAAGCAGTCTTTTCCAACATTTCGCGGCGGTCTGGACGAGCAAAGCACTTAACCTGTATGCGTAACTCTTTCGTGATATATTTAGAAACGCTCATTTTTTCTAAGTTATTCGACTGGTAACGGAGTTCTGGTGGTAATCCAATGCTCTAGGTAGCTCAATTGCATTCGAGCTATACTCTCAGCCTTGAGTTACCTAATATTTTGTATATGTTGGTTATAATAAAAGAACCTTGAACCTTGAACCTTTATTTCGTTCGGCCTAGAATCTCTTCAGTGGTCTCTTTCTCACTGTTTTGAAAGTCTTCCTTATTTGCTCAGGTCACGGTTTTCCTATTCATTCAAGTTTAGGTGGTCTTCTCTGCCTGTATTTATGGCATTCGGGCGAGGGTACCCTGGTTTCTATTATGGACCCCCCAGGGACCAGGTCTCCATTGGTCTGTGCCCCTATGGAGGTACCCTACATATCTGAAGGGCGTTTCCCTACCTGCCACTTGGGGACACGCTGGGTGGCCTTGGGGAGACCCCTACTGAGAAGATGACTAAATAGGTATTCAATAGGTACAGTGAGTAGATTGAAGTATAGTGGTTGAAAAAATATATTCTCCGTTTCAAATCAATTTTCAACTCAAAATTGTTTCAGTAAAAAAATTGAGAATTTTGACAAAACCAAATAAACAAAATGTTTGACAAAGTAAAGCTGAAATCTAGCTGTTTGTACGGTGTGCAATCAACGTATCCCGACAAATAAATATGCAACAGATATTAACAAAAAAATGGAATTTTTATCAGAAGAATATTGACCACTGACGAATTACATATTTGGAGCAGCCAGCATCAAAAATTAAAAACTGTAATTACAAATTCGATCAAAATGATCAATAGAAAGGGGTATAGAACACAATCCTGCTTAATCACAGATTTAATACAGTGCCAGTGGCTAACCACATTTCTTACCTTACCCGCAGCAGTGTTATTCTCGTACATAGCGCACTAATCACTTGAATGTGCTTAAATTTTGAAAGGAGGAAACCTGATTGGTTGGGGTTGCCATGTTAAATCCTTTTACGAATTAGAATTGACTTGAAGTAATACTAGGCAGAATTTTGAGTTGTCTGAGTTTTGTTGGGCTGAATATGTTGATTGTGGCGTAGGATAGGCTAAGTTTGTCCGTGTAGAATCATTCCTGGATTTAAGTTTTGGATGTTCAGTTTTTCATTGGTTGAGATATGCAAAAGTAGGGTGATGGACGGATAGATAATTTTTGTTTCACAGTATAGGCTCTATTTACATGAGCATATTTATTAATCCTCTTTCTTATTTTCTAGTATCTCGCCAATTTTATACACTCTACAAATATTGCCTATTATAGAGGGAGAGTTCATAGAGGTTCATCCTTCTGTAGATTACTATGTCTCCGTTAGAGACAAAGGAAATTTTTCAATTTTTGGAGACCTCAAAATAGACATGGTTTGCAGTGAAAACACAAAGAATATTGTGCTTCATATTAATGACATCGATGTTCATGAAGAAACAATACAGGCAAGCCAGAAAATTAAAATTACCTATAGCTATACTCCAATACAGGGCCTTTACACAGTGCCGGAAGGAGGATTTTTACCTACCCCTCCAAAATTCTTTTTGTTTTTCCCAAGAATTTTCTATATATTTCATTTAGATTGCATATTTCTTTTTCACCAACCCCCACAGGCATATACATTCTCGCGTTAGCGTCTAATACTATAGTCAGCCTATAAAATAGCTTTTTGTACTTTCCTATTTGACATATTAAAGAATCAACTGACCCCATTTTTGAACAGAAAAGCCTACGATCACTCACAAGTGACCCAAACATCGCTAACCAAATACAATTAAATTTTAGGCGAAAACCGAATTTCAAAACAACTGACGAAATTTCGACTCCTATCATAGATATTTCAATTGAAATGCCGTTATCTAATTTAATATATTAATCAGAGGCCTAGCACCAGAATTTTAATTGGGGTGACATGAGGGGACTTATCTGGATGGTTCAGGTGCATGTGCTATGCAATAATTATTTTCCGAATTGTTGGGGGGCAACTGCCCCCCTTTGCCCCTCCGGAACGATGCCCCTGACCTTAACATTCACATTTTCAGCTTATAGACAACTGTAAAGATTCAAAAAAGTGTATCGAAAAGCCAATCTTACCAACAATTTCTACCTAACAAAAAAGAACTTATTTTAATTAGGTACGATAAATTGTTTCATTGGATAATCAACAACTTCTTCGAACATGTTTCTTTCATTATAAGCACGTAGAACTGACCAGAAAAAGAAGTGTTGGTCAGATATGACGCACTGGGTATTTTACAAAAAAATAAGTCAAATGTATATAACTAGGAAATAAAAAGCTAAGTCGGTCCGGACATAGATCGATGTGTGACGGAAGGCCCGACTCAAAAAGACGGGAATGGCGCAATATGGCGGGTCCTCGCGCGTGAGTGACACGCAGTAAGAACTCAAGGACAGCTCGCTCACATCGCAGGTTTTGTGACGAAAGGCATTGAAGAACATTTCCTCGGGGGATTGCAGCATCACCACCGGATCAACCCCGTCGATCTGCACCCGCCCGTCAAAGATGGGACGCGTGCGATCGTAATCGCCAACGGCCATGGAAAGCTGGAGTTTGGACATGTTAGTCCTCCTTGATCTCGACGCGCACACCGTCACGGGCACTGTCGAGAATAGCATGACAGACACGCAGAGCTGTGCGCCCCCAAGCGCCCGTTTGAACCGGTTGCGGCCCACCGCGCAAGGCATCGACCATCGCCTGCGCAAAACCCTGGCGTGACGAGACAAACGGGACATCGATCCGTTCCGTTCCCGCCTCGGTGAACTGGATTACTCCATCCGCTGTCAATTGCAGATCCCCGTTTTCGCAAAAGACAACCACCGGGCCGAAGTGCTCGTGCCGAGTTGCGTTCGGCAGCCCGTCCAGGCCATGAAAGGCGCGCGTGCGTTTGTGGGCTGCTTCGTCGACGATCTTCGCCAAAGCACGCCGGGATGCCCCTGCGGTGTCCTGATGCTTCTGCACACCGAGTTCCGAGACATTGTCCATCAACCGGTCGCTGTCGAAAAACCCATAGCCGGAATAGGTCAGCGAGGCGTTTGCTCCGCCGTCAAAGCCTACAATGGCGGTGAACGCGCCTTCGGTCGGCCGCGCGGCATCCCACCTTCCGGTGGCTGCAAAGACCGAGCGCGGTTGACCCAGCAGCCGCATGGCCACATCGACCTGGTGAACCGCCTGGGAAAACACGACCCCGCCGCCCTCCTCGGTCCTTAGCTCTTCGGGACGTCGGGGACGATAGAGGAAGTCTGTTGCGTTGAGCCCATGCAACATTCTGGGCGCACCGAGGCGACCCGATGCGATGATCTCGGCTGCAATGGCCACTGGCGGATCATAGCTGTGACTGGGCCCGACGAAAAGCTTGCGACCGGTTCGTTCCGCAGTCGCCACCATCGCATCGGCGTCGCGCATCGAGATTGCCAGGGGTTTCTCGACAACGACATGTTTACCAGCTTCCAATGCTGCGCAGACATGGTCACAATGGAGCCCATGCGGGGTCGCGACGTAGATCATCTCGACGCGTTCATCTGCCAAGAGACTGCCATAGGCGGCATAGGCCGTTCCGCCAAAGACGTCGGCGAAGGCATCACGCGACGCTTCGGATCGCGTCGCTGAGGCAACGAGGGTAATGCCGTCATGAGCGGCCAGGGCACGAGCCGTCAAGGCAAAGCCGCGGCCCAGACCAACAGCACCGAGACGAATGGGTTCAAAGGTCAAGAACCAGTGCTCCCGATTTGGCACGTGAGACGCAGATCATGATGTGATCGGCTTTGTCCTCCTCCATCAACACCATGTCGCGGTGGTCCACGTCGCCCGAAATCAGTCTGTTATTTGCAAAAAACTTTGTTCTCTTGCGTCTAAGAGATAAACCCACTTGAAACTGGGCCACTAAGCAATCAGCCGGAGCGTAAAAATGTTGCAGGCAAATATTCGATCTTGTCTCTTTTGCATCCTCATCCCCCTCGCCGCATTGGGTGCATGCTCAGAAGAACCGGCCCAGACCGCCGCCCCCCAGGTTGACGTTCAGCGCCTGCTGGCGCGGGGTGCGGACGATGCCACCCTGGCCACCGCCAGCCTGGACGCGCGATACACCCTGCCGGATCCGTCCCTCACCGAGTATCTGCAAGGGCTGGAACACTTACGCACCAACAATTTTGCTGCCGCAGTCACCAGCTTCACAGCGAGCTTAAACCAGGCTCCCGATAACAGCGCCAGGATACTGGCGCGCGCGGTGGCGCTACTGCTGGACGAACAATTCGACCTGGCAAAAACCGAAATATTGCGCCTGCCTCGCGACAACCGCCTGGCGCAGGTATGGAATTACGCCCACAGCACCATGACCGGCAAGATGCACGGCCTGCCTGCCGTGCCGCCGTCCATGGTGGCCTCTTACGAACAAAACTTCTGTGGCAACTTCGGCACCAAGGTGCCCGGCCATGTCATACAGGGTGATCGAACATTCAGCACAGACTTCGCCTCCCACGTTATCTACGAGATGGCAAAAAACTACGGCCGCTTCCGTTGCGGTTTGATGAAGGATCGTGACGAAGTCGACCGGCTGCTGGCTTCCGCCGGGCGCTGGTACGCACACATGAACATGGCGCGCCCGGAGCTGCTCGGCCATCAAATCGCCACGTCAGCGGAACTGCTGGCACAGGGTGATGTGCAAGCTGCTGCCACCTATGCCGGTTTTGCCCGGTTATCAGCCCCGAATGACCCGGGAGTTCATCATCTGCTCGGGCGCATACACTTGCAGGCGGGGCAGAATCTAAGCGCGCGTCGCGCCTTTACCCGGTCCCTCGCCCTGGGTGGTAGCTTTCCGCAAACCTATATTGGCCGTGCCATCGCCGATCTGATCATTGGGGATAAAACCGCGGCACAGGCTGACATCGATTGGGTGGAAGCACAGGATGACAACCTTCTGGATGAGTGGCAGGGGCAGCTCGACGCCGCCGCTCGCAAGTCCACCGGCGACAACCAACCGAATCTCATTAGGGCTTTGGCCAACGCCACCCGCCAGCGCCTGTCTGAGGATGAACTGACTGAGCTTGCGCAAGCAGTGCACAACACCTACGAACCCAGGCGGTGGCGGTACGACGAGATCTACCACACCACACGGCGCAACCTCCTGCAAAGCGCCACGCAGAACGCTGACAACCCTGAGGGCTGGACAGCCCTGGCGCGCTATATCGGCAACGAAGTTGATTTGCGCGGTGAATCCATCGAAAAAGGCCGCGCTAAAGTGGCTTACAGATACCAGGTATCCAAGAAGCAAGAACTCAACACCGCAATGCGCTACGCCGACAAAGCCATTTCGGTAAAGGCAGCACAATAGCGCTGCTTAAGTAAGGAGCGATACGGGCTCACCTACCCAAATCATTAGAAGTATGTTTTCAAACCTTGGGTCAAAGAAATTGGAGTCGAACGAAAATTAAAAAACTTATTTGTCAAGGCTAAAAAAGGCATAGAGAACCGTCTTCTACGCAATTTTCTAAGCCCTAGAAATAGGAAATGAGTAGATGGGAGCTTGAGTTTACTTTGTCGAAACATAATTTAAACTCTTAATTGTGATAAAACTTTAGAAAAGATTTGACAAGATTGTCCATAGTTAAATAAAAAAAAGAATTATTTAATTAAAGACAAGGATTTTAAGAGAAAAGTAAAGAGCTTAATTCATAGGGAAAACGAACCAAAAATTTTCAAAAATTAAAGCAACTGTGTATTTTCACAACTGTCTGTCTAGTATTTTTTAACAAGCGTATGTCTAGATCTACATACCCGTATATTTTTTAGGTAAACGATTTTCTATCTGGAAAAGCTCCTCTTAATCTCACAATGCGATTGGGCGATCACATGATGCTTATTCAACTTCAATTGTCAGCAGTAGCAACGGGCAGTGCGGCAGCAGCATCTAGAAAGAGTCGACAAGTGATAATAGAGCAACCTCAAAGTCTACCAGTAGTTAGTGATGATTCATGCCCTCGTGTAAGTGAGTCACCGTGTGTAGAGTCCTGCTCCGGATGCAGTGAGTGCTCTGGAAAGAAGTTACTAGATAGCAGAGCACTGGCAGAAGCATCAAGAAATTTAACTCAAACTCTAAAGCAGCTGTCTTCTGAGGTGCTTACTTATTAACTTAATAGCAAAGATTTTGTGTAACGCGGCGGCAAAGTGGGATCGAAATTCTAAAGAAAAAGGCTAGCATTTTAGCGTAGCTCTTCAGTAATAAATGTGCATAATAGCAGCAAACATCTGTAATAAAATGTTCCAAATCGTGTTTTATGTCAATGTTGCCACACACAGTCCTCGAATATTAGACATCGAATCTGGGCACACTCAAATGCACAGTAAAAACACCCTCAGGAAAATAAATTTATTGTCGTTTTTTTTACTCGAGAGACATTAGCTCTTGTACACCTTATTACTTAAAAGTTTGATTAAGAGTAGGGTAAGTCGTTAACAGATAACATTTATGGATTGATTAGTTACCTCTTAAGCCTACATCAATTGATTTGAGCTGTTTTCTTTGCTGACTTATTCAAGTTTTCCTCAACTTGCCACCACATTGTGGTGGCAAGCAGGGTTGCCACCACAGTCATTTCGAAAAGTGCTACAATTGCCTAAATTTGCGGGCTGCACTGCGATTTGCGGTGCTACAACCCAAAAATTGACAGTAATAGTGTTAAAATAGCACTTTTATGCTATAAGTGACAACCCTAAGCACCTGCTACAGTGCTATACATACCGAAATAGTGCTAAAATAGCACTTTCGTGCTACAAGGTGTAACCTTGCCTTCAAGTCACAACAGACGTTTTTACTGCTTTCCAAAACGAGAAAAGGAGATAAAACCTCTGTGTATGTAGGTTTGAGCGCTAGTGGTGGGGAAGGGGGCTTAAGCCCCTTAGATATCCAGCTTTCGTATGTCAGCCAGACAAAGCCGCCCGTGACGAGCAGGCTCGCTATCCACAGCGCCAGCCTGAACAACGCCGGTCTGTCCGATCGGCGCATCAGCGCCTTCAACTCGCGTCGGCTCAGCACGCCATCTTCCAAGGCCTGCGTAATCGGCGTACGGACGGATTTGGGCATTAGCTGGCGTCTTTATCTTTACGCGCTCGGAACGACGTTGCCCAACTGTGTCATACGGACGCCACCGCTACAACGCATGGATGTCGATCGCCGGGTCGAATGGCGATTTGTCGAAGTTGCCGCGTGGTGTCAACGATTGTCGTGTCGGCGCCAAAGCATCGGACGACAACCGTGCGATTGAATTGACAAGGCTGTTGGCGCTGGACGTGCGCGCTCTGGCTGTGGCCAATAGTGCGTGTCATGACAAAAAATATGCTCCAGCCGGTTCGGCGATCGGCCGGCAAGCCAATAACCGGCTTTTTTGATTGGGCAGATCAGCACTGGGAGGACCCGCCCCATGCAAGTCAAAGCAGCAATTTTTGATTGGGCAGGCACCGTAATCGACTTTGGGTCGCGTGCGCCGGCGCGAGCCTTCGTAGACGTCTTTGCCTTGGTCGGCGTCGATATTACCGTGGACGAGGCTCGTGGCCCCATGGGCTTGCCGAAACGGGACCATATTCTGGCGCTCGGTGCCCAACCGCGTATCGCACAAGCTTGGCTGAAGGCACGCGGCAAGCCGTTCGACAAAATAGCGGCGGACCGTCTCTATCGGGAATTCATTCCGCTCAACGCCAAGATCGTCGCCGAGTATGCCGACCTGGTGCCTGGTGTGGCGGAAACGGTGGCCGATCTGCGTGCTCGCGGCCTCAAGATCGGATCGACCACGGGCTACACCCGCGAAATCATAGTGCCGATTCTGCCATTGGCGGCTGACAACGGATATGCACCCGACAATCTGGTTTGCGCGGACGATTTGCCGGCGGGAAGGCCAACGCCCCTGGGCATGTACAAGTGTTTTGTCGATCTCGGTGTGTGGCCAGCGGCCGCCTGCGTCAAGATTGACGACACGGCACCGGGCATTGCCGAAGGCCGCGCAGCTGGGTGCTGGACGGTTGCTGTGACGCACTCAAGCAATGAAGTCGGCCTGTCGTTAGCGGAATTTCAAAACACCGACCCCTCAAAACTCGCCGACATCAATAGAAAAGCTGTCGAGAAGTTGCGCGCAACGGGTGCCGACTATGTCATCGACACCGTGGCCGACCTTCCCAGCGTGATCGACCAGATCAATGCGCGCCTGGCCGCTGGCGAACGACCCGCAATCGTAGAAGCGGACTAAATCGGTAAGGGCATCGAGACGCATTGTCGCGCGCCTGGCGAATGGCTCGGCGGGTGGTGATTTTGTCGGCGTCAGGGCGGGTCTATTCGCCGCGGCGAATTGCGTCATCGCTTGACAAGACCGTTCAAAACAAATTCAGCTTCCTCCTCGGCCCTTATCGGCGGCAGCTCACCTGCATGGCGGCCCGCCGAAGGAAAAAGGAAGGGCGCCCGAGCAGATTGAGACGCCGAACTACGTGGACCACCGCGCCGACTTCTACTCGCTCGGCGGCGTGCTATACGAGCTCCTGACCGGCGAGCTGCCGATCGGCAAGTTTCAACCACCATCGCGGCGCGTGCAGCTCGACGTGCGCATCGACGACGTCGTGCTCCGCACGCTGGAGAAGGACCGCGAGCTCCGGTACCAAACGGTCGACGATGTCGGCACCGAGGTCGGCCGGCTACGCGAGGGGAAAGGTCCGGCGCCGCGACGGCGCCTGCCGCTTCAACAAGCGGCCGTGCTGCTGGTGTTCGTCGCTTTCGTCATCGTGGTGCTCCAAGTCAACCGCGGCCGCGATCGCGACCTCCCCACGCTCCTCGAGATCGACGGTCAAACCGAATGGGCCACCTTCGCCAACCCGGAACTCGATCGACTGCGCGCTCTGCTCGGCGACGACAATCACGTGCGCGACCTGATGAGTTCGATTCGCGGCGCTTTCAAGACCTACCGCCACCACGAAACGGGTGCGGTGACCGCGCGAATCGACGGGCGCTCCCTGCGGGTCCACGTCGAGCCGTTCGCCGACGAGCGACGCCAGGTCATCGAAGACCTCGAGAGGCGGCTGACGACGCGCTGCGGAGGAGACAATCCGATCGATATGGAAGCGCTGATCGCCCAGCTCATGCCGTTCGGCGCAATGTCGTGCGACGTACACCTCCAGTACGACGAGAAAGGTCGCCCGCAGTGGACGTCGACCCCCGACGGCGTGTTGGGCACGGCCGCGGCGGAGCGCATGTGGCGCCACGCGTGGCAACCGCCCAACTCGGCGCTGCCCGCCACGCGCAAAGTGCTCGCGGCCCTGCCCGAGACCGGCTTCGACATTCGCGAGCTCAACTGCTACGCGGCCCCCGAGCCCCCGCACGCGAAGGTCCACATCAAAGCAGTGATTCGCTCCGACAAGGTCGCCGGCGCCGCCGCGGCATACGAAGACCTCCGCAGTCAGGTCGCCGCGCACGACTGGTGCATCGTGGTGCTCCCACACGGCAAGCGCGAACGCGACGACGGGCGCATCCTGGAGGCCAACTTCGCGGTCATCGTCCGCCAGGATTGGCGACCGCTGCAGCTCGGGCTCGGCATCCCGGCACACGGGCGCGACATCCACGTCGAGGTGCGCCGGTTGGCAGCCGAAGACTTCGGTCTCGAGAAGATCAAAGCCGACGCGTGGTCGGTCCGCCGCGGCATGACCTACATCAACCCGACCTATCCGGTG
>JAAAKM020073195.1:54251168-54264681 GCA_010016025.2 Alatinidae sp. Z8VKAUB7J3 | reverse complement strand
CAGCGCTTCCGCCAGCACCCGGTATTCAAGGTACCTGCGGCGCCAACCGCTGCGTTTTTCAACGCCGAACAGTATTACCACGGTGGCAACCAGCCCCAGATATGCATACAACATTGAGTTATTGGTAAAGAGGTCGGCGTAGGTGATGAAGCTGGCGCCCGCCAGCAAAATCAGCAGGAAACCCGTGTTAATGACCCGAAACATCATGGTCTGATAATGCCTGGCCAGAAAATCTGCCTGAGAGTACAGATCAGAGACGGTTTGCACGCAACCGGGCATGCGTTTGAGCATTTCATCGGGCAGCAAACCGCCCCAGCTATCACAGGGATTTGCTGCGATATCGTCATTAAACTCGGCGAGCCGGGCAAACACAAAATCGTACCTTGGCGGTAGATCGATGGTGCGTGGGCCGCTGAGGAACCATTGTCTGGTTTGCTATGAATTTTGATTTATGTGTTTTTACTTATTTGACTAATTTTTTGTTATGAAAAAGGCAAGCAACTGTGGTAGTTTTTCTCGCAAGCAGTATAGGGTATTTTTAGTTTTGTTTTGGAACCCGTATTTGTTTGTTAAGTTCTGTTTATTTTTTATTTTATTATTAGTTGTTAATAATTTTATGTCCTGAGTATATCACACAGGCCTAGATTTCTGGGCTTGTTTATATTTTTTTCTTTTGTTAAGTTTTTTGTTCACATTAAAACTCCCTTATCTAAATACAAAAGCGAAGAGCTCATATGGCACTTTCGACGAGGTCGGAACCTAAAATTAGACTTGGTACTAGAGTTATCGATTTCATAGTCGTAACACGTCAAGAATCACCGAACTCGCCAAAGCACTAGAAACCCCTCCAACTCCCCCACAGAGATCGGATCTTGTTCGCTTTTGTTAATCACGTATCTTTAACTTGTACTTGTTTTCGAACTCGTCAAAGTACTAGAAGTCCCTGCAACACCCCCAAAGAGATCGAATTTGGTCCGGTTATGTCAATCACGTATCTAGAACTTGTGCTTAATATTCCCATCAAGTTTCATCCCGATCTCTCCACTCTAAGATTTTTCCAAGATTTTCGATTTCCAAGAATTCCGTTTCCCCCCTCCGCCCCCTATGTCCCTGGATCGGATCCAAATTGAAAATGGAGCATCTGAGACATGAGATCTTTCTACATATAAAGTTTCATTAAGATCTGATCACCCATTCGTAAGATAAACCTACCTCCATTTTCACGATTTCCCCTTCCTCCAGTCCCCCCTTATATGGTCGAATCGGGGAAACGACTGTTATCAAGTCAATTTGTGCAGGTCTCTGACACGCCTACTAAATCGTCCTAGCACGTCCAGAAGCACCGAACTCACCAAAGCATTGGATACATCCCCCTGACTCCCCCAAAGAGAGCAGAACTGGTCCAGTTATGTCAACTACGCATCTAGGACTTATTCTTATTCTTCCAACCAAGTTTCATCCCGATCTCTCCACTCTAAGCGTTTTCCAAGATTTCTCGTTTCCCCCTCCAATTCCCCAAAATATCACCGGATCCTGTTGGGATTTAAAATAAGAGCTCTGAGACACGAGTCCCTCCTAAATATCAAATTTCATTAAGATCCGGCCCCTTGTTCATAAGTTAAAATACCTCATTTTTTCTAATTTTTCCAAATTACCCCCACCCCCAACTCCCCCACAGAGAGCAGATCCGGCCCGGTTATGCCAATCACGTATCTAGGACTTGTACTTATTCTTTCCACCAAAATTCATCCCGACCTCTCCGCTCTAAGCGTTTTCCAAGATTTCCGGTCTCCCCCTCCAACTTCCCCCAATGTCACCAGATCCGGTCAGGATTTAAAATAAGAGCTCTGAGACAAAAATTTCTTCTAAATATCAAATTTCGTTATGATCCAATCACCCGTTCATAAGTTAAAAATACCTCATTGGTTTCTAATTTTTCCGAATTACCCCATTCTTTGGTTTCCCGTCTTCCTCCAATAATCTACAAAATGATCAACAATATGACCATTCTCAAAAATAATATTGTCAACATGCCTGTAGGCCTGCTGTTTCAAGGTTATGGCGCGATGACTGCAGTTCAAACAGCCTACTCTCAGATCAATTGAATGACCAGAACAGTTTGGCTTAACTGAATATGAAACCTCCTCAAGGTCAGCATATTTTCCTTGGTCTGCTCCACATCCGATTTTTCTTAAATAAGCATGAAATGACAAATATTTTATTTTTTGTTCTGTCAAGTAAGACTCGTCGAATGGATCAAGAGCACAACAGTTGAGACACTGGTTCATGCTATTCGATTCATGCAGACACCCTTGTGTTCTTGTTCTTTCAATCCGCCCAGTCTTTACTTCCAGCAGTTGATCTACAGCATCTTCTAAAACATTACTCTTTATCGGTAAATTAATCTTTGTCCCTGATTCTGTGTTGCTTGACAATGTTCTGGCAACAGATTTGGGCGCCATATCAAATAAGGAAACATTGCTAATTGGGACTAAGAACAATCGTTCGCCTTCTGAGAAATTCAAATCTTTTGTATGAAGGTTTTTTTCTAGGTCCGGAAGACCATGCCTATTGACGCTAAGGACAAAGTCCTGGCTTATCAATCTAAAAGAGTCGTAGACCTTTTTATAGAGGTCGTGAATTGAAGAATCTTCATCGATTTCAATGCGTATAGCACCTTGTTCGGATTGGATTCGTAAAAGCATTCTTAATTCAAATAGAAATAATTTTAGTTGGAGCAGCAAGTACACAGATTGGTTGATAATTGTTTACTATTGCACCTTTAAGGAAGCAACTATAAAGTCATCAATATGATTTGCCGTTGTCTTGGATTTTTCCCTGAATATTTATGCATTTACCAGTTTGCTGGCCATATAATTAGCTAGTACATAAAGAGAAACACGTTAAACTATAAACTCTGACAGTATCTTTGTAAGACCCGTGGCTAAGATCGAGGATTTAGGTTTAATCTGGGTAGGGGGGGGGGAGCAATAACTACAATAATAACGAAAAGTTAAAACGTAACAAACACGTCTACTTTTAGATTAATTCTTACAGAGAGTTTATTTACGACCATGACCCCTTTGTGAACGTAAGTTCCAGAAAACTTCCAAGTTTTCCAAAAGCATAATTACTATATCGATTGATCCTCTTATTCGAGTGATCCGTAACTGAATTTTCTGATAGAAACCTTGAATTCATAAGATGCATTGCCCTTAAAAAAAAATCGTTTTTCATTCGTTGTGATTCTCACTTTCGCTTGTCGTTTAACCCGAGATTTTTTTTTGTGCTTTATTTTCGTTTTTGAGTCCTGGTAATTTTCGATGTCGGTTGTCTTCTAGCCGCATATTTCTTTGTTTCTTCACTTCACGTTCATCATTCCCTCAGACATTTTTCCAATGGCTTTGCTTTACCTATTCAGATTAGTATTGTCATGTCTGATTTTACTTTGCATGTCTTCTAGCCGCATATTTCATTGCGCTCGATGATCGTGCTGGTGGTGGAATTTCTGGGCCGCTCGGACGGCGTGGGGTTCCAGATCCATCTCTATTTCCAGCTCTTCGACGTGGCCATGGTACTGGTCTACGCGTTTTCCTTCATCGCGGTGATGCTGGCGGTGGAATGGCTGGTGCTGCAGCCCTGGGAACGGCGCACGCGCCGGTGGCGGGGGCGCCGGCGTCGCCGGTGCACCTGGAAATCCGCTGGGGCGAGGGCGATTGGCCCGATGGGCCCGCGGAGAAGCTCTTCGAGGCCGCGCTTTCCCCGGTCTGCAGCCCGTCCCTGATACCGCCGGCCGCGCGGCCCTTCGACGTATGCGATCTCAAGGGACATGCTTTCCTGCACGATGACGAAACCAAGGAGGCCTGGCGCCGTTGGCTCGATCATGCCGGCGTCGATGATCCCGCGCTGACCCCCGGCCCGGTCATCGCCGATCCTAACGTGCGCATGCAGGCCGCGGTCAACGGCCAAGGCTTCGCTCTGACCGATCGCCTGATTCAGAACGAGCTGGAAGCCGGGCAGCTGGTGGCGCCCATCGACATCGCCTTGCCCGGCTACGGCTACTATCTGATCTTCCGATCCGCAAAGCCGGAATCTCCTTCTGTTTCCGCCTTCGCCGATTGGCTCCGAAGCGAAGCCGAAACACCCTTCGATGATCGTTCGCCGATGGCCTTTCCGTGAGCCCACCTATCCACCGGTGCCGCCGGGGCGCTAGGATAGACCACCACCATCTGCGGAGGCGCCCATGCCCATGACCCCGAACGGCTTTCCGGTCATGCTGACCTTCGACCTGGATGCCGAGACCATGTGGACCGCCCGCGACCCCAAGAACGCCGAGCGGCCGGTGGTGCTGTCCCAGGGTGCCTACGGCTGGAAGATCGGCACGCCGCGCATTCTCGACCTGCTGGAGCGCTATGGGGTCAAGGCGACCTTCTTCGTGCCCGGCCTGGTGATCGAGCAGCGCTGGAGGCTCTGCGAGGAGATCCTCAGGCGGGGCCACGAGATCGGTCATCATAGCTGGTCCCATGCCTGGATTATCGGCCTGACGCCGGCGCAGGCGCGCGAGGAAATGGAGAGGGGCCTGGAGATCATCCAGCGCCTGACCGGCGAGGTTCCGGCCGGCTGGCGGTCACCGGCGGCCGAGTTCAGCCCGATTACGATGCCGCTGCTGCTGGAAAAGGGCTTCCGCTATTCCTCCAATTTCTTCGACGACGATTCGCCCTATCTGCACGTCGTCGAGGGCCGCACCACCGACCTGGTGGAGTTCCCCTTCGCCTGGGTGCTCGATGATGCGCCCTTCTTCCAGTACTCCATCACCCTGCCGGGTCGGACCCTCCAGCCGCCCTCGGCGGCCCTCGAATCCTGGTGCGCGGAATTCGATACCCTGTACCGGGAGGACCGTGCCTTCACGCTGGCGATGCACCCGCAGATCATCGGGCGCGGCTCGCGCCTCGTCGCTCTGGAAGGCCTGATCCAATACATCCAGAAGCATCCCCAAATCTGGTTCGCGCCCTGCGGTGATGTGGCGTTGTTTTGGAAATCGGCGCGGGGATCGGCACCCTAACTTACACGGTCTTGAGAATCCTCGAACGGTTTTCCCACCCAACGCAAGTGGTTACTTTTGAAGACAATGAATTCTGTATCGAACAGATGCAAAATAATTTACGCGAGTTTGAGGGGCGATACCAACATATCGATAATTTGGACCAATTGAGTTCAGCACTTGAATCCTGTGATTTTCTTTTGATCGACGGCGGTAATCTGGACGAGGCCTTTTTCGAGAAACTAGCACCGGGTGGGACCATTTCCGTGGAGGGCCTGCGTAAAAAACAGCGGATAGTATTGGAGAAACTACACGGTGATCGCCAGTGGTCCTCGGCCAATTACATCAAAGCCAGTTTGAAGCATCGAGGCGGGTATTGGGTCTATCAGTTTGAACCCAATTTCCGTGAAGCCCTGATCCTCAAAACCATGCACTGGATTTGCCGGGTCATTGGTTCGCTGAAGTGGCGATTTAAAAAAAAGACAGCCTAATTCTCCAAACGCAAGACTTGATGATCTTGAGCAGGTGCCAGGTTCCAAATTTGCGGTAGACCCGCCATGGCTCTGAGTTTGCGGACCACTTTTCGGGGAAGCTGGGCGTTGCGACGCTTGTTTTCCAAGCGACCCTGTTCAAAGAGTTGCTCGCCCTCCATTTGGTTCGCCCGGATTTGATCCAAATCGACTCGGGGTTGAAGTGTGATTTCAGGGCCAGGTTCCGAAACCATCGCAATGTAGGGGTCGAAGATCTTGCGCCCCTTTTCCCGTTGATCCGGATAATTCTCAAAATGTTGCTTGACGATTTGAAAACCGGCCCGTCCCAACATAGCCGCCAGCGTTTCCGGCGTGAAAATACACATGTGGTAGGGGTTCACATCATTGCGGTAATACAAATTGGTGGTGTCGATATACAGACGGCCCCCTGTTTTGAGAAGTTTCCGGACCCAGCCTAAGGCATTTAACGGATCCACTACATTTTCCAAGACGTGGCTGATGATGATGCAGGAAAAGCGACCCGCCAAATCCGGTCGGTCTTTCAAGTCTTCCATGAATTTGCCAACGCGTTTCAAGCCTTGGCTTTCCAAGTAGTTGCCCGCTGCTTCCGAAGGTTCCACCGCCCAAGCCCGACAACCCGTCTGGTTTTGAAAGTATTTCAATGTCTGTCCAAAGCTGGCACCAATCTCGAGGATTTCAGAATCCTCATCTAAATTCAAGACGGGTTCCAAAATGTCAAAAATCCGCATGGCGCGGCTCTGTTGGTAATTGGAGTTAATTTTGGTCCCTTCGTCTTTCGAAATCACCTGTTTGCTGTTCTGTGTTTCCTGATAACCCTTGTTTTCCAATTTCTCTTGCCAAAAAGCTTCCTATTTCCAGGAAAAGCAATTCCCAGTTACTTTTTAAGATTTAATCAAGGACACATCAAACCCCGCTCCCTTCAAAAGCAGATTGCTACCCATACCATGCTACCCTTTACCTTGTTTAGCCCTCCTCCACTTTGCACCAAAATGATGCCATTGCTACTACCCTCTTGACGATGTAGTTGTTCACACCAGCCTGTGCAGCTGCAACGACATTTTCCTTCTTGGATTCCGCCGTAATCATAATGAACGGCAGATTCTTAAGGTCGTCGTCGCCGCGCACTTCCTTGAGAAGCTGGATACCCGTCATGGGTTCCATGTTCCAGTCGGAGATGACTAGGTCGAATTTCTTTTCCCGCAACTTACCGAGGGCCTCCGAGCCGTCGGACGCTTCGTCGACGTTCTCAAAACCAAGTTGCTTGAGCAGGTTGCGCACAATCCGAAGCATCGTCTTGTAATCGTCGACGATCAGGATCGGCATAGACATATCAACGGCCATCTGGACCCCCGTTTGCCCCGTAGCCAATTCGGCAAAATGACAATTCGTTTGGCCAACTGGCCATGAGGTCGTTTTAGAGCAAACGACTTAAGGCCAGGTAAAGTCAGCACAAACTTTATGCATGGGGTTTTGGCGCGCGTTTCGGCCCTTGGCGGGCCGCAAAAACGCAGCGTTTACCTTGCGTTTGAGGCGCCACTCTTAATCGGGTCTTCCCGCGATACCGCACAGTGTCTCTTCAACAAAGCGGCCAATTCGACCGTCCTAAGACCCCTACCCTTCAGGCAAATCCGGCAAGCGGCGACGCAGAGCCAAATCGGCCGTCAGTTCGCGCGCAAGCACCGGATTCATTCCTGCCATGACCGGCGCGAGCTTTCGCTCGCTCATTCGTTCCATGACCTGCAACAGCACATCACGCTCCAGACCGTCAAAGATCTTGGCGGCTTCCGCGGGCTTCATAATCTCATAGACCTGAACTAGGCGCGATAATCTGGCTTCTTCCGCCTCGTCCAGTTTGCCAATCAACAATTCGATTTCGAGTTTGGCCTGGTCGAGTTCCGCCACTTTTTCGTCGATACGCATTTCAGCGGCACGCAAGAGCGCTTCGCGACCATCGAGGTCGGCTTCCCTATCTTCTAGCGCACGGCGACGTTCCGAGAGGCTCAACAGCAGGTCGATTTCGCCGTCGGAGAGATCCTCACTGCCAATGCCCGCCTCTTCCGCCTCAACCTGTTCCATCGCCTCCTGGGCTGTCATTAAGGCAATATCTTCTTCGGAAAGATCGCCGCCGGCGGCCTGCGCCATTTCCATTGGCGCACTTTCGGCTGACTCGTCATTATCCATTCCGTCCTGAGGCGCGGTCGCCACGGACGGTTCCATTGTTTGAGGTTCCTCAACGGCATCTTGGGCCATCAAAGGCCGTCCAGGTCCTAGATCGACGGTATTACCCGCAAACAATGCCGTTAAACCGTCGTCCCTTACAAAATCGACCGTTCGAAGACCTATCGCCGTAAACGCTGCCAGAATCAGGACTGGCAGGATGCGCGGACGGCGAGAGCCTGATGAGACAGGTTTTCCAGCCCGTTCGGCTGATAGGGAGATCTCCTTCTCGCCAAAACCATCGATTGCCTGTTCGGGTTCTTGGTCCGTCGGGCTGTCAATCGACTGTTTGTCGCCGGCCATGTCTATTTCAACTCCTCAAGCGCGGCGAGTAAACCCCCCTAAAAACTGTTAAAAATTTTCAGACAACCTTTGTGTCAAAATAACCAAAATAGTCATTGGGTATGCCTCCAGGGAAGAAAAAGCCCCCAATTCCCAGGGCAAGGGTGGCAAACTATGAAATTTACCCATTAATTGCGTATAGGATTTATTCTGGGGAAAGCGGGAATGGCCCATCATGAGTGTGTAAAGGTAAAGGTAAAGGTTAATACCGTGAAAAATTAAAGGAATGAACTTAATCAAAAGACACTATGTTTATCATGGTTATCAAAAAACATACCTACAATATCTTAGGATTGGATAAGGGAATTAACTTAAAACTTTCACAGCTGCTACCACTACTACTACTACTACTGCTATTGCACCTGCGATTACTGCGGCTGTGGGCACTTGAGATTGCAACTGCAAATACTTGTGCCTGAAACTGCTTGTTATTACATGCAACTACCAGATCTTGGTATTACGAATACGACTACTTACGACTGCAACTACTACTTGTGAATGAAGCTGCGATGGCTAGCAACTACTAAAACTTATGACTACGACAACAACTAATTGGAACTGTGACTACTTTTGACTAAGAGCACTTGTGACTGCGGCCAAAATTATTAGTGTCTTCGACTTTGTCTGCTTGCGACTGTAACTGACTGCGACTATTTGTGGTTGTTAAGGCTTGTGACTATGATTGCAACTGCTTGGGACTGCGACTTCTTGTGACTGCGACTGCCACTGCTTCAATTACAGCTACTTGTGATTGCGACTGCAAATACTTGGCTCTGCGACTCCTTCTACTTGTGACTGAGATACTCACAGCCACGAATGCTTGCGACTGTATTTAATTGCTTCTGCGAGTGTGGCTACTTTCAAGTACGACTACTTTTTACTAGCAGTGATGTCTCAATTCGTTTAAAATGGCCCACAGCCACTACTCTTTTCTTACTTTAATGATTTAAGATGTTTGACGGTAATCCCCTCAGGGAAAGGTGTAGGTGCAAGTCACATGATAGGGAATGTTTTTTTCAAGATACAGGTATTAATTACGTAATAGGGAGGGTTTTGCAAGTGGTACATATGTTTTTAAGAAACCAGGCTCTAACGGAAATTCTAACTGGTGGCACTAGCATCCAATTCCAACGGGAGTCCTAGCAGCTGATTATATCGTAGGGCCCTAGCAGTCAATTCCAACGGAGGCCACTAGCATCCAATTTCACCGGGCCCCCAACCCAGCCACCATGGACTCCAGGCATCCAAACACCCCTTTTATGATGCAACATTTAGCTGAAATTAACCTAACCTATCATGTATAGTTAGGTTAACCTAACTTACTAGAGTGTAAGAAAAATGCTGAATCCTTAAAAAATGGCACATACCTGTTACATTCAATTAATTCAAATCTTGATTCTTTGTCTCTGAAATTTCCTTTTCTTGTGATCATACCCAACGTGCAATAATGCTTGCCAGAGGATGCTGTGTGTCAGCCATTGAGTGTCATAGGCTGGGAATTGCCATGGAACATCGCGATTAGAAATTTCTTGGTTATTACGAAATAAGGGCAAGATTTCCGTAGTACTTTTATTCTATATATATTTTTGTTGTTTTTCAAAATTAATTTTAAGCTTGATTTTTATTTTTAAATTTTATCTATTTACTGTGTTTTAATCCTTTCAGCCCCCTTTTTTTAGTTTCTTGTTGTTTTAATTTATGTTTTTGTTCTTTATTTGCATTATAACACCTAGTTGGCTATACAGGCAAACTATCAGTGGTATATTTTCTCCTGTGAATTTCAGTAGGCTCAGATCCATTTTCCTAATTCTTATTGTTATTTTCTGTGCAAAAAATAAACTTACCTTTCTCCTTTATCGTGATGTAGATAATAGTCAGTGATAGTTTCCCATATAGGTTGCTTCGAAGGTGACGGAACAAAGATCCCAAGAAACAAATTAATAGCATTCTGTTTATCTGAATCTAAAACGAAATTATGATAATGTATGGATTCAAAAAGAGTAAATAATATAAATCAAAATGGGTCAAATATAGTGCCAAACCACACATCCTTTTTGCATTTACCTTCTTTGATGAGAATAGATATACTTATAGCTCATAATATTATGAAGAGATACTGTCTCTTGACAAGTTTAGTTTTCGTTTGCAGTCCATGTGGACCCACACGAGCATCCATATGACACCAGGTTGGCACCTGCCATTCAAATGCAACACCTACTCTTCAAATAGTTACTAAGACCAGTGACTAGCAAATATTCTAAATACTGGCTTCATGCTAAAAAAAGGCTGATTATAAGATCCATAACAAAGAATGTGGGCAACTTGCAAAAGTGGAAACTGGAAGACGGGTGAATCAGAAGAAGAAGGAGAATTCATTTATTTTTTTTTTTGAGGAAGAACTGTATACGGACAATTGTGGGTATCCGATGGACTAACCGCATTTTAAACAGTAAGCTGTTAAAAAAATGTGGTTATGTCCAACTTTTTAGACTATAATGAAAGAAAGCTTGAGATAGCTAGAACACTTTTTGCGAAAGATAAGATTGCTAAAAATCGTCCTTTTCGTCTATACAAAAAAGGCTGAAGGAAAAGCAAATCGTCTACGGTTGGAATAGGAATCACTCGTAAGAAAGGATTCAAAGAAATTTGGGGCTTCTTAGGAGGGGGAGGAGTTAAGTAAGAAGCTCTATCAAGATGGAGGAAGAAGTTTGCACAGCTGTGCTGGGCTCAAGCAGATTAGTGTTGCTATGATTTGTCGGTAGCAGGAGTAGTAGCTTCCTCTCTTACGAGTTTCATATAATTCTTGGCCTCTAGCTCTGTAGAAAGAAGGTTGTTTTTTTATTTCTCGTAAAAATATCTTCCTGTGGTTTATTTTGGTAGCGGCTTCAACATTTCAAAGAGATATTGTGCGCCGCTGAATGAAAAGTTAGTTACCGACGTTACAGGTGAACAAAAGAGTGAGTTTTTATGTGTTATGACGTAGAGTAAATAATGTATTTTTCTACACGGATTACGACACAAGTGGTGCCGCAGCCAGGATGGAAGCATTTGTTTCTGTTTGGACTTCTGCCGGTCGAGGTCTTGATGAAATCGGCACCCGCCATCATGCAGACAAGCGAGGCGCGTGCCACATTGCGCAGTGAGCCCAGTTCGCCGGTGGCCAGGATGGCCTTAACATGCGCCTCGCCGCAGGCAAGGCGGAAGGCTTTCATTTCGTTATAGAGTGCCTGCCAGTTTCCGGTCAAAACGTGGCGGCGGGAGATCACGATGTCGATCTCTTCAGCACCATCCTTGACGCTTTCCTCAATCTCGGCAAGCCGCAGGTGGAACGGCGACAAGCCGGCCGGAAACCCGGTGGAGACCGCGGCCACCGGGATGCCTGTGCCCTCCAGCGCCTTGACGGCGGTGGGGATCATGTCGTGGTAGACGCAGACCGCGCCAGTAGTGAGCCTTTCCATCCCCAGGCTGCGCAGGATTCCCGCACTCACCGGCTGGCGCGCCTTGGCACACAGGCGGCGAACACGGCCTTCGGTGTCGTCGCCGGATAGTGTGGTGAGGTCAATGAGGCTGACGGCTTTCAGAAGCCAGGCAGCCTGATGGTCCTTCTTGACACTGCGGCGGCCCGGCAGGGTGGCGCAGCGGCGTTCGATGGCCGAGGTGTTGGCCTGCACGGCAGCGACCCAGTCCAGGTCCAGCTCCATGCCAGGATTGCGCGGCTCTGCCAGCTGCGGCAGCTGCGCGCTTCTTTCAGCGATATGGCTTTCCATTGGGGATCCTCAGAAGAGTTCCGTGCGAAAATCGCACGGGTGCGGCATATTGGCAAGCGAACGCCCCAGGCTGCCGTTAGGTTTTTTGACTAAATGGACAAAAAATTGCCCTGAATAGCCAGAGCCCAGGGTTGCGGCCCGATAGGGAGAGCTGGCAAAGAGCGAAAATCGTGTTTTGCGATTCTGCTGCCGCTGCGGCGCGCATTCCGGTGGCAGAATCGGCCCCGCATGCTAAATTTAGCGGTATGAGCAGTGCAGAACCCCATATCAGCGAAAATCCGTACCCTGAAACCCGTCCTGTCATCCGCCAGCTGGATGACAGTGCCATCAACCGGATTGCCGCAGGTGAGGTGGTGGAACGCCCAGCATCGGCGGTCAAGGAACTGGTGGAGAACGCCATCGACGCCGGCGCCACGCGGATCACTGTAGAGATTGCCGACGGCGGTAAAACCCTGATCCGGGTGACCGATGACGGCTGCGGCATGACACCGGAGGACCTGCCGCTGGCGCTCTCGCGGCATGCGACTTCCAAGATCGACGGCTCGGACCTGTTGAACATTCACACTTTCGGTTTCCGCGGCGAGGCGTTGCCCTCGCTTGGCGCGGTAGGGCGGCTGACGATCACTAGCCGGGCCGGGGGTCATGAGGCAGCGCAAATCCGTGTCTCCGGCGGCAAGCCGGAGCCGGTAAAACCGGCCGCCTTGCGGGCGGGCACCATTGTCGAGTTGCGCGACCTGTTCTTTGCGACGCCGGCACGGCTCAAGTTCATGCGCACCGACCGGGCCGAAGCGCAGGCGATCTCCGACACGGTGAAGCGGCTGGCGATGGCGGAGCCGTCGGTAGCGGGCAGGGCGGCGATCAACGCCAACATTCGGACCTTCATGCGGCGCCCACGGTAGCGCGGCTGCTCCGCCAGCGCGAACCGAGCGCCCGATGGATCGCGAACTAGGCGGCGGCGTACGCCGACAGCAGCAGGTCGATCTCCCGATCGACGTCGAAACGACGACGGAAGTCCTCCCGCATGCGCAGACCGAGGGCACCGGCTGCGGAGCGATTGCGCGCCAGGGCAAGCACGTTCTTGGCCATGGCCTCGTCCGAGTCGAACAGCAGGCCGGTTTCCTTGTGCCGGACCAAAGCCTCGTTGCCAGGGACCCGACGCGCCACGACCGGGCGGCCGAGGCATCCCGCCTCGAGAATGGTCGCGCTCATGCCCTCGCTCTCCGATGTGTTGAGCACGACGTCGGCATCGCAGTAGGCCGCGCCCATGCGCTCGCGCGACAACGCCGGCAGCACCCGCACGGCGGGCAGCTGTTCGGCTTCGGCGATGACGCGCTGCGCGTACTCGTCGTCTTCGTGCGGGCCAACGATGATCAGCTCGGCGTCGACACCGCTGTTGCGCAGGGTCGAGGCCAGCGTCAGCGCGCGGTGCTGAGCCTTGATCGGGCGCAGCGCTCCGGGCACCAGGATCACGAACCGGTTGCGCGGAATGCCGAGCGACCGACGCAGGTCCGTGCCCTCGGAGGACAGCGTCTCGCCACCGCGCGGCACGATGTCGACCTTGCCCACCGTGTCGGGGACCCGCTCCTCCATCGTCCGCGCCGCGCCGTCACTCGGGACCAGGACGCGGTGCGCGC
>JAAAKM020073195.1:54143091-54242487 GCA_010016025.2 Alatinidae sp. Z8VKAUB7J3 | reverse complement strand
TTGTGTCCGCTATGAATTCTCCTTGGCAGCAGATGACTCAGTGCGCCGCCGAATCGACAAGCCCGTTAAGATTCCGTTGCTGCCGGTACTAGGGTTGAATTGGAAATTTTAAGTGAAATCTTCAGCTGAGCGATGTTTCCTATATTGGTGCTTTGGCGTTGCCTAATAAGGTTGTTTCCTACCTTTGTGACAGTTTCTTTTCACCAGGCAATCTTCGGCCGCTTTTTGTGGATATGGGAAATTTTATTTGCGCGGCTAATCTAATTGAGAGTTTTTCCAAACTTGCACAACTAACATTGGAGGACAAAACCAATTTCTACTTTCGAGCACTACTCCTGTTCGATACAAAGACCTTGCAATCTATCCCTCTGGGTAACCTTGATTTCGGTTGGACCAGGTTGTCGGCTGCTCATCCGGAGAACCTTTGGAATCTCTAAATCCCAATGGAAAAAACCACTTTCAAAGCTTTTTTGACAATGGCGGTCGTTCAAGGTCCTTTCGCAGGTGCATTCCTTGCAGATCTGAGTCTTCTCATTTGTTTTGATTGCCAAAACACCAGATTCGCCATGGCCTTATGTTCGGTTTGAGGCATGGCGTTTCAATCCTTCTCGCCAACCTAAACCCATTCAAAAGATCAATTAGGAGAACATAAAGTGAAACAAAAAATTTTATTTGCGCTTCTGGCTATGTGCAGTTCACTCGCTTTCGCGGGAGATGTGTTTAAAGTAGAAGACTACGGTTACACAGGTACAGATAGCACCGCCGATATTGAGGCCTTTGAAGATGCATTGGCTGCGGCACGAGCTGTTAAGGGAAAAGTTGTTTTAGAGTGCGGAACCTATGTTCTGAAGGACACGCTCTTTCTACAATCCGATGACCGATTGATTGGTCAAGGTTCAAGTGAAACCACGATTAAATTCACCGATGATTTGCTCGAACACCTGACCAATTATTCGGGTACCGATGTCTATGGAACGAATGAGAATATTCATTTGGAAGGTTTCACAGTTGAAACCAAATTCCGAGAAAATGTTTTCTACCGGGGGATCAGTCTTTGGGGTGTCGATCATCCGATCGTACGCGATGTACATGTACTGAATGTGAGCGTCGGGCATGCCCTAGTTTTCCGCAATTGTAGAGAAACCCAACCTGGTGATATTGACGGACTGCATGCGGAAAATGCGAATTTTTCGGTTGATCCCGATTACATCCCTGGCAACCCATCGCCTTCTCGCCAAGTGATCCATTTTTCTGGTTGTAAAGATATGCAAGCTACCAATTTGTCCGTTGTCAATGCGCAGCAGCGCGCCCCAGTGCTACGCGATGTGTCTAAATACTGGGCGCTATTAAACTGACGCCACTCGCTGCCAGCCTTATATCCACCGCCCGGGAAAATCTTTTGTATTAGGCCCATTTTTCATGTCAACTAGCACCCATAACAACAAACAAATACAGCGACATGACCGACCTTCCGACCCAACTCCTATTCGCCGGTGACGGCACCAATACCGTTGAACAACTGACTGGTATGAGTAACCGCCACGGTCTGATTGCGGGGGCCACCGGTACCGGCAAAACGGTTACCCTGCAGGTACTGGCAGAAGCGTTTTCCCGCGCCGGGGTACCGGTATTTGCCGCGGATGTTAAGGGCGACCTGTCCGGTATTTCGCAAAGCGGCAAGCCGCACAAGGAGATAGACCGGCGCAATACGCTGTTGAATATCACCGACCATCAGCTGCGCGGGTATCCAACCTTGTGCTGGGATATATTTGGAGAGCGTGGCCACCCGGTGCGCACAACCATTTCTGAGATGGGTCCCGATATCCTGGCCAGCTTGCTGGACCTGAACGACACCCAGACCGGTATTCTCTATGCCTGCTTTGCACTGGCAGACGACGAGGGCATGCTGCTGCTGGACCTGAAAGATCTACGCAGCATGCTCGCATTTGTTACCGAGCACGCTAAAGAGTTGCGTCAGAAGTACGGCAACATCTCCGCCGCATCGGTGGGCGCTATTCAGCGTCGCCTGCTGGTGCTTGAAGAACAGGGTGGCGATCAGTTCTTTGGCGAGCCGGCGCTATCGTTAAAAGATCTGATGCAGAAAGATTTTTCCGGCACCGGCGCCATCAGTTTGTTGGACAGCGAGCGCCTGCTGCGCGAATCGCCTAAATTGTATGCGGCCTTTTTACTGTGGCTTCTGTCCGAGCTGTTCGAAGAACTCCCTGAAGCAGGTGACCAGGACCGTCCGGTGCTAGTCCTGTTTTTTGACGAAGCACATTTGTTGTTCAAAGACATGCCCAAGGGTTTGCTCGACCGTGTGGAACAGGTATTCCGCCTGATCCGCTCGAAAGCGGTGGGTATCTACCTGGTCACCCAGAACCCGGCCGACATACCCAACAATATTCTCGGCCAGCTTGGCTTGAAAGTGCAGCACGCCTTGCGCGCTTTCACCCCCAGGGATCAGAAGGCGTTGCGTGGAGTTGCCCAGGGGTTTCGGAACGATCACGGTTTGAACGTACAGGAAATTCTCACCACCCTGGGTGTAGGCGAGGCACTCATCTCCACGCTCGATGAAAACGGCGCACCCACATCTGCGGTTGCCGCAACCGTGGCGCCGCCGGAGTCGCGCATAGGACCGGCAAAACCTGCTGAGCGCAAAGCGCTGATTAAAAATTCGCCGTTGGGTGGTAAATACGAAACCGCGATAGACCGTGAGTCTGCTTACGAGGAACTGCAACAGCGCGCTGCCGAAGCGCAGGCTCGACAGGCTGAAGTGGAACGCGAAGCAGAACAGGAAAAGATCCGGTTAAAGGCTGAAAAAGAACGCGCCAGGGTGGCTGCCATCTGGATGCTCGTCAACCTGCCGACCAACCCGCTGCGCGACGCTGTCGCCCTGCTCTTCCGGGTCTTCCACCGGCTCGAGGTCGAGGGGCTGGAGAATGTCGACAAGGCCGGCCCGGCGCCTATTCTCGCGCTCAACCATGTGAGCTTCGTCGACGGCCCGCTGGCCATGGCGCTGACCGAGCGCGAGCCGACCTTCGCCATCGATCTCGCCCAGGCCGAGAAGCCGTTGATCAAGCCGTTCCTGAAGCTGAGCAAGGCGCTGCCGCTCAACCCGGCCAACCCGATGGCGACGCGCACGCTGATCAAGGCGGTCGAAGAGGGCAATCCGCTGGTGATCTTCCCGGAAGGCCGCATCACCGTCACCGGCGGGCTGATGAAGGTCTATGACGGCACCGCCATGGTCGCCGACAAAACAGGCGCGCCGATCCTGCCCGTGCGCATCGAAGGGCTGGAGAAGAGCTTCTTCTCGCGGCTGCGTGAACCGCATGTGCGCAGAAAACTCTTCCCTAAGGTGAAGGTGACGATTTTGCCGCCGCAAAAGCTGGAGATCGACGAAACGCTGTCCGGCGGGGCACGCCGCAAGGCCGCCGGCACCGCGCTCTACCGGATGATGTCGGACCTTTTGTTCCGCACCAGCCTGGACGAGGACCGCGGCATTGTCGAACGGCTGATCGCCACGGCGAAGGAGCGCGGCATGGGTGTGCCTGCCGTCGAGGATCCGATCGCCGGCGCCCTCACCTATGGCAAGATGCTGACCGGCGTCGCCGTGCTGGCGCGCAAGTTCGAGCGGCTGCTCGGCGACCAGCGCCATGTCGGCGTCATGCTGCCCAACAGCAATGGCGCTGCCGTCACCCTGTTCGGCCTGATGTCGGCCGGCAAGGTCCCGGCGATGATCAACTTCACCGCCGGTGCGGCCAACATCCTGTCGGCCTGCCGCGCGGCGGAGGTGACAACCGTGCTGACCTCACGAGCGTTCATCGAACAGGCGCAGCTCGAGCCGATCATCGAGGCGATTCAAGACAAGGTCGACATCGTCTGGCTGGACGACCTGCGCGGGACCGTCAGCACGCGCGACAAGGTGCGTGGCCTGGTGTCGCGCAGTCGGGTGCGGGTCAAAGCCGATTTCGACGATGCGGCGGCGATCCTCTTCACCTCCGGCTCGGAAGGTACGCCCAAGGGCGTGGTGCTCAGCCACCGCAACATCCTTGCCAATGCGGCCCAGGCCGCGGCGCGGATCGACTTCCACGCCGGCGACAAGGTCTTCAACGTGCTGCCGGTCTTCCACTCCTTCGGGCTGACCGCCGGCACGGTGTTGCCGCTGGTCTCCGGCGTGCCGGTCTATTTCTACCCGTCGCCGCTGCACTACAAGGAGATCCCGGAGCTGATCTACGGCTCCAACGCGACGATCATCTTCGGCACCGACACCTTCCTGTCCGGCTATGCCCGCGCGGCGCACCCGTACGACTTCCGGTCGATCCGCTACTGCTTCGCCGGCGCCGAGCCGGTGCGCGACGCCGCCCGCGCCACCTATATGTACGACTATACACCCAAAGTTCGTAACCCGCTGCCAGCAGGCGACGACACATGGATACACCCATGACACCCGTACCGATCCACCCTATGTTCCGGTCTCTCTCTTCCATGGCCCAACTCCGTTGTTCCTTCCGTTTCTTTTCGCACAAAGGCCATCATTTTCGCATGACCAACCCTGCGGAACAACGCGTTTCCCCTGGAAAACTCTAATTTGTTAGACGATCTGTTTCGCATGAGATTGATGCTGCAAATCGCCGCAAAAAAAAACCGGCCACCAAGGACCGGTCCGGTTCATTTTTTTTATAAAATTAAATAACTTTATTCATCCTCAACATCTTTATCGTCATTTACCGCAGTGTTTTCTCCCGCAGAACCTGAAATCCCTGCAGATTCAGTACTGTTCTCAGTAGATTCCACATCATCATTGTCCGCTACATTTGGCATGAGTTCTTCTGCCATGAGTGCACCTCTCATTCTTTTACAATAAATAATATTTTCTTTTGCTAAGTTTTTTCAGCGAAAGTATTATCATGATTTCACATTTTTCCTTGATGGTCAAGTGAAATCAAGTTTCTTAATACCTTTGTTAACAGGACTTTTGGTCAAATTCCCGCAGAAAACCGTTTTCATTTTCGCTTAAAATTGCAAAATAACCCAAATAAGCAACAACTTCTATTCTCAAAATTTTACCTAGAGCCCTGAAATGAGAACGGTTTGCAGGCTAGGTGATAGATGACTCGAAACCCAATCTTCACCAATGCTACGAAACCAATCATCAAACTACAATTCGGAAATTAATTGTTTTACTTGGTTTTGATAGGGCTGGTAGCGGTGGCCTAAATGCGCATTGGCGCGTAAGGCTTCGCTCAAGAGTCGGTCAATCTGACTGAGTCGTTGTGAAGGAGGGCCGGTTTCGGATTGGGAAGCTGGTGTTTTGAGTTCCGCCTGAAGGGCAACGAGTTCAATTGCAGCTTTTAAAGCTCGGGCTTCGGCCAAATTGCTATTCCAGGACAAGGCCCTTTCCAAATGGGCCAAACCTTTTTCCCGTTCCTTAATTCTTATAGACGGGTTGTCAGCCAGCCAGGTTAACTTAACCAAGCAAAGCCTGGCCGTCGCAATAAGGGTTGGTGTGTCGTTTTGATTGATGTCAATGGCTTTTAAATAAAAGGATTCACTTTGGGAAAATGCTCTGGAAGGGTTGGCGTTTTGAGCGCGTTGCCATTTGGCTTCCAAGGCAAAAATGCGGCCCAGCATCAGGTAAGGCAAGTAGTGTTGCGCATGCTGTTCTTCGGCCTTCTTCGCCCAGAGCTTTGCGCTTTTCAGGTGCTTGTTCGGGTCATTACCCAAGCGAAATTCGTTTTGTGCGGCAAGACAGTGGAGCTCTGCCATAACACAAATCAACTCGACATTGTTGGCATTAAGTGCAAGTGCAGGTATTGCCAGTTCAAAACCTTCGGACAGGTGGGGTTCGGGATTCTTGCCCCGTTCTAAGGCGAATCGAGCCCGTTTACCGGCCAATAAGGTCAAATTGATGTGTGCGAATACTTGAGTACTTTTTAAATATAAATTTTCAATTTAACATGGGATTTTCGAGTTCCATCAGTTCACTTAATCACGGCCTTAATATACAATGAGATAGACAATGATATGGTCATTATCTATTTATCTACCATAATTTTGGGGTAATAATAAACAAAAAAATTGGGGTAATATTGGGGTAGCCAATGACAAAAGGGAGGAAGACAGGGACAATAAAAAAATTTAATAGTCTTCTGAGTTGTCTTGCAGGGACAATAGAGCTTGAGATACTTGATACTTGTGAATCAGCCAGCCTACATTGACCTTATCAATCTGAGTAGTTTCTAACTTCCCAATTATATTTTGATAACAAAGATGACATTCCACTAAGACTTAGTATTAGGAAGATAGTATTCTACCCTACATCTTACTACAGTCAGGCAGCTCAATAAGATAGGGCATGTGAATTAGCTATCCCAAATCCCATTTGGCAAACTCAAATGTCCAAAACATTTCACAAAACCCCTTTTATAATGTGTCTCCCTTTCAGTGACCCATCATTGTCATACCCCTATTAATGAATCCCAGAAACCATACCCTAAATTGACGGGCTCTTAAGAAAAAGAATAAAAAAATCTACCAAAAAAAGAAAACTATTCAAAGATGAAGATCTAGCATGCAAGTTTAATTATATGAATAATTTTTTCTGAAACGAGGATTGAGAGATTTTCCTGATTTGATTGAGAGAGCAGTTTCATGTTTGAATCTCAAGCAGATCAAGGGCAAAATCTTGTGTAAAGGGGCCATTGGACCAAGGGTTCCAATATGACCTGAGTTGGGCACCAAACTTTGAAGTTTATTTTAAAAAAAGATAAAAGAAAGAAAGAAAAAAGAACAGAATAAGGGCACCAGAAATATCATGAGGGAAGATTCACCTCACAACTCCATGGATCTGTTCCTGACCAAAATTGCTTTTAACTCTTTCATTCATTTAATTTAAGCCAAATTAGCTATATAGTTAAAATAAATAGATATAGATTTATCACACAAAAGCCCTATTGACCCATTTGTTATTCAATTAGTCACAAAACCAAAATTAAGAATTTTTTGAATGGGGAGTGTACAGGGGCAGTTCCAAAAAAATTACTCCTTAACATAAATTAATGTTGTAAGTTGCCTTGTCATATCCCCATCATTGAAGCCAAGACAACATACCCTAAATCAACAGGCTCAGAGGAAAGAGAATAAAACAAATTTGCCAAACAAAGAAAAAAAAAACACATGAAGATGAAGATCTAGCAAGCAAAAGTAATTATGAGATTCATTTTTTATGAAAATGAGGTTGTCTTAGAATTTTATGACAAAATCATTTATAAACAGATCATGCAAGCAGTTTCATGTCTGAATCTCTAACAGATCAAGAGCAAAATCTTAGGTAAGGGGGCTGCGGAACCAAGGGTGCCAATGTGACTCAAGGTGGGCACTAAATTAAAAGTTTATTTTAAAAAAGATTAAAAAAAAAGAAAAAAGAACAGAATAAGTGTGCCAAAAGTGTCTTAGACACAGGCTAATCATAACAAAACATAAAATCGCAAAGAAAAGAAGAAAACGAGGGCAATAAACATCCAGTGAAAAAATTGAAAAACTATGCAAATATTTCAGTCAAAACCTCCTCTTGACCGTCCTCGGTGCAGAATAAAACTGATAAAATACAAAAAAACAACCTAAAACTAAAATAGGATGACCCTTTCTGAGTAACAGTGAAAGGGTGAAGCTAACCTTTGCCAAATAGGTTACGTTGGAAATTATTCCGTATAAGAAAGGGGCTATCCCCTCCCCAATGCTCCGTTCTTTACGCTAAAGTGTTTTTATTGTTTTAAAAGTAAAGCTGTGAGAATGCGTCAAACTTTAGCGTAAAGAGCGGAGCATTGAGGAGGGGACAGCCACTTTCATATACAGAATAATTTCCAATTGTTAATTTATTGGAACTTTTATTCGAACTAATTAACATATACAGAAGTGTTTTATGTTTTCAAAAGTTGAGTTGTGAGAAAGAGTCAAACTTTAGCGTAAACAGCGGGGCGTTGAGGAGGGGACAGCCCCTTTCATATACAGAATAATTTCTGCTCGTTTTAAGTTTTAATGTTGCTCCTTACTTTCAGTAAAAAAAATTGTTTTTTTATTAAATTTACGAACGTTTTTCGACTAATTCAGTTTCAAACTCGGCTCACCTTACATGAAAAATTAAAACAAGAAGGGGTACCCTCTCCTCATCAACTTGTTCTTTACGTTAAAGCTGTTAGCACTTTTAAAAAAGGTTTCCTACTCTAACTAAATGGGTGTCGTGTTTCGGTAAACGCTCTTGAAAATTTATTCCATACATCTTCTACCTTTTCAAATTTCAAACTCTCTAGTTTAATATTCAACTGTTCTGGAACAGTATTCAACTATTTCTGAAAACCCTCTCCCGATCTTCTAGGACCATTATTTCAATACGATCCTCCATGGGAAAAACAAGAGCAAAAAAAACCAAATAAACACGCATCATTAATCTGTCTTCTGCAAAAATAACAAAATTCCATGTTTTTACAGATGGGAGCTTGAAACTTCTTTAGTAGGGTTCTCTGATACAATGAATCTGATCATGTGATTTTCATCAAGATTCTTTGAATTTTAGGGGGTATTCCCCCCTATTTCAGAAATCAGGTAAATATTGTCAGGCCCTTAACTTTCGATGGGTAACACTAAACCTCATGAATCTTATCTATTTCAATCAACGCAATAATATGATTTTTTGGATGCATCTATTTATATTAAAAATCAGTTTTTTAGAGTTTTGATTACTATTTTAATCTTTAAGTTGAAAGTACTTAGTTTTCTAAATTTTAATTTAGGATTGTTAATAAGACCATGCCGGAAAATCTGGCTCCCTCAAGGTGGCTTCAGGCAACATTCCCCATCCCCACTTTGCACCCACCGACACACTTTCATAATTAATTATTGGAAATAAGAAAAAGCTTATTATCAAACAGTTCGTGGTAACGAACTGTAGTAAGGAGCGACCCGGCTCAATAGTAACCAAAACTCTAAAAAATGGAAGAAAGACCTATCAAAACTATCTGGAACGGCAGAAAGAGTTTAGAAAAAATGGCGAAGAAGAACGGCACAAGTTTGAAAACGAAGAACAGCAAAAGGAGCAGCCAATCGCTGAAATGTCATCGAACAAGGAAATGATAAAGGCTCTTGAGGAGACACTAAAAGAGAAAAAGGAAGCACTTGGGACTAAGGAAAAAGCAACTGGTCAGGTACTTCAAGAAGCAAGGAATCGACTGAAGAAAGGAACTCAGAAGAACAATATGGTAGAAATCCAGCTTGCTCAGGCAATGCTAGATGGATCATTAGCACTCCCCGATGAACAAAAAAAAATATATTTGCAGATCTTGAAACTACGCAGGCTACAATCTAGAAGAAGCAGCAGCTGCCCATAACTAGTCTTTTGAAACATTCAGAAAAGTGAGAAATGTGTAAGCATCCTTGTCCTCACTTCCCCTTCCTTTTCCCAATAGCACTTTGAACTTTCAACTCCATAGCCCTAGCCATTCTGGAGATATTGCAGGCATGCTACTTCAATGATCTGGGTAAACGTACCCTTGAGAAAATCTGGCAAAGTTCGTTCAGCGAATGATCCCTAATAGTTCTTAGCTGATCGAACTACCAAGATCAACTGACACCGCCTTTTCTACTAAATCTATGAACCATGGACAATTGTGTAGCAGCATTGTGGCAGCACAATGTGGGGTAAGATTACCCCACACACCTTGTGCTGTATGGGGCAATGTTTATTGGGGACATACTTATCAGATCTTTCGAGGCTTAAGAACAAAACGGCTTTCTCAAAATTCTATCTAATTGAGTGGGTCTGTTTGGAGCTGGTAAGCAGAAAAGGAGATAGGAGGGGGGCTGATTACCATCCAATCACTTTAGGATCTTAAAAAGGGCGCTAGAACTTATAATTTCCGATTGGTTGAGTCCTCTTTCAAGTTTCTACAACCATCTTTTCTATATGAAATAGTTTGGGAAAAGTTTTTTGACCATTTCTGGCCGGCCCTTTGTTGGGCTCCATTTTGGATGCACAAATATATTTATATATTTTTCTTCTGTATGGGGTTCCCTTAGCCCAAAAACTTAAGGATAATACTTTCGAGCCGATCGAGGAAATTTTTTTCCCCGTTTTTGAACTGACCTTTTTGGGAGTAGTGAGACCCCTCTGAACCACTTTTTTTCCCAAGGCTCCTCTTACCTCAAGGACAAGGACTTCTGTTTGTAAGTTTCCAACGTATGAGTGAGAAAATGTTTGTGGCCCATTTCAGGACCTCTAAAAACTCGCTGTCCCAAGCTCAAAATCTCTTCACTCGGGAAACAATGCCTGAAACTTTGGGCCCCAAGACACCTAAGATCTAATGTGCCTCCTATCCTTCCTCTGCAAAACCTATCTGTTAACAATTGACAATTTGCATATTTTACAGCCCTTGCCCAAGGGACTTCAGGCGTCATAATCATCCCTAAATAAATGTTTTGTTGAACCTTCCGACTATTTTTAAACAAAATGACAGACTCTACGCTTTGGTCAGATGTCGGCGCCGCCTATGACGCGCTGCCCGACGCCACCAAGGCGAAGCTCGACGGGCTCCCCGGCGACGTGAAGGACGTCTTCAAGAGCACCGGCGACAAGGCCGGCAAGATGCTCACCAAGCGCATCCGCAAGGCCCATGCGGACGCCGCCAAGGGTCACGACAAGATCGCCAAGCGCTACGCGAAGGCCGAGGACCCGGTCGGCGAGGTGAAGGCCTTGCTTGTCGCCTTCGCCCTCGATCCGTCCAAGAAGCGCACCGCGGCGATCGTGTCGCGCGGGCAGAAGCAGCCGCTGCTGCTGGGCTCCCCCACCCATCAGGCCGTGGCCTACATCTCGTTCCCCAAGGACTGGAAGCCCGGCAAGAGCTACCCGGTGCTGGTGTCGGTCGACGGCGCGGGGGCGAACTTCCTCGGCAACGCGCGGTCCTTCCGGGGCGGGCGCGGCTCGCGCTCGTTCTTCACCGTCGCGCCGCATGCGCTCTCGTGCACGAACGCCATCAACAAGCAGAAGTTCCCCGCGTACTCGCAGGAGCTCATCGACAAGTGGAACGGAAACCGCACGGCGTTCGACGTGCCGGGGCTGCTGGCCATGCTCGACTTCCTCCACGAGCGCTTCGGCGCCGAGAAGCAGGTCGCCATCACCGGCTTCTCCGGCGGCGGCAACCTCTGCTACGGCTTCACGCTGCGGCATCCCGACCGCGTGCGCTGCGCGGCGCCCGCATGCGCCAACTTCGTGCCTTCCCTGGCGAGTGGCGCGAAGACGCCCGAAGGGGGCGGCCCGCCGATCCACGTGATGACCGGCGAGAAGGATCCCCATCGCCACCTGACGCACGGCAAGACGCCGCCGGGCATCGAGGAGCAGACGGACTGGGCCATGAAGGCCTTCGCGGACAACGGCTTCACGAACGTGAAGCGGACCATGCTGCCGGGCGTCGGTCACTCGAACCTGGTCAAGCAGGTCTGGGCCTTCGTGGACGAGGTCTACGGGAAGTAGCGCGGCCGACGCACGCCGTCGCTCTCGACCGGGCACGAAGAAGCCCGGCCGGGCGCGAGGCCCGGCCGGGTCGAGGGTGCCTGGGGAGGAAGGCGTGGAGGACTAGGCGTTCTGCGCGTTGACGATGCGGGCGTCGATCTGGCCGATGGTGACCGCGAAGCCGTTGCGAGCGGCGACGAGGCTGTTGATCGTGGCGTTGGCCGACGTGTTCTTGCTGACGCGGACGTAGTACTGGAAGGCGCTGATGGCCTGGGCGTGGGCGCGGTCGGCCTGGGCGACGCTGCGCTTGAGGTTGTTGAGGTAGGTGATGTAGGCGCGCTTGGCGTACAGGCGGCGGTTGTAGTTGTTGCTGGCCATGCCGGCGGCGAACTTGGCCGCCTCGGCGGGCAGGCGGGCGTTGGGCGCGGTGGCGCGCTGGGTCATCTGCGCGGCGGTCTGGTGGGCGCGGACGGCGTTGTTGCGGGCGATCGAGGTCAGGCTGCGGGCCTGGGCATCGTCGGCGTGGACGAAGACGCTGCTGAAGGCAATGAGTGCGAGAAGGGAGACGGTGATAGAATGTTTCATAAGCTTAGTCGTTGTCTCAAGACAATGAAAAGTAGTTCGTAAAGGATATGTCCAGAAAAGGTAATACTTTGTAGGTGTGCAGATTTGATATTGTGGAAAAGATATATGGAACAGGGTATTCAACAAGTCTGAGAAATGCTCTGACACATTTCAAAACTCTAGGATAGATGACCATAAACTAGGGGATGCTGTTTGACCTTAAAGTCTACTTTTAGAGGATTCTAAGCATACCAAGCACCCCCCTGGTTACGGTTCTGATCTGAATTAGGTGAACAAATGAAGTGAAATTGTAACAGCAAATAGCATGTGGTACGAATTTTGAACTGTGAGAAAAAAAGGGTTGGGAAATTGCGTTCTATAACTCTATGCTAATGACCATTCAACAAAAATTTTGTGGGGTTTGGGCTTGTTCAATTGATCTTTTCTACAACTAGTAATGTTGAGGTTGTTTTCTCATCTCCAAGTCATATGATTCCGAAGATCATTCAAGTTATCAATAAAATTCAGTACATTTTGTGTTGTTGTGATGAACAGAAGATGGAAAAGGAACAAACACATCAGCTGCATGAATCAAATCAAGCTTGAAAGTCTTTTAACAAAATTTTTAATTTTTACCGTTGCGGTCCATTGGGTCACCCGTGACCCATAAAATTCAATCGGCCATAACTTTTTAACCACTTGTAATCAGAAAATGAAACTTGAAACACAGAATAACAATAAATAGGTAATGTAAATAACCTGTGGTAAATTGAATGTAATAGTTTTGTTCAAATATTATACTAAATGAGATTCTATTAAAGTAAACAAAGTAATATGACATATATTTGAGCCAATGTGATGACGTCATCGAACGTTCATAATGGACACATTTTTTCAGAGCCTGTACTCAGGTAATATTTATACTAAGAGAAAAAAACTGAAAAATTTGGATGGATATACACATAGATATCGGTTATTAAAATTTATGGGTCACCAGTGACCAATCGACGCGGAAGGGTTAAAGAGAAAAAAAAGGCAAGTAGAAGTAATTTAAAGGAAACATTGGTATTATATCATAGTATTTACATATGTTTTAAGAGATGTGAGTCGTTAATTATATTTATATAAGTAAAAATATAGAGCTGCAGCCTTGCTTGTCCATTATCCTCCTCCATTGTTATGCAATTTTATAATAAATTCTTTTATGATAAACTTTCTCCCTATATTTTTAGCCTTAAACTATCCACAATTTATAACAGCTGATATTGGCCAGAAACTGTAAATATATATTCTTAAAAACGGCAACTTCTGAATCGTGAGTGATAAGATAATCAAAAATGTTTTTTGATCTCTAAGCATTGCAATACCGGAAATAAATTCAACAAGTTGACAACAATGATATCTTCAATTAAGTTTCTTACATTTTAAATCAAGTTATCAGACGTGATATCAAACTTCCCGACGCATGCAAAAAAGTGCCTATGCCCAATGTACAGGCTAATTTTGGATTACTCAAAAAACGCCTTTCCGATTCAAAACCAAAACTACTTCCCCAAACCATTTCTATCGGCTAAATATAAACAACAGTCGTTAACCTAGTTCTTGAATTCTCGACAAACAATGGACACAATCAATAAAGTCTCGTTCGTTTCCTATTATCCAGGTATTAAGCACTGCTTCACAATTATGATATACAAATTGGAATGCCATTTCTTGTCTGGGTCAGCAAGGTAAATGCCAAAATAGGTTGTATGGGCTGTATAAGTTTAACAAATAATGTCTCCCCATACTGTGAATAAGGATATAGCAGCCACAAATACAGCGAAGCAAATCAGGATGATTTATTTGTACATTTACGTTTACTACTGGAAGAAAAACTTACAGAACGGGTGAGGTCAAGATCCATTTTGAGGTTATAAACCATTTTCGGTTCAAACCTCTGACCAAGAAATTATTAAACTCTCAAAATAAAACGCCCCAGAACACATTCAAGGACTATATTTTTCAGAGAAAGCAAAGTGTTTTATCCATTCTCAACAGCATGACCCGAAGTCCAATGTCTAAGCTACTATCATAAAATAAAAGCAAATAATAAAATATATCGCAAATTTTTAAAAAATGGGAAGAATATAGAGCATGTGGGAAAAAACGGATTTCAGGTATTTAAAGTGTACCTCCAGTGGTCAGAAATTTTTTGATATTTTGTTCATCATACTTAACTGATATGCCTCCGTCCATTCTTTCTGGCTTATGTTGCCCGTACTTTTCTGTAAAAGCCCGTAAAAGTCGTTTAAATAGCCGCTCTGGGTGCCGACATGATTGCCTCGTTTTGCCTTTTGCCTTTGCCATGAGGAACAAAAGGAGAGCCTTGAGAACACGCTTCATTGTTCACAGAAGAAAGGTAGCGCGCATAAATCCGCTGTGCGAACAGTCGAAGCTGTCAGCACATGGAAGTTGAGTCCTTTTAGGCAAGGCAGTAAACCAACATCAAACTGATGTGCCATGTGGAAACGACAGCGTTTCTAGCTCAGCTACTCAGTTAATCATGGTCATAATTCAAAGTAAACATGAAATAGGTCTGTAGATGACTCCTAGAGCGAGAGACAAGTTCATGTCAAGTGTTGGTGTAAGATTACAAGGAGGACCAGCTTCCGTTTTGAACAGATGTTGTTGCTCTCAACAGATTTTATGTTTGTCTGTCAGAAACAGGGATGTTTTACCCGAGCGATACAGTGAGCATTTTACTGCTGGGTTTCACTGTTCTTTGCAGTTACCAGGTAATTTTATTTCATTCGGTATACTGTCAGCAAAGTTATCAAGTCTTTCGTGATTGTTTAGCTATGTAGCATAGGTCAATAACACGTTGTTCCGTAGGACGGTGCACATATTAACTTCAGTGCAACTTTGATTTTATCGTGTGTTAAGCATTGCAGACGTTAATAGATTTGATATAATTAGGTTCCTCAAACTCTTTAGAGCTTCTCGTTTTCCAGCCTTCTTTGTCGTAACTTTGTATATGGAAATTTAGCAATTTGATAGCCATTTCTTTAGGGAAAGGAAATACCTACACTCCACACTCGAGTTTTTTGTTTCCTGCGGAAGGACTCGTTTATGACTATCGCCTCGATGATGGTGGAATATTCAATTATGGAAAAGATGATGATGACGATGATCCAAGGAAGAGCAAGAATAAGAAGGTGGGAAGTGCTGTAGATCTAGAAATCAATGTATGACTCACATTTTCGAGACAGTTGTGTGGTCATTGACTTCAAATCTGTTGGTGCTCGTAACAAGAAAGGAAGCGTAATACGGATAACACGAAACGAAAATGTGACGAAGTCAACGACTTTTAAGGGGGGCGCGGGGGCTGGTGGTGCTTTAATATGCAGAGCCCTTGTGAGGAAAGGGTGCAGCGAACGTTTGGGATAGCTTTCGAGGCAAATGCTTGAAATTGCTTCTGTCAAACCCATTCCAACACCCTTTTTACAGGTGTTTTGCCGTGTAACAAATATGAGACAAATGGAATCTGTTCGTGGTAGCTTTCATGGAGTCCTGTTAAGGGTGATGGGCTTCGGTTACCTGGTTTGCCCCCCCCCCCCAAGAAAAGCGCCACAATCAGAAGTATGCTGTAGCAGTGCACGCCATAGCGTCTAATGCCATCACTCTCTATTGGGCTTGTAAATTCTCAACCAATGGTGAAATATTGCGTAAAACTCACTGATCTAGAAATTTGGTGTTTTTCCTATCTGAAGCTTTGTACGAACATTGAGTACTCTGGAGGTCTGAATTACGTAAATCTTGTGTGAACATTGATATATGTAAGAGAATGTGTAATTTTTAAGTTATCAATATGGACCTCTACATAGTAATATTTATTAATTAATGAAATAAATCCTTGGTCTAGCTGCGTAAAGCTTTGTAAAATTTATTTATATATGCCAAAGCTAGTTTTTAACGCCCTTTGTCATTTTAGTTGTTGATATTAACATACCTATTTGTATCCATTATCCAGGATGCTTTGGTATGAGTCCTTCTCAATTGTTGTCATCATTTTAAAATCTTCTCTTTTACCGTCTTTTTTCAAAATTTCCTTTAGGTTCACTGGGCCAACTGGCTTGATGGGATCTCAATGCCAAAAATAACCGCAGAAATGAAATACTCTGACATCATTGTACCTACAATGGATCTCGTACGAGGTGCCTATTTGGTGGAACTGCTGCTGGTGAATCACAAAAAGGTTAAGAATGTATTTATATCATCGATGGATACAATAGATATTTATTATACGGTCATTTTGGCTTTGGAATTTGTCAGTCCATCTGTGCTTACGACTAAAAATTATTATTTCAAGCTTCCATATTTTAATTGAATCACTTAAACATAATCAATAAATCAGTCTGTTAATCAATAAATCAATGAATCAATTAATCAATTAATCAATCGGCCAATCAACCAACCAATGAATCAAGTGTTCAATTAACCAGTCACTAAATTAATCAATCAACAAATCAATTAATCCATTAGACTGTTCTAATATCAATCAATCAAGGTATCAATCAATCAGTTAATTACTTAGTCCATTATTTATTTTGACGCGGTATGGGCATGTGATTAGAGACAAGGGGCGTCAATCATTAAAGACTTTGTTGTTGAACAAGGGATCGATATGTTAGCTCTGACAGAAACTTGGCTTACATTATCCGCCGACAGTCATAGTTCGAGGGGTGGTGGGGTTGGAATGTTGTACAAGAAAGAACTTTGGTCGTGGCCATTGGGCTGTTGCCTCTGCTACTTCAAACATCTTTTTTAGCAACAACAAATACGTTCTCTTTTCGCTACGTAGATCAGCTTATATGTTTTTCATTTGTGTCATATAGTATTGCATACACGTGCACAGGGTGGTCAGGACCGGATCCCTTCTCTTTTGGCGACCAATAATTTTTGAGCATCGCTTTTCCACCGTGGATAATTGAGGGCTTTCAAATGCATCTGGGAATATTAGATACCAGAACTTTTGCGGAGCTGAAGACCCTTTTAAGACCATTAATGACAACACATTTTCCGTAATTGATTGATTGAGATCCTTACGCGAAAATTCCTAGATCCGTCACTGCATTGCATCTGCAAGGTTCTCAAAGTATGAAACATTTTGACAACATGAGATTCTTTACCATTTTGCGAATGTTTCTTACTTCAGAAATGTATAAATCTTAAGACATTGTATGGATGTGCAGTTATTTTTGATGGGGCTACGAGTTGCAAGATAAATTATGTATAAGTTAAGACAGTCAAATAACTGACAAAGATTTTGAATCTAATTGTAGAGCGGGCCTCTTTATTGTTTTTAAACTCACAGATTAACAAGCAAGCAAGACGCGACTATACTTAAATGCTCATTAGGCTATAACGACCTTGGTTACATGGTAGCAACGACGTCATAAACACAGTGTTCTTTAAGTGCTGCTGCAAAATGTTTATATTATGGGAGGCATTGCCCAATATTTTTGATAGGTAGATACTTGCAAGTATATTTGGCAAAGGAGATTTTTGTAGATGATAAATCTAAACTTGTAGATACATTTTCAGCATCCTGTAAAAAGTGCTGCGCTGAGTATGTCGCTGCTACCGCTTAACCAAGGCAGCTCTATCTTGGGATTTAATGGCGTATCTTCGTTATGCGGAATGTGTCGGACAAGCATCTGCGGAAGAAACTCGTTTTCAGTACATAGCAAATATCATTATGATTTTTAAAGCAATTATAAAATGCACCAATCCATTTGCAGAGTTAATACGCTAACCCTTGCTCCGTAAGCCCCTGTATCATAATAGTAATCCTTGCAAAATAAAAGCAGGTCTAAGGTTTTATATATTTATAAAATTTTATAAACCGCGTGTCCTCTCAATCCCTTAGACTACTATTGACTTGGACAGGTTTCAGAGTGTGCACATTTTTGCAAATGTCAGATGAACACCTATGATTTAACATTTATACCTTGAAGTGAAGTCAGCACCCCTTGCCGTTGATAATGAGTATACCAAGCATGGTTTATTGGTAATGGTCCATAATGTTTGAACGCAGTTAATCAAATGTTTGCCTTAGGAGGTCATTAACAGTTACACCCTTTATTTTATAATTAATTATGCAAGTGTTATCAAACTATAGTTATGAAAAGTATTATTCTGTTAGCTGTCATGCATTGCAAAACTGATAATATGATGATCGCTTTGTGAGGGCTGTCACGAAAATGTAAGAAAAACATTTATCGAGATTTGACAATCATTTCCTGTTTCAAAAAACCCACTTTATGTCACAACTTAATTATCAACTAGATTATGCAGATTAAGTATATTTGATACATTTTGAGTTCTACTTTTTCCCAAAACTTTAAAATTGATATTAAAATCCCGCCTCAAAAAGTGAAAATTTAGAAAAAGCAAATTTTTATTATATAATGTCTGCAAAAAAAAAACCCTACAGGTTATTAGTATAAATTCAATGAGTTCTTTTTTTCTAAGAAAAATTCACAATAAGAAGAAATTTAAGAAAAAGGGTCGCATTTCGTCAGATTGTTTCTACAGGTTCTGCGTAACAGTGCAATGCTAGATTTTTTCCTTCTTCTGTTTGAAAACGAAATTTAGGTCAGCTAAAAAACATTTACGATACACACTGAGTTGAGACTCAGATCAAAATCCTATTTCTCGTAATAGCATTGTAACACATGATCTTGCATTAATGTGCGTCTTATATGCCAATTCTAAGATAATGAAGCTTTTCCAAAAGTATGCGGTGAGTATTTAATCAAATACATTCAATAAGAAGGAAGGGTTACTTGTTGGTTTGTTACATGGGTTTAAAAAGAGTAATCAGTATAAAAAGAACAGGAACCAGGGTGGTAAAACAGCTATAAAGTAAGAGCTGTGGATAGGTCCGGTGTGATAGCTTAGACCAGTAGACATAAAAAATATACTTGGAAATTTCTTTTTCAGCCTTAAATCGTAAACATATCTCGTTACATAAATGATTTTATGCTTCCCTTTAATATCTGTGTCTAGTTTAATTCAGGAATTTCCATAAAATGTTGCTCATTGCTCAATTAGGTTTAGCCATTTAATACGATAAATGAGAGCATAGTTCTAAAATTATCTAGTGATCGACCGCACTCACTTGACACACTATTTAGTCGAATCAAGGACTATTTAATAAAGATCTACAAACCATCTTTCTTTTGTAACTCAGAGAAATTGGTAGTGTTCCTTCAGAGCGTATTGATTTAATGGAATTGGTATCTTAGCTCCATAATAAAAGCTATAAAATGGCTGCAACATGAGAAAGGTTTTTTTTCTGCAAATGGCCAAATTTGTAGAAACCTATCCGTAAACTATTCCAGGTTACTTTCCAAATATACAGAAAACTATTTTTTTCACATAAGGATGCAACTACCACCAATTTATACATTTCCCACTTCCCATTAAAATGCACCGGTTTTTGTTATCCGAAGAACATATTTAGTTGCAGAGCAAGGATATATGACGTTGCATTTACTACCTCTGTCTTGAACCCATGTCTCATCTGACATATGCTACGTGCCACTTGCTTAGGAATAGAATTGGCGTTGCCGACGTAGATTATAGAAAAGAAGTATCATAAATTGTACAGAGGCTTTATCTTCATTTTAAATGTTACTTTTTCAAAGTACCGAAGAAGTGTCCTCCAATTTTTGGTCACTTAAAAAGGGCACTAGAACTTTAAATTTTTCGTTAGAATGAGCCCTCTTGCGACTTTCTAAGACCACTGGGTCGATACCTATCACCCCTGGGAAACAAAAAAAAACAAGTAAAGACACATCTGTGATCTGTCTTCTGGCAAAAAATACACAATTCCACATCTTTGTAGATGGGAGCTTGAAACTTCGACGGTAGGGTGCTCTGATACGTTGAATCTGATGGTGTGATTTTTGTTAAGATTCTATGAATTTTAGGGGATGTTTCCCCCTATTTTCTAAAATAAGGCAAATTTTCTCAGGCTTTTAACTTTTGATGGATACGACTAAACTTGATGAAACTTATATGTTTAAAATCAGCATAAGAATACAATTGTTTTGATGTAACCATTGGTATCAAAATTCAATTTTTTAGAGTTTCGGTTACTATTGAGCCGGGTCGTTCCTAAACAACAATTCGTTACCACAAACTGTTTGATTAAACGCTAATTAAGACCAACTACTCCACAAACTAACACAGGGCCTTACATTCTCGGGCAAGAACAAAGCAATTAGCTGAATGATGATTTTTTTTAAGACAATGATGTGAAGAAATCGAAATTCAGACTGTGTTAGAAAAGATTCAAATTCAGTTTCATTTATCTAAAAACAGCTGAATCTATTCATTCTGCATCTTTTGGGTTCAAACTTGTTGGTGTGTCGAGTTTATTGCCCCCCGGCTTTGGGGGGCGATAAGAAGAGGCAACAACATACTACATTTTTCCCTAGCGAGGAGCGACTGTCCAAATTTTCAAGTGAAATGGAATCTGCGTTCTCTCAGCGCTGGTATTTTCGACGTTGTAACTGGAGTTACATTTGCGTCATGTATTTACATTTACTTGTACCCTCAGTTGGTGAATATCACCTGTAAGCGTAAGAAACCATTCAGTACTTACAAATTTTCACCTCAACGAGGCAATAACCGCGGCAATTGGAAATAACCAAAATTGTTTTATATTCTCATTTTATCCTTCAATTCAATGGACCCATAAAAGATCTATTCCTAAGCTATTTGCATTAGTTCCGCTCATAAGAAAAAGACACTAGGATAAAGTATCAGACTTACGCTTGGATGACACGTTTTGGGACACGAATGACCACAATCTAGGCGAAAATCACATGGCCTTTCACAGCATCCTTCCGGTTTGGCTGAACAGCGTACTTTACCCACGTGACCACAATCGGGTATAATCTTATCAACAATTTGCTTGCAAATATACAGATTAGGGTTTACATGGCACTTCATTGTAGCACTATGACCGCATGGTAAGCTCTTTTCAGTGTTTCTAATGAAATTTGGTTTCGGTGGCATAAGATATTTTACGATTCAGTTGTCATAAGGAAATTATAAAAAGCGTGTAAATTAGTCTGAATCTAAAGGCAGAAGTGAAGCAAATCTGTTTGATGCAGCAAATCTGTTTGATGCACCGCTGTTTGAAGCCCCTTGTTTTTTAGAATTACCCTTCTTCTTAGATTTTTTTTCAGTAAACCCTTTCCCTACTCTGTGACCACAACTATTAAGAGCAATTTCCCATCGCAGCTATCATCCGCCATTATTAACCAATATTAGGAGGCATCAAGTATGAACTGATCTCGAAACGGTTGTAGTTAAATTGGTTTCAAAACCGTTATAAGTAAAACTGTTTCGATAACCGATGTTGGTGTGAACATGGCTACTTATGGATTTCATCAACAGATAAAACCTTTTTAGCTGACGCTCTTCAACTCATAAAAGTTTAATAGTTCTTATCGATATCACATTTTTTGTACAACCATGAAAAAATCGTCTGTTCTTGTTGTTAAAGGCCCCAGTCACAATGCCAATGATACCATTACCTTTAAACCCCACTGACATTTTTGAGGGGTCATACCACCATCAATACATATATCGTTGGACAAAGCACATACAGTTACAAATCATGATGATAGATAAATTTCTGCAAGCAATGAGAAGATACCTTGTCACTATTTTTGCTAGCAGGACTGGTTAATAGGGAAATAGATGTGATAGGGTTTATGCCAAAGCCTCATCAAGACAAGTTTTCAAAATTGCTAGACATCACTCCAATCCTAATAGCATGCATAGCAGAAAACATCACATGTGCTGAAGTTGATAATACACAGGAAGTGCTGCTAGGGATTTTTAATAAACTAACAGAGAATTGCTCAGATCATGTTATTATGTAAGTGTAACAGCTAAGGACCGATGCTTTGATAACAAGTGAGTTAAGATGTTTTTACAAACCATCCCTTGCTGGGGAATTGTGATGTATCATAGCACTGCCACTGCCAAACGTTTCAAGCACAAAAAGAATAATGTATTTACCACTATGACAAAACTGCTAGCCAATCACTAATTGCCTCACAAATATTCCCTTGCTTCTTAGGACCTGTTAACTTTATTATTTTAGTCATAAAGAACTCAATTCATTTCTGATCACCTCTTCTAATCTGTTGTCCTCTATCTTGAACTCATCTTAGCTCTTTTTTAAGCATTGATTTACTGAATGGGTTTCATCATTAGAGTAATGTTGGGAAAATTGTGGAGGGATCAATCTAAAAATTATGATAATGATAGGCTGTGGAATATCAAAACTGTTATCAGTTGCAGTGTGACCACCATCAAGTGAATCAGTGCCAATCATTTTTTCATGCTTATCATTATCCACACACAACATACATGTTTAGGTATCTCCTACTTACCTTAACAGTGCTCAAACTAGATGACAGCAATGGTCCAGATGACTCATGGCTCCATACCAACTGACCAGTGTCAGGATTTAAACCAGATATTTTGCCATCTAGAGTGCTAACAATCAGTAGTGGCCTGGGTGTAAAATAAAAAGATAAACAATACTACTGCATTGACATAAAAGCTACGCAATGACTATATACTGAATATTGGTTAAATCACATTACAAAGTTACTGATCGTTACTGCTCAAACACACAATATGGTAGGCTTTGTTTTGAAGTATGAATTTTTATATATATACCCCTTTAAGCCCTGTACAGATGGGCTGAGTGGAGGTAGTTGCTTCAAAATACCTTCCCAGGACATACTTTAGTCTGTAGATTCATCCCTGAAAGTTTCATTTTCCTAACCTAAACCCTTTCTGAGATAGCAAAAAGTCAATTAACTAGAATTTTACAATAAATTTGATACTTAAAATATGCAACAGAGCAAAGGCACATCATTGTCACAGATGTGCCTTTGACCATAAAGAATATAAAATTAGAAATCTAAAGATTAACTTTTTGATTGTGTACCTTCTTGAGAGCCACTATTTAGCAATTTTACTGTTAGCCTAGACATACTGCACAACTGGGAGGGATCTGATGCTACAAGCTGGGCCAGAATAGCACCTGAGAGAAAGTAAGAGGCAGCAGACGTCATTGCGGAGCGTTAAATGGATTACAATTTTTAGCTTGCTCTAAACAGTGATTGAAGGTAGGCTAATTAAGATCAGCAAAGCAGCCTATTGATTAGCCTATACCTGGTCTAATGAGGGTGCAATGCTCGTGGTAATGACTAAAACATTGTTGAATTTAACTAGGATATCACTAAAAAGCTGCAATTTTGACATCCGTTTAACTGATTAAAATATTCTTACCCATGATTTTAATATTTAAAAAAATCTGACATGGACACGGCTGGGGCACGGGAAAATAGAGATTAAAATCCTAAAGCAACCACTAAGCGAGAAAAAATCAATAAGCTCTTTTTGACTTGTAAGTTCGTTATAGTTAGTTACTGGTAATGGTAGTAGTTTGTGCTCACTTTTTATTGACTATTTTTTTAATTGGTATAAAAAGACTAATCTTGTTTGTAACCGAGCATTTACCTTCTTTTTTCGTTTCAATTTTTTCGTTCCCGCTAAGAATATTATTTCAAAAACTACACTAAAAACTTGAATTGAAACTTTAGGTTGCTGTATGCTTTCACCTCTCAACAATTCACTGTGAAAACATTCTAGTTGACGTCAACCCACTATAGAGTGTGTTCTCGGCCTGGATTGCAGGTAGTTTCTGCCACGTCAAACGCGTTCATAACCATAATTTTGACAAGACCCAGTTGTCAAAGGCTGAGCAAGTAAATTAAAGTTTAGACTGTAAGGCAAAATTTTAGTAAAATTTTGAGGAATGAAATTCTCAGTACCCACCGCAGGCCCACTTTTGTCAAAGAATCAAAATCACGGAACAGGATTCCCAGCCTCCTCAAGTCATAACGCAGTGACTCAGTAAGAAAAGTTATGGAAAGTCATCTACAGTTGGGAAGAAAAACGATCAGATCAGCTTTGATTACGGAGAGGAAAACACTTGAAATTGACAGTAGTTAAGTTACAGTGAAATAAAGTACATGGGTCGAACGCTTTCATAATGCAGAGTATGCAGAATAGTCGGCATCATAGTAAACGTTGATGAATCATCAGCTACACCCGAAAAAAGGGCTCCAAATGAATTTATGAGGAATTTTTGAGTAGAATATCCAACCACAGGTCAGGAACTTCTTTTTTTTCTGTATATTTTTGTTATTATGGAGACGCTCTTGCATAATGTATCATCATCATCATCATCATCATCATCATCATCATCATCATCATCATCATCATCATCATCATCATGCGTTTAACATCCGTTGGACATCTAAGGGTGTTGGACTGTCTACTGGTTTCTCATAGTCAAGTATCCCGGCCATCCATCATGTCCATGGTCAGATTCCAGGCACGTATGTCTTCCTGGATGGTCTTGTTCCAGGATTTCCTTGGTCTTCCTGTAGGTTGCTTCCCTCCCACTCTCAGCTGCTGACATCTGTTTGTCCAAGAGGCGCTCCTATGCATGTGGCCTCCACAGCATAGGCAGTACTGATGCATAGTGATGTCTAGGTGAGGGATGCCAAGTCTCTCATACAGTGAGTCCATGCTCATGTCATCCTGGACTCTCGCACCACAGATCCATCTTAGCATGGCTGTTTCGTTTCTATGCAGCTGTGCCTTGTCATCCTTACGTGTAGCCCAGCATTCACTAGAATAGAGCATGACACTCCTCACAGAGGAGGTGTAAATTCTGCCATGGGTCTGTAGTGAGAGGGTCCTGTTGGTGAGAAGAGGAAGGAGTTCTCTGAACTTCCCCCAGGCACTTCTACATCGGTGGTGATGCTAGCAGTACATCCTCCAGCAGCACAGACTGTGTCTCCCTGGTAGCAGCAGCTGTCTACTGTATCACGTTGGTGGTTGTCACTTTACTTATTTTTATGTCCTTTATCTGTTACGATGGGGCAGAAGTGATAAATACAGATCTCTCTCTCTCTGTGTTAAAATTACTCTGAAGCCAAAGCAAAAATGGCACAGCAGAAGCAGGTTATGGGAACAAATGTAGCTTCAAGTGTTGCACAGCCATGGAGCATTGATGGCTCTTGGGATTTTAAATACACCTGGCCTTTCTTTTTCAGTCACGTGCCACAATAATAATGTTTTAAAGACAGCAGAATGGTTAGCTTGCTAAACACCTTTTTCATAACACAAAACTACAAATAGCTGCACAACTGGCATCATGATATTATTATCATACTGATGACAATTAGAAAATACTGTGAAAACAACAATTTTCTTAACAATTCTTTAATAATATCTTTATATGATGTACATAGGCAGGTTCTTAATAGGAAGCACATTCAAGGGTACATACCTGCTTTGGAGGGCAAAATTTCTCCCCAATTTTAACCATTACTCCATCAAGAATTGAAAAATTACTAAATGCTGTTCAATAGAAGAAAATAGAGATACTATATCAGAATATTTAAACACACCTTGATGAACTTATTTGTTTCTATAAAGTTTAATCACTGAGATCAAGTAACAATTTATAATACTGTAGAAGTTCATAATGGTATACTGTAGCTTACATTGTGGCATATATAATAGATATACGCTGGTGTTTTGTTTACACATACACTTTAAATACTACTATTGTTACCAAAAGTAGCGAAGAATAAGACTAGTTAACTGAATGTGTGCACCATTTGAGGAGAATAGCAAAACAACAAATAAGGTCACCTCAGCCAGTCATTGTATTTTAACATATAAACGAAATTATTGATCTTACTAATGAAAGCAATATTTTATCCAATGCATTGTTTCAGTTGACAAAGTGTAGCAGTAAAACTACGCAAACGTCGATATAGTATTGTGATGACTATCAGGTGTGCAAGGTGTTTCTTTTTGATCCAGTCATTCAACCGAAAAGATGCCATCTAAAAGGGGAAGAGAGGAATAGTATTAGTATAAAATTTATGCCATACAAAAAGCAATAAAACCTATAGCTTCTTCCCAGCTTTAGGATACATACACAAAGATGAAGAAAGTTCCGTTCCATTACTTGTAATGGTGGTATTTTTATATTCAATGTGTTATTTTAGTTGCCAAAGTGTAACAGTAAAACTACGTGAACGTCAATGCAGCATTCTGATGACTATCGAGTGTGCTAGGTGTTTCTTTTTGATTTATTCAGTCAAAAGATCTGATGCCATATAAAAGGTGAAAAGAAGAAAAGTATCAGTATAACATTTTTCCCACACAAAAAGCAATAAAAGCTGTAGCTTCTTCTTCGCATTAGGATACACAGACAAAAGTGTGAAGTGTGTAAGGTGTTTCTTTCTGATATATTTTATTCAAAATATCTGATGCCATCCAAACGGAGAAGAGAAGAAAAGTATTAGGATAACATTTATCTTATATTAAAAGTAAGAAAACCTATAGCTTCTTCTCTGCATTAGGATACATAGACAAAGACTCTATGAAGAAAGTTCCTTTCCATTCCTTGTAATGGTGGTATTTTTATATCCAATGCATTATTTTAGTCGACAAAGTGTAACAGTAAAACTACGTGAAAGTCAATGTAGCATTGTGATGACTATCAAGTGTGCAAGGTGTTTCTTTTTGAATTATTTAGTCAAAAGATCTGATGACACCTAAACGGTAAAAAGAAGAAAAGTATCAATGTAACATTTATCTTACACTAAAAGCAATAAAACCTATAGCTTCTTCTCTGCATTAGGATACACAGACAACAAATCTATGTACATAGTTCGGTTCCATTCTTTCTAATGATGGAAATATTATATCCATTGCATTGTTTCAGTTGACAAAGTGTAGCAGTAAAACTACGTGTAAGTCGATGCAGCATTGTGATGACTATCAAGTGTGCAAGGTGTTTCTTTTCGATACATTCATACAAATAATCAGATGCCATCTAAACGGAAAAGAGAAGAAAAGTATTAACGCTTATCCCACACAACAAGCAATAATACCTATAGCTTCTTCTTTGCATTAGGATACAAAGACAAAAAATCTACGAACAAAGTTCCGCTCCATTCCTTATAATTATGGTATCATTACATGCTATGCATTGTTTAGGTTGACAAAGCGTAACAGTAAAACTACGTGAACTTCGATGCAGCATTGTAATGACTATGAAGTGTGCAAGGTGTTTCATTTTGATTCATTCTTTCAAAAGATCTGATGCCATCTAAACCGAGAAGAGAAGAAAAGTATTGGCATAAGATTTATCCCACACAAAAGCAATAAAACCTGTAGCTTCTTTTTTGCACTAGGATACACAAACAACAAATCTACGAACAATTTATCACGGAGTGGAGCATTACCACAATAGCTTGCTTTCTTTTCAATGCCCAATAATTAAGGTGAGAAATTTTCAAGTCAATCTAGCCATATTTTCGCCTCACCTCAGTGGGTAAGGGGGAATTTATTAATTATAATTATCAATTGTGTTTCGGCTTTGAGCCTTCATCAGTGCCAGAGATATAAGTACTCAGCAAACCAATGGGTCGTGGGTTCAAATCCCCTCGGCTCCATTAGTGAAAAAAGAATGCAAGCTATTGTGGTAATGCTCCACTCTGTGATAAATATATGATAAATGCTGTGTCAGCTGAGTACTAATATATATATATATATAGATATATATGTACAAACTCTCTAAAGCCGTCTACCACCTATGCGTATCAGTATTATATAAAGCTTCAAGAAGAAAAATGTACATAGGTTTACTTGATGAAGGTTTTTTTAACCGAAAGTTTGTAGCTCCCCTCGAGGCATTTTAAGTCATTTTATATAGCTTTTAATGCATGTTATCATGTGGTTTTAGGTTTTGATTAATATATATATATATATATATTTGTATACATATATATATACATATGTGTAAATATTTTTTAGTAGATTTATTTCACATAAAAGTATAGTCGGTGAAGGAAATTCCTTTTTAAGTGATAACACTGAACGTAAAGAAATATTATCAGCATCTAGTCAAAAATGCTGTGCTGTGCTTTTCGTTAGCACCACTTAACCACGTTCGTTCTCGTTTGGGGTTTACTTGCATATTAAGAAACCTTTTTATCATTGAGTTCATCGCGAGCAAGCGGGACGCGAAGCGTTGTCACGCGATCAACGCAATCCTGTGGAAGTACAAATCAACGCGACCCTGTGAAAGTACAACACAGCCATCGGAATCAAGGATAATCATAAAAAATACATATTCAACTTCTAGGAAAAACCAGCTGGGAAGTTTGTTTATCATCATGCAAGTAACAGGTGACGTTTGAAATTGCAATTTCATGGACAACTCTGGAGCCAAAATACAACCACTTACTCCCACAAGTCACCCACACCGCTTTGCAAAACTAGTGCAGTAAACGTCCAAACTCAGATATCTACGCTAGAGATCCGATACCGATCTGATTCCAGCTGAAGGCGCTAGATAATGTATAGTCTGTGGTTTTTATTAGAGGACAAATAACGATAACATCAGTGTTGACTTGCTAGCACATGATTCTCGGTTATCAAATTTTGGGTTGAAGTGTCAAGTTAGAAAACTAAGTGGGACGAAAGATGCGCAATAAGGAACAAAGTTTATGTCATATCATGTGAAACAACTTATCCTATGTTAGACAAAAGTGTATAGTCAAGGGCTATACAGGCAACTCTGTGAATTGCGTCCAGCCGTCGCACTGGATTGAAATGCCCTTATTAACAAGTTGGCCTTAATATGAAGATTTTGGAATTTTCATCTCAACTCTTATTATTAAATGCGTTTGTGTATCACATGTAATTTTGGTCATAGTGAACTATATATACAGGCAACTCTGTGAATTGCGTCCAGCTTGGGTGTATCGCACGGTGCTTCGGATGTCAACCGTAACTTATATACAGGCTGTTACCAAAACCACCGACTGGCCACAGCAGTAATATCATTCAAATACAATCATGGCTCTCATGCTCATAAATCTGTACGAAATCCAGAAATTATAACCAGGAAATGACTGATCGAACTTAATTTGATCAAAGATTTCCATGGTACTCATACACCTTCTTATAAGTATGCCTCCAAAAATTAAATAGCACAAGTGTGATAAATAAGGCCGTATTTCTTACATGATTTTGACAGCGGGTTGTAAAGAATGCCGCACTCTATCCTTTGATGGCTCTTACTAAGAAAACCTTAATCATACGTTTAAATTTCGTTGCGAATACGGGATTTAATTTCAACTTCGGCTTCTGTGACAGGTACAGAGTGGCGTTTGTAACATTACCAAATCTTAAAAACTGTCTAACTATCCTAACAATATCAATACACTTCATATTTCTACGGATGAAAAAACTCACAATTTCTGTCTTAGGTTTTTTCAGGTCGGCTTCTCCATGCTTTGTCTTCACTACGTTCTCCAGTTGATCCTGATCCCAATTTTCCATACTGTCTGCGCAGCCGAAAATAAAACAATAATCAATAATATTTCCAGGCTGACAGGGAAAGAACAAGGTTTTTCTCCAGTTGGTGTTGCGTAACTACACGTTTGACATCCACAAAATGGCAAAAGACGGATTTTGAGTCAAATAGGAATGTCGAATACGGTTACAGAAATTACTGGTGATTGCCTAAAGATACTACGTGAAGATAAGTCGATCTTAAGTGTCACTATTATGTGTCTTTAACCGCCGTACGGCCATCACTAAGCATACGCGGCGGAAACATAAAAAGATAGGTAAAGTCCAGAACGTTTACGCTTGAGAATAAACCCTTGGCTTCAAATTATTTTGTACGCATTTCTGAATTTTGTTCGTTACGCATTAAAAACTCAGCCAGAGATTTGCTTACTACTTCCTTTTACAAAAGTTGCCATCTGTGTACGTTTCTAGAGCTAATCGAAGTATTACATACAGCCTCGACATATCGATGTGCTACAGATTCACAGGCAATACGAACAACAATGGTATCTCATGAAATCGAGGTTCGAAATTTTCATTTGTTTGGCACTTTAGAGTTTTCAGCCTCATTTTCCTGTAAACAAAACTGATGGGTAGGTCATATACTGATAGGTTTCTGTACAACACCATTTAAAGTACAGTCAGACTCAATGGGCTAATATCTTCGGAAGATAGTGTCTGCAAAGCGGAAGGGTCTATCGTCGGATGCCGTAACATTCACGGATTGACAGTACAATGACACTATGTCACATCTTTACCCATGCTACTGGTCTCATCAAATATCAAATGGGGATGGAAGAAATGGAGACAAGAATACCGAACACAATAGAAATCAATAACAATACTGCTATACTAATAATTAAGTCTGGTTTACCTTCATCTCTGTTATCAACATAAATACTTCTTTTTTCACTCTTTCTCTCCAAACTCAAGTCGTGGTCATAACTAACATCATTATCACATTATTATAATCAAAGACACATCACTATCATTATCATTATCATCATGACCGTCATAGCTAACATCATTATCACATCATTATATCAAAGACACGTCATCATCATCATCATCATTATCATCATCACCGTCATATGTAACATTATTATTACATTACTATAATCAACGACATATCACCATCATCATCATTATCATCATCACCGTCATAACTTACATCATTATCACATTATTATAATCAAAGACACGTCATCATCATCATCATTATCATTATCACCGTCATATGTAACATTATTATTACATTACTATAATCAACGACCCATCACCATCACCATTATCATTATCACCGTCATAACTAACATCATTATCACATTATTATAATCAAAGACACATTATCATCATCATTATCATCGTCGTTGTCGTAATCAACATTGTAATCGCTGTCATATCTCTATCCTCCTCTTCCTCTCCATTCTTCTACTTCTTTAATGCGTCTATTTCCCTTGCTGGTGACAATCGGTTCTCTGCAGGTTTTTCTTGCGCTGTTTTCCTCAGATTTTCTTTCTTTCTTTGTATACCAGCTATTTTAATACTTTTAAGAGAGCATTGAAGACATATTCATGATACAATAACATTTCCTGCTGTTTTCTCCTAGCATGGTACATGGGACAGCAGGATTGATATACAGGAGTGTTTAAGTAGTATATTTACGAATACGATAGCAACAATAAAACAAAAGAAAAAAAAAGAAAAAGAGAAAAAAGTTAACAATAACAATAATAATAGCATAGTAGCTATGGTGGTAATTGAGACCGAACTAGTAAGAGCACATCACATAATATCTACGCTGTCAGAGTTTGTTGAAAATATATAAAGTTGCAGTAACGGGCGTTAGAAATTAGCTCACAATAGATACATTTTTTGCCGATTGGAAAACTCACTTGTATCACACAATCTGAAGTTTTTAGCGGAGACCCTGTAACCATCTGGACATCTGCAACGGAACGAGCCGTGTGTGTTTATACATCCATCAATCCAACTGCAGATCCTTTGTCCTTTGAACTTTTGACATTCGTTAATATCTAAAATAAGAAAAGGTGCACCATATACACACGTATATGTACCATCAGCTACTATTCATATTGTTGCAAAAGTCCTCAATACAAGAAGGTAGAGCCTGATTCGAACAAGCAATTACTGTAATAAAAGGAAAAACAAATTACCACCGCTACCTCTATGGGACGTGACGTTCTTTAGATTTCAAAAGGCTCTTTTAATGGCGGTGGTACTTATAAATTACCATATCATGAAGTTGGAGGCTATTTGTCTTTGCATTTATTGTTTTCCAAAGGTATTTTATGCCATTTAAATATATTATATGATAAACATATGCAGATATTATATTATACATATATACACTTATATATATATATATATATATATATTTATAATTCTCAAAGAGTGGAGCGTTACCACAATAGCTTGCAATTTATGGGCGCTGACCGGGCTCGAACCCACGACCTCAAGAAAGATCTTAAAAGAATGAAACCAAAACAAAACTAAATCTAGAGCAGTCAGGAAGCTGGAACTCATTCATTGGGACTGATGAAAGAATGGATTTCCTGTGGTGGTGATAGAGCAAAGTTTGGCACAGTTTTCTGTGGTTATGCACAGCAACCAAAGTATAGAGGCCACCCTCTAACAAAAGCTACTACTTGTTGCTCCTCATTCTTTCCCAATGTAATTCCTTATACTAGTAGCCTCCAAATAGCAGCTATCTAATAACGTTTAACGGCCACTTGGTAAGGTCTCAATAGGAAAGAATATTAACGCTAAATGTGACCACAAGCTTAACAAATTCCATAAAACACTATTAAGCTCCAAAGGAAAACATAAAACTAAAGTGCCATGCCGTTTCTTATGTCAAATATCAAACTTTGATATTTTGGATATTACGAGAAACAATAAACCATAGGAGCAGGCCTCGGATTAATGGTACTTTGTCATGTGTATCAGTTTGTAAGAAATGCGTTCATCTACCTTTTAAAGAGAACAGTCAAAGTAAATGAACATCTGCCAAGAGGAATGTTTTCTGTAGGGTGTCCATTTGATTCTACATTCTAGACTATTTCTGCTACAGCATTTTCTCTTTCAGATACCATGTCACTTATCAAATTATGAACTTGTTAGGTGCGGTGTCCATCTGGATTCCCGGACACATCCCCGACCGACAAATCCCCGACGGACACATCCCCGACGGACACATTGCCGACGGACACATCCCCGACGGACACATTGCCGACGGACACATCCCCGACGGACACATTGCCGACGGACTCTTCCCCGAACGGACATACCCCCGACCGGACATTTTCCCGACCGGACAAATCCCCGAATGAACTGTATGGATTCTAATCAAGTTCATACAAGGTGCCCAACAAACCCTGGAAAAAAATAAAATGTCCACTCGGGGATATGTCGGGTCGGGGAAATGTCCGTTCGGAAAGTGTCCGTCGGGGATGTGTCCCTCGAGGATTTGTCGGTCGAGGATGTGTCCAGATACGGTCCATCTGAGGAAGACCTTTATATTGTAGTTAGACAAGAAGAAAGGAAATATTTTAAACCGAATGTTATAGATTTTGACGATAGGAGATAGACTCTTGTAGTTTATTTAGCTTTCTTATTCATCATTTTTACATTGGTGATTTTTATAAACTCTGCTTGAAGGTGTTTCACTTTAAAAAAGCAAATACAATATCGTTTTTGGCCAGACCTATTTTCTCGGATTATATTTTAGATTATGCGACATAACTAACATGGTTAAACGTTGTTCAACTCAACATGTTCGTAGCTTAAGTATGCTATGGGACAAATTTTGCAGGTTTTTAAATGGTTTTTGAGAAAATCCATGTGAAACTTTCAGAAAACCTTTGAATAAGCGCTCACGTCCCCATAACGGCCATCTGACGTTAGCCTCGACAGTCGTGGCTATCAGATGTTCAACTATACGTGGTACAAACTTAAATTGTTTCCTTTCTTCCCTTGCCTGAATGTAAACATTTAGAGCCAGAGGCTTAATTGGGTTGAGGTCAAAAATAACTTGCTAGCGTTAATAATGATAAAAATACAAACTTAAAAATAAAACTCAAACAACACAACCCTATTGTGACAAAACAGTCAACAATACTCCCCTGCTTCCCTAAAAACATGGAATATATCTACAAAAAATAACAAAAAAATATTGATGAAAGCTGAAAGCAACAAAAGAAGCAAAAATGACACAAGCATCAGCATTATAGAACTTAATCAAAGGTCTGCTAAGAAATACATTTTCAAGCAAAGTTTTTCTTAGATCGTGTTATTGAAAATTCTTTAAGGATAGATGTTGTAAAACTTTTAGAAACATCCTGCGAAAGTTGAAATTTTCCCTGCTCCTTATCAATCTCCTTTATCGATCTCCCTTTATTTTAGAAGGGATTTTTTGTAATTTATGTTAAATTTGTTATTACGAAGTGATTCTGATTGATCTTTTACAAAATATGCTTGGAAAGAAGCACCAGTTACCGGCGATAAAGATGAAGATGAATGAAAAATATCATAGCAGAACAGACATTCTCTGTTGGCATTGGAGTCAAATCGACACACCTGAGACAAAATCAAAGCAAATCGAGTTGCTGCCGAAGATAGAATTTTCTCGGTACATTTCACTTAGCAATGCAGAGGCAGAGCGACTGTTCATGCTTGCTCCTCTCTTACACTCGGTTGGGTACCCTCCAGCATCTTGGCAATGAAGTCAAAGTACCGAGACGGGTACCTTGGGATAGTATTGTTTTTAAAGTAACAAAAAAAGTTTTATTCCTTAAACTTCTCGTCAGACACTAGTCAAAATAATCACTGGGAGTAAAGGAGGAAGCTTTTCGCAAAGGGTTTATTGGAAACGGAGTTTAGATCTCTGTGTTACGCAAGTAAATTTTACTTTGCGCCGTCAATTAGAAATTTGAAAGATGTGGATAAGATGTTTAAAGATACATGTAACGATATATTAAGACTTTTCGAAATTTTTGTCCCTATAAAGGTGGGGAGCAATGTCCCCTTTTCCTCCGGTGGGTGTTGTGTCCCTGTTATCTACCTAATAGACCCTCGCGACCTGTTTACGTTCATGGCCATTTGCTAGACCACACCTTTTGTGGACTAAATAAGTCTTTTAACTTTCTCCTCTTGTTGGACCAAGCCATAACATTATTGGATAACAGGAGTGCAACTAGAGGGGGGAGGGAGGGGTGGCCTCCTCTGCCCTAATTTTTTTGCCGAAAATTGTGCCCTCATCTTAAGCACAACTGGAAGGGAGGCCTGACCGCTAAACGCAAGACGCTAACAGTTGGTCTTCATTTTAATGAGCCACGTGATTCTTAACAAATCAGCGTTTTGAGCCTCAAATAATTCAAAAGTTGATTCTCAAATTTTTATGCTATGAATCTACTGTATTTTTTGTTAGAAATTAAGCTGTTAATTGTGGGTAGGGAGAATAGTATATTAGACTTATGGTGTAGAGAACAGGTTGATTTTCAATAAAACGAGCTCCTACGACTTCGTCGCTTCATTGATGAAAGACACATGTTGCTCCTAATTTAAAAGTGAATATATTTTCCAAATCTTAACTGAAGTTGGCAAGACGCCGTAAACCACATTGTTTTGATACTAGAGTAGTTTACATTTAGCTCTTAAGTCGTCAACTATAGAGATTATAAAAAGATGGTTAGCCGCATTATTAGAAGCAGTAAATTCGTTTACAAGGCGGGAAAGTCACATCAATGTAAACTCGGTTGTGATGGTAAAATGTTATTATTTATTTTCAATACATTTTCAGGATTTATTGTTACCACTGAACACTGTTTGGGGAAGGAAAAAGCATGTCAGCAGTGAACATCTGTTTAACGTATAATGACGATTAACGCTATTTATATTAAGAAATATAGATGTTACACACGCAAGTAAGTGTTTTGGTTTTTTTGGTGTTAAATATCCAATAAGCGTTATCAATATTGCAATATCAAGACCATGTACCTGAAATATTGCATTTAAAACCGAAGCATTGATCTCTTTCGGCGCAACTTGTAAGCATAAAAGAATAACTAATGACACTAAATCATAGACTGCACAATTTATACGTGGTTTACTTCCTAATGCCTTGTTGCTGCCTCTTATTTGACACAAAAATACCAATGCAGTGGTCATTTGTTGGCTTTATCCTTATCTGGGGATATTAATTCTTCGATTTTTACGCGTATTTCTTCATATGCGATGTGATGTTTGCTTAACAACGGTTTGCCGTAATTGGTATTTTGAGATTTTAGACGACACTCTGGAGTGCCGAATAAACGGGGGGAGGGGGGAGGGTAAAAGGTTTTAATAACGATGACACACGAGGACAAAAATCGTACTAATTGACTAATTAGCAACTGTTTCAGGGTCAAATGTTGCATGGGAAGTCATTCAAGTGTTTTCAGATATCATTTATATTTTGAGTACTGAGATAATTCCTTGAAATTAATAAACGGGGGGTCCTAATTAGAAGCGGGGAGGTTAGTAAATTTCAAAAAGGAATAAGTGGGGGGGGAGGTACGATTATTTGTCACTCGAGAGTATAGATTGTGCTGATTGTGGATAATACAAACAATGACAACTAACGATCAGATGCACCCTGAGCTCTCATTGATTCAGTTTTGTTTACAACAAAGAGACAAGAAACGCTAACTGTAACCACTTTGTCTGAAAGATAAAAACAGTGCAGTAAGAATTATATCATTATGTGGCGACTACAGAGATGGAGTATGTTAAAATCGGAAGTCACCTAGCTCAGTTGATAGAGCGCACGCCGCAAAAGCGTCGATCACGGGTTCGATCCCCGGTGGCGACATATTTCCTATTTCTCTAGTGTTCTTTTCGAAGAGTTATATCTCTATCATAGAGTTATATCTTTCTTTCATGGATCACCCAAAACCCTCTGCCAAGCAGGAGATAAGAAGTTTTCGGACATACTTCAATATCTAAATGTTTACGATAACCATTAAATATGAGTAAGAGATCTATATTGGAACAGATAGTAACCATTAGAAGTAATAGACAATGCAGTGATTTCAAAAAACCTATCAAATCGATTTTGAAGAGCCACGTCAGACCGCTTACACAAAAGAAGAAAGTCAAACTGCAAACTTTACGTATAATCGATTGTCAATATTTTTAAGCATCATCTGCAGAAAACGAAACGGAGATGATCACGTGGTCTACCAATTTACATGCCAGGATCCTGTACGTAACAACAGGAAATCTTATATTGGATATACCACGAACAGGATCAGCACCCAAGCAAAGCAGCATAGATATAATTACGAAATAAGAACACGTATAGAAAGACATGGTGATGCTATAGACATTGCCAGCCATATGACGATCCACTATTAACAAAGCCCAAAATTTAAGAAAGAGCACGGTTTTACTAAAGTTCGTGTACTAAAGATGTTTTAATTGCTTTTCCCCCTCATCTCCCAAAGCCTCTTTCACAATAATATTTTATATAGGACGTAGAAACCCCTTTCTATTACCTTATGTAATTTATCAATTTTATCTACTATCTTTAGATATCTCTGTTTTATCATACACGTATTATGAACTTTAGCTTTAACAATTTTCAAACAATGTATCCCCAAGTTTTTTGACCTATTGTTTTTAGAGATGTGCATATTTATCGAAGCATTATTAACAATTTGTATCTATCCAATTTTCACATGCAGCATGCATATCATAAAGTATATGTACGTAAGCATTATTACTAATCATTTTATTTACCTGAGAATGACAACAGCGAATGCCGAAACGTCGTGTACAATTTTAACATTTTATACAACCGAATGGCTATCTTTTACCGTGTTAAGAAAACTCTTCAACGGTGGCATAACGTTCAGATAACTTGAAAGAACTGCAATAAAGTTTTTGAAAGTTAATTTTGATTTAGACTTGTCTAAATGAAAATGTCTTATGCAGACAGTACTAATTCAGCACTAACAATATGAAGACAGTACTAATTCAGCAGTTTTTCTCCACTTAGAACGCTGTGACACTCAGTAGTGCTTTCCAGTCAGCAACTTCACAGTTGGATCTAGCATGTGTATGCCTCAAAGTAGTCCCCTCAACACAGGAGCTGACTGGATATCTATTGTTAACGTGTGACTCGTGTCTCTACATTTATCACACTCAACAGCCAACTTCTCATCACCGATCTACTCCCACGTCATTTCTCAAACAAAATTTTTATCATCTCTCCTAAGCCAAATCTAGATAGATGCTTTCTCTGTAACACTTTTCACTTCCCTCCTCAGCTGCCTGATTTGTCAACATATCCTCTAGCCCCGACTCCGAGCCACTTTCTGATGTATGTACGACACTTATTGGCAATTATTTGTGATTCCAATTTTTCATATCTAGATATCTTTGACGATTGTCTTAAATATTGCTGATCTATTGTATTTTTACAGGGATATCGATTTTTGTTTTGATGGATTTACAATTTCAGTGTGGATAAAGTTAATCTCTACAAAGTATACTCAGGAGTATGTGCCATTTCACCCAATTCTGATTACTGATTGTTGTGACAATACTGGATTTTACCTGGATTACGATCAATCAACAGGAGCGAAAGAAATAAACTCACCTGAAAGTTAACACTTTCTCTTTTGTTCGCCTTAAGAATTCTGTTTATACTAAGGAAGTAAGGAAAAGAAAAAGTTATATAAAATGACAGTTCCATAACTGATGGCGTTATGCTTAACAGTGACCTCTGTTTGGCATGCAGAGCCTCTATTCTAGGCCATAATAGGCCAGGAATTCCATAATGGCAGAGGCTACTTTTATAAATATGGCTACCACTCAAATTAGCATTCGCTCACGATGTCGCTGCTAGGTGCTAGGTCCCAGGCCGCGAGAAACAGCAACACTCCATGTATGTTCTACATTTCAGATATAGTTGTAACGCTTTCATTTAATAAACACTGGGGTTACTTTCATACGATATAAAATTAATCACAAACCTCTCCGCTGCTTTGACAGGAACAGTGCTTTTCTCCACCACTATCTTGTATCCAGTAGCAACGTCTGCAATCTGTCTTGCGGCAGTTTCAATATATTTGAGGTCTGGTGCTCTGCCCTACAGAAAGATTGGGGTAAATTCAGTTTGCTCTCAGAAATTGTTGGTTTCAAAATTCAAGCCGTATGTTACTGAGTTTGTACATGTTTTGTTAAACGCAACACTGATAAGTCATAGGTAAACGCCTAGCAGGAAACATATCTCATCAAGCAGGTACACTAAGCTAAATTTTGCGTTGTCATCAGTCCAGTTTCGAGCTGGCAAAGTCTTGAAATAACACAAAACGTTTTAATATGGTTTCATGTCCCCTGAGAGACTTTCTTTGATGGTGTCATTTTTCATTTGCGCACGAAGTATTAATGTTGGTGCTGTGCCCTCAAAAAAAGTTTCGAAAATTACGTTTTCCTGATTATACGACGGCACTGGGCATGTGAGAAGGATATCCGTTATAAGGGGATACGGGAGTATTAATCAAACAGGGCAAAGTCGGGTATGGGTGGGGGAAGAGGGCTGCTGTGGAGTGCAGACCAAGCGTCCTTACTTAAAATGAAGGTAAGTAATTTATAAAAGTTAAACCTATCTGAACCTATCTGAACCCATCTGAACCCAGTTGAACCCATCTGAAAATCTGTACCCAGCTGAAAACCTGTACCCAGCTGAAAACCTGTACCCAGCTGAACCCAGAAGCGAACCCAGCTGTAAACCCAGCTGACTCATATGTGGAACAATAAAATACGGAATGCGGAAATGGCGAAGGGCCGTGGAGGAAAAGGGCTAGAAGGCTTGTGGCTCCTCGCCTGCGTAACATATTTAATGCACCAAAAGTTCCCAAGCACTCGACCTAGGCAATTAGCTTTTGTGGGGGGTTGGGGGTGGGTGTTGACATCTTGATGGAGGATAGCGCGACTATTTGACTTATGGATACATAAATGAAAAAATATATAGAGAGAGCAAGCCATTCTCCTTGATGGGCGAGTCAGAGAGAAGTGAGCTGATCGCCACCCACAGTATATTAATCAATCAGACACAGCTGGGGTAACCAAAAATGGAATACCCAAATACGGTAAAATTACACAACACCCAATAAATAATTATATATATGTGTGATAAAATAATTTCCCTATACCCACTGAGTGGAGGAGAAAGCATGACAAGATTGACTTGAAAATTTCTCACCTTCATATATGCTCCAATAGCTGAGCTTTGGGTTTTCAAACCAATGGGTCATAGGTTCAAATCCCCTTAAGTTAGTGAAAAAAGCCAGCTATTGTGATGATGCTCCACTCATGACAAATCTATATAAACATAATTTTAACTAAAATGCTTAAAGCCAACTCAAATCCTTCTGGGAGCTTATAGAGAGTGGAGTTTCCTAGGGTTTATATTCAGACTAAATGAATTCCAAAAATTAAAAAATATAAGTGTGAGGAACAAACTTTGGAAAGTATGGGCTCATGCCATGTACCTATTGTGTTTCTCAGGAATTTAACTAACTTGTAACTTTTAACAATACTAGTCTGTGGACTTTTAGCTGCCATTGTTTTTTTTAAAATAGCTTGCTTTTGGAATTAAGTATCAGCCTTAAGTCTGTGGAATTTTGTTTTTTTGTATTAGAAACATGAATTTAGAATTTTATATTTATAGACTTATATCATAAAAGTGAATGTGAAATGTGAAAGGCCTATTACCCTGTTCATTTTAGTTTTAGTAAGACCTGTATATTTCCATGGATTCATACATTAAATATTTTCTTAGGGGGTAGGGGTAAGTTATGAAGAGTATGATTTTGATTTTAAATTTTGAAACATAGATAAAACTGATTTGAATTGGGGGAGGGGGGGGGGACATCAGGTGTTCACTAGGTGACATCTGATGACATCAGGACATCTACAACCAATAAAAGAGCCTACTGATGGTTTACATCTATATTTCTCTTTCAGGACATTCGAGAACAAGTGTGTGAGATGGAGTTTAGTGAGTCAGCAATACCACCCAAGGAACTTAAAGGCAAAAAGATAAAGAAAGAAGTGAAAGGTACTCTATATATACATGCATTTTCTTACATAACTTTAAGGTAAATGAGCAAATTTGCATGTGAAGTAGTGTTTTGCTTTATTTTGGATCACAATCACATTTTTCAATCACAAATTTTGACCTGATCTTGTAACACTTTCATATTTAACATGCAACTTTGTGGTGACAGACGTAAAAGTTGAAGTCAAGCTATTTAAGCTTTCAAAAATTGGTAAGGTGAGGAAGTGCTGGTAAAACGTTTCTAGGGGACCGGAATATCTGGTATATATTGTTTATATATAGATAGAGAATGTGGTTATGAACTCCTTCATTGATGTGCTTTCTATTCAATTAATCCAAAAACATGAGTTCACATTTCTACAAGAGGTCGCAAAGTTGGGGCATCAAATGTTTTGCATCTGTGTGTAAAAATTGCCCTTATATGTTACTCTAATGTGCTTGTGATATTGCTGTGTGTATATGTTTATAATATTGCTAGTTAATTTGATGTATGATATGATGAAGAATGTAAGGTAAAGTAAAGTTTGTATCACTTTGGTATCACAGGAGCAGAAAAGGTGAAACCTTGGTATAGACTGGAAGCGCCTGTTACCAAACTGACATCTAAAGTGAATGCTGGTCTCGATGATCTAATCTTCATGAAAGAAATTTTTAACAGTTAAGAAGATGAAAAGCAGAGGTCATGTTTTTTTTTAATTGATGAGGTTTATGTTAAACCTTCTTTACTCTATCATGATGTTTCTCTATTTGGAATATTTGTCAGTAAACCAGAGCATCTGGCAACTACAGTTTTGAGTTTTATGCTAGTTTGGTTTTTTGATGGTACAGAATTTTTATGCAAGACGTTACCAGTTTGTAAACGTGACAGTGCTTTCCTGTTTGAACAGACCTCTTTTATCATAGAGGGAATAAGAAATAGTTGGGGAAATATTGTTACCATCATTTGTGATGATAATTGAATCAATCAAGCTTTCTTTTACAAATTCAGTTGTTTTGTTGTTGACTTTCTACATTTGCTTAAGTTCATTAGGAATAATTGTAAAAATGAAAAGACAGCGGTGTAAAATTTCTAAATCTTCAGACGTAGTTTGTCTTTATTCTCAAGTCAAATTTTAAAAGTTTCAATACTGAGTGAAGTGGCAGTACATCCAAAGTAAATAGAACGCCAAAACGTTTCAACCTGTCTCCGGGTGTTTTGAGGAGACAGTGGCAGCCTTGCAATTACATCCTGAACTTACTGATGCAGAAGGTACAGTTTCATTTTTATCAAATTTAACACCCTTCGGAAAATTTTAAGTGTAAAAGGTCTACATGCAGATCCAGATAAGGCAGTGATATCTTCTTCAAATGACCGACTATTGGACTCTATACTTGACGTTGCATTAATGGCGGTTGAAAATGATGCCGGACCAGCAAGGGAAAAGAAGACAGTAATTCACAAGGGGCACAGTAAGATCTTTGGCACATGCATTAAGAGGAATTGTTGCATGAACAACCCATAGTTTTGTAACTTTGGATCAATTTACAAAGGATCCCGTGGAAAGAATGTTTGGAAAACTACATCAAGGTTCAGAAGCAACTTATTTTATCAATGTGCAGCAGGTACTTGTATATAACAGCCTCCTATCGGTTATGTCCATCAATCATATAACCTAAAAGGATTAATGAAGGAATTGAGGATATTGAAAAGGTATATGATTACATGTCTCGTGTGCACGTTGGATGCAAACGTTAGATACATATAACTACGTCTAGGATTTTTTAAAGTGTACTCTTGGGTGCCTAATAGACGTCCTCCCCTCGCTAATGAATTCAAAATTTCCACCCAGGACATTCTTGTTCCACCCCCTCCCGCCCGCCTATTAATTTTTAAGTAATCTCTCGCCCACGAATATTTTTTGAGGAGGTACTCTGGCGGGCAATTAGAAAATGTCTTTATTAAAATATGAAAATCATACATTAAAAGATGAAGGTTGTATTAATCTCCGCTTAGGAAGTTGCTGTTGATTCTCAACACAGATTCTTGATCTCTATTTGACTTCATTTTTAAAATTTTTGTCCAACCTCCGTTTATTAAGTTATTGGAATTTTCCACAACAGAACAAGATACTTCCAACTTTTCATGCGTCAAAGAATGCCTGCTGTCTCCATCTCTTAATATTTTTAAAAGATGCTATAGACAAGTTGCATAGCCTATGTTCATTAGTTACAGTCAGCCAATAACTACCAAATAACATTTACTATGTATACCTTAAATTGCAGTGTATTTTGAAAGCCCTCCATTTCTACCTCCTAACTTATAGTAGCATGCAAGAAACCCTAGCTAACGCAAGTTGATTCAATCTTCCAACAATCTTACTAAAATGGATCACAAATTTGATAAGTAAATTGAGTTTGTAATACCAGAGGCCTCCTCGTATGCCAAAAGGAGAGTGTATCTACCCTCTACTACTTTTGAATGACTAACAGATGCTATATGGTCTAGAAAAGAAGTAACGACAACCATTCAGATTCGGCTGACCACGCACTTCTGTCCCCATGTCAGCCTAGCCTGAGCGCAGACAGAAACTACTGACCCACTTCAGCTGGGATATTCTGCAAGCAGGCTAATGGCGGCCTAGACCAGTGAGACTACGACTCTACATGACAAATATACAATGACGTACACGTGTTTGAGATGACATACGTGCTTGCCTTACAAACGCGCGTCGTTGTCTCTGATACAGAATCAAAAATATCTCAGTAAGGTAGAGATTCCTCAATTGATTTTCAAGGCCATAAGAGAAAGTAGGCCTCTATGTTTGAACACGTAAGTCAGCTCAATGACACCATCTATGTAAAGATAATATACAAAAAGATGTGTGCTAAATGGAAAACAGAAGGGGAACTCCTAATATGCTGGTCTGGTCAACAAAGAATGCAGAATGACCATCACTCAATGCAGAGAGTCGCGCTATTAACAAAAAAAACAATGACTTACCACAGCTTTCTGGTGAAACTAACACACACTGTTTAAACTTAAAGTAGTTAATGAACAAGCCCTTTTCTTCCTAGACCCAGGGCCGGATTAAAGCTCTAGCGCACTAAAGGCATATTTTGATAGGCGACCCCAAAATATACATATACGTATAGTGTCGTACAGTCACGCCGTCGTCAAGCAATACTGATAGCGAAAAGTCTTTAAGGGCAAATGAGTCGCTCAAGATAATTTCAACGGCGATAGATGATTAATCTGATCTTCGTACTTGGCCTCGAACACTGGGCCCATAACCAATGTTGGAAATATCCGATATATTAAACTCGGGTCAACATAGATAAAATCTCTCTTTAACGGAGGAAGGGTTCCATTTGTTGACATAAAAATAAAGCAAGCACTTTTGTAACAGAAGCGTCGCGGCCTGTGCTAGGCCAGGTGGAGCAACTCTTCATAAATCATAGAAATATCTCTAGTCTTTTCAATCCGTTGGAGGAACTATGACCTATCTCACAGTTCCTCAGTCACTCTGTTCATTTTGGAAAATTACACATGCACGCACGCACGTACGCACACACACACACACACACATATATATATATATATATACAATAAATGCTATGTGTCTGCTGAGTACCTATATAGATATATATAGATATATATATATCTATATATCTATCTATCTATCTTAGCCTGTTTATGCTTATGAAAAAACGTAGTAAAGCATTGACGCCACATAGTAAAGGACATGGAAGCAAAACAGATAATCTTTGCATATTACAAGATAACTGTTTCCAAATTTGAATGGGGCAAGATGCGTATTTGGTCTCGAATTCATTGAACACTAAATTGGAGGAAAGGTAAAACTATAGCAATGACGTCGATAGGGAGAAATTCCAATTTTTGCTGTCTTGATTACACATGGGCGAGATGCAAGGGTAGCTGTCTGAAACTTCAAAACTTGAATATTACGTTGAGTACGGATTCATTCTACTAGACGTTGGTGCCATACACTGTTCACAGCAATCGTACGGAATAAAGTAAGAAAAAGTTTCGCTATAAATTTATAGGAATTGAGAACATCAAAATACGTCGTAGAATTAAACACGGACGAGAGCGACACATTTTTGCCAGTCGTGTTATTGAAAAACGCTTAACTTGTAAACAAATTCTCTTTGTCCACAGAGCACCGGTACGGCCTATTCAACAAATGCGGCTTCTAAAGCGTCAAGATGAAATGGAGGTCGGTCTTTAGCGAATACCCCAAACAAATCCTTTCGATGGTCGTCAGAACATATGTTTTAAAGCAAATACTCTCCCATTGCCGATTCTGTTTGGGGGACTCTTGACTTGGCTTCGTTTACACGATTCGAAAAAATTAACTCAACTTTACTGCGTCCACTCTTGGGTGCTTAATAGACGGAGGGTGGAATAAACGGAGGGGGATGACTAAAACATGTAAAAAATGAAGTCAAGAATCAATCAATCAAGAGTCAACTGCAACTGCCTAAATGTAAGGTAATTCAACACAAACAAGTCAGTTATTCGAAGTCATGGCAGTCTCCTACATGTCTTCCAAGATTTTAAAAATGTTCCCCTCATCCTCCTGCTCAATGACAGTATTATTGCTAACACCTGTAATGTGCGTCTTCACACTTCTTCGAGCCTCTTAAAAGGCCACGTTCATCTTTTTAATGTGTGATTTTGATATTTTGATGTTGATATTTTAAGACATTTTTTACTTGCCCGCCAAAGTAAAAACTCCTCAAAAAATTGTCACGGGTGGGAGAGTACGTAAAAATTAATTGAAGAGGGAGGGGGTTGAAATAAGAATGTCCTGGGTGAAAAATTTTTGAAAAATTAGTTAGCGGGGGGGGGGGGCATCTATTAGGCACCCAAGAGTACTAATGAAGGGGGGCACATCCGGCGTGTCTCAGATTCCCAATCCGGCGCATCGGAGTTAATAATCAAATCAACCTGGCTTACACATTGATTTTCCCACGATTGTTAGGGACGGCGCGTAGAACAGCAAAAGCAAACCATGGAACAAATCATCTTGGAGTGAAAGAAAACGCAACAAAAAAGCACAACAATCCTCATAATTGATGAAAATAACCTTTTTGATAATATTTACAAGAGAACTCTGACCTACTGATGTTTTCTCGAGTGCATAGCGTGCGTTAACAGAATACAATTAATCAAAAAACAATACACAACACAAATATCAACGACGAATATTACTTGTGTTCCTTTATGTAATGTAAGTGAGGGCTTTTACCGTATTTAAAAGCAAATTTTCATTTCCAGGTATCTATTCTTAGGTATTGAGGTAGTACTTAGGTATATTTCTACTCACGTATTTCTTTTACCAATTCAGTATTTTCTACTTACGTATTGACTTTGTACTTAGCTATAATTTCTACCTAAATATTAAAGTAGCACTTAAGTTTATTTCTACTAAAGTATTTCAGTACCACTTCAGTATTTTCTACTTAAGTATTGACCTGGTACTTAACTATAATTTCTACCTAAAAATTAAAGTAGTACTTAAGTTTATTTTTACTAAATAATTTCAGTACTACTTCAGCATTTTTCTACTTAAGTATTGACTTGGTACTTAACTATAATTTCTACCTAAATATTAAAGTAGTACTTAAGTTTATTTTTACTAAAGTATTTCAGTACTACTTCAGTATTTTTCCACTTAGGTATTGACGTAGTACTTAACTATAATTTCTACCTAAATATATAAGTAGTACTTAAGTATATTTCTACTTAAGTATCAGTTTTCCTCAATAATACGTCAGAGCAGTATACCTTTTGACCGTCTAATGGTGTCATTATTTGATAAGACGTATGAGTGTAAAAGTTTCTTTCACATTCAGAGTTCTGAGGCACTAAACTTTGCTTTATGTCATCTGTATCTCTGTGAGGGTAGTAAATTCTGATTTAAATTGAGATGCTTGTAATGATTTTGGGGGACATGAGAAAGACCAGCTAATGTATAGTTAAGTATTGTTATTGCAACACAATTGCTTGTTGTAGGAGAATCTAAACTTAATGGTTACTTACTTTTGCTCACTAGCGAGCTCAACAAACGGCTCTGGCTGGGAACGTTTAGGCTAGGGCGGGGACGGACCCTTCCCCTCCCCAATTTGTAAACTTGACAAATCCGACCCTTCTCATTACCTCCTGGGAAATGCTAGTATGGTCACAGACGTGGATAAATAGCTAATCATCATAGAGAAGGAAGTGGCCTCATTCTAAGTGACCTTCAAGAAGTAGGACCACAACCATGTGCCATTTCAGGATTTCAGACCAGGAAGGGAGCTGGTATCATGAGAGAAGCCTTGCTTGTTGAACTTAAGGGTGAAGTATTTCGGATAACAAGTTAGGTAATGGTGTCAGGTGTTACCTTCAGCTGTATGAACGTAGGATGAGGTGCTAATAGTTGGTCTTCAGGTTGCCAGCACGGAGTATTACGATGCGAAACAGAAGTACGAAAATATGAAGGGTAGCATTGTTGATGTTTCTTTAGGAGCTGTTTCAAATGTAAACATTTCTACTGGGTGTAAAGTGGTAAGGAAGATATAACTCTAAGTTGTATCTATGACAGTTTGTGTCGACTAGAATAGCGGATGAACCGTATAGCAAGCATTACTAAAGCCACCCACGTTTTGGCAAATCCAAACAGCTGCAGATTCTAGTCGTACTATGTTATAGGCAAACAATAGCAAATCATCGAGTCACTTGTTTGCTACATCTGCTAATAAATTTTTCAAAAATTTTCCATGCAGGACATTCTTATTCCACCCCACCACCACCACCAACAACAACAACACCCCCACCACCACCACCATCCCCACCTATTAATTTTTACTTAATCTCTCACCCATGACAGATTTTTTTGAGGAGGTACTTTGGTGAGCAAGTAGAAAATGTCTTTATTAAAATATGAAAATCAGATGTTAAAAAGATGGCCTTTTTCGAGGCTCAAAGAAGTGTGAAGACGCACATTACATATGTTAGCAATAACACTGTCATTGAATAGAGGATGAGGGGAACATTTTTGCAATTAAGAGGCAGGTAGGAGACTTGGAATAACTGACTATGGTTTGTGTTGTATTACCCTACGTTTAGGAAGTTGCAGTTATTCTAAACATTGATTCCAGACTTCATTTGTTACACTTTTTGTCCCCCGTCTATCACATTTTTGGTCATTTTCCACCCCCCCCGTTTATTAAGTTTTGGGGATTTTCCCAGCCCCCCCCGTTTATTCCAACTCCCTCGTCTATTAGGCACCCAAGATAAAAGTGCCTTCAAGCTTTATTTTCTTAATTGTACTCTGCCGGATAAGCTGATGATAAACTGGCCAATCTGCACATTTTGCGGGCGGAGAATGCTCGTACACTTGAATGCTGTAGTCCGTAACAATCTAACTTCGTTCTTCACCTGACATTGGCAGCAGTGAATGCTGAAACCTTGTGCACAAAACCAATAAAGTTTGTTTCTATACGGTGGTTATCATTAGTGGTTTTAAAACTCTTGGACAACAAGCGCCCTTTTAGACAATTGGGGCGTCTTTGAGAACAATAGGATCAATTGTCTCCTTTTGGAGTTTCCTGTCCATTAGTTTGGCAGTTGATGATCTCTGGCTACGCAATGCGACTGATTACGCCCTGCTTGTATGCTACTGACCCAAGATGTCTGCTTTCCTTTTGTGTGGACAGCTTTTCGGTTTGCGTAGATAGTTATACGCGAAAAAATGTGTGGAGTTCGAAATCATTCCTGCATCTCTCATTCCTCTTTTCCTTTTTGAACCCCCTATTATACCATTTAGATTCACAACAATTTTCACGCTGCCCACTAGAATTCCCTATCTTTCCCATTTCCGTCGTCTTTCCTTCCTTTCTTTCCTATATTTTCTCCCCTTTTTCTATATATTTCTCATCGGTATCTCTTTCATCGGTATTTCTTTATTTCTTTTTTCTTCTCTCACTTTACAATTGCTCTTGAAAACATTTCTTGTTCGCCTTCCTTTTCCTTAAAGTTCATCCTTGTGTTATGACATACCGCCTTCCGCTACACCATCAACAAGTTCCCTTCCTTGCTTCTATATCTTCCTTTACTAGCTGTTCCTCTTTTTCTCCAACTGACTTTCACTCTTCTGCTACATACTTCCATTTACGAAAGTTTACATTTTGGTTACACAATATCATACTCTCTACTGATTCAACGGTCTATGCTTTGCTTTCCGCTTTAGGATATTCAATCTATCTGCTGGTATATACAGTACAGGCCATACGTATCCTATGCGAAAATGGTTCTTACCACAACGTCAGTCGTTCATTCGGTAATTATTAAGTGAACCACGTCGTCAGAGACTTTAAAACAATACCGTCTCAGGTACACCACATCATAGAAATCTTTAATTAATGATATAGTGTGCGCATCAACCAACATCTCACAAACAAATTGTATCTTAAGCTACAGGAATGGGTGCATGCCTACTAACAGACGCTTGCTACACATTTTCCTCGGTCGGCAGGGTTGACATGATCAGATACATCATAAAAGGTAAGTCAAGTCACGAAGGTTTAGGGGACCGTCTTTTAAAAGAGACACGAGGGGGAAGGGCAAGTGTGGCTTGTTCAGCATTGAGACGAAATATAAGTACACTGCAGGAGCAAGCAAGTGAGAGTGTTCACCCCCTTCTCAATTTTACATTAAAGGACAAAGTACCCTGCCTGTATGTTGTCTACAAATTTCGAACTAACTCGTCAAATTTATGTTGAATATGCTCTTATATGTGGGTTAGAAGATTTACACTGGCTCACGACAGTAGCCACATTATGTGAAATGTTGTCACATTCTACGCTGTACTTGTATAAATATCACACTTCATCGTCGTGTAATAATAAAATAGTTCATGAATTAGGTCGATCTATGACTTCCTTACATGGAATGCGAGTAAGAACAGTAGTTTCTTGTTTCCAAACTCTTATGTTAAGATGAAATGGGTCTGAATACAAAGTATGTTCTCCAATTGCTAGTCAATAGCAACGTCTACAGAGGAAAAACAATTATCATTTGAATGCGAACAAGTTACTTTAATATATAGCAACTCCTAGGCTGTATCATGATGCACCTTGGTCCCATTTATTATTAAAATTGTAAGCAGAAGAGTAAGCAGGTTTTAATTACACAATGTGAGCACTGTGCCCCTCAATGTCACCCCGCGAAAAGAAAACTTAGCTGTAATTGTCATTAACAACAAGTAACACATTAGAAATTGAGTTTAACCCCCTTTAGCACTAATGAAACTCGTTTTAAATCCTTTTCTTCTACCACAAACTTCTTGTTGCTCACAACTGCAATCATAGTTGTCATCAGTAGTATATGAAAGAAACGAGCTTAGTATAACCCATTCTATTGCAAAATACTTTGATAAGTGAGATGTGGTAAATCAGGCAAATGTTCATATAAAGAGGAACTTACCGAATCCTTGATTATTTGAACATAAAATGATGGATATGACAGAATCTGTGTAAAAACAATACAGATACAATTATACAACAGAAAATTGCAATCGACATCCAAATTGGCATTGTCAGGTTCTGTAGACAAGAGATAGTTTGCACACTTTCATCAGTTACAGGGGAAAAGTCCAAAACTATAGGAGAGGAACACAATGCAGATGGCTAAGGCCTTAAAAAATTCAAAACCATTGATAATGTGGTGTTCTAGACGTTCCTTTTCATGCATGATTAAAATCTAACTTATTTACTATTCCATTTTTTATCTCTGTGCATTTTGAAATTGTATTGTAAGATGAACTATAAAAAGTTAATTTGATCCACCAATTTTAAAACGTATGTTGTGTGATACTTCCAATTGTGGAGCCATTTTTGCAGTGACATTAAGAGAATACTGTATTAAGCATGTCGTTGCGACTACGTAACCAAAGTCTCTATGGCCTAACGAGAGTTTCCGGTTTAGTCGCGTATAAAGGAGCAGCGAGTGGCAGCGAAGGAGCAACAAGTGGCAATAACGGAGCAACAAATGGTAGTAACGGGGCAACAAGTAGCAGCAGCGGAGCAACAAGTGACAGTAAGGGAGCAACACGTGGCAACAACGGCACAACAAGTAGCTGTAGCTGCAGATACAGCTAGTGCTACAGCTACAGCCACAGCTACAGCTACTGTTACAGCTACTGTTACTGCTACTGCTACAGCTACTGTTACTGCTACAGCTACTGCTACAGCTACAGCCACAGCTACTGTTACTGCTACAGCTAAAGCTACAGCTACTGCTACAGCTACTGCTACAGCTACTGCTACAGCTACAGCTACTGCTACAGCTACTGCTACTGCTACAGCTAAAGCTAAAGCTAAAGCTACAGTTACAGCTAAAGCTAAGCTACAGCTACTGCTACTGCTACTGCTACTGCTACAGCTACTGCTACAGCTATTGCTACAGCTACAGCTACAGCTACTGTTACTGCTACAGCTAAAGCTACAGCTACTGCTACTGCTACAGCTACTGCTACAGATAAAGCTAAAGCTAAAGCTAAAGCTAAAGCTACAGCAACAGCAACAGCTACTGCTACAGCTACTGCTACAGCTACTGCTACAGCTACTGCTACAGCTACTGCTACAGCTACTGCTACAGCTACAGCTACTGCTACTGCTACTGCTACAGCTACTGCTACTGCTACAGCTACAGCTACAGCTACAGCTACAGCTACAGCTACAGCTACAGCTACAGCTACTGCTACTGCTACAGCTACAGCTACAGTTACTGCTACAGCTACAGTTACTGCTACAGCTACAGTTACTGCTACAGCTACAGTTACTGCTACAGCTACTGCATGTATTGTCAAAGATTTTGCCTCATGGCCTAAAAGGGACGATCGACAGTGGGCATTTGTGTCTCTGGGAATCCTTGCTAAAAAAAGTAAAGGACTTAGGGCATCTTCAAGATACATAAAAACAAACAAAGGGCATTAATACCGATGTGTGCTTGACTGCCCGTATGGCAATACTGCCCAGTTGCAGAAATGGAGTGCTGAACAAAAGATGGAGGGCATCTTCGTGTCACACTGATAGAATAAGGAGACGGTGCACAACAAGCGCTCTCTCTCTTATGCAACTTTAACTTTCGAACAAAAATTCAAGTCCTCCTTACGAATCAGCTGTTTGTTTTTTAACCGAGTATTGTTTAAGGCGTCTCAATATCGTTCATTCTTACAAATAGTTTCAACAAACCCTAAAACAAAAACGAGGTTACAGCATGGCTGTCTTCATCATCCACTGGGTATTTTAGATGACGCTATTAAATCCACAGCTGCTCCGTAAAAATGCTCAGGGTCAATGACATACTTGTTTCGCAACATCAGGGTATAACTCGGTTACTTGGATATAACCGTCAGTAATACTCAAAATACGAAAAGCAAGTTTTGCAACTTCGTGACGGTTGTTGATTTAAGCCGTCACCTGTATGTAGTTTACAAACAAAGAGAACAGACAAATTTTTGAGACAAAGGTAGTTTACAAGCCCGTTCAGATCGGGAAATCATCGAGAATTTTCTTTACTGGCACTTTATTCGCTTTGTTAATCCTAAGGAGTTGAGAAATATTTTCCACTTTTTCTATTTAAACACTAATGCTCTGGGCAAGCATAGCCATAATTGGTGCTGACATTTTGTCATTCCTGCGTCTCCAACGGCATACCAATTCTTAGATCCTGTTTACACGGGTACGGATCCGAACTGGTAAGGATTCAAATAGAGTACTAAAGTAATGACGTCACAAAAGACTTTTCCGAGGAATCCTGATTATAACTACATCACAGCGTTAACCCGGCCACAAAATACCCGTGTACATAATAACGCGCTCGTGTCTCACATCAACTGCGAGAATCGGCAGTTTTAATTTGGAGAAGGCCTTAAGGAAACACTGTTAATTTTGCTTAGTTTACAATATTATGAACTGGGTTCAAATAATAAGGTTTTGATATTTTGATATGGTTATTCAAAATAAAATTTAGTCTCCTTATATAAAACTCTTTAAAGCTGCCAAGATCCTACACGTAACAGCAAGAATCGGCACTTCAGTGTACGCTAGCGCTCTGCGAAAGTGCGTGACCGCGTGACCGCTTGTATTTCACCAAAGTGTAAATACAGTAGTAAAAATGGAGATAAGGCTTTCTTTAACTTACTGTAGTTTGACAATACTTGTAGTCATCGGACAACACTTCATCATTATAGAACAGTTGTAATATACTGAGAAGACATCGCTGGTCCCATCGGTCTGTTACTCGACCTCCGTAAATGATGTCACCGGTCAAAAGGCGCAGGGCTGTCCAAGGGAGCTCATCTTGACCTTCAATTATTTTGCTGAGAGTAAGAACGGCGACCTAAAACGACAAAAAATCGAAATATATTGCTTAAATAGTACCAATTGTGATGCCAAATAGGTACTATGACCTGTTAATAAAATGTTAAGCTCAGTTGACCGGCCAACTGCTCAGAAACTCTAAAATGGAGATGATACTTTCTAGCTTTTAATGGGCTTAGGACAGGCTGGCGGGCTGGATGACAGTCCTTCCTTGGTCAAGTCACATGGCACAGAGAGGCTGGTCGCCAATTGCGCCAAAGTGCCTAATTTGGAGCTAATGTGGCGACTGGAGAAACAATGTATGTTGAAATCGGAGGTCACCTAGCTCAGTCGATAAAGCACACGTCGAGTTGATCACGGGTTCGAGCCCCGGTGGTGACATCTTTTCCATTTCTCTAGTGTCTTGTCAACATTGAACTCTAAAGTACATGACAACCAAAGGTGTTTTTTTTATAATTTGGCAGCAATGTTTGATTGACCGAAAAAGACATCAACTTTAGAACAGCAGGCATATCAGGCACTTACAAACACCTTTATGATGATGATATTGATGATGATAATAATTATAATGTGAAGATGAAGGTGATGATGATGATGATGAATGTGATGATAATGGTGATGATGATGATGATAATGATGATGATAATGATGATGATGATAATGATGATGATAATGATGATGATAATGATGATGATGATGATGATGATAATGATGATGATGATGATGATAATGATGATAATAATGATGATGATGGTGATGATGATCATGATGATGATAACGATGATGATAATGATGATGATGATGATGATGATGATGATGATGATGATGATAATGATGATGTTGATGATGATGATGATTATGATTAGGCTATTAATTCTCTACTAAACCTACCTGGGTATGCTGAAACCTGAAGTTGGAATCCGCTTTGATTGCTGGCCCTCTTTGACATAAATACCACATGTACCTCGTTCCCAGTTGTCACCAGTTGAGGGTATTTTCGACGTTCTTGGTAAGTACGTATTCGTTGATTATCTGAAAATCCCTCGTAGATTTCTACTTTTCCATCTAACAGAGACAAAAAAGGAACGAGTTCTCTAATACCATCAGTGATAGACCAAAATCAGGACCAGATGTGAGATACTCAGACCAGAAGGGCAGTTCCCTTTTCATATGGCCACGTGGTACTCGCCATTTCCACGAAGATTACAAAAGTATTCCTTAGACTGTCTGCATAATGGACTGGGTGCGAAATTATAAGCAATGGTCAGCAGTCACCTGTTCTATCGTGAAAAGAAAACGTGGTAAAAGGTTAGGCATATAATACGCAGATTTGCAGTCATTATCGATTATTTTGCTTTCTTTTATTTTTAGCTTTCTGTACATGGATATTTTGCCATATGAAGAGAAAGTCACAAGATGGCATGTATGAAGTTGGTCTTTTGGTGCTGACCAGGGCGATCTAAATAACAGGCCTGGACAACATGCAACCGGAGACCAGAACTGGAGGCCACTGACTAAACATACATTGTGTATCAACAATGACTATAATTCCAATAACCTTCCATCAGAGCACATCTGGGAAGGACATATCTATTTGCGTTCATTACAGTTCATTACACAACATTTCCGAGGTATGCTTGTGTCACAAATAGCAATAACTTTATATCAGATTATCTTCCTGAATAATATACAAGTTCACCTTCTATATAAATCTCAACAGTTCAGTTGAATTTAGTGGCCACAATCGTTTTAAATAAAATTGCGGATCGAGGTATGTGATTTGCGCTTTTGATTTATTGTTAACGATTGCATTTCCAATACTTCAATACTGTTCTGCGCATATATTATTATATCATTCGAACACCGAAAAACCAATTGCTGAGTGATATACGCAATGGCCTCCAGTTCTGGTCTCCGGTTGCATGTTGTCCAGGCCTGTTATTTAGATCGCCCTGGTGCTGACTCTTTCACACTGATGATTACGTTCGGAAATGACATTCTCTATTTCTCTAGCTACCTCCAATCGTGCTCTAGTGGACATCGACATCCAGCTCTACGTGGTGACATCAGAAAACATCTCATGACCCCAAGAGTATCCTATACCGTATTAGCTACAGCAGTTAGAGACAACATCAGGATTACATACTTTCTCCCTTCGATATTTGTTTCATATTGTTTGATGTCATGTATAACTGCTCTGGGGTTGGATTCTACGGTTCGTTGGTAGTATGTAAAAATTCGTTCAGTTTACCTCTTTATGTAGCAAGTTCGATTTAGTTATGTCATGTTGTAAATTTTTTTTATTGAAAATCCTACACTTGCCTACTTCAGGCGCTTTAGGTACTTTTGCTGGTACAGTGACTATAAGATTTCCAACTTTTGCCAACTTAAACTGGCACAAATAGGGTAGCAATGGGATAGAAGATGCATCAAGTAAAAACCATTGAGAGGAGTGGATAGTTCAACCGAGAGAGGCAATATTCCAAAAGGCAATAATGATCAGGTAGAACCTTACAGCAGTACAACGCAGATCCGGGCAGCAAACGTGCCTTTGGTCACTGAGCTACAAGGAGCAGAGGCTGACGTAGTAGAAGAAGCCAAGGAACTGGCAGCAACCCCCTCCCCCAAAACCCCAAGACTAAAAATAATCCAAAGAAAACGTACGACAAACAGAGGGAAAGAGGGGTAGACATGTAGCAGCCGGAGCCAAAGAGATAGTAGAAAAAACAAAACCCCCAAAACAACTTACGACAACAGTAGTCAAAGTGTCTGTAGTAGAGTGCGTGTAGCAAAAAAAAATCAACTATAGTCAGAATAGCGGAGGGCCACTAAATGTCACCTCATAGTTCGCGCAAAACTCATTTATAACCACCTCCAACAAATTTTCATTAAAGCAGGATCTGATTAGGGCCGAATCTGCGAAGTGGTTTCCTCCTGATAATGCTTTGAGTTTTGATCCAGTAGTAAAGTTGAGAGATATGGTACACTAACCATCTGTGTAATCCATTCCCTCCAGACCCGCTTAGCAAAAGTGTCTTTTATCACTGAGGTGCAAGAAACAGAGGCAGACGGAGACCTGATTCCTTGCTGGCGTCTAGCAATGACCTTGATGGCTTAATCATTTGAGCTCAGCATGTTTCATGTTGTTCGACAATAAGAGTATTTTATAGAACTCAAGAATTTATTACTATGCATTAAGACTATACATTTACATGAAGTCCTTTGAATTACATTGATGCGATATGACTCCTGCTCCTAACACCTTCGCTTTACTACTGATCAAGTAATTCAATGTTAATTATATACAAACAATGCGGGCCTCGTTTCGAGTTCGAGGCTTGACCAAATACGTAATTCGCGGGGGGCTCTATTTTCTAATACATGTTACTTGTTTTGATATATAAAATTGTCAATGTATTAAGTTGTGCAACTACGAGCCTGTTACCAAATACCCAAACGCATGAAGCAGTGAATCGTAAATCTGTTCTCAACATACAAAACGAGGACGTTAGTTTACATTTTTCCGTTTACGTACTATGGACATTATTACAGGAATAGTCAATGCAAAATCTATAATCTATATACTAAGACTATTTACTACGTACTTAAATAGCAAAGGTGGCAGTTTTTGTACAGAAACTATTCACATGAAGCATTGGCAGCCAGTCTCTTTCTCAGCTCCATTTATGATACTTTTTCTCCAGAGCGTACCAATTGGGGAGTTAACAATGGGTTGTATATTACTGACATGAATATTCTGATGTAGTAATCTCAGATATACATGAGCAATTATTACTGATGACTGATCATCAGGCAGTCCTTCCTTCGTCAAGTCACATGGTGCAGAGCAGTTGGTCTCAAATCACATTGTCAATAAATGTTTTAAGAAATTTCCAATCTCTCCATTCATTTAAAGTGCTTGTATTTGCTATTTTAGAGGATATCAAACCTCTCTGTTTATCCCAACTGCATACTCTTTGGTCTCTTTGGTTCCCCCCCCCCAAGCTTATAAGAACCCACCTCACGTATTGATTTTTGGAAATCAGCTTCTGATGATGTACAAAGAAACATTTTTACGGATTTAATTAAAGATAGTTTTTTAATGATGTAAGGATTTCTACAGCTGAAATGTGCATTATGTTGATATCTTTATTTTTTTAAAAAATTATTCCAACCCCCACCCCTCACCCCCATTTATTAATTTTTGAAATTGTTTCCACCCTACCCCCCATTTATAAGAGACCATAGAGTATTTAACAATAAACAGAGAAAAATCGACTTTGCCATTGTTAATATTTCTTAGCTTGACTAAATTTTTTTGTTACTTTACCAGGACTGTCAGACAGTGGAAGCCAAATATATTTTACAAAAATGTTTACAGTGAAATACTGGAAGAGACTCTAAGGCTGAAGTTCAGCACATCTGTAATCAGAGAGATGGACTTTATGGGTGGATTTGATAACTATATTCTAAAGATACCGGAGAAGGAGTTGAAGACAAGGAAAGCTGTAGAGCTGAGAGAATATCTCACTGCTGTCAAGGAAAAGAAGGAGGAAGGAGTGCTAAGTTTGGAGGAAATAAAAGAGGAGCTTAAACCAAAACCAAAACCAAATCGACGAGCTCATGTCCCAAAAGACTATAACCATCGATTTTACTTTGATTTAAGAGGACCACGTAAACACATGATTTACTGCTGAATAGATGATAGCGGCCAGTGCTTGATTACTCATACTGCTTAGGGACCATTCATTGATGATGGCATCATAAATTGTGATCTTCAGACCCCTCCCCTATCGTTGTCATTAAGAAAAAACATAGATTTTATCATTTGAAAACGAAGTACTGTGCATCATCATTTATCTGATAGGTCGGAACTTAAATTTACAGCAAATTGTTCACATAAGCCAAGAATTCAGATAATTGAGGATAGAATTTGAGATGCCAAGATGGCTTATTTTGCATTAAGATTGATTTAAAGTATGCTTGTTATGCCCAATGTTCAAAATAAAGACAAGGGGAAAAAACCAAATTGGTGTAAATGTATTGTTCCTTAATATACCCTGCTTCTCTTCTATTCAGTTTTTGTTTGCACCATACAATAAGAACTAGGTACATCATGCCATTTTTCAAATTTGTGAATAAGTCGTTAAATAAGTTCCATACCACACCGTCGCGCCACTTTCGATGACCCAAAAATTCTCGACTTTGATAATCCCTTGAATACAATACGCTAGTATAAAGTGCAACGTAGCTTCAAAATGACACGTGGCATCACAGTGACAAGTTGCCTAAGTTGTTTCACTGCGAGGCGTCAATAGCGCAGTGGCCTCTGAGTTAAAATATACCTTTTGAAGGAAATTAAAGAAGGGTCAATATAGGTCATGAAAACATGAAACGGAACGCGAAGTAAACGTTTCCCATGGGAACATACCTCTAGGTCTTCAATTGCACGGTATCGGGCAGCTTGTGTATGAGATTGCTTTCGATACCGGATAGACCTTTCAGTCCTGCGGTACCCTTGCAAGCATCTGTGACCTATCTGGTACCGTAACAGCGCCGGTGGAAATTCCATAACCATGTCTCGGGTATGCGGTACACTTCCTACTTTGAAACCTCACTTTCAAAACGACATCTTGCGACATATACCAATTATAGTTCTACTGACGTGGTAACCTCAGCAAAGACAACGGGGGCATCCAGAAGTGCGAATCATTTGGAGTTGTATGAAGTCAAGAGTCATATGGTACAAAAAGCAATATTGTAAAATCGCAACCTACCGCAGAATAATGGTATCCGGTAATTGCAGGCTCTACAATACCGACAGCTATCCAGTACCGTGTAAATGAGACTTTAGTACACTACGAAGCCATCCCCTTTTTAATATCCTTCCCACTTTTTTGGAGTACAGCACGCTTATCCAGGCCTCGTCACAGGGTGGCAGAAAACTGAAATCTTCGAGGGAGCGCAGAAAATAACGGCAAAATTTCCTGCGAGGTAATGAATTTGCATTGTTGCATAATTAAGTGTATTGTACTTACAATGACAAAAATTCAGGGAGTTCTTACTGGTTCCGCTGCTCAGTGTTAGTAGTACGAATATTGATGTAGAACACCAAAGAGGTCAGTTCATCAATCTCAAACAGCGTGCTTCTATACAAGAAGGAACAATCTCATAAGACAGAGATCACTTTCTTCCTGTCACTTTGAAAACGGGATCGCTTTTGAAAAATAATCAAATCAAAAGGGATGGTTGACGTTTGTTGTACAATCTATACTACATGAATGCTGAAAGATCTGGCGACATATTTATATCTTCACAACCATATTTCAATCTCAATTCTTCATTTATGACTTATACGGCTTAAGGTCGCGCTTCGCTTGACTTGAGCTCGCTTCGAGGGAACGGCGTACCCGCCTTCCCCGATTTTCTGCCACCCTGCCTCGTCATACAACATACTTCAGCAAATAAAGTATTATCACTTATGTACCTCACCCTAGGAGCGGCACAAAGATATATGTATATGATGTATACTACAGTAACAGATTGTATAAAAGTAGTATAGTAGGGGTGCTCCATTCAATGGCACGCCCATCAATCTGAAACCTGTTCTCTCCCCCCCCCCCAACAAACCAAACAACAAGATGCACTCCTCTAATTCAGCACCCCACGTAACAGTAAAGGAATACGTGAATGAGTATACCCAACGCAGTCCAATTTCAGGCAGTCCAATTTCTGATGGGCTCCTTCAAAATACAGTTGGGTATACTCTTTCACAATTTCGGTCACCCCCTACTTTTTCGTTAAACTTATAGAAAAATTAATGATTCACACAATTATGCCAGAAAAGAAAACAACTTCAGAAACAGTATTTAATTAGTTTTGTATGGGAAATTTCCTCTAATTTAATCATTTTTGTGTGTAGAACGGCCCCAGTGAGGAAGGTAGAGGTACCCCCCCAAAAAAAATTAAATAAAATAAGCGTCCGCCACTGACTTAAATGTAGAGTAATTTGCAGGAAGAAAATAATCAACACTCACCAACTAGAGTTCATACTAAAGCGAATTGCAAGAGGGTTTACAATCCTTTTGTCTTAAAATCTTATACTTCTCCTCTAAGATACCTAATCAAGACAGAGAAGTCTGAAGAAAGGTAGGAGACATGTATCAATACATACAGTTCCCATGTATATAAAACTTTTTGTTCACTAAGAAGCAGAACGAATGTGATGTCCTTAGCGTAAATCTCAGCACAGAACCGGAAACCTCTTTGTTTATTACCCATTGATGCCTTTAGCATGTGTGTAAACCTATGATGATTCAAACGATTAAAGTTGCATTTGCTTTCTTTTTGCCTCGAAGGATGAAAACTTTGTTAGACGAACACCAGCTGTGATACCTCAAGAGCATATTGGTCAGAAAGTGATGTTTAAATGCCTAGAACTGAGGTTCGTAATTGCCAGTACTTGATTTAACGTTCCTGGAAGCTCCTCCGTAACAGAGTACTAAAGTGATGACGTCACAAAAACTTTTCCGAGAATTCTCTACGGAAACTAAATCAAAACGATGAACTTGCCACCAAATACCCGTATACAAAATATGGCGTTGAAGTCTCGTATCAACTTCGAGAAGAGGGGATTTGAATTTGGAGAAGGCCTTAAGGAAACACTGTTAATTTTGTTCAGTTCATAACATGAACTGGGTTCAAATAACAAGGTTTTGATAGGCATAATTCAAAGGTTGAGACAGCGTATCTCAACGATACCTCAAGATATTGTTCTCAAATTTGGACGCTCTTTCTACATCAACAAGAAGAATGCAATTAATGCAAAATATTGTCAAGCGTCTGACATTTATTAAATTATAACGTCACATTTTAGTAATCTATGTGAAGTAGGAATTCAATAATGCGTTTTGTGTTAACGTGATCGTGTCTGCTACTTGCCTCGTGTGTGCTTTTTTACATTTTCTTTAATAATGTGTTTGCTTTTATTAGTATTTCCTAACAAATTCGTTTTCTGTAGGTAAGACTCGGAGAAGGAAACTTTTGACAAAGTTGCGTCTTTTCTTCAAGACTTTGTCGTGTCTTTGTACAATGGAGGTCACAACGCTGGCATTGTACAAAGACCTCTCGAAGTTTTGAAGAAACCTTGAAACTTTGTCCAAATTGTAGTTTCGTTCTTGGCGTCGTACCTATAAGTTCGTTATCGTAAAATTGAGGCAATGTCTCAGCTCCAACAAATATAAGGGTGAGAAAACAGTAGCCTTGTATTTGCGGGGGGAGGGGGGGCTAGAGTAGAATAGGGTTAAGTGTCAATGTGTTGAGAGAGAATTTAAGTCTTCTTTCCTAATCAACAAAAGGGTGACTAGGAAACAACTTTAATTTATGAGCTTGTGTTCCTTCGAGCAACATTTTTAATCCGTTATGATTTTTCAACAAGAGCATATCGCCTTCCCGATCAATTATTAATGATAAAACGTCACTAATTAGCATAAAATACCATTGCAAATCACAGACAATTTTCCTTCACTGAGTACGTATTCATTAATTTGAGCTTACAATATGTGTTGTCAGGCAAGGCAGAAATTGATGCAGAGTTTGTCTTTTCGAACGGCCAGAACCTTTTAAAACAAACAAAGAGGTATCTCAAATGAAAAGGTATTGATAATCAACAAGCTTGTCTCTTTGTACGTCAACAAATAATCTCCAACTACTTGTGAAGACGGCGTGGTGCTTACACCGGATCAGCTTTTATCGTTTATAACAAATGTTTGCATTCCTGCGACCAACTCTGCAATACTATGAACGTCATATTTGACCGAAGTCGGTGTATTTTAGATGTGATGACGACCATGAGAAATATCCCTCGATTTAAATCGCTCTTTCTTTTGTCGACTTTCTAAAAGAAGGAACATTTTTATTGTTTATTTTCATTGTGTGTATCATTTATCTGTTTCAACCATTCCAGTAATTATAATTATCAACGGGCTGCGTGCCAATGTCGGATTTTCCCATAAAACAGTCAATGCAATGCACCTGGAAACATACCAAGAGCATTGTCTTTTGTGGCTTCTAAATGCCTTTATTTCACAAACATATTTCATGATAACATTTTAAATATAATATCTCTATTCCGTTTCTGAAAAAGATGGAACCCGGATGATTGGAACTTGCGGGAATTGTAGGCCCTAGCCAACATAGCATCACATCTTTATCAATAGAGTACGACAGTGTGACGTCACGAGTTCATGAATATCAGAAATTTGATAATATTTGAAACTTGTTGGATTCCTCTCTGTGATATGGATAACCTGTCCAAATATCTTGAGCAATTGTCGAGGTAGCCCTGTTCAACTGCCTATGAAAACCTTTCTTTTTCGACCCTGTTGTAATTAACATAGAAATCGAATTGTGTCAGAGCTGTAATCTATGAAAGACATATTCTTCTTAGTTCTTTTTGATATATATTCTGATCGAAGCACATAAAATTCCAACGTAAAGGTCAATATGCAAAGATTCGAAAACTCCGTAATATTCTGCTGCTCAGGTCTTTCTCTTCTCAACTCTGACCCTCAGGTCAAATGCGATACAAATTTATTCTGACATGGGCGTGACTTACCCTTCGTCACTCATGCCCAGACTACATCCAGAGCAGACCCAGTTCATGATTTTATTAAGTGAGGATACTAGTGTTTCCTGAAGCCCTCTTGCAAATTAAAACAGGCGTTTCTCGCAGTTAATATGAGATTTGAGCACTATATTTGCTGGTACAGAATTCGGGAAACCTACATCATAATTTTTAGTCTCTAAAGCAAGAAACGGTTCCTCGCAGCTATTGTGTACCTTTATTGCATGTCTGTATCTCCTAAGAACTGCTCCCGCTGATACCTGATTTGCTTTATTGGCTTTGGCATCCATAAGCTCAGACGAACCTTTGCAGCCATTATTTTGTAGTTTGACTTCATTGTTTGATTATATTCCTCTGTATTCTTTACACTATTTCCCCACCTTTTGCCGACTAGTATGTAGTTCAACTGTTTGTAGTTCTGGCTCTGATTGTCCAGCGTTTTCCTTTTCTCTTCTGGAAGTCTGTATTTACAGAAGGTGAGACTCCATCAAAAGTTCTGCCATATGATTTTACAACAGTACTATATTGTTACAATATTTAAGTACAAACAGATATGTCGACGTTAAAACTCTTATGCTTTAATATGAAGCTTTATGGCGAGAGTGCTCGATGATGGACTGAGGCTAAAATCAGTGTAGAGGAGTTCCGGTTCCTGAAAGAAAGATCAACAATACATACCATGTTTGCTATCAGAAAACTGCGGGAGGCGTTTCGAGAAGGACGATAAGAGTCACATCAGCTGTTTTGTGGAAGTGCTCACGAAAGGGCTTGGGAAAAGAAGCTCTATGTTTGCAGATGATGTGTTGATATGTACCGGAGAAAGAAAGGATCCGCACAAAATGTTTCAGTGATAGAGAGCGGCACTAGAAAAGAAGGGAGTGAAGATTTTCAAAAGCAAAGACAGAGTACGTGTGCTCACACAAAGCACCAGACGAGAGTGTAGTCGTGCAATGACTACATTTTCCGAAAGTTATGTACCCTCAAATTACCTTGCAAATGGTGAAATGGATGTAGAGTTAGGTAGGAGTTCTTATATGGATGGAGTAACTGAGGAAAGATATCTGGCAACATCTGCGACAGGCGCATTACACTAAACCTTAAAGGGAAGATACATAAAAAATGTTCCATCCTGTCATGCTGTATTGAAACGTGGTCCTAAGCCCAACACCAAAAAGGAAGCTTGAAGCTACTTCATTTAAGATGTGTAGATGGCCTTGTGGGCACCATGGAAAAAACCAAGTGGCAAATGGGATATCGAGAAGAAATTGCAAATGCACCATGTAAAGAACAAACGGGAAAGTTTCCATCTGATTTGCTTTGGTCACATGAAGAGAAGTGATTGAAAGTACTAGGTAGAAAAGTGTTTGTAATGTCCTTGCCACAAAAGAGAAGGAAAGACAGACCGAAAAATGAGGTGATTGCATGGTGCTTGAGCTGGAGGCCATGGAAACCAAAGAGACTGAGGTCCATGAGAGACGTAGCTGGAAAAGACCACTGGTAGCATAAGCAGCCAATATATGGCCTGGAGCTCGCGTTGTCATATAACTCCTTGTACAATTAATTACACTTTCTTCCTTAACTATTCCTTTGTTGACCCTCCCCACTCAAGGTATTTCTGCGTGAAACTTTAAACTTTTTTTCAGTCATACGGGCTCCGTCATATGTAAAGAGACATTTGTCAAACGCAGCCTTTTACCCGAACAAACAAAACATATATTGAGCAAAATGTATCTCCATGGTAATTTTAAATTGAAAGCATATGTCAGAGAATTTCAGCTCATCGAACTTTCAAGGGAGCAAAGGAAGGCACAAGTTTGCTAAGGGGGCTCACAAGAGGCTGTCTCATTAATTAAGAACGCTCCGCTGTCTAGTTTGTTAGTTGTGCTTGTCCCATTGACCTAAATTCGAATTCGTTCCGGTAATGTTGATGATGGAGTCCCTACGACGAATGATCGTCTCGCCGCTGGTGTGCCCTTTCCTATGAATTCAGGCCGATCTGGGAAAGACATTTCTTGCCACAGTTGGTACACTCAAAGTTTCCTTTGGTCATCGGAGTGCGGGATTGCAATGCTTGTCTTTTCATTTTGACATCGGCAATGCGGTTGTCTTGGAATTTGTGGACTATTGCGCGGCACTGGCTCCGACAAGAGGAACAATGGAGGCAGTCTTCTTCCCATATTGCGGAATTCGTGCCAAGAATACCGTCGGATATCAACACAAATACCGTTTAGGATCTGGGATCACTCTTTTGAAGTGATAATACGCTTCCACGAGAGCAGAAACTTTGGAAATATGTCCAAAATTTTCTATATTATAACTTTAATTTACGTACACAATTTACTTGCAATTTATGCAGCAGAAACGGAAAAAGTTAGCCGTTCTCCCTCCCTGCCTTCGCATCCATGGACTTTCAACTGGTTGGTTTTGCTCATAACAATAAAACTAGTAAAGCACTTATCAGGAGCTGATGTCACAACAGTCTTTAGGAAGGTTTCTAAGCATGGCTACCATAAGATTCCTCAACTCCGTTGCTTCTGACCCAGACCCCTTCCAGCAAGACCTTGCTATCTGTTCTTTAGATTAAGAACTGCTGCTTTCATACAGTATTAGCAAGGCTACCAAGCAAGGAAACAGAGCGTAGATCAAAGGCTAACCTGGCAGCTTGTTTGATTTGCAAGATAGAGAGAAAGAAATGAAGAGATCGCATTTATTGACACTTGCGTTATTTTTTTCTAATTGCAATCCAAATCATTAGGATGCTTTTGGTAATATCGTAAATGCACCTGCAGTTTACTTTCAACATTAGCCACGTATATTTGCTCGTGAAAGAACGCAAATAAATCTCCCATACTATCGCTTTCCAACATTTCTACCTGCTGCGTTCAAAGGTCCGCCATTGGATCCAAATACGAGGCTGAGTCTCAAGTCCAAGGATAGCAACTGATAAATATTAATCTTGCACAGCCTCGCACGGCCTCGTATCAGCGATACGTTGGTTGGTAGCACTTTCGAATGAGGCTTGAATATCGGTAATAAAATGGCTTTCTGTAAATATCTTCTCATTTTATGTTATCTCATTTTATCTCATTTGAATGTCCACAGGGCGCAGAGAGGTAACTGTTGTGGCCTGGGTTGAAGAATGCTAAAGATCCCTGTCAAGTCCTAAGAAAGATGGATAAGTTGCGAGGAATGAACACGTCGCCGCTCTTGGTGGGGAAGACCAATATTGTAATTCTGAAGCCTTGTACTACTAGTAATATGTATATCATATGTGTTTTTAGTTTGTGCCCAACAGAAAGTTAAATTTGCAGTCTTTATTCTAATCCAGTTGGCTCAAGATCCTTTGAGGAAAAGTAATGTCCATTGAGCAAATTACACCAACAATAGAGGAGTGAGTCAATGGAAGCATGACCTATTACAGGAAAAATGGGAAACATTGCTAGGTAGGCCACATAGACTGCCAGACTGACAACAGATGGGCTAAATGTGTCATGAGTGTCAGGGCTAGCAGTAGAGGGTATCTGCTGAAAGAGCTAAGATAAAATGGGGATACTGCCTCACTCAGCTTATGGCAGTGACATGGAGCAATATTGACAATGGACAGAAAATGGTGACAACAGTCAAGCAAATTACATACCTGACTTTGAGCAATGTTTAGTAACCGATGACATTTGCTTTAATCTATAGAGAAACTATTCTGATCAGTAAGTGAGACCTGAAATGGACTATTGCGAGCTGCCCCCCCCCCCCCCATTTTTTGGAGCTCGCAACAAGAAGGCAACAAGAGAGCATAGTAACCTTGAAATCACCTGCCCTTGCTTCTTCCAATTTCCAAAAAGTCTTTTGCTCTCACAGGTTGAATGAAGTATATGATCACTAAGGTCATCATTGTTGTACCTTTCATTCCAGTTGAATATAATAAGTCTTAAAGCGATATCAGTTATTAGCTAGGCACTACTTCACCTTCATACTCGCTTCCAAAATCATTGTCAAGGTATTCGTGTTGAAATATAAACAATAAGATGGGCATTGTATTCTATCGACAGCTCAAAAAAAACCTAATTCACATCTGTTTTTTATCTTTTTATACCAAATGTTCTGCTTTATGATTCCCTTGCTGCAACTTAAGATTCAAAACATCAGTGTGAGAGTTACCAGGTTTATGTGAGAATTCAGTCACTTTGACAGGAGATGTTGATATATGTTTGGACAGGGATAAACAGGTTTAGTCAACAGATTTAAGTAAAGAGCATGCAATTGAGAGTGTCCCAAAAACGCAAGCTCTCCCCATCCACAATCTAATCTAACATGGATAAATGGAACTATCACATTTTGTTATATAAAAATGAAGACATTGTTGGAAACACCAGTTTTTGTTCAGGCCTGTGATGAAAACCCAGCACATGTCTTTAAATCCTAAGTTGCAAGAAGCGTATTTATGGGGCCATGTCTTTTGTATTAAAACATACAAATCACATTCCAATGAGCTTTAATTGTTTGTTGATAGAATAAATTACCTATTCATTGGTTTTATTTCAATAGACCCTTTTCCGATTTGGAAATTACCCAGCATGCACAGGGAATCCGCCATGTTGGTAGACCTTGGTAGCCAAACGTAAACAAACAAAAAATTTGCTCAAGGTTGAGAGTCGGTTATCACTATATTGTCACCGATTTAATACGCTTTCCTCGATAATATCTTTATACAGATATTGTATGTTCGACAGATTTCAGAATTAAGATGCCTACTTAATGCGTATTAAATGCTAATTGGTGATGGCTTATGCCTTACCGCCAAGCCGAGGTCCTGGTGCTTCTGTTGTCGATGCTTTGCCTCTGTACCCTGTTCCACCATGCTGTTGGCTTTGAGAGCGTGGGCCCGCTCGCCGTTTTGACGGTCCTCTTGTAACTGAAAAAACAACAACAAAAAGATCCGGCATGATGACAAATGACGTGCAACACTGTGCAGAGATTGGATCGCGAAAGAAGTCTCAACTGATACAGTTTGCACGAGACCTGAATCTCTTAAATGCGCACAGACCAACTCTTGCTTTCAAGATAAGATTGAAACACTGATAATGCATCAAAAATGACAAAAAAGGTGACTGTGACGTCATACTATATGGCTATGAGAGATTACGGTAAGCGGACTTGAAACACGAGAGTACTATAGCAATAAAAATATACAAAAAAGGTAGGCGAAAGGTAACGTATAGCCATAACTGTAATACATGGTACAGTTACATTGATTTAACTTACTGTAGATCTATCTATCTTATTACATCATTAAATTAAGCCGCGCTTTAATTGATCCGCACTTGACAAAAATTAGCATTTTAGGGGCTTTAATTAGGCCGCAGGGGTCAACGGGCAGTTTGAGATATAATGCTTTTTAAAAATACTCCTATTTTCTCCTCAACGCCACTTTTAAAATCTAATCAAATGGGTCTAATGACAGTTCCTATTCGCTCCTTGCTTTCCTTACAATAAATTAAGCTGCGTTTTAATAAGCCGCGCCACTAATTAAGCCGCGTTTTTATTAGGCCGCATTTTTGACGGTGCGGCCTATTTAAGTACGCGGCTTAATTTGACGTATTACGTTATGTCGTACAGAGCTCGATAAAAGCCTACGTTAAGAGTGGTCTGTGGCTTCCGGTGTGTCCTAGGTTCTGTATATTTTTAAAGATACATTATCACAACATTGTCGAGCTTCATTTTGGTCTTGTTGGCAAATTTTGTGATATTGTGAGTTACCTAAAATTTTACGCAAAGAACAACTGCAAGAGCAAAAATTTGGCTGGTCGCAAATATAGTTAGCAATGTTAAACAATGTTAAACCACCTAATAACTTCGATCGCCATTAACACTGGGTTGTTTTTGAAGGGGTTATTGGGCAGGGGAGATAATTTTTTTACTAAGACCACAGGAAGTCTTGCAGAAGGATCAAATGTTTCCTATAATAAAATAATTATCATTGGCATTAAACTTTAACCATCGAGAAGAGAGGATTTGAAATTTAAGTTTTGAAATGGGGATTCTCATATTTTTTACCTGCTGGCATTCTTCGGAATACTTTATTTCCCATGAATTCCAGAAACCGTTTGGCGTAAAACGAGGGTTTATGGACTGAAACTGTATCCTATGGAACAGAAAAGAAATAAACGTAAAACTGTGGAAAAAATTATATGTTCAACAGAATCATCATCACGTTCATCATTATTTTCATCATGGTCATCATTATTATCATCATCGTCACGACCATCATCATCATCATCATCATCATCATCAATCATCATCAGATCTCACTTAACGAAATCAAAGCCCCTTAGGTTGTATACCTTAATGTTTTGATCAGTTGACTCAAGAGTTAATTTGACTTTTTTTAACCATAATTTTGCGCAGTTGCGATGTTCGTCTCAAGTGGATACAAGTATTTGGCATTGCATAAATATTTGTTTCAGGATTGTATTTCTTTCAGGATGTGGGCTTGATTACAACTTTTAGATGTTACATTTCTCAGAAATGTTTCATTTGTGGCATCTTTGTGATCGTGTACGCTTTTGAACGTTGTTTCGTCTACTGTTTGTTTAAAAATGTCACGCCCGCGTCCAAATGAACTCTGTTATTATCATTAAGTAACATCCTCTCTATCATATGGCTAATGAGAAGGGGGACGCTCGTTTTATATGGCTTCGCTTCTTTGGGAACTGACAAATTGATGTTTAAAAAAATCCTTAAGCTTTAAACGTAAAAGGGCTTGATACAATCTGGAATAAATCATTGAAGTTACGTTTGTCGAGCAATATTTACAAAAACGACTCTAGGGAGCATCCGGCTAATGGGGAGTTGTTGTAGAGCGGATGAAAGACAAATTTCTACTGCGGGGGATGCAAGGCCAGATCCAAGAAATCAACAAATATGAACAATAAGAGTACCATTTCAAGTCTTGTTATTAGAGTTGATAGATATTAAAGAATTTTAGAGTTAGATTAGGAAAGACTACTGGACCTTTGCCAAAGTAAACGAAATCTGGAAATGCCAAAATTTTACAGACTAAGGATGAGAAATTATGAGACAACCATTCTGTCTGTCTTATTTGATGCATTGGAAAGGATGGAGCTAAAAGAATAGGATTGCAAGAAAATGGACACCTTCCACCGTAAGTGTCTGAGAAAGATTATGACAATACTATACAAGGACCACTTGTCAAATGAAGAAGTGAGAACAAGAGCTGGAATGAGAATGATTGAGGGTGTTCTTAAAGTGAGACGGTTGACAAGGATGGATCATATCAGCAGAAGGGATGATGTGCACCAATGGGATGGCTTGAAGTTAACGTCAGAAAAAGTAGAGGTTCTTATGAAATGTAGGGAACGTGTTGAGTTGTTGGTGCACTAAAGGTTTACAAAAAACGGTAAAATGGTTGATGATGATCATCGTCATCATACAAATATGCATTGTGACTGTACCCCCACGAGACAATTATTTTCTTGCAGAATTCTCTCTTTTTTAGTCAATGCAGCACAGAATAAGCATATTGGCACCTACCATCCTTAGCATCAGGTGTCAGGTAACTTTGAGCGGTGAGTATTTGGTATGCAAGGCGTAAGACTGGATACCAAAAGTGCCAACAGATCCCTACAGGACAGAGGAGAGGGAGGCCGAAAATGCCTTGGAAGCGCACGGTGGAAAAAGACTTAAAGAAGAAAAGGATGTCATGGAAAAGGAAAAGGAAAAGGAAAAGGAAAAGAAAGGAAAGGAAAAGGAAAAGGAAAGAAAAGGAAAGGAAAGGAAAGAAAAGGAAAGAAAAGGAAAAGAAAGGAAAGGCTTGCACTAGTTAGAATCAGTTTCAGTGTGGTGTACCACCAGATAGTATTCCCGTAATAATTAATGACAACAGTGTATCTAAATATCAAAATATGAAAATATAAAGATGTTTGATACTATTATCCCCCCTATAAGCAGAAAGGGGGACACTGGTCCCCTGGGAAATAAACGTTTCTCCTTGTACCTCTTATACTCCCTAAATGCACTTTATATACTGTTAGTATTGGTTTCCCTTGATAGACACCATCTAGTTATATTTTCCGTTTGACATGTAGATTTATTTCAAACAAGTCGAGATTTTGTTTGAGTTATGTTGGTAAACAATAATGAGGAACGTACCTTGCCCACGTCAAGCTCTTGAACCACACCCAAATCCTTTTCACCCTCCCCCCTTCTCCTTACTAAATACACAGTTTGGATTGCCTGTTCTTGTATTGATACTTCCGTGTTCTTGCGTTGTATATGAAAATAGCATTTTCACATTAAGATTATTTCTCCTCAAAATCATGGCACCTCTGAACTTTTGCAGAAACTTTCAGTTATTCTTATCACAATCCAGTTACTGTATCTCAGTTTATTATTTTTATACAGTAATCAAAATAAGTAGTTTGTTAAACCGTTTGTAGATTGAGACTGTTTTGTACTGCTTAAAATGAGTATTAATTTTCTGTACTTTTTACAGTTTTAAAAAGAACACTATAGAAATAGAGAATATGTCACCATTGGGGATCCAACCCGGGACCCATGTATTAGCGTGAAATGTATCAACCTTGCAAGTAGGGCACTTGTTAGGAGGGGCTGCAAAGAAAGTAAATACAATAAATAAATGTATCATGAAAGCAACATTCTCATAGTAACATTGTCCTATAAAATAACATTCTCAGATTCTGTCGCCTCCACGTTCCTTTTGCATATCTCTTACCTTTCTTTCAATGTTCAAATGTACATTCACATGTAACAATGAGACACCTATAAAGAAAACGTCGATCATAACAGGAAGACAATTAAGGGCAGAGGCACATCCGTACATGATGAAGAACGTAACACAAAAATGCCAAGGCTGCTCCTTTATAACAATCGTCAGCGTCTATGGGTTATTGGAAATGGAAAAGTTTGAAAACTGTACCTTAGTGGACTCCATATCGACTGGCCCCAGCTCCGGTCTTGGTGCCCAGTGCTTATATCATAAATGTTATGATTTCGTACGTATGATGTGAAGTTACGACTTCTATTTACGTTGCACGGATTTCAGTCTAGACTTCATGGTGAGGCGTTGGAAAATGACTAAGAACAGTACTCTACGGTCTCTTATAAATAAGGGGTTGGGAAAAGGGGGGTTAGGAAACAATTTCAAAAATTAACAAAGGAGGGGGCGTTGGAATATGTGGGGGCAGGTTTGAATCAATTTCTTAAAAATAAATTCTGATAGCTGTAAAATGAAAATAAAACAAAAAGATATCAACAGTAGAAACGATTTAGCGTCAGAAATCTTTACATCACTTTAAAAATCATCATCAAATAAATCAGTTAAAATGTTCTATGGGCAAACTAATGTTGTAGAGTGCGCTTGTGTAGTATAGTATAGTCCCCACTACTGTATGCTGGATACATGAGGATCTTTAGAGAGCTTCATAAGGTTGTAAGAACATACTATAGGGGAAGATTCAGGTATAGGAGAGGGACAAGGACAGGCGCAAATTGGTTGTCTGAATTGAATTTGACATTGTTACGTGATGCAACTAGAGTACGTTAAGATTTAGTCCAAGACAATAAGCATGTGAGACATGGCGAGGAACATTTCTCATGAAAAGATACTGAAACAATGAAAGCAACAAGTTTCACCTTAGCTCTTATGTTGTATTGAGACTAGTGATGGTTGCGGGAGTGTCTTAGTGCTGGTTGGTTGAATTTGTTTTCGTGAACGTTTTGTTTTCGTTATGCAAGAGTATAGTTTCTTGTTTACGTTTAGGCCTGTCTGATATTAATCAGCTTAGAGTTAAAAGTGACATGTTTGAAATTTATTGCTTATCGTATCTCCTAGAACACGAAAAATGTCATGTTAGCCTATAATATTTTAAAATAAAGTCACCACACTCGTGTATAAGCTAAATAGTTAACTAAGTAGTTCGTACAGTAGTTCTTTAATTATTCAAACCTATGATTATCCGGAATTCGATGATAATCCGAAGTGCTTAAAATGTAAGTGACTAGTCAGTTTTCTTTTATATACGGATAGATGAAAATTACTTTACAAGGCCGACAAAACCATATAATGAAAAATCGTTGATACAACATAAATGAATAGGAGTAACAGCTAATGCACAATCAACAAACTGGCACTTTTTAAAACAGTGTATGAATTTGTATGGAAAAAAGAGAATGCACAATTATGTTACTTCATTCATTGTGCTTGTTCTTACGTAATTTCGATTATGATTATGTCGGAGTTTTTCCGGACCCATTACTAATGTCTGTGCTCCAAGTAGTCCGGGTAGTGAAAGAAATACTGAAGGTGGACTAGCAGTTTTCCCTGCTGGTGAAAAAGAGTATGTCACTTCTGAAGTCCTTTGCAAATTTAGGCTAGCTTTTTGTTCAAATAAACACTTGGTCGGTCAAGGTGATTGAGATTAAACTCTAATCAAATACAATTTATTTTATTATAGGAACTCCTTAATGAAGAAATATCAAGGTTAAAAGACATCAAGCGACTTATGGAACAAGCGAAATCAAATGGCGATGCGGAGTTACCGGATTGGCTAGCAAAAAGCAAAGAATTTCGAAAATTGTTGAAACATGGGGAGGTTAGTTGATGAGTAATTTTCGTAGGCACCGTACATTTATGGCGTCGTGACTAGGGGGCGTCCATTGTTATTCTTGATGATTGACAGGGGGGACCGTCTAAAAATCAACAAATTGTAACAGCGTCATAAATGTATATTCCCTTACGGTTGCTTACTAAGCTACTGTATGCTGGATACATGAAGATCTTTAGAGAGCTTCATAAGGTTCTAAGAACATACAATAGGGGAAGATTTAGGCTTAAAAGAGGGACATGGACATGAGCAAATTGGATCTCTGTTCCCTTCAGCCTTCTGAATACAGGAAGTATTTGGTTTATTTGCCTGAAGGGAATTCCACTCAGTGGCAGGGAATTCAACTTAGCTGTGAGGAAAAAAAAAGAATTTTCCCCCTAGTGTTATGAATATCGGCCGTGAAAAATTGTGGAGCTACCAATCAGTAGTGGTGCAAATGGTTGAAATGCACTCTCCCAAATTAGCAAGTTGAAAGAAAATTGGCAATAACACAAAAAATTATAAAAAATTCTCTGTAGAGCTTTAAGCTTTAAGAATACACTTTGTATGGCCCTATACCATCATCCTCATTTTGGGATCCCTATTGTGCTTTGGATGCCCTGTATGTATAAAAAGTAATGGTAAGTGAACATGTGCTTAAATCAAATAGAAAAACATAGCTAGTCTGATTTGTACACAAGTGCAATTGATCCACTATATAGTAACATAAGAAGAAAGTCGATGCTCCAAACTATATGCTTATCCTGAACACTAGTGCCAGAGCTGCTACAATCATCAAGTCACACCTAAAAGTACTGTTCCTGTAAATCAAAATTCATTTTATTTGATCAAAAGGACAGTGTAGTCTTTCAATATACAGTAGGACGACCATACTTTTATGGAATAGATTTGCAAGATCAATTCCACAAAATGGAAGCATGATAAAATATCTGTCTTTTTTCTTATTTATCTTAAGTGATTCAATCCAGATATACTAAATGAATAAACATTATATAGAATATATAGGAGAAAACTCTTTTTTGGTATAAATTTTACATCTTAACACATGATGCAAGATTTTCACAAAAATTTGCTCAAAAATGGGCAATTTTAGCTTCTGAAAGAGGGTGACAAAAAAAAGTGTCTCTATTACTGTTTGTACCATTTTGATGTACATGGGGACTTTTATAGTGATATGTCTGGGTTTGTTTATGTTAGCTTTTGAGAGAGTCATTTAATTTTAATAAAAAACCAGTTAATAATTTGAAGTTGCTTAATGAACAAAAATCGCAGTACTGGAGTTCCTAAGACATTCCTCCACTTTGAGTGTAGTTGTTTATAAAAATTTGTGTTGTTGGAAATGCAGCCCGAAAAGTGTATCTAGGCCTCTGTATTCATGAGAATACTGTGAGGCCTTTGTTTCACCACTTTTATGCTTTTCACTTGTAAATTTGGTTTCTTTAATTCCACTACTACTATTGTATATACTATCAACTTCGTCTGACAATTGTAGTCTTTCTTTTATTTCAAATATAACTGAAGTCTCTTTTTTTAATGTAAAGTGAAGTTAACTTAATGGACTGTGCTTGGAACAGATGAGAGGATTTTCTCCAAGTGAGATGGGAAGAAAAATCCACGTAGGGAAGCAGGTGGCAGATAGGGGGAACTGACTTTGGAGCACACTGTTATGGAGGATTTTAAAGAATTATAAAAGTTTTATAGTTATATTACATACCTTGACAGATTACTATATGGGCGATTCCATACATGTCGTACGGGACATTTGGACAGTTTTTGTGAGAGTATCAAAATATCATGAGGTTTATTTTTATTTTTGTATTTTTACTCTACCATACATTTTACGCTTTTGTTCCCTGTTTTTATCTTACATTCTATATCTAAAGTGTTGTTGTTACATACTTCTACCAGTTTTATTTTTTACTTGACATTGACTTTGACGTTTGTGTTCACTATCTCCATTTTCTGTTTTACTTTCATTTGTTGTGATTATGTCTTTACTCTATTTATACTGCATTCCACTTCTACCTCGTTTGATATTTTTTTTATTTTTGTATTTTTACTCTACCATACATTTTACGCTTTTGTTCCCTGTTTTTATCTTACATTCTATATCTAAGGTGTTGTTGTTGCATACTTCTACCAGTTTTATTTTTTACTTGACATTGACTTTGACGTTTGTGTTCACTATCTCCATTGTCTGTTTTACTTTCATTTGATGTGATTATGTCTTTACTCTATGCATACTGCATTCCACTTTTACCTCGTTTGATATTTTTTTATTTTTGTATTTTTACTCTACCATACATTTTACGCTTTTGTTCCCTGTTTTTATCTTACATTCTATATCTAAGACATTGACTTTGACGTTTGTGTTCACTATCTCCATTTTCTGTTTTACTTTCATTTGATGTGATTATTTCTTTACTCTATTCATACTGCATTCAACTTCTACCTTGTTAAATATTTATTTTAGTTTACAACTTGTTACTCTTCCATACATTTCACGCCTTTATTTACCGTTCTTAGCTACATTCTATATCTAAGGTGTTGTTGTTACATACTTCTACTAGTTTTATTTTTTGCTCGTCATTGACTTTGATGTTTTTGTTCACTATCTCCATTGTCTGTTTTAACTTTCATTTGATGTGATTTTCTTTACTTTATTCATACTGCATTCTACTTCTACCTTGTTAAATATCTACTTTAGTTTTGTATTTTTACTCTACCATACATCGCACGCTTTTATTTGCCTTTCTTATCTTACATTCTACATCTAACGTGTTGTTTGGTTCATACTTCTTATAGTTTTATTTTCCACTCGACATAGACTTTGACGTTAATTTTCACTATCTCCATTGTCTGTTTTACTTTCATTTGATGTGATTATTTCTTTACTTTATTCATACTGCATTCTTCTTCTACCTTGTCAATTTTTTCTTTTGTTTATGTTTTCGCTCAATATTTTTTTTGAATTTTTATTTTCAATTCTTTTATTGCATTCTTCTTCTACATTGTTGTTCTTACTTATTTCTACTAGTTTTATATTTTATTCTACACCGACTTTAACGTTTATGTTTGTTATCTCCCTGTCTGTTTAACTTTCAATTTTATAACGTAATTTATCATATGTTTGCTTCATTCATTCTGTATTCTACTACTAAACTGTAATTTCCTTCGTTCATTGTATATTTCTACTCGGCTTTAACTTTGACGTTTCGTTTCCAATCCTTATGTTACTTTCTACTTCTACATTGTTGTTGTTACGTATTACTACTAGTTTTATTTTTTACTCTACACCGACTTCGACATTTATGTTCCCTATTTCGAGCTATTGTTCTACTTTTTTTTAAAAAGATATCGAACGTTGGAGCTACTGAATGTCGAAAAGCACATCTGTGACTATTCTCAAAATCCTCTTTCTGTTAGTGAGTTCTTTCAAACATACCTTAAATTGGGGCATAATAAAATGGTTTTGAAAGTTTGACGGGGCATTGAAAAATGAGTATAAAATCTCTTAAAAAGGTAGGATATTTTGAAACTGTCATTGACAATAATATTTTAGAGATACATATAAGAGCAAATTTCCTGAGAATACATCTGGAGTCGAGTTCACAAATACAAATATAACTCGAATTAAACTATCCACAACACTGATTTACACTGTCTAAATTCACAGAATAGGAGAATTTACTACCAATGGTAAAAATTGAAAGGAAATATGAGCTCCCCTCACGATGTTCCCACGGTGACACCAGCTTAAAAATCCTAGTGATAAAATTTACTATGGCCCCGTTTAACTCCTCTGATCATAATTTGGCCCACGGGTCCAAATTATTTGGTCCCCTGGCTGATGAAAAGCCTATAGATTTTGAATGTTGATGGGAGAATTGGGAGGCTACAGTAAATATATGTTGGTCTGGTTGTTGCTATACATCTTCCGTAGAACATTCTCTCTTGGCCAAGCTTGGGCTACAGGAAAAGGCATTGGTGGATTCTCTAAGGGAGGGGCATGTCACTTACAAAATGTCCATTGCCAGCTCTCTATCCTCCCCTTGCTTCAGATTCAAGGACCATATGATTGTGTAATAGGTACATGTATGTTCTTGAGATGTAGGGCGACGGCTGTGTACATAATGATCATAAGGATTTGTTCACAATTTTGAAAGTCCCTTATACGTCAGGGTTTCTATTGAGGGGCATGGCGCCATAGCCCCCCCCCTGGACGCCACTGGGAATGAAATAAAGACTTGTGTATTTACTCTTCTTTAAATAGGTAGAAAATTTTGTCGGATTTTCAAATTCTTTTATTAATTCCAGTTTGGAACAGGAGACAAATCTTTGGTTGAAAAGGACGTCATTTCTTGTAACTTTGTTGAAATTTTCAAATTTTAGAGTAGAGAGAGAGATTACTAAAGTGCAAAATTTATCATTCACTGAACATAAATCAAACTTTGGTATTAAATTTGCGTGTTTAATGCCTACCAATCGGCCGTTTTCTTGTGAAATGTTTGTTGCAAGCACTGCTTTTGTTTATACCTTTGCAGGGTTAACCTCGTTTTCGGTTATGATGATGCAGCCTAATTAAAAAGAGTCTATATGGAGAGGACAAGAGAGGTATGACCCATAGGACCAAAGGAAGGAGTTATGCATCGTTAGTCAAACACGTAGTCCTTTTTATGAGGTATACCTAATTCGTAAACCTACAAGCCAATGCCTGTACTACCCAATAACAGAAGATACGCATAGCTAGTCAAGCATACTATTCCAATTATTCCAAGCACTAACCTCTCAAAGCAACTGAGAGATACGGCACGAACGGTCGGGGCGCGGCAACACGGCTGGAGTAAACACGTGAGTACAGGACAACGGCGGTTAACCAGTTTAAAACTTGGTTTTTTTCAGATCTATTTAAATCGAACTCTACCTATTTGGTTTCAGCAACTTCAGATAGCAACGTCTCAATGAATGAACCAAGTACCTTCGATTCGTAGAGTTAGGGCTATTAGAATTCTTTTCTCTAAGACGAATTTTGATATCTTGGAACTGCGTCATTTAAACATTACCAAAATGTGTTATGAATTCAAACTTAGAAAATACCTGATGCATGAAAACTAGTTAACATTTGGGAGCTGTGTGGGATTTATGTCAATACTAATGTAGGAAATACAAAGCAAAAGAAAACGGAGTTTCTTTCAAAGTGATAAGAAATCAGCATTCTTGTTATTCCTTAAAACTAAATATCTTGATAAGCTTTGCCGTTCATGTATTGTTACTCAAAATAAAGTTGGTGACCGTTCTTCGATTTGGATGCATTATAACCTTATGAAATTATTACACTTTCCTTCATCTATCAACATATGATTGTCAGAAGTAATCAAATTGTATAAAAGATTCCAGTTAACTCTTGAAGAGAAGTGGTTGACCATTAAAGTACGTCACCAATCTTTGTTAGAGGGACACAATTCAGATTAAATTTACTATGAAGTTCAAAGTCCAGTAACATGCCACAAACTTTACAATTTGCGATTGATCTCATGCCTGAAATGCCACATAACGTGTTTAATCTACATTCTGATGTCTAGTAGCAAATTATTTTAAAGTCAACTTACGCAAATTTCATACAAAGGAAATGAAGTTCTGCAAATATTCATACAGATTCTGTCGGTGTTAGCATTGTGAAGAACAATCTCTTGTCAACTTCAAGCGTACCAAGAAGATTGTTTACATTGTTTGCACGTGTTTATTGGTATGATTGATATTTCAAAATTTGTTTGCGGTATAAAACAAGAGTATTGAACGACTTAGCCAAAATATTATGTCCTTAAAAGCTTTTTTCGTCTGACACTCCACAGAGTACAATCGTCACAAATGATCAAAATGAAACGTAGGAACAGATCAACGCAACTGTATTTTTGAAAAAGTCAATCAGAGTTTCTACTGCCTGAATGGCTTGTGTTTTTCGGCCAATCAGTGTCCACTATAACTAATTAATTGAATAGGCCTAATGGGAAATTTTTTTGCGTGTTCATAGCAAAGGTTTTTTTTCTTTTTTGTGGACTGACTCTAGAACGGCCAAATGAAATGCAGACCTGGCCTTGCCTATGATACGGAAGCAATCTTTTGGGTACATTTTGGCACAGTCTTGGTAAGTCAGCAAGTGCTGCCCTATGGCGGGGTAAATTTTTTTAATGGTGCTTTCGGCCTTTAAAACCCAAGGTGGTTGTTTCCTTTTAGTAGCTAATACAGTTAAAACGAAGGAAAATGCTGCTTAAATCCGTCAAGTAACCTTACAATCGTTCGGCCAACATGGCCAGCCTCGCACTAGCAGGAAAACTGATATACTTCAGAGCTAGAACTTGCAGAAGGCACACGATCTTTGTGGCTGGTTGATAATGCTGTTTAGTGGAATAACCTACGGATGCTCATGAGAAAGCTCGAGCCTACGTTAGATTTCACCATACTTTTGAAATATTGCGGAAAATAAGATTTGTGCCTATGTTTGATGTACGGTACGGTTGATAACATGAATCTGATATAAACTTCCAAAGTTTATCTGTGATAAGATTCAGATTCAGAATATCAGCAATAGATTATTTAATTAATTTCGTCCATCAGCATTAATATCCATTGTAAGGTGGGAAAGCAGAAGAGAAGAGGTTTTATGTGAAAGAAGAGAAAACGACGTAAAAACGCAAGCCATTATACCAATGCACTAACCCTTTCTTCCAGCAAAAAGTGAATATGGTTACAAGAAAAGAAAAGTAGTGATACGACATAAAACTAATTACCAGCAAAATAAATTGACGATTAGTTTTTCATCTGGTGAATTCAACAGTATTGTTTGTAAAAAGCTGACACTTTACTCAGCTGAATAACATACTTCATTCTGGCCAACTATATTTTCTTATGAGTTGTAGGAGTAATATAACCCGAACTTAGCCTTTTTCCGTGTCCCGTGTGCGTATATCTCAATTTTCAACAAGGCGGTGTTCGATTTTTGAAGGGATATATTAGGTCAGCGGTCTACAAGTCCATATATTCGTTTGTATAAGATTACACTTTCTGTCAGTTTTTAATATCTTCTTAATAGCTTAACATTTGCTTACATACTCCGTTACGTACATTTATTTAATTCTATTATTGGACGTGGAACACGACTTCATCGGCGTTACTTGCGGGTTATGTAGCATAAGACATGTGTTAAATCCTATTTCAAAAAGTGGCTTTTTTAATATCATTCTAAATATAGAGATTTGTGCCTCCGCACTATTCAGTTATCTTACTTTGAACATTCACTTAATATTGCTGTTTCTTCAAAAATCCTGGGATTATTTATAAGCCTATAAAGGAAGAGCTCCATGTTATTCCTGTTACAGACTCTTTTAAGTTCATACCTCCGGCCGTTGGGGCAAACTTTTTATTAAATCAAGGCCATAAATACTGTGACTTTAAGGAAACATTTACCGCAAGTCATGAAATTCCATTGAATATGGATGTAATTCATTTAGGAGATATTATTAAACACGTGGGCTTTAAGAAATGAAAGAGGGGACAGAAATATGAAATGTGGATTCTGGAAATAACTTTGTTTGGGAGGGTGATCAGAGGGAAGGCAATAGACGGTACAGGTTTTACCTGTGTCATGCATGCTAGATAGAGAAAAGATAGGAACAAGACCGAGGCAAGATTAGGTAGTGACCAGAGAGATAAATTATACTAACATCGGGGTTAATGGAGCTACGATAGTAGAGCACACAGTGCTTATACGTTGGTGCCGCTTTATCTGTCGATGATGACATTTTTAAAATTTTTTAGCATCTTGTCAAAAATACAAAAATACCTCACAACAGGGGAATAGTGTTATAGCAGAGTTATTGCCAGCGGGAAACCCATCAATCATAGATGGTGTTGGCATAAAGTAAATGGTTACTCTAAGGTGACGATAACGCTAGTGAGTGTAGCAGTTTGAGTCAGTCACAACCCTGTTTCTCACATTTTACTCTAGGTACTTGTAACTAACTTGCCAGTTGTTCTATGCAAGATAACATACCTAGTCTAATAATGCTTTAAACTATTTTTCCTAGGGAAGCTAGACAGCAAATTCTTGAATTTTTACCCTTTGGCATCTGTTTAAGGAAGCACATAAAAAAGAGGTGTTTATCTAAAGCATGACTGAATTGTGTATTTAGGCTTTACATGAAAATAATCAGTCCTGCTGTATTAAATCACAAGAAAGCTACATGGCTTTATGAATATGAATGGTAAGTTATAAACAAACAGTACAAGATAGTCAATTCCTTAACCATATCTGTTATTTTACCTAGACTGAAAGTGGGCACTGAAAATACTTGCTGTAAACTAATGTAACTAAACCAATTTGGCAGAGAAGAATAAATGAAAGTCCAAAGCAATTTAAATTGGTGAAAAGGTGTGACTCGGGATTACATCATGTTTACTTTGCCAGGAGGATAAAAAGGGTAGGTGAATACACCAGAGTTCTAACATCATCATACTCTACCTCCACCATTAACATCCAAAACAAATTGACTTGGTGTGCTCTGTTGTAAGAACTCACCAAAAGTATTGTACCTAATCATATTTTTAGTTGTTTTACTTACTCAAATCTACAACATCACACAACAATAGATCATGATACATTGTGCACATATCAAAAGCATGCTATATGAAGTACTTTTGCCAAATAACTCAAGTAGAGACTCTCTAATAATTTGCTTAACTCTATGAAAATATTAAGCCTTTTAAATACAAAGCATAATTTGTCTGATATTTCTGATACAATGCACCCCTTTGATAACAAAAATTGTAAACAACCAAATAAAAGGCAAAATAAATTAAGTAATGATCCAGTCTGACTGGAAGGATGATCTTTAATTGTCAAAAACTGATCAGGAATTATACCATAAATGGTATAATATAAATTTGTCATTTGTAACTGTGTGAGCTTTCTTAATTTACTGAGAGTTTTATAAGACTTACAAGACCTGCATGGCTTCATGTTAGTAAAGATATACTTACTTCACTAAGCATAAGCACCTTTAATGGTGGTCTGCAAAGTCTTTCTTCACCTGACTACTCCCTATATAATACGTTCTGGTTGTGCACAGTCTTAAACACCTTTTGGTATCAATTCAAAAGCACACATGCACATAATATGCAGTTTGAATAGGAATCTTGCTAAAAAGAATATATAATTATTTTCCATTTCTATGATTTCTATTATTTCTATCATTATTATTATTCTGTTATTCTATTACTTCAATTTTCTCTGTTATTTTCAAAACTAACACTTATTTTGTTCATTTTGGGAATGGTGCCCTTAATGGCCAAATATTACCACATATCATGATACTTAATAGAATTCCCCTAATGCATATTTATGGATCCCTCATACATACCAGCTGAACCCTAAGGGGCTTGTGAACCCCAGGTTGTGAGTCATTGATCCATAAGAACACCCTCCACCTTCTTTGACCACAAAGATAAATGTAGCGACTGTAGTGACTTCAAATACAAACGTGTAAAGATAACATGAAAGACTTACAATATTGACTGGCACTTGCAGTGCATGATGCGAAAGACAACCATGGACTGATCCTACCAATTATAAGACCATAATTTAAAGACATTGGCTCTCAGTGTACTGTATGTAGATTCCTTAGATTTTATAATGAAACTATGATTGAGATTGATACTGAGATTATGTCACCACCAGGAGAAAGCACGACGTGAAAGCGTTGGTCACGGGCTCGATCCTCAGTTGTGGCATACTTTCTGTTTCTCCAGTGTTCTTTTCAATACTAACATTTCAAAAACTCAATTCTCGATGATAGATAGGACGAGGGAATAGATGTAGTATCTGTTCTAATTGATGACATATTCTTTCCATAATTTGGGAGAGAAGGTCTTATTGGGAAGTTGAGCCTGCCTCATGGGTTGCTTTTCTGCCGGTAGCCAAAATTCAGGGGCGCCGTTGGAAGCCCCAGCTGCCCTTTATTTATTAGATAGTCTGTTAGGTGGTTTTTCTGTTTATTTAGGGTTGTTTCAATGTCGGGCCCACTGCTCATCACGGGTCTTTGATTGAGAGACTGACGAGGGAATCGTTTAATAGTAACTAATAACTACAAATTTTTTAGTCGCTTGTAGAAAATTTTGTGCTGAGTACGTCGTTACCAATGCAACCAAGGCCGTTTTGGCTTTGGGTTTAGCGACGTAAAGACATGCTTGCATGGACTTGTGTTGTCCGTAAGGACATGCGCAGCCGGTCTCGTCCTTCTCTTCTGGTGTTATTTGATTCCTTTTCCTGGGTCCCTTACATTTCATTGTTCATCACATGTTGGCTTCAACTTACGTTCCTTACCGTAAGTGAAATAGGTCTGTAAGTACCATCTAATGCTATCTCTTCATTCGTATTTAACATATCGCCTTGCGAATAACACATTGATGGATGCAATTCCCCCTGTCTTACTGCTCGTGTTGACCAAACACTGTAAGCAATACAATTTTATTCGACGGAGCACATTATCTCAGAACTTAACTAGCACTGTAAATACAACAATTCCACCAAACCATGCTTCAATTTAATAACAAACGCTTCTATATTTCTTAGGAAAGTGCCAGTATTGAATGCACCTTATTAATTTCTAGTAAATCATGCTTACGGAATGGTCTAGAGATAGTCTTCAATTAAACATTTCAGCAATTCAGCCTGTAGCGAAGACGGCAAAGGAAATGTTGGTGGTGAGGACTCCGATGTTTTTCTAAGCAGCTCTTAAAGAAACTAGAAATAAAAGTGTTATACTTCGAGTATGCCAATGTTTCTACGCCTCAGAGGTTCTGAAAAGTCAATAGTGCCAATAGTACTGCAATTGTATCTTAAAACGCTCACAATGAATGCAGTGGATCTTACAGAATCCATGAGCTGAAAGCGGTTGTAAGGTCCAAATGGTCTTTCTACTTAGACGGATAAGCAATCTTTGTCTCGATTGTGCAGGGTTTCTAATCGATATAGTGACGTCAGTTTCCCAATTTTTCGTCAGCATTGAAAGCAAAACATGCTCTAGACAAAAAAATGAAAGCCATTGACATGAATAGAAGATGCAAGACTCCAAACCCTACTCCCCCAGTCCACCCCCAAAATATGTATAAAACTCTAATTTCATCTTTATGTACATTTTAAATACTGCTTTAGTTAATTAACACTTAGAATTTGCAGAGATTTTTAGAACTTCCCTTCAGTCGCCCTTTTGTACACAGATGTGATGGCCCCTGTTTAGCTACATAGAGCATAGCCATGGAGATAAGTATTGAAATCATGGCAGCTTCCTGTGTTACTTTCTCGTGCATCAGGTGTAGGACCTGCCAACAAGCCTCCGAGTAAGGCGTGAGCTCTATAATGCCTGTTACCAAATGCTATGCATGCCCATAACTAAGAGTTCTATGCCAAGATTTAATGGTAAACCCGATCACTAACACGAAACTTGCATATCGCCACTGCCACACACGGCGGCCTTGTAACGGTAAGATTGCTCTTCGTGCTTGTTCCTCGGTCGATCTAAGTGTTTATGAATCGATCTGTGCACACAAAGACATTTCTTGAAGTAAACGTATGTTCAGACTTTGAGACCAATGCTCCAATGAACTGATATATGACTCGCATCCTAGAAACGATAAGAGACCTCTGCGAATCCACTTTTAACAGCAATGATGCAAAGCACGCGACCTGTGGGAATAATCGTGAGCATCAACCAATAAGATGACCGTCACCCAATGGGAATTATGGTATAATAATCAAATGTTGTGCCTTCGTTGCCGGTAAGTACGGGAGACGGGGCATGGGTGCACGCCAAGAAGTCACCTACCCGCATGTACTCCGTATTTGTCTTGTTGCTCCTCAGACCAACAACGAGTGACCAGTGTTCGACTGACGAAAGCAAGCATTGGGAATTTGCCGTGTTGTCGGACAACAGAGAAATCTCGTCATGAAAGCCGAGGCCAGTGAGTTCCTCCGGGGAGTCATCCCGTCGGTTGCCTGACCCTCTGGAGTTACCAAGCGAGAAGCCGTTTCCATCCTCCTCGATCGCATTACCCGGTCTGAAATGATGACGAATAAGAAAGGGGCTACTGTATCTCCTGCAACACGCGTACTTACCGGCGAGATAGCAAAGGTTGACGACTTTATAGATCTTGAATGCTGGATGGCAGACTCGACGAAAGATTTCTCTTTTCCTCACGTGTTTGTATTCAAGGCAGCTGACGTGCTGTGGAGGGTGTGGAAATCTGGAAGTCGTGAGGAGCTCGGGGTGCAGCTCTTCCGTGCGTGCGTCGAGCCGGTGCTGTTGTATGGATCTGAGACATAAACGCTTACCGTCTACCTCACCAAACGTGTCGACGGCTGCTACACCAAATTGCTCTGCAAAGCCATGGCTGGACGTTCAGTGACAGGAAGACGAATGTCGAAGTCTACGGTGATCTACCGAGGATCGATCACGTCATCAAGAAAAGGCAAGTCACCTCTGCAGGGCATTGCACGAGATGCACCAATGCCTCACAACCCGTTGTATTGACAATGATTCGGACTCAGATATCGAAGTCTGTTGAATTTCCACTGAATGTATGCAAACGGTTTTTCGTTTTGGTAGCAATTCAGTAGAATGAATAGGTATTGGTGTAAACTAGGAATGTAATGAAAATTGTAAATGTACTTTCGTAGTTTTCTTAAAACTCTATATGCTCTTTTTTAGAAAACTTTTTTCTGGAAAGACCCCCCTTTTGGTGCCCTCAATTAATTATAGACGGTTCTATGATTAGAGGAAATACGTTAAAGCAACTACTGTTGATTTTCTTAGCTTTGGCCTCGTTTCTACTTCCGCTGCTGCTGCTGCTGAATTTATAGCGAGGCCATGAAGATGGCGCGAAATTTGTAAAATGATTTTTTTGTTCCTATCATGTGATGAATTCCAGCATATGGGATGAGAAGAGACATATCACAGCTGTACATATTGCTCATGCAAACGACTGGAGGGCCTGCGACGTGCATCGCCAACGAGGATGGGGAAATACGAGCTTGATATCCTCTTTCTGCGGAGATTTTATGCTTGCCTTAGGATTATTTTACCAAGGGTCAATGCAGAATCTTCCTTACAGTTTATCATGCTGCTTGGCTTCAGTTTGGCACAACAACTTGTGATTTACAATGTTGGACTGCTCCCCAGCCAGTTTTTTGCCGTGCTTGGTGCGAAAGACAGAGAAGCATTTAAGCCTTTAATTATTTTAGCACTTGGTCTAATTATTGCTGTTTCTATATCCAATGCGGCTGTCAAGTTCCTGTCAGGTGTTCTGCACGTAACCTGGCGTCGTTTGCTGACACTGTATATTCACTCTGCTTACTTCTTCGACAGAACCTTATATCACATAAATGCACTGCATAACGATATAGATAACGCTGACCAAAGAATTACCCAAGATGTTGACCGTTTTTGTGAAGTCCTGGGTGAAATGAGCGCCAAACTCATAATTTCACCGTTGACGATCGTGTATTACAGTTATCAGTGTTTTAGCAATGCTGGTTATATAGGCCCGTTTAGTATTTACGCTTATTTTATCGTTGGAAGCATCATCAATAGGTTGGTTATGGCTCCTATCGTTGGTATTGTCGTGAAGCAAGAAGAAAAAGAGGGAAACTTTAGGTTCAAACATATGAATATTCGAGTTAATGCAGAAGCTATCGGTTTGATGAGAGCCGAGACAGTAGAAAAAGTGAAAGCAAATAAAGCCCTAAGAGAATTGTTGGAGACTCAAGTGAAAATAGTGCGTTATGAGTTCTGGTTAGATAGCACAGTTAATTTATTTGATTATCTTGGTTCCATACTAAGCTATGTAGTTATTGCTATACCTATATTTGCAGGCTCTTATGATGACATGAGTTCGGTTGAATTAAGCTCCCTGATCAGTAGAAATGCCTTTGTTTCCATGTATCTGATTTCATGCTTCAGTACTTTGATGGATCTGTCTGGTAAAATTAAAGACATGGCTGGCTATGCTCATCGTATTGGAGAATTGCTAACCACTTTGGATGTAGTTGGTAATAACTGTGCTGTTAAAAGTCCAGTTCAATTAAGCCTTTATTAAATTATTTTTGATAATAAACTTAACAAATCTAAAATACATAACAGTCACGTAATCGATATAATGCTTGACGTAGGCTTTTCATACTACTCATTATATTTCATTGCTTCCGGCTCTGTATATTGGCACACTGTTGTTGTAAGATGAAACATAGTAATTGGGGATATTCGAATTCGTAGCATCTCCGAATTAAATATTAGAAATGTTTAAACACTACCAAATAATGGTTGCTAACCTTCCATTCCATGATCCAGCTGCAACTAGTTTTTGGTCTCCTCTGATTGCTACAGCTCCAAGTCCAGACGTCTTCAGCTCTCTGGATATCACTTCTTTTACACATTGATTCTACGACGAAAGAAGGCAATAACGCAGTTATTTTCACCGTTTATCGGACCGGCTACACCCATTGTGGGGTACGCATTTACTTTTAAATATCCCTGTCACCCTTACGTGATACCAAATAGTATAATCCTCACGAGCGTTATAAAACCAACGGTGCAAAAATGAATTAAGAAATACAAGTTTTCCATGACTTATTTATCTCAATGTGTGCACTAAATTGCACACATATATGCACATTTGCACACACATGCAAACTTGTGCGCGCGCGCACAGAGGCAAACGCATGCACATATACGCATAAACACAAGCACTTTTTGCCTTTTTAAGAGAATTTATATTGTGCATCTGTACGTGGGCTAGTCGATTCCACTATGGTAATAGCGAAGCGTCACAACAATTAGCAAAACACACCTTGTGGTGAACACATTTGTGATTCAACTTTTCAGGTTTTTCCCTTAATGGAAGTACTGTTGGTGCATTAGCTAAGCCAATGGTTTTCGGCTGGGGTATCGCCGTACTGGTCACACATTTTTTGGCGATTACTCAGTCCTTTTACGTAATTATATATGTCAATGGCACTGAAGACACGTTACTGTCGAACAAATATACTACATGACGAGGGGAAGAACGAAGCTGCTAGAAAGGGGATTTAAGGTGGACTTGCAAAACGTGAGCTTATTATTGGCACTGTTTTATGTAATGATTGAGTACACGGTTCTGAGCTTTCTGCTTCAATGTCGACCAGCGGTAATCGTTTTGCGACTGAAAGACATAAACATATTATCTTCAATGTGTCTGCTTAAAACTTTTCATAAATGCATACAACGACAAATGTATCATATTTTCTGTGTGGGAAAACACCAGGTTATGGATGGAGCATGGAACATGGCCATGAACCGATAAATACTACATTTGCTTTGGATGCATAGCAATATCAGGGTACTGATCTGTAAATGTGGCGTGGCATTATAAATTCCTAACAATGTTTTGTTAATAAGGTCATAATTTTCTTGACGTAATGCGAGGCCAAATACCAGCATACTCCATCGCAACCGTATAGATGCATACAAGAAGATTGTGTCCTACAGTTGATCGTCAGTCAACTGTAGCGAGCGGACGTGTTTTTAGCTGCTCCTGTTTTAGTTTGTTTTTAAGGTCTTTTAAAATAATGATTAATCTCCACAGTTTTGAGTGTACAGACGTTAAGTTGCAAGTAAGTGCTGCTTTGGGTCATGTCTCAATAACGTAGTAGGATGGACCTTGTTTAACCAGATATTCGAACTTCCCTGTGTTCATTTTTTTTAGCCAAATTTAAACACAGTGTTGGTTATGGCCACAATTTATGATGAAGCAAGATGGACATTGTCAAATTGCAAAACCGGGCCTACCTTTTCTATTATTGAATATTCTAAACCTCTATGTAATTACACACCATTGTCTAGCCTGAAGGGAGGCGAGGGGGCAGCATCTCGTTTGCAGTATCTGTTCTCATTGATGACAGATTCTTTCTATAATCCTCCAGAGTCGGTCCTACTGGGCGGTTCAACTTGTCACATGGCTTGCTTCTCTGCCCGGTTGCAAAAAATTGAGAAGCATTGCCCTTGGACGCCCCTGCTGCCATTTATTCATTAGTTAGCTTGTTGGGTGTTTTTCCTGTTTATTTAGGGTGGTTTCAATATCGGGCTCAGCGTTCATCTGGGATTTTTGATTGAGAGACTGCAAGGGGCAGTATAAGTTGTCTTCTTATTTTGCCCCCTGGTAAAACGTAAAACTTAAAGTCGGTCGGGAAACAATACTCTAAATTGATGGGTGTAGGTAGAAGTTCCTTCTACACTGCGCAGCGAATTACACAGGGCCTGGACAACAGATAGCGTTGTGATAGATGCCATTTTCAACATCTGTAACACTTAACTTGAATATAATAGGGCATTAAATCAAGTGCGGTGCCATCCTTGGAAATATAAAGCATAAAGCTATCAAAATATCTGCTAATGCCGGATAATACCAGATGAAGCGGTCACTATCGCAGCTGCTGCAAGACAATTCAAAACTTGTTGAGACTACCGAATTGATAGCAGAGAAAAGTCTGTACAAGGTTGAATGGAATACTTTGTAATAATTTGCTACAGTGCCACCAATGCTGTTAGAAGACGGGGGAAATCAGGTTGATCGGAAGTAGACTGGGCCTAGTCAGGTGACTAGCCCGGAAGCTACTTTCTACTCATTTCTTGCAGTGCCATCAATGCTGTTACTAGATTGGGAAATCAGGTTGATTGGAAATAGACTGGGTCTAGTCAGGTGACTAGCCCAGAGGCTACTTTGTAACCATTTCTGGTAGTGCCACCAATGCTGTTAGAAGATGAGGAAAGCCAGGTTGATCGGAAAGAGACTGGGTCTAGAGAGGTGACTAGCTCAGAAGCCACTCCCAAGTAATCTCTTTTAGGATTTGTACGAGTAGAATTGTGTCAGAGTTCGATTTTAATGTATAGAGTTGGATTTGAGAGTTTCAGAGGTTGGATTTAGAGGTCCTACGACAATTTCTCACGGCGACAATTCATCACAAAGACAATTCATCATGCGACTATTCATCACCTGAATTTATTTATTTATTCCACCAGATTACAACAAATTCTACTTACAGGCTATATACAATACTGCACTGCTTTAAAATATTTTAAAATGTCAGTTTCACCAAAGTTAGCGACGGATTATCATTATCATTATCATTATCATTATCATTATCATTATCATTATCATTATCATTATCATTATCATTATCATCATCATCATCATCATCATCATCATCATCATCACTTCGTTATTACCCCCAGAGTCCCATGATGCTCTTGGCACCTTCTTCCTATATCATAGGGATTCCAAGTGGCAAACAAGCCAAAAATACTGCACATGGGCTTTCATGCATAAATCTTTTGTGCAAATGTTCTTTTCAGAACATGAGATGCTGAGCGCTGTTGTAGCTGGCTGTTGCTTGCATTTCTTCCGCTGACGCACCATTCCAATAACATCATCTTATTGGGAAAGATTGTACATGATCAAATTTGTGTTAAGATGTCCGAATCAGAAGTGGCTGACTCGAAGCATCATGATGTGCAGGACTATCAAAAGTCAGAAGAAGTATCAACAACCAAAGATGTGAATGAAAACGTCGATGCTCTATCTTACGCACAGAAAGTAGAATTCATCGACAATGAAGTTCAATCACTTCTTCAATTTTGTATTTCCAAAGGTTTATCAGAGAAGGAACTCGCCTTGTGTGTTCGATCATTTACTGGAGATACTTCTACAGTAGCTCGGCGATTCTACAAGACCAATTCAAGGTTCTTGTTCGTGTTAGCATTCCTGACGGTCTTTGGAGCAATCACCATAGGATATGAACCTGTGAATACACAACTGAATATACATTCAAGACTTCTCTTTTTGAAGGTACGTGAATTTCACTACTAAAAGCACATCAGATCCACTCAGAGCAGCAGAGCCGATTATTTGTCCGAAATTCCAGTTCTAACACAATTTAATCGGATCAAATTGAATGATTGATCGTGATGAACAGTGTCAGTGACCGAGATAATTAGATGATTCATTGTGTGAGATCATTCAGGGATAGTGCTGTCTATCAGCATGTACTGAAGATTAAAGGTTGTTCTTATCGATTTATCTGGCTTTTGGGGTATGATAGCTGACAGTAAATTACAGCTGTGTATAGCTTTAGACCTTTGATAAGTTCTGTACGCGCCAAATGTGTGCTTGAATAAGCAACGCCTATTGTAAGCTCACGTTAACGGTAAAGTAACGTACTGCTGAGGAACACATGTACGAAAAGGTTCATTTTATGTTATTTCAGGGTTGTAAGTGAAAACCGGCTCGCAATTGGTAAGCATGCATATTTAGGAATGTTTTGTACGACATACTGCGCATTGTCGACAACTTCAGTTTCTTGAATTGATCCTATTAAAAGTCGTTATTTTAACTTTCAGACAGTAAAGGTCAGGCTATCGAGGACAGAGTATCATGCTAGGGATAAGGACAGGTGATTCTGGGGGTGAATGGGTGGTTGGATTGTAATTACTTGGACGAAAATAGAAAGTTTTATCTCCGGCTCACGGGAATATTGGGCGCTAGTTTACTTCTACACCCCCCTACAAATTTCACGTAAACAGCATTTTTTATAAAATTTGAAACTGTAAACATGTTTTAGTATCATAGAACAACACATTTACCACAATTATTACTAAAATAAAGGAAGATCTACTTCGACGGCGAACAAAGAAAATGTCGAATTTAGTATCACATGCTTTGAATTTTCATGAAATGGAGGTATTCAAAGGAGGATCTCTGGGGGAGTTGAATGATATATTGTCATCACTTTTGAAAGAGAATGAATCTATTCAGGAACGCAATAGTTCGTTCAGCTTCCAGGGAATGGGGTCCGAAGGAGTTGAAATAGACAGAAATTTGAATAATGTTATAAAGCAACGATTTAGGAATGAACAGAAGGATACGAATGGTAGGATAGATGGACATTTTATAGCGGACAGTGTGGTCAATTTGTCAAAAAGGAATCTTTCAAAGGCTGAAGTTTCTTTGCTTTCAAGGGGGCTTTCCTTTTCTCCAACTCCGTATGAGATTGAGAAATCAGAATTCAAGAGAGATTTAGATTCTTTTTCACCGCGCCTGCAACTTAATTTTTTTTTAAAGAGGATAGCAACAAACTGAGTGACAACAAAATTCTCCAGAGAAAGTCATCATGGAATCCCCCAGCTTCAGACCCACTACTAGAATCGTTTATCAAGAACGTAAGTAATGAAATAATGTCTTTGTCACCTAACAATTATAATTTTAGTAATCTTTCTCTCGGGGAAAGAGCAGCATTAAGTAGTCTTAGATTAGGTAGTAGTGTAGTCGTCAAAGAGGCAGACAAAGGATCGGCTGTTGTAGTATGGGACAGGGAGAATTATCCTCGGGAAGGTACTAGTCAGCTAAAAGTAGAAGAAGTGTAGGAGAAGGTGGATGGGGATCCACTTCCTAGGATAAGTGTGGTAGTTAATCAGGCTATAGATGTGGTTGAAAGGAGCACGGAAATACCGGAAGAAACAATTAGTTATCTGCATGTAGATGGAGCTAGGTTAGGTAGATTTTATTTGTCACCTACGTTTCATAAGGGGTTAGACGGGGTAGTTGGGAGGCCAGTTATCTTAAACTGTTCCACACCTACCGAGCATATTTCCCATTATTTTGACGTTAATCTTAACCCCCTTACAAACTCTAACCCTTCTTATATTAAAGATACTAATCATTTTCTTTGTAAGCTTTCGGAGCTTGGTGAATTGCCAGAGGGATCTATCCTGTGCACAGCGGACGTTGTGGGCCTTTACCCCAATATCCCGCACCAGGAAGGTCTCCAGGCTCAGGCTCTCAATTCTCGTAATAATCTTTCAGTTTCCACGGATACACTGGTCTTCCTGGCTATCTTAGTGTTAGAAAACAACTTTTTTGAATTTAATGATAGGTTTTATAGGCAAATTAGAGGCACGGCTATAGGTACAAGGTTTGCACCGTTATATGCAAAAATTTTTATGGGTCAGTTAGAACGTAGAATAATAGAAAGTAGTTCAATATCTCCATATGCATGGTTTCGTTTTATTGACGACATATTTTTTATTTGGACAGACGGAGAACAAACCCTTCTCGACAGACACTATGTCTCACTCAGTGAATTCATCACTTAGTGAGTTCCAAGAGTTCATTTTGACTCTAATGAGGCTTCGAAGGTAAGGACGTTAAGAGTATCTTAACTAGATTGATATGTCAATGTTTAACGTTATAATGCGACGACGACGACGATCTTATCCCATTCATGGGAAACTCGGATCCGTATTCAGTTGAAGGTAAGGACGTCAATAGTATCTTAACTAGATTGATATGTCAATGTTTAACGTTATTATGCGACGACGACGACGACGACGACGATCTTATCCCATTCATGGGAAACTCGGATCCATTTTCAGTTGAAGGTAAGGACTTATACAGTCTGTTAACTGGATTGACTTGTCAATATTTAACGTTATAATGATATTTTTTTATCGTGTTCTCGAGCCTCCCCTTCTCCCTTCGACCCCTTAACTGTTGCGATGATCCCATCCGAAAAGAACCCTAAATCTGAGCGGGTTGTGTGAGGGGTGTCGCAAGGCCCAAGTTATATATTATTTAGTGTGTTTAGTGGCTTCTTCTATCAACTTAGGGTTATTTCAGTTGACCTGCTCACCGTTTCTTGGAGTTCGGAAAAGACCCAGTATCGGTTCTGGGAACTTCTCTGTATCGCGGCATCGCAGCAGTGCACTACCGAAGTGTCTTGTAATGATGCAACAGGCAAGGCTCTTGATTGGTTTTCAATCAATTTTAAAAGGCACTAGCTTTTACACATTAGATGCAAGGCACGAGCTCCGTGTACACGTTGGTATGGCTGCCTTACACAACTTGATACACACAGCCTACGTTCCCGGACTACTAGAGGCCGAGGCCCAGACTCTTCCCTGAGCACGTTATCTATACGAATATACATTGTTGTCTCTGCACATCTTATTGCGGTAAGTTTCATCAATATAATAAATTTTACTTCTATTTCCTTACAGATGCTAGAAAGGAAACATCGGTAACGCTTTCCTCTCAACCTGTTGTCAAATGTCTTTCCATATGGCAGAGAATCGTTGAAGATAAATGGGTTATTGGAGTAGAAATCATGAATACTTTTAGTAGGTGAGTAATTCGGTACATGAAATTTGTTGTAATTGGTGAACTTTTCAAGTAAGTTACTGTTCAAGTACATGTTTGCGATTATTCGTGGTAGACATCATCGCTGTCCTATATATCTACATTCAACGCATGTGGGTTCAACAGTAAAGATCTTCTTTCTCGCTTTGGTCAACATATCCGTGCTTAGGTCGTAAGCCTACCTTGCTTTGTACTGTTGAAATGTTGACCATGTCTTCTGCCTTCGCTTAGGCTCTCTTGGAGAATCCTTGCAACAGGTGCGCTGTACCTTATTACCCGTGGGAAGAGCGTAAGCCGCTCCCTTGTTTTGATAGCACTCTCGAGTGCCACATAATCGTACCCCCCGCTTATTAATTTTTTGAAATTTATACCCCCTGCTCCTTATTAGGACCCTCCGTTTATTAATTTCAAGAAATTTTCCCAGTACTCAAAATGTAGATGATATATGAAAACACTTGAATAACTTCCCATGTAACATTTGACCCTGAAACAGTTGCTAATTAGTCAATTAGTACGATTTTTGTCCTCATGTGTGTACAGGAATCTCTGCAACGAGCACCAGACACATGCAAACAGAAGTACGAACATTTAGTTAGAGAACACTTAGACCTTGAACGAGCATTCACCAAATTGCAAGAGATAGTTGGAGGTACGATGGACCCACGAAGGAGTGAGCTGGTAAGAATTGTGTGGTGAATTGCTAACTGTGTCATGAACATCGTTATTTCTTTCTCATGCTAGGGAAGGACGACGCCTCTCCATCTCTGTAGAATTAGAGAAAAATTACCTTGAAACCGTACAGGAATGAATTTGGAAGAATATAGTAGTCTGGTAGTGGGGTTTGATATTGATGCCCTGTCCACATCAACATCCGTTGTATAAACGGTTCTACTGCCAGTGGTATTGAAATCAGTTTAACTACAGCCGTTTCAAGATCTGTCCATATAGTATACATGGTAACTGCTACCCATGATGGCAGATGACAGCTGCAGTGGGAACTTGCTTTTCCTTGTTGTTGTCACAGAATAGAGAGAAGGTGCCCCTACACTACATCATCGTTTAAGTTATATTTAGGCGGCTACAATTAACTCAAAGGAATACATGGAGGAACCACAACGGCCACTCCAGCTCGTCGACGATTCTTACAGTCACTGAAATCAAAACCTTGTTTTTTGCCCAAGCTAGTGTAAACTGAACGTCGTCCATAAATCGAAAGCCAACATAGTACGATTTCGGTAGAAAACGCCTGTTAATGCTGTGACCCGCCACTAAATTTTACGCAATTCAACTCCCAGGATTTCCTCAAAACAGTTTCACAACCACCTCCATGACAGTTCGTTTTCGAAACTGTTAATGAAGAGGTTTGAACTGTTATAAAGTTTAAAACGGTTGTCGGAACCGTTTTACGCTTTGATGTGGACGCAAGTGTAAATTCATGTGATGCTAAGGTTTAAAAGAATTCAGGGTTAGAAGTGTAGTTTAAGTTAATGAAGATGCAAATATTTCAACAACATCTTTACTGAAAAGCTATAAATGTATATTAGTTCCATGCAATTGTCATAATAGGTCATAATTCGACATCCTTTCTTCACATTTAGTTAACAAATAATTTAAAAAGTGATTAGAGTACGTCGCCAATCGCTAAAATATGAAGATTGGGATATTATGTAGGATGTTGTATTTACTGGGGTTCCTGTGTTTACCCAGTCTTTGTTTGAAACCCCAAACAAACTTTCTTCGTTAGAGTCTGTGAATCAGGCGGTGAAAGGTCGTTTAGGCTTTCACAGTCACTATGCTTGCACTAGATTTTGTTGATAACTTTGCTTCGTTGATCCAGTTATGAGGGGCCGCCATATAAAAGGATGCCACGTCGGTAGTGTCACTTGCTTAAAGGTGACAACATTTTGATCGATGAATTCTCCTATAGTCAAATGAGCTTTCCTCTGTTTAGTGACTCTTGGTTAATGTAAACTGCGCGCAATTCACAAGAAATCTCGTAAAGCCTGGACAACTTTTCGCTACCTTGATCCACAGACCCAAACCAAGAACCAAGATAATTGTTTGGGTCAGCGACACAATGCATTACAAAACATGCCCACTACTTTAGTTGATCCCCTTATAATTAAACACAGAAAAGTATCTACAGTTTATACAGACACAAAGCCACAGCCCCCCTCCCCCCATACACACATGTATACATGTACATAATTGTACATGTAATGAAATGTAATGTAATGTACATTTTGCTCTATCACCTATAGTTTTCTGGCTTTTAAATAGTCTTATTTTAGTATACGCAGAGAATATATGTGCACATTTCAAAAGTTGCAGCAGCTTATAACAGATAAAACAGGATAGATAAAGAACACTGATTAAATCAACAAAGTTGGATAACACAATTACACAATCCATAGTACCACAGACAGTCAAAAGTGTGTTTTCTTAGAAGATCTGATGTATTTTGCCTTTGGGATGTCACACAAGAGTATCCAGCAGAAGTCTGCCATCATGTTGGAGTTCCATTTGCCTTGATAGTTGCTTTCCATCTTCGTAATGTCTTGATGGAATCTTTCTCCATGCTCATCACTCACTGTTCCAAGGTTTGGCGAAAAGAATTTGAGGCGGGAATGGAGAAAATGAATCTTGAGTGAAATTCCGCACCCCATATCCTCGTAAGACTTTAGCAACTTCTCAGTATAGGCTTGGTAATCTGGTACGCATGTGTTACCAAGGAAGCCACTACAGACTGACTTGAATGCTTTCCATTCTCTCAGTCTATGAAAAGACGCCAGCCTGAAGGATTATGTGGAACACCAAGGGACGTGAACAAGCCAGGTGTGTTTTTTGTAGTAGCACAGATTCCTGAAACTGGTGATGCTTACATCTTCATGGACTATGTTTCACTGTTTAAGCCGAGAAGCCAAGAGCTCTGACTGCTGTTTTGACAGATATAAATCACGAGCAAGATCATTCAGGTCTTCTAGCGTGATACATTGTGGCTAGTTGCCATTTGTTTCTGAATATGTAGAGTCAATATCTTCCACAGATATTGACCCGGGAGAATCCTCCCTTGAAGGTATTTATTCATTTGACGAGGAAAGAAGATCCTTATTTACTAGAGATGTGGGTACAGGAAAATCATCTGAATTGGGATCGGGTCTTATAGCAGATGGAAGGTTGGGATATTTGATCTTTTCCTAGAAGATGCATTGAAACCAGTAATATTATTTAAACAAAAAATAACAATCATCTGCATGGCTTGGAGGCTCTCTCTAAACCATCGGGACTGCAATGATGTCAGCTGCTTTCTTGCCATTAAACCATGCAGTTAGTCCATTGTAGCAGGGTTTAAAACAGCTGTGTGGATCCCAAGTCCTTGAACTTGTCCTGCTCACCAATTTTACAGTCAAGATAGTGAAAGTAGGCAGTTCTGAGGAGGGAAGTGATTGTTCGACGCTGTGCAACTGTTGTGAAGTCCCCACACACATTGCAAAAAGAATTGACCTTGTTGAGACATCCTCGATGTTTTGACGTTGATTGGAAAATGGAATACTAATATGTAGCTACCCCAAAGATGTATAACACGATAATTGAGGGACAACGACCTCCTGTGCTTCTACGTCTACGATAATTGCTCCTACACGATCGATCTCTGCGGTACAGGTTGGTACGCACTAGACAGTCTCCACAAGGATAGATACGTACCGGACAGTTACTATACATACTGGTACGCACGGGAAGGCAAGTATCAAAATAGTTAGCACTGAAACAGTTAAAATTAAACTACATATGAGTTAGACTGATGCCATTCCTTTTAGTTACAGTCCGTCAGTTAACAACTACTGTCCAAATATTTCATCATATTGGTTTATCGAAAAGTTGAAAACTGGTCAACATAAGGAGTAGGAGTCAAGGTCAAAGTTACTTTTCTAATGAAATAAGTTAAAGGTCTATCAAAGTGGACCTTGCATTATGGCCTTCTCCCTGGAAATGTGCTTGATGGCATTCTGGCACCAAGTTGTACAGATATAAAAAGCAAACAATCACTTTGGGTTGATCGCCTTACTTATAAGTAAGATATATATTCTCACTTTCTTTACTGTCTCCAAGACTCTGATTATTAGGGAGAAAACCAGGACTGTACAGAAGTCATACCTTTTGAAATATGTTGATCAAAGTTGTACGAAAATGGAGTAATACGATACTTTAAACGTCCGTCCTATAGTTCGAGAGGCGAAATCCGGTATTCCTTCTGCATGACCATAATTAAATTAGATTAGTTTATATTTGAAACTACATGGCAATATGAACAGCATATGAGATTCATATTCTCACTATCTGTACAGTCTCCAAGACTCTAACTATTAGAGAGAAACCGAGGACTGTATACTGATCATCTGTTTGCAAAATGTTGATCAAAGTCATAACAAAATAATGTAATGTGATTCTTCAAACATCAATCCCATCGTACAAGGAGAAGAAATCCGGTATTCCTTCTGCATGACCATAATTAAATTATTTTTGTTTATTTTAAACTATATGGCAATATGAACAGCATAAAAGAAATTTATTCTCACTTTCTCTCCTGCCTCCAAGAGTCTAATTGTTAGAGAGAAACCGAGGACTCTATAGTGATGATCCGTTTGCGAAATGTTGATCAAAGTCATAACAAAATGATGTAATGTGATTCTTCAAACATCAATCCCATCGTACAAGGAGAAGAAATCCGGTATTCCTTCTGCATGACCATAAT
>JAAAKM020073195.1:54126596-54142991 GCA_010016025.2 Alatinidae sp. Z8VKAUB7J3 | reverse complement strand
TAGTGATGATCCGTTTGCGAAATGTTGATCAAAGTCATAACAAAATGATGTAATGTGATTCTTCAAACATCAATCCCGTCGTACAAGGAGAAGAAATTCGTAATTCCATTTTCGTTACCAACAATAATTAATTTTTTGTTTTTTATTTGAAACTGTAAAGCAATAAGAACAGGAAAAGAGGGGGTAATGAAGAAGTGCTTTAGAAAATTTAAACATTCGGCTTAACTTCCTGAGGGCTTCTGTCAGACACTGATCACCGTAAACATTCCGTAGTGAGAGGACATAGAAACATGTAAACCATCATTTACATTTTGAGTACTGGGAAAATTCCTTGAAATTAATAAACGGGGGGGTCCTAATAAGGAGCGGGGAGGTTTATAAATTTTGGAAAATTAATAAGCGGGGGGTGGGGGTGTACGATTATTTGGCACTCGAGAGTAAAGGAGAAATATGCTTCTAAGCGTATGTAAGGCAAAATTTTCTGACAAGACTCTGCGGTTTTTCACCAAATTTGTTCATCAACTAACATTTTGAGCTACTGACATCGCCATTCACAGTTAACGATTCAACAGTCCTCCCGGAACATTTTTATATGAAAACAATTCCACTACAATTCAAAATCGATGTTTATTGAAGTTTCTATTTTAGAGTCATATAAACTCACCATGTTTGTATTTTACCCAGGTCTGCGTAAAATGGGTAAGAAATTTATTATCAGGTCTCAACTTCCTTTATGATATGAGGGGCATACCAAAAGGGTGCACAGGTCTGGGTTTTCAGCAGGGAGCAAGGAAAGTAGGGTTGAAGAACGTATTAGAAGGTATTGCCTTCAAATTTTGACAGCGCTTAATAGCTTAACATAAGAGGCGACTTATCGAAAAACCTCTGTTGTAGTTGAATTGGGTTCACGGATTGTTCGAGAGTTTTTTTCTAGCGCGTTACAATTCTTTTGTTGTAGTGTTCTTTTGGAAATAGCACCAAAACGTATGACGTAGAATTTAAATTTCTTAATCAAAATGTGCCTTTTTAAGTAAGGAAGATACTCCACATGACTAGCGCATCAATGTCATTATGTCCACCGAACTGTACACAACGTGCTTTTCTTTATAAGCAACTCAGTTGCTTAGGTGTGAGGCCTTGCTTTGGTCCAAAAGTTAAGCAACAAGCTAAGCAACTCCTGAAAAACAAATCAAGAAACGTTTTTCACTAAGAATTGATTACAAACTGTTGATATATTACAAATATCACATTACTGATAATGTGTCAATCAAAGAGATCAAAGGTCCAACCATCATTTGGTATTTCATCATTTGCAACACAGCGAAATTCGACGATAACCTGTAGTGATACCTAAGCAGTACTTAAGCAACTCCAGGCCTGCTTTTGGAATGTTGCTAAGCAAGTCGAGACCTGACCCCGAAAATGGAGTTGCTTATAAAAAAACACGTGTATTCCTTACATATTATGTTACATTAGGTACGTTTTGTTTTGATACTGTTTCGTTTAGCTTCGTCTATAATGAGTATTTTGGTGATGATGATGTAATTTGCGTCAGACTGTTAGGTCTGTGAAAGTTGCCTGCTTTCATTCAAGCAGATCTGATTGGTTGCTGACACAATCTACCCCTGAACCTTCGGATTTAATCACTAGAATGACCTGAGTTTCCTTGGTGTTGCTATCTTTGTAAGTGAGGGTGCCGTGATTTGTGTGTAGATGTAGGCGCGGACGTGTTTACGTCAGTACTGTTGGAGTGTGTATAGCCGGGATGGTGGAAAGTGTTCTTTAATGCCATGTATCTGTGTTTGTTTGGCTGTAAATGTATTCGTAAGTCTACGGTGTTATCTTTAAGAATATAGTAACTACTGTCGAGTTGTACGACATGTTAATTATATCTGTTTTTTTGAAATGATTACTGATGTTTGTTATTGTTGAGAAGAATCATAGAGTGTTTTTATGACAGGGAGCGTTATATCTTGAAGAGCAGAGTAAAGACCGTAGAATTTTACATCAAAATGTAAATTATTCTGGTTGTTTTGAAATAGTTACTTCTTTTTTGTTATTGTCGAGAAGAATTATAGTTTCTTTTAAGACCAAGAGGCAGAGCATTGTAAGTTTGTTAGTTTTTCGTTAGTGAAGCTTGAAAACTTGATATGAGCCATGATCAAACTTTATTTTCAGGATAGAAGAACCCCTTTGTCTCACGCTGCCGAACGTAGGCACTTTGAGATTGTACACTTGCTGTTAAATCAAGGAGCCGAAGCGGATAAAGGAGAAATGGTAAATTGATATTTTATGTTTTGAATATTGTGTATCGAAATATATCAGACACTGTAGTGGTTACTCATGAGTATTTCAAGCGCAGGTGGATAAAGAGAAAAATCTATCAAGGATTATATTATGCTGTGAAGCTTCTAAAAACATATAGAAAACAGTATGGTTGCCGTACATAAGAGTGTGAAGTTCACTACACTCCCTAAAGTATTTGAACCCTTACAGAAAAGGAAGTTTTGAGGTGTGAACATTTTCAAATCTACATTTGGATTGATTAGACACTATCTTTTATCAGACGATTCTTTTCTTTGAATCTTATGCGAATGGAAAGAGAAATTTGAAGACTTTTCTTTGTTATGGAAACTATTGTTTAACTTTTTCTCGGTCTTTCCACAAACACTTGCTCGTTATCAAAATCGCGAGTTTTAATGAAGCGAGGAGAAAGAAAGGTTGTTTTCAATGTTATTGACATGGAATGCACATCAATGGATTTTAAAATTGTTTCAGGAGCAGTATCAACATAGCTTAAGGGTAACGTTAAAAGTTTTGCAGCATTTGGAGTTTCTTGTGATACATGGATGGCATGTAATTTGACTGTTATTAGGATGTTCTAGTCCGGCATCGATGATAAGGTTATTAATTTTATTTAAATGACGAATGGAAGGATATGGAAAGGTTTGTTGACTGCTGAATTATCAGTTATTGATTCATGGAGGTAATGTATCAACAGGACTTTTGATAAGAACACTGCCGACTTACTAAAGCTTTATTGGAAGTAATTGATAAAAAACATAGAACTGAGTCCAAGATGTTGATCTTTCCTTAGAAAAGTTTGATTAATTGCTACCTTGAAAGTTAGCGAATATGCAGGAGAACAAATTTTAGATGCTAAAGACTAGGAATGGCAGCTGAAATTCATAGTGGACTTAAATGTACTGTACAGTAATACTTGTTGATCTTTTGTTACAGATGGTAGGTTTACTTTAGCGTTTTATTTCAAATTTTGCAACTAGAATCTTCCCAATAATTTGAGTAAAGAGTATTTCATTAAGTTTTTATGTTGTTGAAGGGAATAGATTTACAGTAGCCGTGATGACATTGGTGCCTGAATCAAATAACACATATAGCTTAGGAGGGTCTTATCACATTAAATCAGGGCTACTAAAGATTTCTTTCTTGGTGGTCTCCTTTGATATTGATTTTATTTCTGGAGGACAACATCATCATCACCACCACCACCACCACCACCATCATCATCATCATCATCATTGTAATCATCACCATCACAATTTTAACTAATTAATTGCAAGATGTTACATGCCAGGAAGGGTTATACCAAAACTTAATCTTGACAGAGGATTACCATTACATTCAATAAGATGTAGGTTAGGCAACCATATTAAATATATTGATAATGTAACACTGACCAATACTCTCTTTTGGCTTGAACAGGTAGCCCCTGGTTGCTTCCGAACTTGGCAATAATATTGTATAGCCTGAAATATAGTTGCAAGTTTTTAGGCAGTTTCACACAATCTTATCCTGGCTTGTGTGAAAAAGGGATTATGACACTAATAATTGGATTCACTTGAAAATACACACTGGACATGTCTTGCATATGCAAGTGAATTAGCATTTATGATCAAACCTCTGCCTTGCTGTAATATGGTATAAAGTCATGAACGTTTCTTTTCCTGCATTTAATGCCCTGAGACAACTAATGTGTAGCTACTTAATAAAGGCAACATCAAAACTATAATTACATCTCCTAAATATTACACTCCACATATGACCAAAATAATTTCCTATTCATGTAAATTGCTAGAAATAAACATTGCACAGTCAACTTACTATGATAAATTTAGGGATTAGCAAGCATAAGACTAGAGTTCACCATCAGATTAATAATCAGCTCAACAATTGCAGGGAAATCACTTTAAGGACATCTCTGGGCAGTATTACTCTTTTAGATAATTGCCAAAGTCCCATGTATATGACACAGGTGTGTTATGTTTCTTCATTGTCTTCATACTGCCAATGTTCAAAGGTGATAGTTTGAATCAATTACATGTAGGCCCATGCTTTGTTTATCTGAAGAAAGTGGTTGCTACAGGTTCTTGATGCTAATTAGTATTTGAGATGAGACCTTGTTATACCAATTTTAGTGAGCCGTGTTAAGCAATATAGGGCCAGATTTTGTCTTGCCACTGGATACAACGTTTTAGCTTTCACTATGCTATTGCATAACTAGAACAGTTGCACATGTATGCACCATTTACAAAATAATTGAATGTTTTGTTATATCCTTGACATACGGTAACCTGTAACCTCTTCCAGTAAATCCCTTTTCAATGGGATACTGAGATCTTATGCCCATGTTCACACTGGTTTGCTTTTCTTCAATCAACCAACATACTCCTAATCTAATCCCAAAAGTCTCAGAAGTACAGTACCCTCAATGTGAACTATGTATATCTGATATTCCAGAGGTGGCGTTAGTCCAAGAACTTTATGGTTTGTGCAACTACAAACTCAATATATAAATTCTGACTCAGTAGTTAAGATAAGACACTTAAATACAAAGAAAATATTTTTAAACTTTTAACAAACAAAGTACCTGGGTCGAATCTTCCCCTCCTCATTTTCAGCTTTGCCTCTCACCGAGACTATCTGTCTTGGCTTTACTCCAATTAGCCATAGCTCTCAAGTCTTTCATCACTTCCACCAGGTTAATTTTCATTCAAAAACCAACGGATTTTCCAACTGTCATTTATTAACCGTCTCCGTCCAACGAGTTTCAGTTAAATCCATGAGTGTTGCATGTCAAGTTAGCAAGAATATTCATTGCTTTTAAAGCAAAAACGTTTGAACTAACATTGCTAGTAATTGAAAAGCCATCTAAATATAGTAAAACTTAAATTTGGAAATGTCTATTTGTCAAGTAATAAATAGCTCAACTGAACTGCAGCCAGAATAAAAACTCTAAATGGTATATGGTTAAGCATGTAGCATGTCTTTGAAAATTAGAGCGGAGATTTAAGGCTAAACTTAAATCAAAAGAGTTTGCTTTTCAGAAAAAGTGTTGATTCACCACATTTCATTTTGTTTTTTCAGAAAGTTCATTCCGATGGTTTAATTGGGGATTAAGATCCACCATCATCCCTTGCGCAGGTGTGGAAGTAGAGAATATACCTTAACTGAAATATTATATATCTAATAAATAGAGTAAATTTATTTCTTGAATAAATACTATTTACAAGCAGGCAATATTGATATATTTATGCGCTTAAAAAGAAGATTTTCCTCAATAACACTAAACAAAATTTACAAAAGGATAAATTTCTAACAATGTGCATAAATGAATGCATATAGTATACTGACTATTTCTACGAAAGCTTAAAGCAGCTCTGCAACAAAAAACGTTGCAGCACTGCAACAAAAACGTTGCAAGCACTGCAACATTACACAACAACAGTGCATATCAAACTGCAGTAATGCAAAGGATTCACAACAAAAAATGCGATGGTGCAACAGCTCATTACAACATAAAAATTGCGCGATAACAGTAACAACAAATTGCAGTAGTCGGTGCTTCCAAATTCCCTGATTTTTTTGAGTTTTGTCCAAATTTCCCTTTTGGAAGAAAATTGGCTTCTCAGAAATCTCCCGCAAATCGACCTTTGTAACAACATGAATGTGAATGCGGATACAACCGTTAACTTCTATCAACGTTTTACTTTTGCCAACGTTTTTGGGAGGAATCAGAGAACTAATTTTTTCTCGGATATATTCGGCGAAACCCCCGAAAACCGCCGGCAGTAGTGCGAAAATATCAAAATGGGGCCAAACAAATGAAGTGAAACGAATTCTTTTAATTGTAAGGAATATAATGAATTACACTGATCAAATTCTGATTCAAAACTTAGTTTCTTGAATTATTTGTATTGTCTAAGCTTCTCAAGATGGTTTACTCAACAGTTCATAATTTTAATAAATGAACAAATAATCGAGCAATATTTTGAAATTAGTTTATTTCAGACATCATTTTCAATCTACAAGTTTTTTCTGTGTCTTGCTGCCGTTTATTATCATGAAATCCCAGTTTTTCGACTATCTTTTCTGGCACTGAAGATGGACCATGAATATTGCCTGAATTTCTATCATTAATTGCGCTTTTTTCGGCCTCCTCCCAGACCTGAGTTTGCCTCCCCGGACCCCAGTTTCTCCCCCAAGCTGAAATTTAGTTTCTTCAAAAGTCTTGTCAAAACTAAGATTAGCCTGCATAATTCAGACATCCGCCAAAACAGGTCAGGTTTCTTTAGTATATTTATATTTTCTTTTTACTATTCAGTCCATTTTCAGTTTTCACTGTCGTTTTGACTTGATTTAGAAAAATTGGCTCTAACTTTGCCCCTCCCCCTAGGATAATGACGAAATTACGCCACTGAAGTTGACTCCAGTAAGATAATCCAAATACATTGGGGATCTAAGTTTCTTTGAAGTGGATGCTATATCCATCTCAAATCTAAATAAACCATTAGGTGGTCCAACAGAAAATACCCTAAAACTTGGCTTGCTTACCATAGCTAGCCCCTATTCAAGATAAAGTAAATAATAAAATCAAGGAAACCTATTTACACACTGGCAAGAAATATTTCCTGGGTTGACGGTAGTTTCACTCTGGATAAAGGGTGTTGAGCTGATGAACACAGATTTGGACCGGTTAGGAAAATAAACATTTAATAATAGTAAAGCCGTCTGGCTGATAGTTTAAAAGTATTGAATTACGTTTTATAACCGTGGATTGAGCTTACAAATCAATTCAAGACAAACTGGCAGACTACTTTGGTTCACTTAAGGTACATTAAAATCTCAACTTGTTCTGTCATGTGGGTTATTTTAAAATGTCTGCTCATAGACCATTTTATATACTTAAGCTCTCAAACCCAAATTCTTTTGTACTAATTCAAAAGATATATGATCCATCCAGCTCCTTTCTCCAATAGTGTTAGTAGGATACTAACCAACTAACTCAAGTATTCTTATTTAAGCAAAAGCTCTCATCTTCAGGTAGTCAGGAATATACAAATCTAGGAATATGCCCCCAAAATTTGAAGTGCAACACAAAGGCGGACCTAATTCAAAATCTGGGAGGGGCGGGACAATTTGACAAGGCCGCCAATAATTGACCAAACTAACAAGTTTATTTAAAGAAGAATATAAAAAAAACGGAATGAGGGTACCAGAAATATCTTAGAGGGGTCCCCCTGGCCCCCGGTGCCATATTGTGGTCAAATAGGTGTCGCAGAAACATACCTCTAAAAAGGGTCCTAGCTCCAGGCTAACGGCAACATTGGTGTTTTCTTCTGTGACTCATTGAAGAAATAAAATATTATAAATAATCATTTCTTCAGTAAATCACCCAATTTTCTAGGGCATTTTTCGGACAATATGGCTCTAAATAAAACTTTTGATTTCATGAACAAGCGCTTAGTTCCTTTGATTCAGGGTGAGAATTTCGACTATTGCCTTAGCTCAGTGACAAACTTGAAGTTTGCTAGTCTACTTCTAATCCTGTACAAGCTTGAGAAATAAAAACATGCTAGGCTATTGCCTCTCTCCAATTCCCTAAGGCAGACCAATTGGGCTTAGATGTAATTCCTGATTTGCTAAATACAGTTAATTTTAGTTTATTTTGCTATTTTTGAACAGGGTTAGGATAGGAATATTGTTACCTAATGAACATATCATTAAAAATTATTAATTTATTTTTCTTTTATATTTGTTGGGGTCGTTAAGAAACTCGCAATCATAAATGGGGTAGGGAAATACAAAATTTTAAGAAGCCCTGCTCTAAAGGATACCAAATACATTTACAACAAACAGCAGCAAAAAAAGTACAAACTAAAACTATAATTAGGCATTATATTCTTGCCGAATAGACGAAAGTTAATTACCCAAACATTTACGACCTCTGTTCTCTGTTGGGCGTATTAACATTTTATTGTGTTGTATTTGGTTCAGCCAATAAATATAACAGTCACATGTTTACGGTAAAATATCCATTTTTCTGTAGAATATCTTGCAGTGTATATTCAACTGCACTAACTCGATGTTTAACTGTGTTGTTTTTGTTTTTTGCCCATTTGGATTAATTTTTTCTCATAGTATTGCGTATCCAACTTGATGTTTTTTTCACAGATTTTTATCATATTTGGTCATTTCTTTTCTGGCACATTATCTTTCTCTAACTCTCTCTCTATTATCTATTTCTTCAATCCTCTTATTTTCTCCCTATCTATATGTATCTCTTCCATTATTTATTCTATTCTTCTATCTGGAGAAGGATGTATTCTCTATCCTTTCCTATCCCTATGGCAAGACTCTAGAAATAATAATATTATTTCTCTGTGATGATCGAGAAACTAAAATGATTTTTATTCACTAGCAATGAGAAAATAATCCCTTTTAAATGTATATTTACTTCCTTGTCTGCAATCATCGATGCTGGCTCCGTTTCTTACATAACTAATTAATGCTTCTTAATTCGAGGTCTTCGAGTTTGAGGTCTTCCAGGCCTATTGCCACCATATGAATTCTAGTACACATGTATAGAATAAATAGTATGAACTCATTTCATTTCAATATCTAACGCCGATTTTAGGTGAGAATTATAAATGTTTTTCCACGACTCTATTCCGAAACTTTTGTTTAATATGATTAGTATATAATATGATGAAATGTTAGCATATAGAGAGGATATTTTAAAAGGGCAGGATTCCTACTAATACATTACTAAGATCAGGGGGGCACTATCCCTGGATCGAGTTTGAGGTCTTCCAGGCTTTAAATATCTAAGGCCAATTTTAGTCTCATTTGTTAAAAAACAGGTATTTTTCAAAATTACCTCAAATATAGAAGGAACTTTCTTCGCCCTTTTCCACTAGACTTTGTCTTCAGCTAATAATGTTAGTCCAAATCACATGTTATCAGAGTTAACAGATGAGTCTATAAATCGTAGTTAACAATGAGTTCAAACCACACCCCCCATAACGAGCCCTGCTGGTCCAACTACAATAGTTCCAAAAATGACCATTCCTGTGATATCTACTGCTGCCACGACTATTTTCTCTTTCAGCAATTTTCATGGCAACGTCACAACTTTTTTCGAATAGCTGTAAATTTAGAGCGTCGACTTTGGTCTGTTTCATTGACAGTGATCAGGGTTCAGATTCAACTTTTACTTCCATGCTGTGGATGTTTTTATTAGGAGTGAAATAATGTCACTAAAGTTGCTTCAAATAGCATTAGAACCATTTCTCCCCGGGTGGTCCTCATCGGGGGCACACACCTGCCGAAGTTTAGCTTCTGCATCCTTCACTTTATTTATATAGGCAAAGAAATCCATCCCATATTTCTTATTCATGTCAATATCATCACTATTCAATAGAGCAGGGTCCATCGTGCCTTCGACCTCAGTCAACCACACATCTAAAAAGACCGTATCGACTCGTGGGTTGGGCTGGGCGGCAGTTGGTGTCGTAAGAGGAGGCACGTCCGTTTGATTGTTGTACGTGATTGCTGTTTCGATCGTGACCTCGGTCCCGCCAACGAGACAGGTTCCCGGCCCACTGGGTCCGGCTAGAATTCGAAAATCGTTGGTAGCCGGGATCGCTTGAATGGCAAAACCCTCACGATTTGCGGCAACACCATTTCCAATATATCGAGAGACCACATTTCGAACAGTGACCGATATCAAATCATTGATCAGGTTCAAGTCGCGGTCTAAGACCGGGACCCCTTGTTGAATATGTACTCCCACATAGCCACTCTGAAGCGCCGTCGTAAGCATTTGTTGTGGTGATTTTGAGTAATCGCCCATTGAAACATGCCTCCTTAATAAGCCTGCTATTTCAATAACGCTATTCAGTCAGATTCATGCATCCCGTTTTTCTTGCCGTCTCTTTATACCTGGAATCAACATGTTCCCATACAAAGAAAACATTAAAACACCAAGCGAATTGTCCTGATCAATGAATCTCCCATCGGTTTCTGAATCACTGGGTGGCGAACATAATTAATCATGTATTCTTCACCTTCAAATTCCCCAAATAATCCAAATTCTCTCAATGGATAGGTTGTCTCGCCAGCTGCTATTGGTGGTGCATTCTCTCCAAGCGTGACGGTGATCTGGATGCGATTGGAAGGGCCCGTCGTGGCGGCATCGGTCTGATCGAGATATTCGATCTCAGAAAGACCAATGACAATCTCAAAAGGAGTGGAATCTGTGAGTTGCTGGGCTGTTCGCGACGGTGGATCTGGAGGTTCGATGTCCCAGCTTTCCAATCCTCGCCCGATTTTCAGCCGTTGAATACCCGCAGAGCCATCTCCCCGCATAAATCCGGCAATAAGGAAACGACAACGATCGACAATGAGATTGGAACGCCACTCTCGATCAATAATCTGGCCATGCGCCGTGCAGGTCCGGTCGTGGTATAGACCTTTTGGTAACGTGATCCTTGAGCTCATGCATGAACTCCTTCTTTAGGTCTCAAGCTCATCAGAAAAATCCTCATCGGCTTCTAACCCGTTCCCTCCTATCGTTGAAAGAACAATGTCTTGAAAACTTTCGGCGATAAAATTCGCTTCGGCTTCTTCTATCTGGTTATAGCTATAGAGCTGGTCTGTATGGATGTCGGATTGTGTAATAAATACCGCTCGGTCTGTCATGGGCATAAATTCGCCTAACACTTTTTCGATACGGGAGATACCTCCTTGAACTCGTGTGGGGTCCAGCGTGTCGGGGAACACTGTCAGAACATGCAGTTGCAAAGTTTCTGGGGATCCAAACTGAAACTGAACTTTAGAAATAGCCAAAATTCCTCAGCATTGAAATATAAAAATGTGTTTGACAAAGAAGATAATAATTATTAAGACCGTCTTTGGAATGTTTAAAACAGTGGGGTTTTCCACTAGGGGCTCCCAAAATATAATGCATTTTCATGGATGAATCTTGCTACCCCACTGCAATTGCAAAATGTTGCATAGACAACGCATTATTTACAAGAAGAACGAATATTAATCACTGACAGCGCATTTGAAGAAATAGTTAACCACAAAGATTAATATATAATATAAGACAAAGAAGAAGTAACGAATGTGTGGATTAAAAAGACATGCGCCAAAAACTGTTAAGTTTTTTTCAAGAGACGTTGGAAAGAAAATATGTTTCTAATTTGACATGCCAATTTGAAAAAAAATTATTTCCTTTGGTTCCTGCACAGTGGACTAAATAGCTCAAACATCTTCAAAATCACGTTGACAAAGTCGAAAACATTTAATGCAAGTTTAATTACAAAATAACGAGTTCAGAAATTATTAAGTATTTACAAATTTACATTGTAAATTGCAACATCGTAAATTACATTGTAGTAATACGAATTTACATTGTAATAGTAGTAGTAACTATCCTGCAAGTTTCAAATGATCACCATTAGATATTTCTTAGATGTCGTGGATATGCCCTTTTGGTTTCCTAGATACATATAATGTTTTTTAAGTTTAGTTCACCCCCCACTTCCTATGATTTAGTGCAAAATCCACTCAATATTCAACAAAATTTACAATTTAATAGCCTTAATAAAATATTTTGTTTGGCCTATCACTCAGTGAGGCATAAAGGTTAATATCCGTTTCATCGTCGACTACATAGGGAACAATCATCGCAAAGTAAACTGTTCTTAATGTGTGCTTGTTGGAATATAAAAAAAAAAGTGTAGGTCTTTTTAGGCTACATATTCCAGGGACAAAAAAGTAAAACAAGGACTTTCTTGCAGTTGAACTTTAAAAATGTTTTTTTGTTGTTTATATTATAGAATAGTATGTTGCGTCACCATGTCAGATTTATAATAAGAAAAATATTTGTAGGTATGATATATTTATGTTGAAAGAAAAAAAGAGTAAAATAGGTTCGTATTTTTTATTATTTTTTTGCTGGGTGAGAAGAGTAGATTTATGTCACTATATTTCGGTGTGAATTTTTAAATACTGTATTTAATGGCCTTGTTCTGTTTACAATAAATATTTCTATGGGGTTTTAGAAACACCAGTTCGAGGTTGCCATTGAATTCAGGCCCGTGGCCACTACCAGTGTCCCTTTTAAATTACGAGGGGATTCAATATACGAGCTCTGAGACACGACATCTATCTAATAATCAAATTCCATCGAGATCCGATCAGCCGTTCTTAAGTTAAAAATACTTCATTTTTTCAAGTTTTTCCAAATTAACCGTCCCCCCACTCCCCCCCCCCAGATGGTCAAATCGGGGAAACGACTATTTCTAATGTAAACGATGCAATGATCCCGATGGATAGGCGTACAGCGATTTTTTCCAGTTGGCCGGGACCAAATACTTGGTTAATGCCCAAATCGGAAGCGGCACCGTCATGGGTTACTGGGCAATTTGACAGTATTGCTGTTCGCGTGACTGCTCATGAGGGTGTTAAAGCCCTCTGTGAAAGGTTTAACAGCGCTTTAGTGTCTACCAGTGCGAATTTATCTGGGCAAGATCCTGCCATGACATTGGAGGGTGCCAAAGCACAGTTTGGGACGGAAGTTGAGTATATAGAAGGGCCTTTAGGTGGGCTAGGATCGCCATCAATTATTAGAGATGCCATGACGGGCAACATTATTAGAGGATAAATCACGTGAGTGATGTAAGTATCGAAAGAGTAAAGTCTTATTTATTGGATTTACAGGAAAGGATTTGTTCCGCTCTTGAAGCCGTTGATGGGGCAGGTCGATTTGTCGAAGACAATTGGCAACGAGAGGCTGGAGGTGGTGGTCGCACTCGAGTCCTAACCAAAGGTAATGTAATTGAACAAGGTGGCGTTAACTTTTCTCATGTCTATGGTGGAAAGCTGCCAGCTTCTGCAACAGCGGCCAGACCAGAGTTGGAAGGTCGAAACTTTCAAGCTTTAGGTGTGTCCTTAGTCATTCACCCTAAAAACCCGTTTATTCCAACTTCTCACGCAAATGTGCGATTTTTTGTCGCCGAAAAGCCAGGGGCTGATCCGGTTTGGTGGTTTGGTGGTGGCTTTGATTTAACACCTTTTTATCCTTTCTTTGAAGACGTTCAACATTGGCATAGCGTAGCAAAAAACCTTTGTAATCCTTTTGGGGAAGAGGTTTATCCTAAATACAAGAAATGGTGTGACGACTACTTTTATTTGAAACATCGCGGTGAAACACGCGGTGTGGGCGGTTTGTTCTTTGATGACTTAAATAAGTGGGGTTTTGAGCGCTCTTTTGAATTCATGCAAGCTGTGGGTAATGGCTATATTGATGCTTATGTGCCAATCGTGGAAAAGCGCAAGTCGGAAACTTACGATGAGGAACAACGGGATTTTCAGTTGTATCGTCGTGGGCGTTATACCGAATTTAACCTGTTATTCGACAGGGGGACCTTATTTGGCATTCAAACTGGTGGTAGAACGGAATCGATTCTAATGTCTATGCCACCATTGGCTAGGTAGGAATATGGTTATGCTCCAGAAGATAACTCCAAAGAAGCGGTGTTATGTAGGCACTTTTTAAAGCCGCAAAATTGGCTAGATATTTCAGAGTCTGAGTTGTCTTAATGAAACAGTTTGCGGTTTTTGGAAATCCGATAAAACACAGTAAGTCTCCGGTAATTCATCAGGCTTTTGCGAAGCAATTTGGGCATGATATAAGCTACGAAGCCATCCTGTCCCCCGAAGATGGTTTTAACACTGCGATTGCTGATTTTGTTAACGCTGGTGGGTTAGGCTGTAATATAACCTTGCCTTTTAAGGAGCTGGCTTTTGAGTTAGCTGATGAGGTGAGTGAAAGAGCTCAGTGTGCAGTAGTGCAAAAGGTGGACCATTTTTCTACTGCAATTTCCGACAACAAGGCATAGCTTTTTAAAAACTGGCTGTCCATCTCTTGGGATTTACTTACAGGAGAAAAGCGTAAAGTAGGCCCTAAAAACTTCGGTCATCAAAACCAGTAGATTGATCGATACAATTAGAATATTCGAAGCTACTGAAATAAAAAAGTTTTGGAGAGAGAGAGAGGGAGAATAATAAAAATAAACGCTATATTCTTTGGTTTAATGGAGGGAAGACTATTTTCAGTATTCAATACTTCACTGTTAGATTTTGCGCCAATGAGCTAGTCACTGGGCTAGTTGGTGTTGCTTTAAAAATGTATACTTTTTGTTCACTTAGCTAGAAAAACTGATAATAAAAGGAATCATAAGCATAACGACCATTCCAGGATAGATTCCAAAAATTTATGTTTTTCGCACTTTCGGGGCCAAAATGACATTTTTTTGCTCTCATTGTCGCACCAGGATAAGATCAACAGTTTACAAACTTGAGCGCTAATTTCATTTTTTAGAAGCAGGGCTAGAAATGAAATTGTCAATTAAATAAAATTTGAATATTTGTTCTAGCCTATCTAAGACAAAAAAGTATCAAACACGTTATTTAAGATTCAGCATTTTCTAAATGCCAGTAGATATAAATAATTTGACTGAAGGATGGCTTGAATTGGAAAGTGACCCTGGTATGCTATGTAACTTTCTCCTTCTTATGAAAATTTAGCTCAGTATTTTTTGAAGTCTTCAAAAGTTGTTAACTTTAAAAATTAAAGGGCAAATCTAAGTGGTGGACCTCTTCTTAAGAAAATTTTTTAAACATATAAAAGCCATTAGGCTAGATTATTTATTTTAGGCTTATGTTATTTCTTGCATATTAGTTGCTTTTCTGAAAATAAACCCCACTAAATTAATCTTGAACCTCCTTATTCTCTATTCTGATGATTCAAAATTTGTTGGTAAAGCAGCTACAATCTCTGACCTACAATCCATCAAAGAGGACCTTGACATTCTTGGGACTTATGCTGATACATGGCTCCTCTCATTCAATGCTGATAACTACCATGTTTTCCACTTTGGCAACCACAACCCATATCAGCAGTACCATCTTCAGGGTAAGCCCCTCTGCAGTTTCTGAAGAGTGAGATCTTGGAATCATAGTTGATTATCAACCTAGGTTAAGCATCCATGCAAAATCTATTTTTGTCTGCCCTCCAATCTCTTGGAATGATCAAAGGAACTATCTCCAAGAGATGCCCAAAAGTATTTATTAAACCCTACAAGGCACTAGTTTGTCATGTCTAGAGGTTATAATGTCACTGGTATCACACTACTTCAAGGAGGACAAAGAAAATACTTGAAAGAGGACAACAAAGAGCAACCAAAATGGTCAAACAAAGGCCATACACAGAGTGTTTATGTCAGTCAATATTTTGCAGTTTATATTATTGACCTACAAATAAAGTAAACATACCATGCATTACCTTTTTTATGCTTTTTATGAATATAATCATTGCTTTTCTTGTTTCCGCAGCCCCTATTGTTATTTAGCCTCCAAACGTCTTTGGCAGATCTTTGATGATTATCATACCAATCTCATCTGGCGACCATTTGGTGGTTGGGATGGTCGTTCCAACCCGGAACGCGCCAAAATAAAGGTGCCACTAACACGCCAGGACGTAGGCCGTTGGGCACGTAAAATGGGTATCCCCATGAACCCACCACCGATTACTACTGATCCAACAAAGGCTGGTGCGGGCTCTTTTCTGGCAGAAGAGAAAGGCCTGTTAAGAGAATATATAACAGAAGTCATGCGTGCCGAGTGGGCGAGTGGTCAGGATATTGGTCAAGAGGATGTATTGTTGGGTGTGGGTGAATCCATTGGACTGGATAGATCAGAACTGGCAGCGGCCATTGAGTCAGAAAGCAATCATAAAAAGTTGCAGGCCAATAAACAAGAAGCTGATGATTTAGGTATTTTTGGAGTACCGAGTTTCATTATTGGTGAAGAAAAATTCTGGGGCAATGACAGAATTGATTTTGTTATTGATCACCTACGCGAATTACGTTTGCGAAAAATTTAAAGAAAGCAATGTCTCTGATCCTTTATTCAAAAGAACAATGTCCGTTTTGCTGGCAAGTGAAGATTGCCTTGCAGTATTTTGAAATCGATTATGAACTGAAGGAATGGAAACAACCTGATAAGGAAATGCTTTTACAGTAT
>JAAAKM020073195.1:54092732-54126586 GCA_010016025.2 Alatinidae sp. Z8VKAUB7J3 | reverse complement strand
TCCCATCTGGGATTCCATGGCCATTATTTATTATCTGGATGATATCTCTGCCAATGGTAAGACTTTATTTCCTGGAAATGAAACCGAACGTGCCAAGTCAAGATTACTCCTGACTTACAATAATTCACTTGCTGGAAAGTTCCTGCGTGAAGTGATCTTTGAAAAACGCAGCAAAGCCGAAGCAGACTGGGATCTGGACAGGATAAAGCAAGGTGAGCAAGGTTGGCGTGAAACCCAGGATTGGCTGGAGGGCAATATCGAATCCAGCGATAGTTTTCTCTCTTCAGGATTCTCCATCGCTGATGCCGCATTGCTGCCTCGTTTTTTACTTGCTGAATTCTATGGTGTACCTGTTGACGAGAGACATCCTAAGTTGATGGCTTGGTATTTGAAGGTTAAAGAAGAGTTTAACTTACTGGCTCAGTGAGCATTCCATACTGAAGGATAGCTTCAACTTGCCATAAAAAGAATTTGGCGCGCCCGAGAGGATTCGAACCTCTGACCTGCCCCTTAGGAGGGGGCCGCTCTATCCAGCTGAGCTACGGGCGCCTAAAAATAGCTTTTCCACGGGCCCCTATCTATCCATGTCGAACCCCTTTCAATTCGCACAATCGACAATTGGCCGCAATCCCGAATTGTAACGTGTTTTTTTATGAACGCCTACGTGGTTAGAATGTCTACAAGACATCAGGAGGGGTGGTGCTGCAACATTCACTGAGATTCGATTCACTAATTACTAAATTATAATAATTATATGAAATCCAATATTGAAACAGAGTTTCCATTAATTTTTCGCTAAAAACTGGATACCGTTCAGGTAAATTTGACACGCGCGCCCCTGGGCCTGGTACACGAGCCCTTCGGCAACCGAGAGCCTGCCCCGGAAGTCCGCCCAGCCGCGCACCGGCAGGTTGGCGCGGCTGTGCTCGATCACGTCGAGGGCCTCGCCGAAGCGCGCCATCATGGCGAGCACCTGCGCGTACTGCAGGCCGGTGCGTGCCGCCTCCAGCCGCGGCATGATCTCGCGCAGGTACGCGAAGCGTCGGGCGGCGAGACGCGGGCGGCCGAGGACGAGGTAGGAGCTCGCCACGCCCTTGATCGCGTGGTGGCGTGCCTGCTCGTCCTCGCGGCGCATGGCCGCATGCATGGTGAAGACGCAGATGCGCCGCGCGGCCTCCGGGTCCTTCATGCGCCGGTGCAGCGCATTGCGCAGCAGGTCGATCAGGTCGAGCTCGGCGAGCGCAGCGTCGTCGATGCCGCGCAGCAGGTCGCGCCGCTTCCACGGCTCCTGCGTGCGGGCGAGGTCGTCGGCCAGCTGCTCGACGGTGAGCATGGTCCTAGTGGGAGAAGGCCACCCGGACCGTCGGACCCGTGGCGGGCTCGATGTGCAGCTCGAAGTCGCCGGGCTCCCAGAACGGGACGGCGAAGTCGCCGACGGCCGTCAGGCGCGCGGCGCCGGTGCAGCCCTTGTCGCCCATGAGCGACGCGTAGAGCGGCGGCTTGAAGCGATCCACCGTTTCCTCGGTGGGGGTGATGAACTGGCCGTACAGCCAGCCGCCGTCGAGCGACTCGTGGCCCTCGTTGGGGACCAGGAGCTCGACGTAGGCATCGTCCGCCTGGAAGAGCATGCGGCGCTCGCGGGCGCCGACATTGCGGAAGCCCAACTGCTCTTCGCTGTTGCGCGTGTCCGCAATGAGCTGCGCGTCCACGTACGTCTTGTCGTCGGATTCCATCGTCATGCTGTTCGACTCATCATCTCGGGGCGTTCCCCGCATTCCCCGGGCGCTGGGCGCGCCCTTCCCCTTCGGCCGGCGCCGGTTCTAGCACGATCCGGAACGTACTGCCCACTCCGCGGGTCGTCTCGTAGGCGATTCGTCCACCCTGCTCCTCGATGAGACGCTTGGTGATGTAGAGCCCGAGCCCGGTCCGGCGGGCTCCCGCCCCCGTGGCGCCGGGCGCCGGCTCCTCGTGGACGAACGGCTGGAACAGGTGCTCCTGGACCCCGGGCGGCACCCCGGGACCGTTGTCGGCGACCTCGACCAGGACGGCATCGCGCTCGCCCCGGACGGTGATCTCGACCTCGCGGCCCCCCAGGGCGGCCGCGAGGATCGCATTCGTGACGAGGTTGACGACCGCCTGCATCAGGCGCGTGCGGTCGGCCAGGGCCTCGTGGCGGTTGTCGAGGTTGCGCTTGATGCTGACCCCGGCCGTGCGCTGGGTCGACTCCAGCAGCTGCAGGGTGTCCTCGACCACCCGCTCGACCGGGACGGCGATGCGGTGGTGCTCGTCGCGGCGCACGAGGTCGAGCAGCGCCCGGACGTACTCCTCGCAACGACGGGCCCAGGCGCGCATGGCCACCAGGGCCTCGCGGGAGGATTGGGACCCAGTAAGGTTAACGTTGGTGGAGTTACATCCGGCCCGGGCCCCGTATCCACCAGCAACACTTCTACAGAACGTTGCGTGCTTTGGATGTTTCCGGATGAATCTGCCACAGAGTAGGTCACCTGGTATGTGCCTGGCGTGTTGGTATCCAGTGCGGCAAGGCTGATGGCGATCTGCGCGGTCAAATCGCCGTCAGTGTCATCGGCAGCCTGTGCGCCAAATTCAGTGTATGTAGTGCCGGCGTCCATTGTCTGCGGGTTGGGACCCAGCAGGGTTATGGTTGGTGCGGTGCTATCAACGTGCAACACTTCTACCGTGCGTTGTGTAGATTGTGAGTTACCAGCGGCATCGGAGACGGAATAAGTCACCGCATAGGTGCCCGCGTTGTTGGTGTCCAGCGAGCCTGGGTTGATAACTATCTGTGCGGTTATGTCGCCATCGTTATTGTCCAACGCCTGCGCGCCAAACTCGGTATAGGTGGTACCGGCATCCATCACCAGCGGATTGGGACCCAGCAGGGTAATGACCGGAGCGGTTTGGTCAGTTTGCAGTACTTCTACCATCCGTTGGGTACTCTGTGAGTTGCCGGCAGCATCAATAACTGAATAGGCGACGGCATATACCCCAGGGCTGTTGGTGTTCAACGCGCTGGCATCGATGGCAATCTGGTTCGTCAGGTCACCATCAATGTCGTCAAGAGCCTGTGCGCCAAACTCGACATACGTGCTGCCAGCGTCCATCACCAATGGGTTGGGGCCCAACAATGTAATTGTTGGCGGTGTTTGATCCGGCCCCGGTCCCGGGTCGACCAGTAGCACTTCAACGGACCGTTGCATGGTTTGCGAGTTACCGGCGCTATCAGCGACAGAGTAAGTCACCATATAGATGCCTGGATTGTTGCTATTGAGCGCACCAAGGTTGATGGCAATCTGGTTGGTTAAATCGCCATCGGTATCGTCGACAGCCTGGGCGCCATACTCCACGTAGGCAGTGCCAGCGTCGAACACCTGTGGGTTGGGGCCGAGTAATGTCAGCGAAGGCGGGGTTTCATCCGGTGGAGGTTCTTCTGGCGGTTCGGGTGTACCCTCAGCGCGCACGACCTCACCGTTACCGATCTCTGCGCCATTGGGCACAACCGCGCCGTCTTCGATCAGCGCGTCAGAACCGATCTCGGTGTTTGCTCCAACATCTGCACCGGCGCCGATAAGCGTGCCACTACCTATATCGCTGTTGTTGCCGATGCGGGCGCCAGCTAAAACTGTGACGTACGATGAAACTTCAGTGCGACTGCCGATGCTTACTGAATTTCCAATGGACGCGGACCGATTGATATCGGTGTCGTCGCCGATGAAAACGTCATCACCCACGAAGGCGCCAGGATAAATAGAAACATCTTCGCCGATATGCGAGCGCTGACCGACAGTTGCCCTGATTACCCGCACCTCGTCTTCGAGAACCGTATCATCACCGATTGTCGCGTTGCGCAACCTGACGTCATCGCCGATAGTGACATTGTCACCAATAGAATTAAATCTTGGAAACCAAAAATCGTGGAAAACGCTTAGAGTGGAGATATCGGGATGAAACTTGATGGGAAGAATAAGCAAAAGTCATTTATGGGTGCAACAAATCCAATAAATGGATAATTATAATTTTGGTAACTATTCTTTTATTTGTTTTTATTTTACTTTATAATAATATAATTATTAATCATATAATTTATAAATTAATATCAATTAGATAAATTTACAAATATTAATTATAATTATAAAATTTATAATTATAAATCTGTAACCATAACCCTTGTAAACATGTGATTCAGTTATTCTTTTTCCTTGTTTAACAAAGACATACACAATTGGATCTTCTTAATGCAATGTGAAAAGTATCTTCTACTGTGATCCTTTTGCCCGTGTCGTTGAACGGGCATCAGGACTTCTCATGATAGGGGTCAGAATGGCTTCAGTTCTATAATAAACCAGAAATTGCAAAGACTTGTAACCTAAATAATGAGAAAGCCCCTCCTCTCTTTCTGAATCACATTTTTAGTGGTGATTTCCTTTCTTTCCTGCAATTAAGACATTATAAATTTATTTTTATTGAAAAATGAAAGTATTTTTAGTTTTTTAAAATGTTCTCAATTACTTAAAGAAAAATATCGACAAAGAATTTATTTAAATAAAACAGTAGAACAACCTAAAATTATCAACAACCTAAAACAAAATAAATAAAGCCACAAACTATTAGAACGAACAGAGTTTACAATGAATCACTTATATAATTATAATTAAAGCATTATACTACTTATTATAGTTATATACGAACAGAATTTAGCCTTAAAAGAACGTTCCCAGAGAAGTATTTCAAGGAAAAGTAAAGAACAACACCAGAGTGTAAGAGAAAAAGAAACAAATTTATTTCACATCGAAATAGAAAAAATAAGTTTCAAGGGCATCGTAGAACATGGAATTATTAGGCCGAATAATTGAATAGCCAAATCATCATTGTATCCCATGATTTGGATAAATTAATGCTAATTGGCACCTGGAATCAGATTTATCATCTTTCAAGGTACGTCAGCTTTTCAAAAATTGCTTAGTTAGATGAAAAGAGATCAATAGGGATCAGTTTCCCTTGTTTGTGTAAAGTTTTTTCTTTCTTGGGTTTCGGTTTGAACTAGCTGAAGTAAATTCTCGCATAAACTCGTTTAACCGAACTGGGTGATTCTTCTTGGGGTTTGTGTCTGTGTCTATCTTTTTTTCATCTAATATAGCAGTTTCTCCGTCTATGCCAGTTAAATACAGATGAAATCTTGCGTTCAAAAGTACTTAACGTTATTTTGAATAAAGTTAACGTTAACTGCTTAAAAATAATTTGTAAATGAAATATTGAAAGTGAATAAAATAAAAGGTTGCTAATGAACATATTTCGAGATATCCCATTTCATTGCTACTCAACACTTTACATAGAGGCTAAGAATATCGGTTATTAGGAAATAATATGAAAAAAACTTCGTTTTCTTAAAGAGTTAAAGAGGCTGCGTCCCAAAGTCGAACCTTAAAACGTACATTAAATTTGAATTTGCACCAAGTAAACATAGTATTAATTTGTGGAAAATGAGCAATATGTCATACTTTAATAAAAAATTTGTCATTTTTTTAGAGCTCAAAAAGTGCTTAAATTTGAATTTGCAGTAGAAGAAATTATTATATTCATAAAGAACATAAAAAAGGGCATTGAGTGGTATGTTCACTTTATTGGTAAGTCAGTTATATGAACTATCATAATTTTTTTTCAATTTGTTGTTTTTAAGAGCTCAAAAAGTGCTTAAATTTGAATTTACAGTAGAAGCAATTATTATATTTGTAAAGAACATAAAAAAAGGCTCATATGGTTTATTCACTTTATTGGTAAGTAGGTTATATGAACTATCATAATGTTACTGAAATGTCATTATAGCAATTTGATTTGAAAAATACTAAATTCTGACTGATTTGAATTGAAAAACGCTAGGCTAAATCTTGCTGAGCAGTGGTTTGATATGAAAAATACTGAACAGCTTGAATCACTTTTGGAGAAAAAACTACTAGTACTGAGAAAATGAAATATTATTTTGTCAAAAATGACCAAAAAAACAGCATTGAGAAAAGGTAGCATTATTTTGTCAAAGACAACTGATAACTCATACTTTAACTGAAAATTTATCATTTTTAAGAGCTCAAAAAGTGCTTAAATTTGAATTTGCAATAGAAGCAATTATTATATTCATAAAGAGCATAAAAAAGGCACCAAGTGGTATGTTCACTTTATTGTTAAGTCAATAATATGAACTGTTATATGTTTACTGACATCTTAATACCAACGTCATTTAACCATTTTGAGTGAAGACAAGAGGGCTGATAATTTTCCCTGTCTGTAAAGTATTATTATACTAGCAGAACCCCATAAAGTATTAGGCCTATTAGCTGACAGTTAACTCAATTTATATTTCTAAGAACAAGGTTTATTGCATTTATAGATAAAGCACAAGAAAAGGCAGCAATTAATACATTTACTAAGTAAAATCCTGTAACTTATACTAGCCTACTTAATTAAAGCTACTTAGGGCAAGGTGCATCCAGCATAACCCTTTTGCAAGATAGCAAAAAATAGCTAAATTAGAATTTTACTCCACATAATTTCAACTTCTTTAAACATTCATCATAACACTTGTTTGTTTTTTTCTTTATTGTTACCTTGGTAGCTCTCCTTTAGACTTATTCTAGAAACTGTATGTCATCTCTGTAACCTGAGATGCTATGCACATTCCAAAGTTATGCACAGGCCTGATAAAGTCCTTGCACAAGTTGACAAAAGAAATAGGAAGATCTACTTGAAATGCTTTTCTTCAGCTTCTTAACTTTGCTCAATCCCATTTTATAAGGTTTTGAAGATATGCAAATACATTTCCTAAATTTTGAAAAAAAAAAACATTGATATGGCTCAAAATTATACTTAAATAACATGAGTTGCAATTTCAGAATTAAAATCAGAGAAAAAGCAACCAGTAACTGAAAATTAAGGTAAAATATTGTTCTGTCAAAATTCCAATAGGTATAGACCTGTCATGTTGCCCAGCCGTTGGCATGGGCGATCTTGATCCTTCGCACTTGCCCATTGTCGTCATCGGCCACGATGTCGTCCCGCTCCACCGTACCGGGGGCGGAGGCGAGCACATATTGGCCCGGGGTGAGATTTTCCGTTTCGTCGATAGCTTTGCTATCGCGCTCCCGCCAATAGTAGAAGTCGAGGCTGTCAGGGTCAGGGCCGTGGGTGTCATAAGTCGAAGCGTCCCAAGATTGAGCGCAAAGATATGGCTGTTTGAATACGGGACGATCCTGTGCGGTTGCAGGCAACGCCGGAAGAGTAGAAGCGGCCACAAATGCCGCAATACTTGAAATGAACTGCGCGGGGGGGCTCCGAAATGTGGCAATAAATGCGAAATGCCTATGAAGAGTCACCAAAAAAAAATCTGAGATGTGCATGGCGTTCTCCTTAAAGTCATCAGTCAAATTAAGACCGCTCAGTTTGTTGGCGTGTGTTGAGCTTTTCGGAATCTCCGCAGATGTGCGCCTTCCGAGTAAGGTGAAAATTGAGCGATTGCTCGCGATAGCCGGCATTGCGTCATCCTCGGCTTACACCTAGTGATTGCTGCTCGTTACAGTTGGCTTTTCTCGAGCGGCACTGCATCAGTCGGGACCCTTTTTACGCAGTGTTCTCCCATGGCAATGTGACTTAGTTCACTTGGGCCAAACGGTGCAATAAGAGGTATGCCAATACTATTTGGCTGTTGATCCTGAAATTTGAAAAATTCTCCAGTTCAACCTGGGTATTGCAGACTAGCTGCCAGTTCGGTTCGGTTGTCAGCCATGCATTCCAACTGGCTGCGCCGTCAAGCTATCGCGCGCTTATTCAATGCAGGCGCAGCTTGGTGAACCCGGTACTGCGTCGTCGGGGCCGGTGATAAAGATTGATTCGGGCGACTGGATAAACCGTTCGTCTCTGCTGGTCCCGATGGGCGCCAATCGAAGCGACACAAACGCTGGTGCTGTTAGCGCGGTGTTAGACGTGCGGCACAGCCATTTGCTTCGAAACGTCTTTCTATCTAAAGACTAGTGCTCGGTCCGGATCGTACAGTTACAATAGCTCCGCCTCGAAAGGTGCCGCGCTATGGGCGAAAATATTTGATTGCAAGTTATTGGAACCACTGCCGTGACATTTTACGCTCGCAGATCATGTTAGCCGTTGCCATGGCATTTGGGATTTGGGCCAACTAGTTGAAACTTCTGACAAAATTCCACTGCAAGAGAGCCACCGTGGATCTTCGCCCAGCTTCGAACCGGTTTGCCAACTTGATCAGGCCCACTAACAGGCAATTCTGGATCGCAGGAATTACTGTGGCTGCCGTTGTGTTGGCCTTTCCGCTTCGAGGCTGGGCGCATGTGCGGTGGTTTGTCGACGCGGCAAACCCTGATGTTGCGGACATCGAGCCTTACGCGCTTACCGACCCAGCAGTTCTAATCTGGATCGCCATCGCAATCGCGCTGATTGGGATCGCAATCTTCCTCGATGAGAAACTGCCAAGCTTGCCAATCGTAAACACCAAAGTCATCTTACTTTTAAATAATTGACTTACAAACAAATGATATATTTTTAACCACTTATAAATTCATTTCAAGTGATGGAAACTTTTTGTGTTGTAATAAAAATAAGCTACCTTTTACTTTAAGGGCTCAAAAAGGAATTTGCCCCTGAAGTGATTATCGTTATTGGGAAGAGCATAAAAAAGACACCAAGTGATGTGTTCATTTTCTTCCTAGCTAAATTGTGGAAAAAAGAGAAATTGACCCGACAAGAAACAGGCCAAAACTCAGATAACAAATTTGATCAAGACAGAAGCTGAAGCAGTTATATTTAGTTCTGCCGTATGGATTAAGTCTTGACTAGCGTCCTCTCAATCTTTCATCACTATAGCCTCGTCTTGATTGACATCATTTACCCTATCAGCAATAGGGCCGACTTCGAATGGACAGTCAATCATAGCCTTCAAAATTTTCGTAGGCTATCGAATCATAGTCGCCTGTCCAAAAGCGATACATCTGCAAAAAATACTGCAGCCAGGGGGACTGATATCAATCAAGAGGAGGCTTATCACTAATGAAAAGGAGGGGATAGCACTCAAATTTTTTAGGAAAACAGAAAGCGATAAACAATATAGAAAAAATCAGAATAGAAACAGAAATGCGACACAACAAATGACTATACTGGTCAAAAGAGCAGAAACAGAAATAATGCTAACCCCTAGTTGCTAGGAAATAACTTTTCTTTTGGCAAGCAGAGAGATAAAGATGGGAATAATTATAAGTGAAAGTTACCTGTATTAGAGATATGACGAAATGGAATTGCTGAATTTTTCTCTTCCTCTTCCATACGGTGGTACAATAATATCTTCTGTTAATCAGGTATTTCATTGTGTAAGTCGAACCAAGTTAATAACCTTGTAATTTACCTTAATAAATTTTATTAAAACAATTTGTACAGATTTACTATTGTAAAATTGGGTATGTTTTTAACTGCGATACAACATTAAGATCTCCATGTACGAATAAAACTCATAAAACTGTTATTTATCTGCCATCTATTTTTAAGTCTCAGCTGTATCTTAACTAAGCTATGCACAAGCCACAACAAAGTTGGACCTGTCAATAAAAAGGATAATATCTAGTTTCCATCAGCAATATGGGCTTTCCTTGATTCTAGCGCCACATTTGTTCTACAGAAGAAAACAACTGAAATGACAAGTAATTCTTTGAAAAGCTTTTAATCTTATTTTAAGATTTTAAATTCTTTTAAAAAAGAGAATTAGAGCATACTCACATTCCCTTTTGCGAAACTAGTATTCCAGCTTTTCGTTTTCGTGTCGGAAATTAAAATAAGACACAAGAAGACTTTAGAAAGTACGTTCCTCTAGACCTTCCTACCTCCAACACAATAGCTTTCCATGAATTTGGAAGTTTTTGTACTTGTTGAATAAAATTTATAGAAATTGTTTCACAGCCAGAAAAGGGAAGATATTTATATGATAACAATTTCTCTTCCATGCTAACTAAGAAAACAGGCTTTAATAAAAAAATATGGATTCGAATCCATCCCAGGTAGGAATAGGGTGTTTTTACTAAGAGATTTTAACGCCCAGGTCGGTAGAAATAGGGATAGATGGTATTCATCCTTGTTGTATCCACATATATATGTGGATATATAGAAAATTTGACTACTTTTTGAAATAAGGAGGAAACACCTTCTTATACTATTAATACTAACTAAGTAATAGTAATCATTTCTGAAACACATTGAAAAGGTATTTTCTCTTGCTGTACAGTTTTTTTTCTAGATTTTCACCAAAAGAGGTGATTAAGAATTTCAGGATATTGGTTTTTGACCATCTACTCTTTGGTGTTGACCTTGGCACCTTTTTCTAAGTCCCCAGTATTTCCACTAAAGAAGTTGCACAAAAGATATAGTTGTGGGTGCCATATGACTCTATACTGGAGTTACCAGGACGGAAAAGAGGACTTAGACATGGTCTAGGGCTTTAAAGTGAGCTAGTTAATAATCTCTACGATATTCCAGTAGCCTTTTATTTTTTACAGGAGGGAGGATGGTACGGGACAGTGCTATCAATTTGAATTAAAAGAATACCCGTAGGTATTCCGAGATTCATTTGAGATTTGAGATTATGAGATTAGTAGCTAAAGAAGTACCCTATCTTCACAACCAGATTTAAGAAAAACTAACGGTGCAAAAACGACTAGAGGCACAAAGATTCGATATAATCTAGTTCTGGACAAACAAATTGCAGAAATGTTACTTATCTTTTTTTTATCAGTTAAGTTATCAGTTATCTTATATGTTAAGTTAGGTATTTAAAATAATGCATTCTTGGTGACGTGCTTTCAATAATTCAATAATTTCAACAATACAAAATATTTATTTTTTGGAGATATATCTGGGGAAAATTATCAACATGGTGATAGAAACTTAACAAGTATGCTGTGTTTTAAAGAAAGAACTTTCCAGGTAATGGTTCTTTTGTTGTACATGTTGTAGACTGCACCATTTCACAGAGCACGCACTTATCCTTCCTTGGTCTTTGGAAGCTGAAGTCCAACTCGTTGAGGATGTTCATGAAAGTTACACGCAAAAGGATGGGCTTTTGAATTGTTCTGCAGTGTTCGGTGTACAGCCTGAACAGGTTCGACTTATTTTTGAAGTTTTGAGGCAGATACTTCTTGGTTGTAGAAGAACGGCAGTAATGAGATTCCACAGCAGGCAAGTCTTTTATCCATTGTCTTGCATGCTTATAGACATCCCTGGGTATCTTATTGGGAGGGTCTTATTTCTTATCCTTTCTTCGAGAAAATCCCTGATCCTTGTTCTTAGCTGCATTTCTGACAGCAAACTCCCCAAGATAAAGGGATGCACAAAAGAATTTCAGACAAACTTTCTTCCTGTTTCCATTGTCATGGGGCATAAAGTACCTAACAGTATTCTTTCTTCTTGTTTCTGATTTTAGAGTCTGCTCTGAAACAAGTTCACAATGAGGGTGGGCACGGAACCAATCTTTCTGTCTGATTGTATTGCCAAGCTCCCAATAGGACACAAAGATCTTATTTCTTTGTTCATCTGAGAACACACGCAATTCGTACACGCGAATGGGCACGGGTGGCAATGAAAACGTACAGGTAGAGTGCTTGAAACAGACCGTGATGAAGTCGGCGTAAGCAGCCAGACAGTATAGGTCCGTCGTCTAGCGCCTCATTAGCGAATTCCGAGCAATACGGATGAAAGCGGGGCGTTACAGTGCCCGACCTGAGAGATAGGTGACGTTTTGTACCGGACACATGGGTAACACTTTTCCTCTGCTTGAGGGAGGTGTTGATGCCGTGGAAGGAGTGTTCGGTTATGGAGGAACGGTTGCGCTTTGTGGCCCGTTTGCTGGACGGCGATGGGATGAGCGAGGCCTGCCGGTCTTTCGGGATATCCCGAAAGACCGGTTACAAGATTTTCAACCGCTACAAGGAGCATGGATTGGAGGCGCTTTCGGACCGCTCACGTCGGCCCGTGCGCTACGCTAATCAGTTGCCCGAACCGGTCGAGCGGATGATCGTCCAATTGAAGAAGGAGAAGCCGCACTGGGGTGCCCGGAAGATCCGCGAGTTGATGGTCCGTCGCTTGGCCGGTGATGTCCGGATCCCGGCCCAGAGCACCGTGCACGCCGTTCTCGACCGGCATGGACTGGTCAAGCGGGCCAAGCAGCGGCGACGCAACAAGGCCCAGGGCACGCCCTTGTCCGAGGCGCTTGCCCCAAACCAGCTCTGGTGCACGGACTTCAAGGGCGAGTTCAAGCTGGGCAACCGGCGATACTGTTACCCCCTGACGGTCACGGATCAGGCGTCGCGATACCTTCTGATGTGCGAAGCACTTGAATCAACACGCAGCGACACCGCGTTTACCGCATTCCAAAGACTCTTCGAGGAGCATGGCCTTCCCGCCGCCATCCGCTCCGACAACGGCCTTCCCTTCGCCAGTCCCAACGGCCTCTACAATCTCTCCAAACTTTCAGTCTGGTGGCTGCGCCTCGGCATCCGCATCGAGCGCATCAAGCCCGGCCAGCCGCAGCAAAACGGACGGCATGAGCGCATGCATCTGACCTTGAAGAAGGAAACGACGAGACCACCCGGCGCCAACAGCCTCCAGCAGCAGGCCCGGTTCGATGCGTTCGTGAAGGAATTCAACGCCGAGAGGCCGCACGAAGCCCTCGGTATGAAAACCCCGAATGAGGTCTATAACCCGTCGAGCAAACCCTATCAGGGCCTCCCGGAACTGGAGTATCCGTTCCACGACAGAGACATTCTTGTCACCGCCTGCGGCCGCATCTGCATGCATCGCAAGAAAATCAACATCTCGGGCGTCATGGCGGGCCAAAGACTGGGCATCAAGGAAGTCGACGACGGCATATGGCTCGTCAGCTTCATGAACTACGACTTGGGATACATCGACTTGGAACAGAAAACATTGCAAACTATCGACAACCCGTTCGGCACGAGGCTGTCACCCATGTCTTAGGTACAGGGTGTTACCTATGTGTCCGGGTCGGACAAGTGGGATTTGGCGGAGGAGGAGGGATTCGAACCCCCGGAACCTTTCGGCTCAACGGTTTTCAAGACCGCATTCTTCCAAATAGTAACTTATTTCCCTCCCCCCCCCTCCCCCCTATATTGCAGATTCTGCAATATAGAAGGTTTAGACTACTGCCTATCTGAACATAATTGTGCCAACACCCACTGTTTATTTTTCAAAGTGCCTCAAACCCCAATAACTATCACCTTCAGTTAAAAGCCTTGTTGACCAGACCCTTGAAGAGTTCAAAAGAGCTAAAAAATATATATATAAAACAAACCACGGCAATCCAGTACCTTCAGTCCAAGGAACTACTAAGAGACATGAAACTGCACTAAGCTGTTGCTGATCAGCTGTTGAACTGAGCTAAATAGTCCTGACTAAAAAGTGCATAAGCTTAAATAAAAGAAGAAGAATAGCTTTACCGAGAAAAAGCAAAAACAAACCTCATTGCTCGGTATATTATTTTCCCCTAACTGTAGGCACTTAGTCTTAATGACTCGTAGACAATTCATCATTGAAACGCTAGCTGGTCGATGCTGTTCAACAAGCCTAAAATTTAGCTCTATTCTAGACAATAAGTTCCTACTGAAGTCATTCTCTGCTGAAAGTTCACATGATCTGATCAAGAGCTTTAAACATGTGAGAAGGCCAATGGCTCTTGCATTTCCTCCTCTGATCAATCCATTAGCACAGTCTTGCCCAAACTTATGAAACGATTGATGGATTCTGCACAACTCAAAAGCTTTAACTGCAAGTTTTGGATCCTTTTCAATAATTGGGAGATGTGAAAAAAAAGACAAGGCGGAAAACTTAACTTTTTTCTTCGTCTTTTCAACTGTTCTGGTTGTCAGATCTAGTTTGGGCATTGCTTTTTTTTCTTCTGTAGACAGCGCAGGCTGTAACTTTTCAACATATTTTTCTTGTCCATTGGAATTATTCTCTTTATCCTGCTTACTTTTCAAAAGCAATCCCTGAGCATGTTTTGCAGCTCTCTGTGCCTCCTGTAATTCCCTTCTCTGTGCTTTAAGCTGACTTTTACTTAGTCCATTTGTATTATTTTCCACTTTTTCACTACTTTTTTTACTAACGCTGATCATTTGAATACCAGGCAATGTTGTAACTGCACTAACTTTCCCCAAGATTCTTTCTCCATCAACTGAATCCGTTCCAGAGTCAATTTTTATAGCATCATTTGCTTTATTTTTTACACAACTTGTCATATTTTTGATTGACAGATCGTTTGTGTTCTCTGTCTCAGAATTCATTGCTCCATCTTTCGTGCCAGCTTTGACTTTTTTGGCAGCTTTTAAAGCTTTCCTTAATTTTCGTTCAGCTTCTATTTCTTCACGACTCTTCTCAGGAATAATTGGCTTTTCTTTAGATATTGCTTTTGATGCCCTGAAAAAAGATTATTACTGAAAACTCCAAACAGGACAGCCGCATAGATAAATCAAAAGAAACTTTATAAAAAAAAAGAATCCATTATGCCTTTGTGAGACAAATATGAGGAAAAAGAAAAAACTCCATTCTTTTGCTGTAGAGTAAAGGAATAATATTGCTGTTTCTTTTACATTCATTTTTAAGTTGTGTCCTAAATGTTGTCTTAATCCTGCAGTACTGAAATAGCTGGACCTTTGTCATTGGTTTTCCGGATGTGCATTCGCTCTGGAAATTTCAGATAGTCATGGAAGTCCGTCCACATTACTCCTACCATGAGGTCAGATGGTGATTTTAATGGTTTTATTTTTGAACAGATAGTGATAATGCATTATATTTGATCAGACTTGTCAGTTCTTTTTTAAAAGCTGTGTTAAGCCAAAAATAAATGTTTTTCTTCAGCTGGTGGCTGGGCTCCTGCTAATAAAGTTTGTCAGCCGGAATGGTTGAACTTTTCATCATGTTTCTTTTCCCAGATATGTATTGACTGTTTCTTGAAAATTTGGAAAAACACAATTTTGCGGCTTTCTATTTTATTCATAAATAAAATAAGAAATTTTCAAAGTCTCATTTTGTTTATTTCTCATCTATTGAAAAACCCATTAAAACAAAAGAAAAAAACATTAATGCAGCTAAAAACTAGCAAAAAAAAGAACACTAAAATACAGAATCTGATATGGAACATTGAAACACTGCTAGTAGCTCAGTTTAAGGGAGTCAACCCATTCATTCCCTAATATAAAATTTTTTTCTTACCTTTATTGGCTTTTATTTTAATTGTCTTTTTGCGCATTTGTAGCACTATTCATCGGCTTTTTGGGACTTGAAATCTCAGACCCCATTCCTCAGACAGATATTTGAATATCATTTCGATTTTTTTTTCTAAAGTTTATATACAGCTATTTATCGGACCGAACATCTCCTTCCTAAGCCCTATGCTGACTCGGATGGGAGCAGGGACCATGATAAGACTGTAAATTGCTTCGGTGCTGGTAGAGTTCTAGAAAACGAAGCTTGCTGTCGCTAGGAAGCTTAGAAAATCCGTCAGCACACACCAACAGGTGAAGGGGTGTAAGCTAGGCTAAGTTTCACATCAAAAAAGATAATGGATAATGCAGTGCGGGGTAACCCCACAGTGGCACCTTTCGAGGAAGTTATAGCCCAGAAAAAGAAACAGCACTTAGACTAGATTCTGAATAATGGACAATTTAAGAGAAGAATAGTGCAGTTTAGTAATTGTAGAGGATATGTTTACCAAGTTTTACTCTTAGAATAATAATTGAGAAGTATTTTAGTCATTGAAACCTTTTGTCCTCAGTTTCATAGACTATGAGAAAGCCTTTGATTCAGATGAAAGATAAGTTTAAGTGACTGTCCTATTCTTGTGTAGTGTATTGTGACGAGGTTCTAAGAGCCAGGAGCTCATATGGTATGAGCTCTAGCAAAATTCTAAAAATCAATAGATTGATTTAATAGAAAAATCAGAGGCTTAATGCCGGTTGGGCTTTAAAATAAGAACCCTAAGTCACGAGGTCTTTCTAGATATCAAAATTCATTGAGATCCGATCACCCACTCGTAAGTTAAAAATACCTAATTTTTTCTAATTTTTCCTCTCCCTTTTGCCCCTCAGATGGTCGAATTAGGGAAAACAACTTTATCAAGTCAAATTGTACAGCTCCATGACACGCCATATGCCTTGAGTGTAACCGAAAAAATATACCTAGTAATAAAAAAAACCTAGAAAAAGGGGGCAGTTTAGAACTGGGGGGGTTCCAAATCCCCCTACGTTACGTCTCTTCGTTGTGACTCTACTCTTCCCCACTTTATTTAAACTCTTATAATGTCCAGATAGTACTGAACAAATATGTATTGTTTACTTGTAGATCAGGGAGCGTACCTGTACAAATTAAAAAATACAAAGGTTTATCTGAAAACGGATAGAAATAAGTTAATTGGCCTACAGCTGGGCTCACATCAACCCAGAAAAAGAATTACAGCCCTGAAAAGAACTTGGGCTTACATATTAGATACGATACACTAAAAGATATTTTAGGAGTTGTGGTAAAATATGCTTATATACTTAGGAGTTGTGGCAAAATCACTATTGGTGGCAGTCTTGGTAAAAAGCCTTACGTATTCTTGGTAATCGTCGACATACACGCTAAGGCCAAAACTCGTTGTAATTTAGTTATTACCTTTCCCCGTTCGAATATCAAATACTTCACCTTTCCTGTGGTATGATGATCGAAGTTTGAATAATGGGATAACCAAATTCACACTATTTATCTGAAGACTTACCCCGTTGGCAACCAGCCTAAGGAAAATCTCCAGGTTACCCTCCCCCAGTACACACATTCGACATCTCTGTTAATTTGATGAAATAATTTATACATTTGGCCAGCTCAATTTCACGGGGAAAATATAAGGAATTATAGGTAATACTAAGATAAGCAAAGCAGTACATAGGAGAAGGAAACTTCCATTTTGAACCTCTTTCCCCATCAAATTTGTTTCACAATGAAATCAGTATAAAAATAGACAAGATTTTATGGGCAAATATTATTGGCCCCTTTCTTTAAACAAAAGTCTTGGGTATGGCCCTGGGGTGAGAATGCTTGAATTATGCTGGCTTATCTTAGTTTTGACAAGATTTTTGAAGAAACTAAATTTCAGCTGGGGGGCAAACCAAGGTCTGGGAGGAGTAGTTGCCTCCCCCTGCCCCATAGCAAATTACGCTTCTGCTCCCAACGCCCAAGATAAATTGTAGCCACATGGAAGCAACTTTGGTAAAATTCTAGTTAATTGACTTCTTGCTATTTCAGAAAGGGTTTAGATTAGGAAAATGAAACTTTCAGGGATGAATCTAGAGACTAAAGTGTTTCCTGGGAAAGTATTTTGAAGCAACTACCTCCACTCCTTCTCCCTCTAGAGGGCTCTGACCTTTGATGACTTTTAAAAATTTGTGGTATATAAAAGTGAAACCTTGCAAAATAGATCTTCTGCTTAATTGAAGTACAACAAAATTGTTTTCAGCTTCTTAACTTTGCTTAATTCCATTTTATAAGGTTTGAAAGATATGTAAATACATTTCCTAAATTTTGAAAAAAAAACATTGATTTGGCTCAAAATTCTACTCAAATAACATGAATTGTATTTTCAGAACTAAAGGCAGAGAAAAAGCAACTAGTAACTGAAAATTAAGGTAAAATGTTGTTTTTTCAAAATTTCATGTTTAATCAACTAAATTTATCTCAACATATTAAATATTTAGATCTCTACGATGACATTAAACTTTCTAAATAACAACATTATAAATGGCTAATAAAATTTACCAACCAGTTACGTAAGGAAAATGGAGAACATATAGTATTAATAAAGGTATTACCGATTCCATTGTTTTCTAGAATCCCTCTTAAAAATCCAAAATATTAAAATTCAATGTGACCATTGTTAAAAATCAGGTACCTTGCAAACATTGTTTAATATGTCACCTTCTTTCGCAGCCTTTTTAAATACTTAAATAAAATTGTTTAAATTTAATAAGTGAAAGCAAAACTGTTCAAAACATCTAAAGATATCTCATTTCAAACTTGCCTCTGGTGTTTCATCCCCCCCCCCCCCCGATACCAAAGGGGGCTCAATGATAATTCCTAACGGTGACAGATAATAATCTTTGCTATTGATAACATTGGTGAACAGTAAATTGTATGTGGCAGTGTGAGTAGGTAGTTGCGATTTGATCGCTCAAAATCCTTTTTCTCTCCACTCACGAAGGTGAGGGGGGAGGCGCCGTCCTCTGAGAGAATTTACTAACGTATTCCGCCCTGACATTCTGATCGGCATATATATTTTTCACTTTAGTATATCGTAATGCATCGGAAATAAAAAATGTCGGACCGATGGAATGACAGTGGGGTGACTCTTGCCCGTACGTCCGTGGGTATGTGCGCTGAAAGTTCCTTGAAAATGCCTTTCGTCAGATATAACTTCAGAACTACAAAAATTTTTTTGTCTTTTGGCCTTAATGAACAAACGTTTCTCACGACATTCAACCAATGGCTTTGCTTGTCCCAGATAGAATTCATTCAGTTGAATTTACCCACCTCTGACATTTTTGTATCGATAACCAAATTTTAATATAAAATTAAATGGATGCTATTGTTAGGATTATTTCCGGAGAATGATGAAACTTATGACCGCATCCCCCTTTCATATTTTGGAAATCCCAACCGCCCTTCTCTTAGAGGCCAGCTTCGTGACCGTTTCTTTCTCTTGTTATTATTCGCTCTCTTTATTATTAAGTCTTTTAAAATACTCTAATGGTAATGTCATGAAGTGTGAAATGGCAAATAAATACACAAAACTTCCAATACTTTTCTCTTTAATAATTTTATAAACACAAATCTTTATCAAACGGACATACCCCGACCGGACATGTCCCCGACCGGACAAATCCCAGACTGGACATCCCCGACTGGGCGCAATGCACCAGACTGGTTCATTGGTGGTACATTTCAAGTAAGCCCGCGTCAATTCGAGTAACTTTATATTGTATACGGGCTTAACAACACCGGTTGGGGTTTATTGCCTGCTTCCAAACAAGACTGCGGTGACATACACAGAAATGTTGAATCAGCTAAAGAATCTAACCAATAACTATGCCCCGGATAGTGTGATGATGGATTTTGAGTTTGCCATGATTGCTGCTTTTCAAGAGATGTACCCAGGCGTTTCCCGTCATTGGGTGTCATTTTCATTGGTCAAAAAACCGAGTATTGTTACCATGCCTGTTGAAACATACCTGTTTTGCTCCTATTTGTGACCATAATGCCCCTAAATTGTAAATTATTGATCCCTGTAGGGAGTAGATATAAGGAATTAGTTATATACACTGACTGTATATTCTAAAATCGTCGATATAGTTAGTGTATATAGGATAATAGAAGATGAAGGCAACATAGAACTTCAATAAATAAATTGTTTTCATTGCGATAAGCTTTTTAATCTCTTACTTGCAAACCACATTCTGGTGACATAGGTGGATTTAAAAGCGCCCCCCCCCCCCGTCTCCGTTAAAAAATTATGCCTTAAAAAAATGACCTCAAAAGGTTTTCCAAATTTTAGATTATCAATTCCGCGCCCCCTCCTCTCTGAAATCTTGGATCCGCCCCAGGGTGATACCAGCTATAAGTTATTGTATTACTGAGCGTAATCACCGGAGGAAAGCAGCGACATCTCCTTTTTACTTTGACTGCATTTGTCTTTCTATTCTTCGCTGATTGAATTTTTAAGTGAATAATAGACGTACTGAATCTTATTTCTGTCTTCTTCAAACCCCAACCTCAAAGCTCCGATGGCTACAAAACGATTTATCTACTGAAGATAGATTAAGTTTTGCATAGGCAACTGTCATAATGATGAAAATAAAAATAATAGCGATCATATTAATTGGCATGCTTTCAATAGTGGGAGTAGTGTATATTATTTAAGGTGATTCCTCTCTCTCAGCTTGAAGTGCCATAGACATAAAAATCCGTTTTCATACAGGATGGTGCAAATGGTGGTGCCAAACGTCTTACAATAGAGAAATTCCTCTTTAAAACGTCCCCCAAGTATTTGAAGTACTCTTTGGTACGTACAGCATAAGCTATAAACAATGAAGGGGGCAGGTTGGGCACTATTCTATAGACTATAGTTTATAAAGTTATGAAGATAACACCTAAATAACTGACGGGACCAGATGAATTGTGACCTATCTTTCTCTATCCCCAAGGAATACCATGCTGCTGTTTTCTTATCTCCTCTACTCTACAGAATTTATGTGTACTTCTACAACTTCATACTTTGATCACAAAACCAGTTCCGCCTAAGCCCATATGATATTTAGATAAACATAAAATAGAAAAGATGTTTTGAAGTCAGCAACACAATAAAAGGAATACCTTTTCAAATGCAACTGATGGTTCGGTTGCTGGAAAACCACTTATTGCATCATACCTAAGAACAAAAAAAACATAAAACAAAGTAAAAATAACACTTACAATCTGATACACTTATTTGTGACGAACCAACTTGTCCTCCAAATTTTTATTTTAGATTATTTTTAGGGATGAGACTAAAGCAGTCAAATATTACAATAGTTGAATTGACGATTCGGAAAGTCAAACAGAAATCATACCACTACCATCAGCCTAATATTGTATCTGTTTCATGATAAGTTTAATCAGTGCTACTATTCATTTAAGTTCTCAAACAGACACTAGCTACCGTGTAATACATATGTATTCAAGGACAACCAATTTACTTGCGTGATTAAGGTCCAAAATAACACAAACTAACTTCCTTTGCTTTCAACCAAAGACGCCAAAGTTCCCTTTTTAATACAAGTGGTCTTGAATGTATAAAGATGACTCCTCATTGGAAAATAAGCTATTGTGATTACCAAGAGGGTTAGGGAACCAATTTTGTAAGAAATACGTTCGTGTTTAGATGACGAGCTTTAACGATCTGGAAAACAAAATCTGAGTCACTGTTGCTTAGGCACGGGTTAGTTTCTATCAATTTAGCTTCCCTTCATGTGTATGCAGAGCAGGACGACTATGAATCATGGTCTAGCTATGGTATTAAAAGAACTCTTTTCAGATATTCATTCATCTCCAGGCAGATGGCCTCCACAACTTTGTTCGCTTGACCTATCTCCTGCTTTCTTCATCCAAGTTAACCTTGCATTTGAAACCATGTCCAATGCGTCCTTAATTTTCCTTTCTTTTAATCCCTCCCTTTCACATCCATCACGTTACCCGTTTTGTTGATCAGCCGTCTTGCATTCTAGCTGCATGCCCTAATCAGGTCTAAGGCCCACTGTAATAGGCCATGAATACACAAGTCCTTCATTAGTAGTAGTAGTAGTAGTAGTAGTATTAATAGTAGTAGTAGTAGTAGTAGTAGTAGTAGTAGTGGTAGTAGTTTTGGTAGTAGTAGTCGTAGTAATAGTAGTAGTAGCAGTAGTAGTAGTAGTAGTAGTAGTAGTAGTAGTAGTAGTAGTGGTAATAGTAGTAACAATAGTAGTAGTAGTAGTAGTAGCAGTAGTAGTAGCAGGAGGAGGAGGAGGAGGAGGAGGAAGAAAAGTAGTAGCAGTAGTAGTAGTAGTAGTAGTAGTAGTAGTAGTAGTAGTAGTAGTAGTAACAGTAAAATTAGTAATAGTAGCATTTATACCAGTAGTAGAAATGGCAACTGCTGTAGCTGCGGTGATACCATTAGACAATGAGAGTCATATATACTGTTAAATCGAACAGATGGAAAGATTATATAAATAGATCACTGATCTTCATCTAAGGGTTTTCTACATGGCTAAAAATTAGACTATCAACTTGAGCGACTAGGTACATAGTCAACGATTCAATGTTTGATGAAACTAAATGTCTGAGCACAAATTACAACAAAAGTAAAGGCAATAGAACATGCCATAAAATGTGCTGGAGTGCAACGATTCCTTTAGTTGAGAAAGGCCGTTCAAAGTTTCCCAAATCATAAGACGATGCATCGCCGAGAAGTATGCTATTATATGGAGTTGAGTAAAGAAAGGGTAACAGTGTCTTTCATCGTTGACGTTTTGGTATATTTACAACTTTGAACCATAATTATAATGTTTTCAATACTGCATACTGTCTAGGAAAGAATTCCCATGATGGTAGTATAAGACTATCTCGGGACATTCTTTTCAAAAATGGATTCATTTCATACACTGGTTTCCTTGAAATTCAACGTGAATAAATTTTCATTTGCGTAGTAGATAGCTTTTCATCTCGTCGTTTTTCATGCCAGATCTGTAACAGGAACTCTTAAAGGTCAAAATAACCATCAATACAAGACTTACTTTACAAAAGTTTAGTAGCTGATCAAAACAGAACACATTGATGATATGTGTCCATACCAACTTACTTGTCTTTCATGAGTAACCAGTTTAATAGGTGCCAACTTTAGGTTTTAATAGAGATTGAACTGAAACTCCTCTGCAGCACAGACATATATATTCACATCATAACTGATCAGTCTGTTTCACTCTACTGATATCCCTATTTGCAGCTCCCATATATGTAGACATGGATGCTTCAAAATCATGTGGACATGTATTTAAAAGATACTCTTTGTGATGGAATGGTATAGGCTTACAAGTTAACAGTGGCAGAAGCAGATCTCTTAATTTCATCCAAGCACTGACTTCCAGTTTGAGTAGTGATGCCAATTTCACAGCTACCAACTGCATGCATTAAATCACCTCTACGTAGAAAAATCTATCCACTACATCCTGAACAAGTGAAAACTTGCAGATGTGAGGTTACTCGTTCAGATAACAAGGTGATTTTCAAAAGTCCAAAGAATGAGCTGTTAAGGTTTTGTATTGTTTCTCTTTGCTGATTGCAAGCAAATAATTCACAAACAATTTGAGAGGATTCAATCCAGCACCATGAAATAGGATGGGATTGGATGATGACTCATCAATGTAGGAATTGGTGTGTCTGAGGCAGGACTTAGGAGGCAAATTGTTTTTTAAATAATCTCTTACCATCTTGGATCATGGACATATGTTGATCCAACAGACAGACTCTATTGGAGGAAGGCACTGAAAGCTAACAGCATTCTTGTGCAACCCCTTTAAATGGAAATGTCATGTAAAATAAATTGAACGAAGAATAAGTTCTAAGATCTTCAGAACTGTACATAAATGTTGCAATTCTGCATCCAGTAGCATGGCTGCATTAACACTCATTTCGACTATAAATATCATAAAAAGGAAATCTTAAAACAGACTTTCCCTGGAAAATGACATGGTATTTTTAGTACTGATCCACAGGTGGAAATTCTAGTAAGAAAAACAAGCTCAATGGTCTAACAGGTTGGAGAATATGTATTTAAAGTGATTCCACTTACCCAATGAATGTCACAAGGCATGGAGCTTAAAGGTTTATAACATTATCAATGTTGGATATTAGCGCCATTAATTGTCTTGGATTCTTTCCCACAGGCCAGAGAAGTTATAATATATTCTAAGTTGGCCAAATTGCAATCAAACAGGGCTCTTGTCTGGGATGGTCTACCAGTATTTTTCAATTGATATTCTTTACTATATACTCACTCAACAAGGTCCAATAAATGCAATTGATCCACCAGTTAAATACAATCTGGTTCACTTCATACATACAGGCACATGATTATATAGCAATACAGATGTCAGCAGCTGAGAGTGGAAGGGAAGCGACCTAAAGGAAGACCAAGGAAATCCTGGAATAAGACCATCCAGGAGGACCTGTGCACCTGGAATCTGACAATGGACATGGCTGGGGGCCGGGACACTTGGAGGAAGGGACTACGGGAAGCCAGTAGATAGTGGTAAATCATCATCGTCTGGCATTGACTCATCTTTCAAATTTAGTTTAACCAATTAAGTTTTAGTGCGTCACTTAGACCATGACCGCAATAATTACAATGATTTCTTTTCAGACGTGATGATGTATGATACACGTTACCACAAAACAAACAATGGTATATTGAAGCATTCATCTTACATCAGATTACATATAATCACATTTAGACATTTTTTACAATGATACTGTAACATCTTGTATGAAAATTTCAAAAGTCTCACAAAGTGTGTAAAAATCGTGACTAAAATAAAAATCAGTTCCATTAAAAATTTCTGAATTTTGTAAACTGTATCATTTTGAATTATTTTTGTCTGTAGTTTGTTCTTTAAAGAAAGAATTGCTTACATTCAATTCATTTTCTATTGTCTTTCTTCTCTCTCTGCTCTCTGCTTTGATTTGTCTTAGTTGTGATTTTATAGAATCGCGTTTCTCTTTTTGTAATCTATCTTGTTCTTCTTTTTCTAGATCAAGTGGTTCAAACTGTTTGCATTCAGAACCATAGTGACCAATTTTTTTCCAATTCCCATCTATTCTAACATATGCAACTAGTCTTGTGCAATCTACATCACATTCCTCATGATAATTTCTATACACCATTTTTTCTCACCAATTGGGAATGACAATTTACCTTAACTTTCTTTTTCACTAGAATGTTTTTTGAAATTAGAAGAAAAGAAAGTAAAGTAAAAGTGTCATTCATGGGATTCAACCTCATTCATTGTTGTCTGAGTTGGTCTTTTGAAGTCAATATTGAGCCATATTCTGGTATTACTGTCTCTGTCTTCTTCATAATATTCAGCAAAAGCCTTGCTAAACTGACCAATTCCCAAAGGCGTTTCACCCTTTTCAAACATGATTTCTTTATAGAATTGGTATGTTTCACGCTTAGTTTTGCTATTTTCACTATCAAGTATGTAATTTGTAGCAAAACCATCAAGTGGATCAGCATTTTCATTCCATTCTCTTTGAATTGTTTTCCAATCCACAGTATGACTGAATTTTCCCACTCGATGTAGTCTATTAGCAAGTCTAACAAGACATGAGAATACCAAGTTTTTTTCCTCTTGATTTGTATTCAGTTTTTGCTTTAATCCTTCATCTCTTTGCGGATCCCCATCAAAGTTTCTTTCCCACTTTACAATAATCCAGCGTCTAAAGAATCCCTGTGACTGATCAAAAACTTTGGGGAATCTATTACAAGAAAATATTAATTTGCAGTATGGTTTTAGTTTGAATCCTTGTTGATGTTTCCGTTGAACTTGTATTCCTTCATTAGATACTATTGCCTTTATTTTTCCCGTATTTTTTAACTCGTTATATCCCAAATCTGTAAAAATATTAGCAGACATTCCATCCAAATCAGCACTCATGAATTTATCATCAGCAATATTTTGAAGTGTAATGTTTGAAATGTTGTCTTTTCCATATATTGATTCAAGATATTCAAGTAAAACGGATTTACCATTATCCCCATTTCCAAGAAACATAATCGCTTTCTCATCTACAATTGAGCGGGATGTCGGTGTCCACCGGTGGATGATTGGGAGCACATGTGGCGACTAGAGAAATAAAAAAAGTATGTTAACAGCAGAGGTCACCTAGCTCAGTTGGTAGAGCGCGCGCCGTGAAAGCGTGGATCACGGGTTCGATCCCCGGTGGTGACATTCTTTTCTATTTCTCTAATGTTCTTTTCTAACAAACTTTTTATATTGTATCTCTTGAGGTTCTTTTGTGACGGTGTCGCATATCAACGTCTCGTTAACTCTGTTTAACAAATTTCCTCAACCTAAATTGATTTTGCTGTAATTTACACTTAAATGGACCTGCACCCTCACTTGACAGCCTCCAATTTAATCCTCTTCGTTCTAAAAAAATTTCCTCGCTCAAGCATATTTGTTGATACACTATAATCTTACGATAATTCTTATAAAATTGGACTCTGTAAGTGAAAAACTTGTTTCATCCAAAAACCTCCTTTACTTGAACATTTTAAGTCAATTAATAATTAAATAACTTTCTGAGGACATAGACTCCGCAAATCAAGAGTCCATTAACTCTAAAATTTTCTCGATTATATTTTATTGTTCACTAAAAATTTACAATATTTTTCTGATAAGAAAACGTTTCGCAAGACGTTGTTTCCGTATGGTTCTTAAATTGTGAAGCTATATTGTTAAATTGTCACACTAAATTGTTAAATTGTTAAACTAAATTCTTAAAAATATATAATGCAAGATAGGGTAGAAATCTAGGATAAATAAATATATAACCGTCTCTACGCACCATTTACTGGATTTGAATGTTCGTAATTTAGATAAAATATCCCGACAAGAACAGACGCCCAAGGCTGATACAGGTCTGCCAAATTGACATAACGTGACGTAGGCATTCACTATGGACACAGAAGCAAAATTACCAGTCACCTACAAATTACATTAGGGCGAGTGACATGTAGAACACTGATCATACTGCCTTGTATATTATTTGTGGATAGTAAAGATCAGCGACGGGGGAAGGTAGGACGGATTGGGGGTGGAGGTGGGGGCAATTAGGCTGCGTTCAACTTAGTCATATTCAACTAAGGTGTCTAAAGGGCTGTTTCGTGTCGATATGCATATCTTGCTGTAGATGTGATGCAATGTCTGTCGCAATCAATTTCAGTTTTGTATAGCTGAACAGTGGTCACCTCAAAAATTGAGGTTTGGCAAATCTTGGGGGCGCATTGCCCCCTCTGCTTTCTTGTTACGCCGTCGCTGTAGATGATTGTTGCACATTAGCTGGCTACCTCAAATAGTCAAGAATTCGTAGTAGTTTACTACATATTATTTATCTATTATATATTTTATAAATATTATGTATATATATTATATAAATCATATCTATTATATATATATATATATATATATATACATATATAGCGTACAACAATATGCTGTATATGGCATTCGTTACCAGAGTGCTCAATACATTGTAGAGCAATATAGATAAAGTTATATACGCAGAGAGAATATAATGCTAGTTGCGACTATAGTTTCATGTTTCCATAATTAATTCATGGAGATTGGAAATAACAACAAACCTTAATTCTTTCACTGTCAGTAGCTATTGATAATGTGAAAGCCTCGATAAATTTATAGTTTGTAGGTAGGTTGTATAAAACCTTGGCAGCAATCTAGGGGCGGGGGTCTCGTACAAGCTCCTATAGGAGATAAAATCTATTATGATAATATCAGGCCAAGTGGTTAGGAAGTTAGAACATTCCGATACCCCCCCCCCCTTACCCCCCCAAACCAACTAGTACCAAAGTGCAGGGATGCGGGAAGGTAAAGCTTGGGGGGCAAGTAGGCTGGGTTAAAAATAATTTTTTCTCATTCCACTAAAGTGCCTTTGGTCATTGTGCGGAAAGGGGTGTTTCGCGTTGATATGCATATCTTGCTTTGAATGTGACACATTGTACATCGCAATCAATTTCAATTTTGATAAAGCTGACAAGTGGTCACGGAAAAAATTAAGAGTTTGTAAATCTTCGGGTGGTCATGCCCCTTGCTTCTCCTGTTCCACTGTCCCTAAATTGGTTTACACTTTTCGTGTAGCAGCATAAGTCACTATACTTGAAGGCCATCTCCATTATTGAAATTCTATAAATTTGCGGAATTGGGTCAAGGGTGCGGGGCTCACCGCTCTTTTCTTCTAATAATGAACCTATTCACTTTATCTCTCTAAATACATAAGTGCAATCCAAGTTAACACAGCATATTTGCTAGTGATAATACTATGAATGCCGTTGTATGATTTAGAAACCTTTGATTTTCCTCTTCTACGTAAGATTCCATGACACTCCATGCGATTCTCCCCCAAACTACAAATCCACGGACAACATGAAAGCGACATTCATAGTTTATAAGAATATTTGATAACGGAGGAAACTTATTTGATAGGTATCCGAATGAACTTAAAAAGCTTATGTGGGACACTCGAGATACTGTTGTGTAATTTAATTACCCTTTTCCTTGATTTGAAGAAGGATTATGTTTTTATCAGGAACTCGTCCACACACAGAACACAATATTGACTTAACTGTTCTGTGTGCACCCTAAGGGTCATGTGACAGTACGTCTCAACATCGATAGCCGAAATGAATAGGGGACTATTGTTCTAGGTGTGAAGATTCTCAACCCTTTCTTGATCAACTGTGGTTCATGCTTTCTGATCCCTTGTTGGTATGGCCAGAGTATACTTGGTAAATACATCCATTACTACCAGAACATTTTCCCTTTCCTCACTGGCTGGTTTCAGCAATGTAAAGTCCATGGCCAAGACTTCTGGTGGGTGTGTGGTTAATAGATTCCCCATTGATGCTTTTATTGGTAGGTAAGGACCCTTGGCAATTTAACATTTATGGCATTTCTTTACGAATCAGCTACACCCCCAACCACCTGCATCACACTTAATATATACAAAATGTTTAAGAATAAACCATAATGGAAATGAAAAAATTGCTGGGAGAATGGAACTGAAGTGAAAATTAAAATATTGCACAGAAAAAAGTTTTACAAAAAAATGTAGCAAGAATGAAGAATGCTGACAGCCACTCCCTAGCATATATGTAAAATGCAGGTTTCTATCTCATGGCAACAACTGCCAATTACAAGTGACTATTTCAAACTATTTTAAGTTCAAATGCCTACACTTAGAAACTAGTGAAGCAACAAATTATCAAAAAAAGAGAAAAGATTATGGTGTGAAAATAATGTTTCCAGCCATTTAAAAATTTTCACCATCCATGGGATGTCGACTTAGTGGACTTTGTCATTAGGGAGTCTTCTCCTACGGGGATTGGGCAAGAGGGGCTTAAGAACCCAGAAGGGGATATTTTCTCCATGAAATCTTAATGAGAATAGTGTCTAGGATATTGTCCAAATGGATTTCATACCCTTTTAATTCAAGGAGTAAAAAAAAAAAATCTTAGAAAACAGCGTAATGAGAATTCATGGTTTCAGGCCCCCCATGCTTCCGGGGGGACCTAACTTTTTGAAACTTCTTATTTTCATGGGGGACCTACAGCTTTGGAAAAAAGTGGGGCACCTGAACCTCTGGAGGGACCTGAATAATGTCACCCAATTCTGGGGAGGGGGGGCTGACACAAGGAGTTGATAATTTCCACACAAGCAGGGCCTTCTGCACCAAATAAAATATCAGCACAGTTCTCAATGTTCCGTAATCAGCAATTCAAGCACAATCTTGTGACTGATTCGGTCAGGCCATGGCATATTGTGCCAAATAAAATATTGGCACATCTCAATGACATGCTTGTGACCAACCATTCAAGGACACCGAGAAAGCAAATCCATTGAATTCAGGTAGACTATATCATCATTGGATGTGAACTATTTTGGTGATTTTTGTGATGTTATGACTTTATTGAGCACCAATTTGTCATCAATTTGTCATCAATTTGCCACTTTATTCTTGTTATCAATTGCCATCATTCAGATTCACCTGCTGCATTAGTCTTTCTCGTCTCGTTAAGTGAACCCAGACTTTTGCTTTTTTCGTTCCACCCTGATTTATGACCTCAAATTTTTATGGTGCACCAAATTATGGGGGATGTGAGAAAATTTTATACATGGGGAGACCTAAAATTATGGTGGAACCTAAAATTTATGGGGGGACCCAAAAAGCTGGATGAAACAATGGAATTCATTGTTCTACAATTTCCTTGCTCTCAATTTGATACAAGTTCAAAGCTCCACATAGGTCTACTGAGTAAAGTTGAAAGAATAGTTGTTATTAAATTAAATTAAATATCCTTACTGTCATCACTACTGCTATTTAAAGAGACCATTCAAAAGCCTGCATGCAATGCACAAGTGTGCATGCACAGTTTCTTCTCTATGGAATATATGCAAATTAGCTACATTGAACCCAATTACAGTGCTATCAAGTATTCATAGGCACATATACATGCTGTTTCAGCTAAAAGTCACTTTCTCTCATAGTTACGCACAGCTTTATGGACTGAACCATTTCTCCTTATGCAGAATTAAAAACAAAGGGGAGAGGGGACAGGGAGTCAAGACCACCAGAATCTTTGGCTGCCCTAGTTTCATGACTTTTGTTGTTCGTAGAAGCTAAACAACGTTACAACGCACTGAATAGAAATGAAAAGAAGGCCGTAGAATAACGCAAAAAGAACATTTTAAGCAAAAAAATTGACGAAATTGAGCTAGAATTTGCCTGTAACAATTCTTTTGGCCTATTCAATGCTGTGCGAGAACTGGACATAAAACAAAACAAAACTGTGAACGTCAAGGAAACTAAAATTGGCGATAAAGTCACTGATCCAGAAGCCATAATGAAAAATTTAGGAGGTGCTCTTCAAAGCATATGAACAACCAGTTCCTCAATGAAGAAAGAGCAGATCAAAGCATACCAGATCCTCCCCGTGCCACCTGTGCAGAGCTTCGTACCTCGCGTCAAAAAGTTGCCGCGGCTATTAAAAAACTGAAGAAAAGAAAAGCACCTAGAATTGATGAAACTACTGCCCGGGTACTCTTAGTAGGTGGCAAAGAAAATAGTCGACATGTTGCACACCAGTTTCACCAAGGTTGAGGATACCTGTGAATCAACAAGTGATCCGTCAAAGATGCCATCCACAAAAAGGTAGTAAACAGGACCCAGAAAACTATTGAGCAATGTCTTTCTTCTCAATTGTCAGCAAGGTCTACCTCAGAATACTGCTGAAAAGGGTCATCGAGAAAACAGAAACCTTCCTGAGAAAATCACAGTTTGGATTCAGGAAACATAGAGGTAAAATAGACGCAATATTTGTATTTCGTCAACTGTTAGAGAAGGCTAAGGAAAGGAATGCTGTGTTCATCTACATTTCATAGATTTTAAATCAGCCTTCTTTACAATATGGCGTAACGCACTATGTCGGATGTTGGGAGCCATCGATATCCAACCAAAAGTTGTAACCATTATTGAAAACCTCTGCAAGATCTTTGAGTGTGCCATTGTTATTAACAAACAACTAACAAACTGGTTCAAAGTTAAAGTAGGTGTCAGACAAGGATGCCGGCTTGCTTCAATCCTCTTCAACATATTCCTTGAATTCGTTACTGATGAGCTTGTTCACATTGATTCCTCACTTACCATTAGTGACACAATGTCCACAGAACTAAGGTATGCTGATGGCACAATATTATTATCTGCCATCTTCGAAAAGCTGTAACTCTCCGTAGAAGACTTAGAGAAAGCTTGTTCCAAATGGGGAATGAAAATCAACAGTAGCAAAATAATAACAAACCTTCTGACAATATTACGATTGACCGGGAAATTGTGGAGAAAGTTACGAGTTTTGTTTTCCTCGAAAGCGTGGTTCCTGGCACTACCAATGATATGAAAGGAAGACTAGGACTTGCCGCTTTTAGTTTTGGCTGTCTCAAGACCAACTCCTGGTCAAACAAAAGCATTGGTTGCTAGCTGAAAATACGACTTAATAAGGCTTTAATCCTTCCTATAGCCGACCTGGGCCTTGAGGAAACAGATGGGTACCGATTACTAGCCTTCAAAATACGACGTCTCCGAGCGATTCTAGGAGTCTCACTAAGAGATCGACTGTGGAATAAAGAGATCCGTGCCAGAGCTGGAGCTGATGTACTCAACAAGAAGAAAGCAATGAGTCCAAAATATTATCAAATTTCTGATATTCATTAAATCGTGACGTCACACTTTAGTAATCTATGCCGAATTTCTTCGGACGCAGGGAGGTACTTTTGGTAGCTGGAGGGGTATATTTTACTGTCTGAGGTTGAAATCCCCTGCCTTAACTCATACCCCAATTTTCCTTGGAACTTTCTATCGTTCTAAAACGTAGTTAACTGCTATTTAAAGGGCATGAAAATCAAAACAAAATATTAAAACAATTAAATAAAATAATAAAAACAATTAAAACAAAAAATTAAAGATCATACTCAGCATTACCTGGGTCTTCCAGTACTTCATCGGAGACAGCTAAGTTGCTAAGTGAAACTTCTTCATCTGTAAATAAACAAAGAAAGGGGAAGGACGGTGTTATTCTCTTGAATTCAGACTTCAGATAATTTCTATGACGATATTATATAAGGATGACGGTGTTAGTGCCCGAAGCATGCGCATTACCAGGCTCAAAGTGCCAGAAGAACAATTCAGCTATTTTACTTTTGTTACACAGAAATTGCGTGAGAAATCCGCTTTATGGTAAAGTGGAAATACTCAAAATTTATGAAATATGTCTTTGGGAAGATTCACACGCACACAAACCAAAAGAAAACTCTTCTTCGTTAGGCACGCAACAGAGCCCTACAAATTAAAGTTGCAAACTCTGTTGACATCACTGAGCATTTGGTACACAAACTGAAGAGAAAAGAGTTTGCCAAAATTACTGTTTAAAGTATTAAAAAAGATAACTAGTTGCTTATTATAATTTGTGATGTGAATGATGACCAAACTTTGATCTCGATCGTTAAATTGGCGAAGACACGTGACTGATATTGAACCATATTAAAACACAAGTGAGATATAACTGAAGACTTGGGAGCAAACTTGGTTGAATTGTTCTACCATGCCACACGTTCTTGGTATCACTGCATAGACTAGAAGCAGAATAATCTGAAAGTTTTCCTACAACAGTTTTCTTAGTTTTTCTAGGCATGTCATCGCATGCTTTCATCGGTTAACGTTCTTATTGCTTTGCGAGTTTGAAAGAAAAGTTTTAGGAGACACAATTGTCTTCTGCTCTTCTTGGACTGAAGTCTGAATGATAGAAATAGGAAATATGGCGACTTTAATATACAGTTAACCAATAGTATGTTTGAGATCGTCGTCATCATCATCATCACCGTCGTTATCGTCATCATCATTATTATTCTCATTATCATCATGATCATCACCATTATCGCTATCATCATCAATATCGCCATTATAATAATAATCATCATCATCATTATAATTATCACTATCATCATTATCATTATCATCATTATCATTATCACTATCGTTATCATCATCATCATCATCATCATCATTATCATCATCATCATGATCTTTATCATCATCGTCATTATCGCCATCATCATCAGCATTATCATCATCATCATCATAATCATCACCATTATCATCATCATCATCGTCATAATCATCATCATTATCATTATCACTATGAGCTAGATCAGCTTTCCATCTGAAAATTTTAGAAGCGGTTTTCATCAAAACCTGGGATCCTTTACTTTGCCGACAAAAGGAGTTTGTGTTTCCTCTGAAATTGTTCTAATAATTTTGGAGCCTCCAAATTGTTGGTACTTCAAAGGAAAAAACTGTCTCGGGAAGAAACTGTTGCGAGAGAAATCTTCCCGCGACAGTTTCCCGTTGGCCCGTTCGCGGCAGTTAATTTCCGCGACTTTTAAATTTTGTCAGAAAATGTCAACACAGTTATTGATTTTTTAAAAATTGTGTGGGTCCTTGAGGTACAAAAAGGAGATTTCTGAAACAATTTTCTAGGACAACGAGGTCTGTATAGCATGGAATTCATGAATTGAAAATAGTTTTAAAGATCACATGCACGTTTCAGAACGATTGCGACATTTTTTCAGATTTCAGAGGTCAGTAAAGATATGAAATGGTTAGATTTCATCGATCTTGTACACCAATTATTCAAAACTTGAAAAGATCAACAAAATTGTTCCGCCAGCCAAAATATAATAATCAATCGATATGTATAATACTTCATCGCCATCTTCTTTTCCCTTCTCACGAGATAAATCTTTCCCCGCTGGTTTAAATAGTTCGTTTCTTGTCTTTTTATTTTGGCTTTCTATCAACGAAAAGGCGAGAGCAAGGATAACTAC
>JAAAKM020073195.1:54071435-54092722 GCA_010016025.2 Alatinidae sp. Z8VKAUB7J3 | reverse complement strand
ACGAGATAAATCTTTCCCCGCTGGTTTAAACATATCCCTTATTGCGATAATTCGCGACAATTAAATTTTCCAGCGTTCGCGACAGTTAATTCCCGCGACCGTTAACACACAAAAAACCAAAGCATTCGCGACTTTTCGCGACAGTTTCTTCCTTTAAAGTAGATCTTAATGATTGTCCAATCAGCGGTCGACATATTATTTGCTTGGATCCCTTTCTTTGTTTGCGAGTTATCATAAATGATGCTTGAATGGTTGAAGAACTCGTTATTTGCACGAGCCATTCTGATGAGCGTGCAAAGAAAGCGGTCAATGTCATTTCACTAATGATTCCCCTATTAAATATCATCTATAAATAGAATCAGCCGAACACTAGGTAAGATAGGGAAACTTCAAAACATAAAGGCAAAAATCCCAAAACATTTTGTTTTCTAATTGCGCAAGAAATTCGTCCCTCAATACAACTAACTCGCGCTGTGGGAGACGTATGTATGATCTATTGAAAGTTGATTTACACATGTTTGAATATAAAATTACAAAGTCGTGCTTGAAATTATTTGAGCGAGGAATGGACTCTAAACAGAGAGTCTTGCCAATCCTAACGGTTTGCTATGTATACCTCTTCGGAATGCAATTCTTTGGACATATTTTGTAGGTTTGGCAAAATAGACGTTCTTTACATAATGAATTTATGTTGGGACTGGACTTCCATAGAAACGCGTAGCTTTTAAGTTTGGACTTCAATAATTTGCTGAGGACATTAGAGTGTGTTAAACATTACATTGGTTGAGTAAATATTAATTATTACTCTGAGATACCTGATAATTGCTACATAATCATTGATTTCGGATGGCTGACAATAGTAATAATTAATACTTCATTGTAATTTTCTAGCTCAATAAAAAATGTATTCCCTCTTCCTCTATAGCTCATCAAACCCCCATTAGGCGTGGCTAGCTACGGGTCTGTGGTGTACTTGACGTAATCCCCCTACTTGATGCAATCCCCTTACAAAGAGCTCATTTACACAGTCGACCTACTGATTGCCAAAAGGTTCATTACCACTGATGTGCATTTGCAATCTTTTTCTGTACTTGCGCTTGTGAGATAACTCCTTAAAAGCCAATTAACAAACAGTATCTTAAGTCGATGGAATGGTCAGATTCTTTTATTTTTCTGTGAAGGTGTTGATTGATTTTGATTGGATAGTCAACAGTGGAACGTGAAAGTAGTGAAGTAGTAGACGGGGTTAAATACATTTCATTTTTCACGTCAGACTTTTGCTTATAAGATTCTAGTTCGCTGAGAAAGTAAAACGAGATCATCACAGTGTAGTTCCCCGTTCTTAAAATGATCGTCCTTGTATCTTACGTATGTCATGCGATTTCAATTAGGCATGAGTCAAAGGCTACTGCTGCGTCCACCAGCCAATCATATGGCTAAATCAGCTCGAATGCGTGACGTTAGTCAGGCCGAATTTAGGAGAGCATGACCCGTCTCCAAAGCTACGAAAACATCAAACTACTTGGTAGAGAGCAATCGTAATGATCTTCGATGTGTTCAAGAAAATGTGTACGTGTGTTAGTATTGGGTTTGGGTGGCCTAAGCTTTATTATTGTGACACCGAAAAGTTTAATAGGAAGAAGGGGCACTTGGAAGACCATAATTACTAAATTTTGGGTGAAACTTTTAGGTCAGGCTTGTCCTGACTAGCCTGCCCTCTGACTTCGCCACTGAGCCCATGTAAGGTAGGGTTAAGCTATGCAACTCGATAAACCTTGTAATCTGCTGTTATAATTTGAAATGTTTGTTATCATCTGTTCTCGTTATTCGATTGACCTTGTTACTGATGACGTATTACAATATACACCTAACCCTAGCTTAGTCTATCTCTTTGACCCTTCTATATCCCTGGGGAGAGGCAAGGGCTAGTATATTGTCGTTACTTTAAGCACTATAATTTTCTTTTTGCTCTGTCTATTTCAAAAGTGTTAAACAGCATTGTGGTCTGTCTGTTTTACAACAAACTACAAAAACAATTCTAATTTTATTGTCGTTAATGTAATTTTTAGAAGTGTTGCACAGTATTGCGAAATTAGGTAGAAAGTCCTTAAATATCAGTTAATATATAAGTTTAATTCATCACGTCCTTGTAGTATCATTGTGGCATTTGAAATTTATACGTGACCATAACACGATATGGTTTTTATAATCAGTAATAACTCATAAGGTATACATTTCTGTAACTACCGTACTTGAATGAATTATCATTATAAATCCATTTCCAATTTTCCCTTTTGATTATTATAACTCGAAAAGGAATGAAAACTTTTAATTTACTGTTTTTGTAAAGTTAGTTTTAAAAATGTAATTTACTTTTAATACTTTCGCTACGCTCAATGGCACTATTGAAATGCTCACATTCCAGCGTGCAGAACGCATTCCCAATATGTTCAAATAGTGTAAGAACGCTCAATGGCATTATTAAAATGCTTACATTCCAGCGTGCAGAACGCATTCTCATTATGTTCAAATAGTGTAACTACGCTCAATGGCACTACTGAAATGCTCACATTCCAGCGTGCAGAACGCATTCAAAATATGTTCAAAAAGTGTAACTACGCTCCATGGCACTATTGAAAGGCTCACATTCCAGCGTGCAGAACGCATTTCCATTATGTTCAAATAGTTTAACTATGCTCAATGGTAGTATTGAAATGCCAACATTCCAACCTGCGAAAAGCATTCCTATTATGTTCAAATAGTGTAGCTACGCTAAGTGGCACTATTGAAATGCTCACATTCCGGCGTAAAGAACGCATTACCAATATGTTCAAATAGTGTAACTATGCTCAATGTCATTACTGAAATGCTCACATTCCAGCGTGCAGAACGCATTCCAAATATGTTCAAATAGTGTAACTACGCTCAGTGGCACTGTTGAAATGTTCACATTCCAGCGTGCACAACGCATTCTCATTATGTTCAAGTAGTGTAACTATGCTCAATGACATTACTGAAATGCTCACATTCCAGCGTGCAGAACGCATTCACAATATGTTCAAGTAGTGTAAGAACGCTCAATGGCACTATTGAAATGCTCACAGGCAAGGCTGCAGAACTCATTCTCATTATTTTCAAATAGTGTAACTACGTTCAATGGCACTATTGAAATGCAAACTTTCCAGCCTGCAGAAAGCATTCCCAATATGTTCAAATAGTGTAACTACGATTAATGGCACTATTGAAATGCTCACATTCCAGGCTGCAGAACGCATTCCCATTATGTTCAAATAGTGTAACTACGCTTAGTGGCACTATTGAAATGCTCGCATTCCAGTGTGCAGAACACATTCCCAGTATGTTCAAATAGTGTAACAACGCTCAATGGCACTATTGAAATGCCAACATTCCAACCTGCAGAACGCATTACCAATATGTTTAAATAGTGTAACTACTCTCAATGGCATCATTGAAATGCTCACATTCCAGTCTGCAGAACGCATTCCCATTATGTTCAAATAGTGTAACTGTGCTCAGTTGCACTATTGAAATGCTCGCATTCCAGCGTCCAAAACGCATTCCCAATATGTTCCAATAGCGTAACTAGGATCTATGGCACTATTATAATGCTCACATTCCATCGTCCAGAACGCATTCCCATTATGTTCAAATAGTGTAACTACGCTCAGTGGCACTGTAGAAATGCTCACATTCCAGCGTGCAGAACCCATTCTCATTATCTTCAAATAGTGTAACTACGCAAACGGGCACTACTGAAATGCTCACATTCCAGTGTGCAGAACGCATTCCCAATATCTTCAAATAATGTAACTACGCTCAATGGCACTAATGAAATGCTCACATTCCGGCGTGCAGAACGCATTCCCAATATCTTCAAATAGTGTAACTACGCTCAATGGCACTATTTTTGTACGTATAATGGGAAATGGAAAAATATTGGAGTACCTTTATAAACCGCATCTATGAAGCTTCGTCTTTCTATTGTAAATTCAATTCCATCATAGCTGTGATTTTGATTGCCTGCACTTATCTTTGGCATTACCAAAGTCGTCTCGCAATTGCACAGAGTTGCATTGTCTTTTGTTTCGGGTTAGGAATAGTAGAAAGTTTGTCTCATTGACCATGTATAGTATTTAGCGTAGAGATGTTAGACTAATTTTTCAGAATCTTAATGTAGGTGTAAATTGCGGCCGAAACATCAAATGTAACGGGCCGTAGCTTTGTGACCGCTGCTACAGAGCATTGTACGTTAACACTGGCTCTTGTAACGAATTCCAGTAAATCTTTATTTGTATCTCTCCAGATACTCTTCATTTATTTCTTATTTCATGCTGCTAATAAGCTCATGCATTACATAAAGTAGAATAAAGAAAAGGCTCCCTCACTGCTATCAACTCTTTCATCAGGTTTCCATTGCTATATAAATCTCATCGTTTTCCTTTATACTGTAACGCCTTTTTCGGACCATGTTTTATCGGGTCTCAGGACTTAAAAGCTAGAAAATGCCCCAAATCTGCTCAGAATAAGATCTAAGTTCCTACTCTGTCCTGACAGGTTAGATTGTTATTTGGTGTCACCCTTCCACTTTCATGTGGAAAAAACGTCATTAGCTTGTGATTTAGTGTACACTCAACTAAGATGTATCATTGAGTGCAGAATTAGACATTTATATCGTATTAACAAGATCTGATAGAGCTTAACGACAGCTGGGATTTTCTGGTAGGAAAATCTGTCTGGGTCGTACATACATAGCGAGTCTCGACTTTTGCTCGATCGTAGTGTCATGTAGCAGAGCCTCCTGCTGTAAGTGCGTGAATGAATGTTATGAAGCCTCCTCGGGATGATATGCCGAAGCTATTTTGGGGGCAGGGAGGTGACCTATTTTGACAAAAGCCAAAGCGTTGGTGAAGGAGCTTTTTAGGAAGCAGTTGCAAAGTATACTGCAAGCGTGTGTGGCAAGCTAAAACGCAGTATGGCATGGGAATTCCCGGGATATGTTTCCGGAGGAGGTCAAAACCATTTTAGGTTGCCAAATTAGCAGTATTTAATGAGTAAAGCTATTGTTCGGCGCGTTACAAGTAGGAAAGAACTCCCATTGATACCCTCTGTCGGCGCCTCCGTAAGACGGGGTACGTGTTACCTCCAAAATATATTTCTTTTACAAATTGTAGGACAATTTGTTTTGATAATAATCTTCTTTCTTCTCCCTGAGAAAGAAAGTTGGCAGAATAATTTGTGGCTTGTTTGTAATCGAGTTGGGTTCAAAGACTGTTTTTGCATTACAATCGTGCAGCCTTGTGCGGGCTAGGATGTTTTAGACTAAAGTCATTTGTCATTCAGGCCTTCAGGTATGAGTTTTACTCCAACATAGAGGGCTTATTTAAGGGTTTGACTTTCATAAATGAATTGTTGTGTTTCAATTCAGTCTTCGTCGTGTTTCTTAATTCAGCACATGACGGATTTTCAACCAAATGTTGTCCTATTGCCACGTCTCTATCGGGATCGCGGGGGAAGAAGAAGAAGAAGAAGAAGAAGAAGCGGAGGGGTAGGAACAAGAAGAACAAGAAGAAGAAGAAGAACAAGAAGAACAAGAAGAAGAACAAGAGGAAAAGGAAATGAACAAGAAGATCAAGGAGAACAAGAAAAAGAACAAGAAGAACAAGGAAAAGAACAAGAAGTACAAGAAGAACAAGAAAAACAAGAAAAAGAACAAGAAGAACAAGAAGAACAAGAACAGGAAGAACAGGAAGAAGAGGAAGAACAGGAAGAACAGGAAGAACAGGAAGAAGCCTAAGAAGAGGAAGAAGAGGAAGAAGAGGAAGAAGAGAAAGACGAGGAAGAAGAGGAAGAAGAGGAAGAAGAGGAAGAAGAGGAAGAAGAGGAAGTAATAGTAGTGGTAACATAAGATAAGCAATGTTTCCGCGTTACCTTGTCAACAATCTCAGCTATTTGTCGATTTGTTATAATGCACTTCGCTTGTGATGCATTTAGACGATAAGCAATATCCTTCTCTGTTAGCATCATCGACCCAGGAATCAAGATTGAACCTGCAAGAGGAATAAGATATTTATCATATACTTTGTTTGTTATACAAAACAAGAATATTGCACGAAATAGCGAAATCATTATGTACTTAAAAGCTTTTGTCGTCTGATACTTCTCAGAGTACTATAGTCAGAATGCGCATCTATTTGCGATTTTGCGAATTTGCATTATATAAAATTTCAATGTTTAAATTTCCAAAACGTCGTGTTTAAATTAAATACTTTATATCATGAAGTGGCTGCCTTTAACTGTTTTATTCAAACTCTCAAAAGGACGCAGAACATTCTGAGAATTTGAACAGATGTAGTAAAGTTTGCAGAAGCAAAGTATGACGTAGATTTTAATGTCTTATGCAAAGAAATCAATATACTCTTGGGTGCCTAATAGAAGGGGGGCGTCTATTAGGCACCCAAGAGCAACTAGAAACTAGGATTTCATAGATGGAACAATTGCACAACTATCAATTCACCGTGGAACATTAACAAACCATCATTACGGTGACTTTTTTGAAGTAATTCATGTTCTTATTCATGTTAAACTGAATTTTGCATTCTCGTCAACTGAATGAGTGGTTCAGGGATTGGAGTCATATTACTGTTGTAACTCTGACTACCCACAAAGACATCCCCAATATCAAAGTCACAGTAACACAAGTCACATTAGCAGATGTAAACTGATGCAAAAATTGCTGAAACTTCAGCACCACAGTAATAGACAACTAGAAACTCCAACGAGTAACAAATGGACGCTATTTTTCGACCATTTTCAACTACTGAATATATTGAAGCTCGACGTCAACGTACAAAACAAAACACACACAAGGGCATGCGCAGTAATAAGCACTCTATGCTCACTACAATTCTTCAACAAAAATAACACTAATGATGTAAAAGGCTCCACTTTGCCCACCTGTTCTCATACAACCAACATTAGCCAACCACTAATCACCAAAATTGTAAGTTATGCTAACATCTTTTGCAATTGATAAATTTTGCTATAAATCCTAAGCAATCACGAGGTGAATTTGCAAGCCTAAAACTAGAAAATACAAATAGGTAGAGCTTGAAAGGTACCTTTAATTAAAGCAGTTCTAGCTTTTACATCAGACTGTTCTATAGGCGTACCAGCCAACAGCCCCCTCATTTGAGAAACGTAGAATGTCGGATTCTCTAAAAAACGAAGAGAAGCTTCAGCAAGAATATCAATTATTTCTAATCTGTCTTCCATAGCATCTAGCCATACTCCTAATTCAACATGGGACATGGCCAGGTCTCTGCACATGAAACTGGCATAAATTGAAAAAATCATTTCTTTGATTTCTACATCCTTTGAGCTGGTATATAGCGACAATACTGTTTGTAGAATATACCGGGCAGTGTCCTGAAAGAGAAAATTGGTGCGACACTTTGAACAAAACGATGTCATAGATATGACCTACTTTTAAAGTTATTCAGATATCGAAGGCAACAATGCATGTATTTAGCGTTAAACATGCGCTTTATGAACCACCCGACTTTCCTTATTTGGGAAATACTCTCCCCCCTGCTCCACCCTCTCCCTGTTCCCGCATCCTGCGTACAATCGTGGCTCATGAGCCTCTCAGAACACACGCAACACGGTTCTCTCTTTTCGATCTAGTTCGTTGCGGGTTGGTTTGTCCACGCTTCTTAACCAATGAACCATTTTCTCACGATCTGACAAAGATTTCAATCATTTCATATCTCAATCTCGGCTTTAAATACAACAAGCGAACTAAAGCTTAATCCAATGCTTAACACGAACATGACGTTCTTTCTCGAGAAACAGCACAGAGCAGGATAAATCCAGGACGTTACAAATTACTAAGACGTTCTCAAAAACGACCTGAATACCACGGCCATAGCGACTTTTTTGTCAAAGTGATAAATTCATAGGTCCTATGAGCATTCAAATATTAAAACTCTATTTGAAACCTTAATATTGATGACTACGTGCATTTCACCCTACTTGACCGCTGCCTATTCATCGCCAGGGAACGTTAACTACATTGCACAATATTCTACGTGAGATAGTACGCCAGTATGACCATAAGAAGCTATCCTAGAAATGATACGTCATTATGACAATAAGACACTGCTGTAGAAATGACACGCCAGTGTGGCAATAAAACTATTCTAATGATGGTACATCAATAAATAATTAGAAACTGTCCACTGAATGGTACGCCAGTATGAGAATTAGAAACTGTCCAAGAAATAGTTCGCAAGTGTGACAATTAAAAACTGTCCACTAGTTTGACAATATGAAACTGTTGCAGTGATGGTACACCAGTGTAACAAGCAGAAACTGCTCTACAAATGTCACAGCATTTCTACAATAAGAAACTGTTCTAGTCATGGTGTGCCAGTTTGAAAATAAGAAACGAACCAATGATGGTGCGCCAACACGACAGCAAAAAATTGTCCTAATGACGGTGTACCAGTATGATAATAAGGAGTTATCTATGAAATGAAATTATGTTTTCATTTAAAGGAGTACCATACGTTATGAAATGTTAGAAATATTCAAGCAATATATACCAAGCAATAAACAGTAGCCTCATGATTCAAGGTATGCATTTACTCGTGTGTACTAATGATGTGTCATGCCTGTGGACAATCAGAAGTACCAGATTACAATGATTCAGTTTTTCATGTAGTGATCAGCCGAAGGTAGAAGTGATTAAATAGTTGATGTTCCAAGTGATATTCAAAGCTCGTCATTTCTATGTAGCAGTCTAACTGGCTACCAGAATAAAACACCATATGCTTACCAGTCAATGTTATACAGAATGTTTTCGAGAGTGACATTTCATAAGCATAAGCTTTGCAACTTATCACTAATATAGCTAGGACATCTTTGGGTGCGAGATGTATTTCTGTGCTAGGCAACACCCACTTAAATTGCAAGAGGCATTGGTTTTGTGCTACAAGGTACGAGTGTTTTGCATCTGATTTAATAATAACATCCAAGGAGCAAAATCGTCGAAATAGCACATGCACACTGACCTACTGTGTGAAAAGAAATTTGTGAACCAAGCCTTGAAATATAGGAACATATGATGGTATAAGTACCATGTGTATCAGTCCCCAGGGACCTTTTCCTTGTAATAATGTCATTAAATTTGTTGGTAATGAACTAGAGATATTTCTACTATATATGCAGCAAATGTGCAATTATCAAGTAACAACTGGCTGTGTTATTTTTTGTAAGATTGATGGCTTTATGTGTTTTTGTTCTAAGGTGCTTCAATGCCTCAGTCAGTATACAGAAATTGATTAGAGGCTCGAGGCATTGTGTAAATCAATTTGCTGCTCTGCGTGGTATAATTCACTGTAAATATTTTCGTATTCAGTAAAACTCCCTTAAGAAAAAATACATGCAGAAAATGTCCCTATGGAAAAAAAGCCCTACTGGAAAAAGGCCACCCAGGAAGAAATCCCTATTAAAAAATCCATCATGGAGAAAGTCCCTGAAGAAGAAATCCACCAGGGAAGAATCCCCGAAGAAGATATGCCCCTCGGATAAGATCCCTAAAGAAAAATTTCACCATGAAAAAAATCCCCTAAGAAAAATCAGCTCAAGTTGTCGCTAATTAAAAATCCTCCTTAACATGTACATTTATGAAACATTTCTGAAACATAGAGGAAACCTTCGTTTGAATACATACTACGTATTATGCCAGTTAGTGAAGAGAAAAAACTGCATTTAGGGGTGCTAAGTTAAGAATCGCTTCTCAGCCTTTTGGCAAGAAATGGATGTAGTATCTGTTCTCATTGACGACAGATGCTTTCCATAATCCGGGAGAGGTGGTACTACTGAGCAGTTGAGCCTGCTTCATGGCTAGCTTCTCTGCCTGGTAGCACAAATTGACGGGTGTCACCCTTGGATGTCCCAGCTGCCCTTTTTTTATTAGTTAGCCTGTTTGGTGGTTTTTCTGTTTATTATGGGTAGTTTCAATGTTGGCCCCACTGCTCATCAGGGGTCTTTGATTGGTAGAGTCGCTCAATTGGTATTGTATTAGAGCTTTGCCAATGCTTTCACTTTCAGTATGATGTCCTTATAACGCATGTTGTAAAGCAAACCTTCTTGCCATACAAAGATACGTTTATGTTCTCCTAGGCAAAGTTTACATCTGGGCTTTGATCACAGTGCTAAATCCCTTCATTACAACCTTTGGAACTGGAGGTGACTTTGTTTGTATCATCCTGACTTTAAATGTCTTTTGCCAAATATCGCTTATAACTTACATCCATGGCATTGTAAGTAAAGCGAGGATTATAGTGCTTACATTATACCTGCCTCCTTGCTTTGCGATGTTGGAAGTAAAGCGAGAAATATAGTGTTTACATTATACCAGCCCTCTGGCTTTAAGATATTGTTATTAAAGCAAGAGAAAATGGGTTCACATTATACGAGCCTCCTTGCTTTGCGATGTTGGAAGTAAAGCGAGAAATATAGTGATCTAGCTTTGAGATATTGTTATTAAAGCAAGAGAAAATGGGTTCACATTATACCAGTCTCCTTGCTTTGCGATGTTGGAAGTAAAGCGAGAAATATAGTGATCTAGCTTTGAGATATTGTTATTAAAGCAAGAGAAAATGGGTTCACATTATACCAGTCGAAGTTTTTTATGTACAAATTTTGACGGACTTTAGATCTATGCTAACTGGAATTAGGGACGTAAAATCATGAGATGTCTATATTGACAGCCATACTATTTGATCATTACTTAAATAAAATCCACTTAAAGGCAAGACTCAGGCCTCAGTTATTCAGTGCTTGATACCTGTTAGTACAGGATAGCTTTTGATACCAGATACGTCCTTCAGTGATACGATACCTTAAACTATCCAATACATTTTTTATTCCAGAGCTATCTAGTATGAAAAACTATCTGTAATTAAAACCGGATAAAATCTGGTAACAAAAGCTACCTTAAAAGCTTTTCGGCGTCAAACGCTATCGTAAAGGTTAACTGGTATGAAATGCAATCGCAAAAAGAAACCAAATAAGAAAATCTAACTGGCTCTAAAAGCTATCTGGTGTTTAAAGCTACCTGGTATTAAAAGCAATCTGGTATTTAAAATGATATGGCATCAAAAGCAGTCTGGTATCAAAAGTGATCTTGTATCAAAAGCGACCTGGTGCCAAAGGCGATCTGGTATCAAAAGCAATTTGGCATCAAAGTGATTTGGTATCAGAAGCGATCTGGTATTAGAAGTGATCTGGTATCAAAAGTGATCTTGTATCATAAGCGATCTGATATCAGAAGGGATCTGGTATCAAAAGCAATCTGGTATTTAAAACGATATGGCATCAAAAGCAGTCTGGTATCAAAAGTGATCTTGTATCAAAAGCGACCTGGTATCGAAAGTGATATGGTATCAAAAGCAATCTGGCATCAACAGCGATCTGGTATCAAAAATGATAAAGTATGAAAAGCGATCTGGTTTCAAAAGCAATCTGGTATCGAAAGTGATATGGTATCAAAAGCAATCTGGCATCAACAGCGATCTGGTATCAAAAATGATAAAGTATGAGTTTCTTTCATCTCTACCTTTGCTGGTGAGTTTTGTAGTCTTATGATATTATGATGATTAATTAGCAACACGCTAAAAGTTATTCAGAGAAAAATTTCCTCAGATTTGTTGCACTCATAAATTTCATTCCGTACCTCACGTTTCTCTTCTTATCTCAAAGACTTTCCCCAGGATATACTTTCTCAAAATTGGAGAGATGAAACATCGAACGGACAATAAACAGTAACGATTCCCCTTTGTTTATTTCTTGACTCTAGTCTTCAACGATCCCATACTCAATGGGAAAAGCTTATAGAAGAAGAAGAAGAAGAAGAAGAAGAAGAAGAAGATTCTTTAATTGCTATTGACGTGCTATGTTTTTGTTCAGTCTTTCTCTCTTGTTCTCCTCTCAGCATAAGTTGTACTCCATAAGAAAGGCTGCCACTTCCCTCGAAGTTGCTGGTTACAGAACTATATCACTCTGACTGATTGAGTATTTTGTGACACACAATTGCAAGTGGCATCATTATGATAGCAAATTACACAGAGCCTGACACAGAATATCCTAATCTACGTCCTTTACAAACAATTTTTTATGTCTATTTACTACATTTAAATTTGTAGTAAAGAATCTTATAAAAATTTGAGTCAGTCTTGTCCAAAAAACATGTTTTCTGTTAGCACTGTTCTCCCAATACTAGGGATATACCAAGATTACTACATGTTTTTTTCCTCAAGAGCATTTAAAGTGGTCAGGGCATTCTTAGCTATTTGGAGACTTGCTTTAAAAAGTTCTTCATATGTTCTTAAATGAAATGATAGAAATCCTTCATATTCTTAATGTTGTATTATGAAGTACAGTATCTAGATTCAAAACTGGTAAAAGATAAACATAAGAAGATGATAAAAGGGGAACACGAAAGGAAATCCACACGCCATTTCCACCCCCTTTCTACCGTACTTACATCACTACAAACTATTGAATTTTCCTAGTACCCATCCCACCTGGCCGTTCTTACGATGTTCTTATCTTGTACTATTTTTCAGGGTTGCATTTATTTTTATTTTAGCTAACATTGTAATGACTTTTAGGTCCTAATAAATTTAAAGTTGACTAGACAGGATTTGCAAACTTTTTGACGTATTTTTATCTTCATACTAACTTTTCAAACGTACCGTCAAAAATATTTCCCCTCATCTCTGTAGCTTTCAATGGGGTTTGGAAAAATTGACGAGCCAGATGACAGCCTTTTCAAGTTCAAGTCACATGGTACACAGCTAAGTGTTGATGTTCACCGGTGGAAGCTTGGATGCTATTGTGGTAACCAAGAGTATTAAGTATTTTATCAGCGGTGTCGCTATGGTTCAGGTAATAGAGAAAAACGTTACGACAGCATAAACTCCTGGTTTGTTTTCCTGGGTTTTTTTCGGAAATATTACCATTTCCTCTCCTAAGTTTTCCAAATGATAAATTTAAAGTTAAGCAAAATGCGCTGCATAGGCTTATATATAGCACTATTTTTGTGGTAGGTACATTCGAAGGTTCTTTACAACTGAATTTAACTGCGGGACAAAGTTATGACAGAGTCATAAATTTAGAAGCGTCTTGTAATCAACAATAAAACGGGATACGTAAAAGATAGGTCATAATCTTTAATTGTAAAATAAAATCTGGGACAATCCATTGTCGAAAATTGAAAGTACGTCAGAATCTTGCTGTACCTAATGTAAATACCTATGAAAGTAACCATCAGCCGCCATAGCTATTCGTCCGCATTAAGACTATCGGAACTGCGTCCACTGCCTTACAAGTCTGCACATTCAATTACCTACCCATCAGTTTACCTACAGATGCTTCCAGTCAATCTATTCCGTCATTTCCACTTCCATATCGTGAGGCAGTTCACTTTATGTACATAGCAGCAAATGGAACCATCGAATATTCCCCACTACAGAACCCTCCTATGTTATTGCTATCAAAAGGGGAAATGTTTCCATCTAGATACCCTAGTACCCACCTATCTGCTGACTTAAAGATGCTTTTAATTCTACGATGTCATTACAAGCAAGTCTAGTTTTCTTTTGTAATAGCTTTATCGTCGCTTTCTAATTATTATCTAGGGCGACTTTTGCAGATGCTGTAAACCACTTTGAGCAATCGAATGCACATCTTCAGATCATGCAAGACGATGTCTACCTGGATTTTTCACAGTCTGATCAGGTTTGTTTTTACTCTTAAAAGTTGTTGGGTTATCAAATATTAACTCAATGCGCAAAGCTTGTTTACTCAAATCTCCGTCTAATCTCACGTTATTTCGACCTTGGCGCTTTGCTCCACACATCCCGTGGAAGGCGCATTTTAAAACTGTGGACTTGAAACTTGAACGATGTAAATACATAGAGAACAATAAAATAGAATTAATACTTGCTCAAACGGAGTGCCCACGTATGGCAGTATTGGTTGTAAAGCATGGTAGAGGACATTGCAGAACATTTCTCTAAGTAGCAACTGTAAAACGAACTACTTGTCACGCCATGTGTCGTCGTTTTGACATCTTGGACTCATTTTGCCTATTTAAAGTAGCACTTATTTAGAATCTTGTTCACCTATAAATTGTTTGTACCGACAAAAATTATAATCAGTACTGTTATTTTCTTTTTTGTATTTTATCAACACTTTGGTATTAATCAACATTCCTTACCCACATTCTTTTTACATTTATTTTTGGTTTGGTTTGATTTACATTAAAGGTTTTTGTTTCGTCATTTATTCCTTCAGAAAGTTAACTTTTACTGTCGCACTTGTCAATTTATTATAGTTGGCATCATTTTACATGCCATTCGGTATATTTAGAGCCAGTAGCATACGTAAGATTTGCGGGAGGTGGGGGCATAGCAGTATGCCCCTTGTGCCTGTCCCTTCATACGCCACAGGTTAGAGGTTTGGATAAGCAGAACTTTAAATACCAACAGCCTTACGGCGGGCTGCGAAGCTGTTCCTCTCGTTTCGTTATATATCATTAGAAGTGCCATTCACGATTATTTGAAACGTTTGGCTAATATAAGAGCAACTTACGAAGGACCAATTCCCATGACTATTTGACTTGTTCTGCATTTTTGTGGCTAGCTTCCGTATTTTTACTGCGTGCTCTGCATTTTCATGGCATGCTCCATATTTCAATGCCTTTTCCTTATTTCCATGACGTGTTCGCTTTCATCCTCCTTTCCCGTATTTTCGTTGCTATTTTCATGGCATTTTCCTTTTCATGGTTTATTCTGTATCTTCATAGGATTTCCTGTATTTTTTTCGTGGCTTGTTGCGTATTTCCATCGCATGTTCCTTATTTTTAACTACTTGTTCCGCACCTTGCTTGATTAAGTTTTCATAAATTGTTCCGCATTTTACTCGACCTGGCCCGCATTTTCTTTATTTCTTCTTTTTAAAACTTTTCGCACGTCTTATTTGGTATTTTGTCTGTTATGTATTTTTCATAACCTTTTACCGTGTTTTTCTCGACTTGTTCCACACTTCCCTTATTTCTCCTTTTTAAGACTTAAAAACAACCACTATAAAACTTTTTCATTCCCAGTTGACGCTAAGAAATCACGGGGGAGGGGTAGAAAGCGACGTAATAGTGACAGGGAGTTGAAACGGATACTAACAGATCTTGTGAGAAAGTTATGCCTGTCAACGACATTTTACTTACCAAATTTTAGTCGGTCTTCTTCTTCTTCTTCTTCTTCTTCTTCTTCTTCTTCTTCTTCTTCTTCTTCTTCTTCTTCTCCTTCTCCTTCTTCTGATTCCTTTATCTTTTCTCTTATATTTCCAGGTTTATGAATTCTCAGTATTAGAATAAGTTAACATCAGAACTTGTGTTTATCTGCAGTCAACTGTTTTCAGCGCCAAGATTTAAAAGGTTCCATTTCTGCTATCAGCAAAATATATCTTAATTTTTACAATTTATGTCCTGTTGGTGTGAATTGCATATTCTTCACAGTCAGGAAAATCTCTAAAAGTGGAAATTGTTACATAAGGAGACTCGCACTCGTTGACCAATGTAAGAGAGAGAGATAGCTACTCTTTGAAATTCATTAGACCTCGCTTCTTATTTTTATCTTAACCGATTCATCATATAAAGTGTCAGTTGATAATCTATAAATGTTAAAAATCAGTTCATTCAACAAAGCATTAAGATAACTTTAATATCGCCATTTTCATTGTTTGCCCACAATATTCAGGTTGTATTAATGGGTGAGCACAAAGCAAAATGAAAAGAGTGCAAGTGTCAACATTTTCATGGTATGATTGATAGGAAGGTACTATATAAGAAAGAGAAGTGGAACAAACACTACCTTTCGTTTTAGACTTCCTGTTTCGTAGGACATCTTTCTTCACCAAGTATCAACTCCTCTTAATTATGACTAAACAATAATTACACGTTGCTGGGGTACAGGCCTCTTCGTGCCCTCGACCCGGTGTCTCGTGGAAGAGAGGCCAGTACAAGTGTACTGTATTTACAGATGTGGAACACACCTGTGACACAAGCCACCATTGGTTACTATTAGATTCCCAGTGGAGGACAATTCATGGTATAGTTACCGCTTTGAGAGAATTTAGAGGGAAGTGGTTGTAGTGCTGTGTTACTTCTTTCCTTAAATTTATTTACTGCGTAACTTGACCCTTGTCTTAGCTTCTGGTACTCTTTGTAATTCGACTTGGTCCAAAGGAATACCTCGCCATGGCGCTGGGACTAGGTTAGTTTTCACAAAATGTTTGCAAAGGACTTCCTAAGTTTGAAAGCTCCCTCAAGTGACATTGAATGTTTTGAATCTTGATGTTTCCTTTTTGTTGTCTTTTTCATATAAACCAAAGACTATAACTTCGTGTGCAAAGGTCGTTGCTAATATTCTTTACAAGGCGTTCTTGGTCTTGGTCATACAGGAATACAAGAGAAGCAGAGTTCTTTTCTTAATAACCCAACAGACAGTCTAAGGACTGCATTAAGCTGGCATGACCCAACCTATGGACTTTTTATTAGCAGGCTTTTGAACAGTACAGCTTACCACTAGTAGTTTGTACTTTAGGGCTATGCAACTGTGACGCTGCTAGTATCATTTTGTACAAATTTATAGTCCTTTTAAAGTTCTGTTTAAAGACCAATTACCTGAATTAAACCAGGCTGTTATGTTCCGGCGAAAACCTTTAGTGCAAATCCTACTATCAATGAGGTGTAGGCTTAAAATACTTCATTTCTGAAGGCTCTCAAGATTTAGATAATAGTCTACTATATGGCATTAGGTTTCTTACTTACGTTAAATTTTAAATGCTATCAGTGGTTTGTGAAGTTAAATGAAGTTAAATGAATTCTGGGATCACGATGTTTCGACTAAATAATGCTATTCATCGTTAGGCGACGTTTCAGTTCTGCTGTGCGTCATTGTCAAAAGGGTTGGGAAAGGGTGAGGATCTTCATTAACTTTGGAAATTTATAAGGATATCAAATTTTATGAAATAGGTGAATAATGACTACAAAATTGGTAAATTTGGAAACTTTATTTTAGTACCGATAGAAACTAAGTAACAACGTGCTAACGTTATACAAGAATTGTGAAATAACTGTTTTTGAGAGGTTATCTTTCGTACATTACTACCAACGATTAGACACGACGTTCTTATAATTTGAGAACATAATTCCTATATTGATACTTGTAGTAGAGAGAGAGAGAAGTAGAGTGCAATGTCTTGGAGATTGTTTTAAATGTCCAGAGTAGAAAAGTGCATGATTAATCAAAGTACGTAATTGGTTTCAGAGGAAGAGATAAAGTCGGATCCATTTGTTCTCATAACAGTACTTGCAAACCGTAACTGAGGCAAATATGTCTTGGATCTCCTCGCAAATCCTGTAAAGGGTGTTAGTAAGACATGTAAGAGACAACATGTTTGGATGGAAATTGCTGGATGGATGGAAACTCAATATTTGAGTCACAGATTATAGTAGCAAGGGCGAGGAACACTTATGTCTACCTTAGTTTTCTGTATTGAGATACTTGTACACTATTTATATAGCCCTACAAATACATTACATTATTATCGGGTGGGATTGCTAGAATCAGCAAGCCATTTTCACAACACAATCATGCTCAAATTTGTATGATGAAATAATGGCTGATTTTGGTATTGAGAGTATATGAAACCATGATTAAACTAACTATGAAAAAAAATGGCCAAACGTATCATTTAGATCTTCGGTCTTAAAAAGTACATGTAAGCAATTTCTAAAGACTACAATTACTTAAACGGTTACCGACAGTATTAAACTTAAATTGAAGTGTTAAAGCATAAAATACGTAGAAAATAGTATGTTGCCCTAGAATATACTGTCTTTATAACGGAAGATCAGCTGGTCAGATAATTATATATGAATTGGAAGCTACTAACTTGTTTTCTCAACTTGATATAGGAGTTAGTTTACTCCACGTTATTAAAATATATCCTTGACTTACTACCCACCTCTTCTAAAATAGCGAATAGTTCTTAAATCATCTTCACTTTTTAACTATGGACACTTCCTCATATGCATAAGTAAAGAACAAGAGGACAAGAGGAAACTCGATAACGTAACTCAAGAATACATGAACAATTCAAACACAAGGGGAACTTTTCCAGATATCTTTGGCACACGCGACTAAACTGGAAACGTTCGTAAGGCCATAACGGTAACGTGGTGCTAACGAAATTCTTAATTATTTCAGTATTTTGTCAATGCCACTGCAAAATGTCTATTCTATTGGAAGTATCATGTAATTTGTGTTAAATTTTTACAAATCAATAAAAAGAACAAGTAAATTTGGTCGGTGGAAATCTGGAAATAGGTAATATCACTAAATCTGTTAAAATATTTTTAACATGTTGTAGAAAGTACTGCGCAGGCCGTCCTAGAGTGTGGTTTAGTCGCGTATTATCCCATTGCCTGGAAATGCAACGGTGTTGATCTTACGAAGATAAAACTAGATATTTTAATAATTGCAATCCTGTTTGATAAACAGAAAATTATTAAAGGATAAACAATTTACACTATAAATTTGGAATTACATTAAAAGGCGTATTTAATTATCGCCCTTAATGGTGAGACAAAATGAGACAAAAATCCATAATAACATAAATTCTGATTAATCTAAATCTAAATAACATTCTAATTAAATTCTGCCAACAACTTTGCTCTTATCATTGTTTTGCTCTTTCAGTGGTTAGAGGTCTTTTAATTTAGTACTGATAGCTTTAAAATTAATGAAAAGATTAAACATACTAAAAGTGTCTTTTTACTAGTTTATGAAATTAAAAAAAAACCCTGATTATTATTGTTTTGCAACATAAATGTCTTACGCATCCTAAAGCAATTTGTGATCAGCTGTTTCGAATAAAATTAAATTTTCTGCAAGAACGAACAGCCGATTTCTGTTGCATTAGGAAATTACCTTAAGTTAAAGTCAATCTTTATAAACTTTTTAATTACACTATGGAAGCACCTGTCTTGGAAGTGCAGAACCAATTTTCAGGACGTCCCTGGCCGATTAACGCATAATGTTAGTGTTATTAAAAATATTAAAAATAGTCAAACTATTTGTGTCTTCTCAAAACTTACACTTCCTTAATCATGACAATTTATTGTTTAAAGAGATGCCGAATAGTTTCTCTAGAAGCTGCGAGTTCACCTTAGACATGGTATAAACTTAGCCACATAGATGCACCAGGGCAGTAAATCTCCAAGTTGCAGCTTTGTAATTTACTAACAATAAAAAGATGGATGAACTTTGCTGATTTTCCCAGAAATGTTGAACTTCTGCTGATTTTCCCAAAATACTCCCGGGTACTTGGAGCCTTACGTTTTACATCTGGAGTTACTTTGTGAGACAAGCTGCATTAAGGAACCTTCCTTTATTCTTGCATAAAATTGAGCCTTGGTCTCAGAAAGGATAATAGTTTGGCATGTACAGTTATAAAATTACAAGTTTCTGGGTAAGAAGAATGAGGCGGGATTGATGGCAATAAAAGTTGTTCCTTGAGAAGGATCTACCGTACTAGAAAAACCTCTACGTAGCATAACATAATTGTTGTAAATCAGGAATTCAACTTACACACTGAAGCCTTGTCTGCCTCTAAAGCTATCTATTAAAGTACCTATCTACAATATATCTGTTTCCTTTCTTTGTCTGATCTATTAAGTTGGCTCTGTCGTCATTGTGCTGTGCTGACGTGTAAACATAAACACCAAAATTGACCTTCCTGATCTGTCGCACCCCCCCAGTGTAGTTAGTACTTCCAACTCTGTCAATGTTAAGTGTATTTGTTCTGTCGCCCCTACGTCTAACTGGTAAACATCATGAGACTAACGGGTCACATCAAGAGTGCTGATATCAAGTGTTCAATGTTTTTGGGTGGTAAATTTGGTTCAACTTCAATGCATCGATTAGATAAAAACTTTAAGTTCATATTCATATTCGGAAATATGCTAGGCCTACACATAAAAGTTTCCCTATTAATCATAGGGATTAAAGTATTGGTAAAGGGATACGGGGTACCGACTTTTAGTTTGTCAGTGAACGTTCTCGATGTTCCTGTCCCCCTTCTAAATTCACAGAGGCAGCTCACAATGATTGTTACTCGATGCAGTTACTCGCCATTGAACAGCGAATGACTGCTCAGCTTGTCGATTAGCGTAAGCATCCAGTGAGATTTAGCATCTTGACAAAGCTTTACAGCTCCTTTAAAGTTATAGCGGGGTTTCATTCCCTTAGATTCCCCTCATAGAGAGACCATGATCCATTTGTTGATAATATTTCGGAGCTAAAGGGTGTCTTATAATCATGCATTGCTACAGTTGCTACGAAGTGCATGACTGAAAAAACATCTTCGCAATGTTGTGAAAGAATCAAGTAAGACTTACGGCTCATTTTACTCTAGTCATAGACAAAATTCTACTAAAAACTGCTTTCAATTTTATCAACAGATTGGTCGATTAAATCAAGGAAAAACAATTGATGTCAACATTAACCGAAGAGAGCTGCAGTCGCATGAGCTAAACAACAAAAAGAGTAGGCCTTTCCGCTACTACGCGACCGGTGCCTCTTTACATTGCAAATCTGTAAGTAGTGAACACACAGTAGTGCATCAAGCACTTGACCATGTTTACAATACTTCTTGAAAACTCCTGGATATCGTGATCGCAGAACAGTGATACAATTTACTCCGATATCAGATCAGAGGTTGAGCCCTGGTTTCTTATCAACTGGTTTCCTATTAAAAAAAAGGTGTAGAGAAACATCTCATAGGTGTTTCTTAAGTTCTCAAGACCATAGCCTTCCTCTAATAGCGGGATAGGAGCACAAATACATGGTATATGGGTATGATCCCAATATTAGAAGGTCATTTTCAATAAAGGACACTCGTCTATCCTATTGTTGAGCGCAAAATAATCGTACCCTCCCCAGCTTATTAATTTTTTGAAATTTATAACCCCCCGCTCCTTATTAGGACCTCTCCGTTTATTAATTTCAAGGAATTTTCCTAGTACTCAAAATGTAAATGATGCAACATTTGACCCTGAAACAGTTGCTAATTAGTCAACTAGTACGATTTTTGTCCTTATGTACGTCATCCTTATTTAAAAATTTCATGAAATT
>JAAAKM020073195.1:54052503-54071425 GCA_010016025.2 Alatinidae sp. Z8VKAUB7J3 | reverse complement strand
GGACCTCCCGTTTATGAGGACCTCCCAGTTTATTCAGACCCTCCCCCCCGTTTATTCGGCACTCCAGAGTATACGTAGTAAATACCTGTGGCCCAAGTCTGTGACCATATGATTATTATCAAGCAGACCATCAGCAGGGTGGTAATGATGACTACAAGTTTCAATTTTTAGGATGCGGGTCACGATTTCGAGTTCTAGTGATGACATATTTTGTACTTCACATTAATAGTACATCTTTAAATCCTCTTTTTACGATGAATCATTGTTTCCTGAAACTGGAGACAAAATAATTTCTCGGCCATTTGGCAAGGAATGGATGTAGTATCTGTTCTCATTAACGACAAATTCTTTCCATAATCCGCGAGAGGCGATATTACTGGGCGATTAAGCCTGTCCCATGGCTTGCTTCTCTGCCCGGTAGCTAAGGGGAGCTTCCCTTGAACGCTCCAGCTGCCCGTTATTTATTTGTTAGCCTGTTTGGTGGGTTTTTCTATTTATTTTGGGTACTGTCAATGTCGTGCCCACTGCTCATCAGGGGTCTTTAATTGAGACACTGACAAAATAGTCAATGATCTTCATGTTGCACGGTTGCATGAGCAGTTAGTCGAGCAACGTCATGCAGGATTTTGTGTCAAAGAATGTATGTAACAGGAAGTGTAGACGGTCAACAGCAGAGGGAACTAGCTTTTAAAGTTGTTTATATTGATCTCTCTAAACTCTTAAGCCCGAGAGCTCTTTCTCTCGTTAATGGTGGAATAGAATCAAACCAACTCTCTCTTGGAAATTAATTTAAAAAGTGAAACGGGTAGTCACTTAAGCAAATGAGACAGATTTCAAAACCTTGAAAACTATAAATGTCTGCTCATCAAATGTTTAACAAGTGCTGTCTTTGATGCAGATGGGTTTAGACAACAAACCTCTCTTTTGAATCACCTTTCTATGAAAGAAGTTATGACATCCTTAAGCTGTAATCAGCTGAGTACCAGCTATGCTGGGAGAAGTGGTCAAAAACTTAACTTGGGATAGGAGTGCCGCCCACCCCTACCACTGTAGCGGTAGAAGCTAAGGAAAGAGGAGCATTCGTGTTGCCGACTGCGATCGACCAACTTCGTACCAGAAGCTTCTTAGTTGTTCACCCTATTGTAGTTCTAAAAGTTTCTTAACAGTTTCTTAAATGAATTGTCCATCTTACATAGTTCAGCAGGATAAAATACCTCCTACGCATTCACACATGAAAGCAAAAGTAAACTGGCTGGAAGGGAAATGTACTCTGTGACAATTACTGGCCAACCAGTTAATCTTGGAGACATGTTGGGAATGAAGGTCCCCTGTAAGATCCGCCTGACAGGAGGGCAGGGATTTCTACGTATTTTGGATATCAGCTTGCGGGTTTGGACAGTAAAATATATTTGTGATATATTTGTCTGACGTGAGTTAAATATTCAAAATGTCTCGTTCTTTTTCATTTTAGTGATTCACCGCAGTTAAGTTTCTTACTTAAATTTCTCAATTAAGTTTCTTAATTCGTTCTCTTTGACTTGAGATAGTACTAAAAGTTTCTTAGCGTTTTGTCCGTTGTAGTACTAGTTATAAAAAAGTTTCTTATAAAAAAAACAACAGGTAAGGTCTATGATTGCGGCATAATTAAGCCTCCCTAATAGCTTGTGAACATTTAGAAGGACAGGGGGATTAGGTTTGAAACTCTCTCTAGTTAGTCCATTAACTTTCTTTGTGCCAACGTATGACTCAGAGGAGTGAACATTCCTTGGAACAGATATGAAACTATAACAGTCGACGAAAACGCGGGCTATAAAAAATGCCGAGGATCCAATAGCATGGAAATCGACCTAATAAAAGAATTTTAGAATATAGAACGGTGGGCATTAGTGACCTTTGGGCAATTTGATGGGAAGGTGGGCCGGCAAAGAACAAAATTTAGAGTTTTCATCCTCAAAGATGGTAGGTTTGCAAAACTTGCTTAAATTCAACTCAAAAAAATTAGAAAACAACAATAGACAAGACAAAGCACCCGCCTTAGTTTTGAAAAGAACACTAAAGAAATAGAAAATATGTCACCATAGGGGATCGAACCCGTGACCCATACTTTCCCAGCTTGCGCTCCAGCAACTGAGATAGGTGACCTCCGATGTTAGCATACTTTATTTCTCTAGTCGCTACATTAGCTCCCAATCATCCACTAGTGGACATTCATATCCAGCTCAACACAATTGGAGATCAGCCTCTCTGCGCCATATGACTTGACCAAGGAAGGACTGCCTACCGGCCCGTCTATCTGTCTAAAGCCCATTGAAGTTAAAAAGTATCAACTAATAACATGCTCTCAGAGGAGACTGGTATTTCAAATCCTCTTTTCGCGATGATACAATACGCCTTTATGACTTAAGGGCAAAGGAGTTGCTTTACTCTGAGGGCATTTAATATTACTGTATCTTTCTGTAAAGTTAAAAAAGTGTTTATAGCGTACATACAGGTACACGAAAATCTACCAGATTATCAGTCTGATGACAATTTTTCTGTCTTTTGTTTCACATCGGACTTTAACTAGCATCTTCATCACAGCCACCATGACAGTTATTTCATACAAATAAAAGAAGTTCCAAGAGCCACAATTACTGGAAAGGCTACAAACTAGAGTGCCTAGCTTAGTAGCTGAAGCCTGGAGTTTGTGTTGATTATACGGAGCACAAGGATTAGTACCCAATCTTTGGTGTCAATATGTATGAATATATTCAATCCACTACTCTTGCGTGTGTGGGATGAGGGTCTTTGTTGAGCAAAAGAGGTACGCTAGCAGAAAGGAATGTCTCTGATTAATGCAAGACAAGGCAAAGTGAAGATAGGGTGTAATGTTTCTTGATACTCTCGCACTGCAAGACAACGATATAAACTAACAAGCATGAAAGATATCTTTTATTTAACGGAGACGTTTTAACACCGATGAATCATTCCATGGGTACCACAATCAAGAGGAAGAATCTTTATTAGAGATACAGCGGGATACCTTCATTTGCTAAAGACGTCAAAGGATACTTGTTACACAAGTCTAAAGTTTTGTAATGTTCTAAATTAGCAACGAAGGCATTTGACTCATTTCGAAGTCAATTATGTAGATGACACAAGTAAATCCGAATACAAGATAAAATAAAACAAGGAGACAAGCCATGTCAGCCAAACTGTAGATGACCTAAGAGAAACAAGCATTCTTTACATGAAGGTATCTGATTGAGCAATATTTAAAATTACTGTCATTATCATGAAATGATTACGTTTAATTGCTTGAAGGTGATACGGGATTTAATTACATTAGTTTAAATGGCAAGTAATGATAGTGTCAAGATGAGACAATTTTTCCCTTACCGCAGTAACCACATGTTTTTCTACAATGGTTATTCATTCTAAGAAGAGACGAAGAGCAGCCGTAGAACCTTTTCCATGTTTGACATTTTGCAAAGTGTTTATCTTTGCAAGGCCCTTTGAAAAAAGAAAGACAATGATCGTAGTTGGTATTTCATCAGTAAAACGTTAGTATCTATCAGTAATACAATTCTAACACCATCACCATCATCGTTATTCTCATCCCCATGACCAATATAATCTCCATCATTATTATCATCATCATCATCATCATCATCATCATCATCATCATCATTATCATCATCATCATCATCATCATCAGCATCATCATCATCAGCAGCAGCAGCAGCAGAAGCAGCACCATTATGATCATCAGCAGCAGTAACAACAGCAACAGAACAGGTGCGGATCCTTGGGGAGGGTATAATAAACCTCAACTCTCTCTTCTTTGGCCAACAAAACATTTTTAACATATGTGTGTTCTTTCAATGCTTTAGAACTCCCGAAAATTACACCCGGGAATATATTAATTTTTAAATGTTCCTGGAGGAGCCTCCCTAAACCCCTTAAAGAATGCTCGCGGGAAACACGTCAAGGACTTCTTCTGACAATGATAAACCAGACCCTTCCAAAACAAATCCTGGATCTACCCCCAAAAAGTTGACTTTCAGGCGAAGGGTGATTTTATTACAAATCGCACACAACAGGAGAATGATTCAAGCGCTTATTGCACAGAGGACAATCACTGCGTCGTCAAAGGTCTTCTTCTTAATTACAGATAAATCACATCATAAAGGACCATTAGAGTATAAAAAACCTAATTATATCAAATCTATTAACGTCTGCAATACTTAACACACGATAAAAATCAAAGTTGCACTGAAGTTAATCTATGCACCGTCCTACGAAACAAATGCGTTATTGACCTAGGCTACATAGCTAAACAAAGACAAAAGACGTGTTCTCAAGGCTCTCCTTTTGTTTCACATGGCAAAGGCAAAAGTCAAAGCGAGGCAATCATGTCGGCGGTCAGAACGGCAATTTTAAAGACTTTTACGGGCTTTTACAGAAAGTACGGACAACATAAGACAGAAAGAGTGGGCGGAGGCATATCAGTCAAGTATGATGAACAAAATATCAAAAAATTTCTGACCACTGGAGGTACACTTTAAGCAGCATGCTCCATTATTTGATACCCAAACTTTGAAAGCAAACAGCTACTTGGGTTCAAAAAATTGTAAAACACTTTTAAACGCCTTTCATGAGAGACGTCAAGCCACAATGAGGAGGGGGAGGCAGGAGGGACATTCAGAAATGAGAGCAAACGGAAGCCCTGAGGGGAAAGATTTTATAATATCTAGAAAGCAACAGTTTGACATTATCCTAAAAAATGGGTTTTCTTTGTATATAAGTGCATTAAAGATATGAGTCATTCAAAAATAAGGCATGTTGGGCACATTTAAGTATCACAACCTTCAGAACATTGTCATTGATGCTCTTCTTAGCAGAAACTATGAGTATCATTCTGGAAACTATAAGGCTGATTTCAACTTCCCATTCGTGTGAAAATACTGACATTCTAAATGTGTTACTCACTAAAACAAGTGACCTTCCAAAATTCCCAAATATATGCATTGCCAATAGTTTAATCTGTTGGTTCTTCATTGACTTAAGGAAAACTGGAATTGGATGCCTGATTTAAAAAGGGCTCTCTTAAAATCTACATCAAGAGAAAGAGTGGGAAGAAGTCCAAAATCTCATGATAAGACAGATGTCTGTTTTAAGCAACTCCATTGAAATACAACTCTGTCATATTAAAGATAGCACTTGCTTAAATACCCAGAGTATGCTACAATACACAGAGGTGACTACTGTGACTGGTAGCAAGGTAAGGGCTGCATTGTATTTGGCTGTTCAAGATGCAGACTGCACAAAAGCAAGAAAACCTGAACAATGCTAGGATTTTGTTTTCTTTTAATGTGCAAAGCACCATTAGGATGATTATGAGTTAAAAAACAAGGTACCGATCAGGCAGTCAAAATTCTGATTAGTTTCTTTAAAAACATTCTAACAATTTCCATTTTGAGCAGTGCAACGCAAAAACGGAATTTTCATCTTGTGTGATGTTGATGTTTTGCAGGCATATGATAAAATAACAAAATGAATATCAGAAGTTGATGGTCGTAATGCTTACAGCCGGGATGATAAAAACCAGTATATAGTACCACAAAACCATGAAGTGACAATGCCAAAACTGTGTAAATCATAAATATTATGTGATGTAGCCAATTAAACTCATAAATGCTAACTGGTAGTATTATATACCCTCTGGCAACTGAAATTACCTTTGTCAGTTTCTTTTTTCCTTTTTAGATTAATCCATTGATAAGTAATTTGTTTTGTAGTTTCGAGAATGGCCGCACAAGCCATAAAATATTATGGAAAATTTTTGTTTTTTCGTATTTTCTTGTGTTTTTTAAATAAATTCTCTCAGTGTCACTCTCTATGAGGTCCTCCCATCCCAATCGCGGACGAGCTGCTTTCCGTTTAACCCTAGACACTTGACCGGAAAGAACCTAACTTCACTTATTGAGTGTGTTCTGAATAATACACAAGTACCAAAAATACATTTCAGTCTACAAATGATGTTTATAGGCTAAAAATGAAAGCTGTACGTCTATTTAGTGTAAACTTAAGTTTGTTAAACCTAACTGTGTCCGGAAAACACAGTGAACGGGGGAATGGTGTATGCTTTTCCCTGTAGATTTCCATTTTTAGAACTACATAGTTATTTTCTGCTGTCTGTGATTTTATTGGTACAATTGCCTTCCTAATTTATGCAACGTTGCTGTTAAATTAGTTTTCAAAGTGTATTTATGATACAATTTGAATGTAAGTTCAACTAGGGGACTGGGGTAGAAATGGAAATTATTTATTATAACCTATAAAAAAAAATTTAATCCCGTATGACTTTCAAGTTGTAAAGCCGATAAAGATTTTCTGTATTATTATTCCAATTCTAATTGGTCTATGAAGTGAAATTAATTTCAAGTTTCGTTCTTTAATTTTTGTTTCATTCGAAATTAGTTGGCAATTAGATACCAAACAGGTATCAGTTGTAGAATGTTCACCTTTCATTTGTAATTGCTATGATGTCTGATTATTGAATCGTTTGAACCTTATTTAATTTTAATAAAATGATTGTTTACTATAGAGATAATTCATTCTACTCTGCGCAATTCTGATGGTATTTATCAACCAAAACCAATTGTGAACGTGAAGAAGCTGACAAAGAAGGCTGGTCATTTAAGTCATAAGAAGCTGACAGAGAAACCGTATAAGTGTGATATATGTGAGAAAACTTTTTCTCGGTCAAGCAATTTGATTCAGCACCAAAGAATACATACTGGTGAGAGACCGTATAAGTGTGATATATGTGAGAAAACTTTTTCTCAGTCAAGCAATTTGACTCAGCACCAAAGAATACATACTGGTGAGAGACCGTATAAGTGTGATATATGTGAGAAAACTTTTTCTGTGTCAAGCCATTTGATTACGCACCAAAGAGTGCACACTGGGGAAAAACTGTATAAGTGTGATATATGTGAGAAAACTTTTCCAGTGTCAAGCCGTTTGATTAGGCACCAAAGAGTGCACACTGGGGAAAAACCGTTTAAATGTGAGGTCTGTGAGAAAACTTTTTCTCAGTCAAGCAATTTGATTCAGCACCGAAGAATACATACTGGTGAGAAGCCGTTTAAGTATAAACTGTATAAGTGTGATATATGTGAAAAAATATTTTCTGTGTCAAGCAGTTTGATTAGGCACCAAAGAGTGCACACTGGGGAGAAACCGTATAAGTGTGATATATGTGAGAAAACATTTGCTTGGTCAATACTACTACTACTACTACTACTACTTCTACTACTAGTAGTACAACAACTATTACTTTTGGACGTTTTGGCCTTTGTTGGTTTGATATGGACCCAGTATTCTTTTGGACAGTGCGGTCTTATTTCTTGTAGCTTCTTGTTACTGTGCAAATATTTGATGGCTACCCCTTTAAAATCGCCTCGGTTCCATTAAATCACCTCTGTTCCATTAAGTGAAGGAACTATGACACCTGCCTTGCTTAAATTATTAGTACTATATTAATACTATTTGCATCAGCCTTGATTGAAGATCGTCTTTTTTACGCAAGCGCAAGATATATTGATGCAGGCAGTTTATGATACCTTTCCGCCCTTTTCGAAGAAACTGCAGTCAAAAATAACATTTATCATTTATCATCCTAAACAGAATATTGGTTACGTTTAAGATTGTGGTTCTCCAAACGAATTCAATCTACCGTTTTTAAAAAAATGGATATTGATATGGGGAAATAGTTCATCTGTTTCTGCTGAAGTCAAATTTTGATCTCACCTATTTTTCTTGAAGCAGAAGCATCAGAACAATAAACGAAAATGTATATCATCAGCAGTTACATCTATTTTCACGAGAGAATGTCGCCCTTGTTAGAAACTCAACAGTGACTGGATTTGCAGATATACTTGACAATCAGCTGTTATGCTTTTTGTGCTATTATGCCACAAAAGTAGAAACGAACACATATTTCCAGTTATTTGTAACCTGTGCTGTCTACCTGTTCGGTTTCGCATCCAATTTAAATTCCTGCTGATGACTTCCAAATCTATACATGGATTAGCACCATCATACTTAGTAAGCTTGTGTCAACAGAGGAGTGCACAATTACGAGCTTCGGTCAAACTCTGGGATACTGCTTTCCCTTACTACTGGCAAAGACATTAACTCCTACAGTACCAAATATATTAGTCTATCAGCACCAAAGCAATGGAATTCTCTGCCTGTTCGTATCAGGAAAATACAATCGATAGACTCTTTTAAAAAGAACCTCAAATCATTTTTATTCATGAAGGCTTGGGAAACATTACTAACAGCTATTACCAGCCTTACATACACTAAATAAGAATGATTTTACAGTTTTTAACTCTTCATAGTTATATTTATCCTTTTACATTGTTTGTAATTAAGTTAGAAACTTGGATCAGAATTTCAAACAATTTTCCTATTCTATATTGCTTTTAGATTAAGTAGGATGTAAATTAGGATATCTGAATCTTGGCTTAGCATGTATACCATTCTAGCCACATAATTTTTATCAGCACTACTTTATTTTATTGTATTTTTATCATTAACGATCAAAATTGTGATGCGCGGACATATACATAGAGACTGCAAAATATAATCAAATCAAAAAAGTACAAACAAAACAAGTACAAGGATCTTAAAAACGACCTTATTGATCCAACCTTAGATCTTATTTTAATAACTATGGAAATTTCAATTTTGAGGTTTGTTACCAAGGACTCTTCCAATTTTATAAAATTTTTAAAGAATTTAGACATCGATTCAAACACCTGCAAATATCAACCCCCACCTTCGAGGCAAACCCCCACCTGTAAATGGTATTTGAGCCAACCTCCACCTAGACAAAATTTTTTCAAAATGCTGCCTCCCCCACCTGCCTGGGTCTTCTTAATTTGTATTTGCCCTTCATTCAGCTTAAGATATAATACATGATAGAATGAACTGAAGTATAAAAACATTCAAGCTGGTGAACCAACTGTGAGCACCACAGTCTATATAAAAAGCAAGTAATACTGAGTTCAGCATGATACCTAGCTGCCTTTGGATACCAAGTCTCACCATCTGGTCAATAAAGAAACTAGCATCTGTACTGTCTTTTGTAAACTTTGTCTTTGTGATCCAGTTCACCAAGGTTGTTCCTGTAATTGACTCATCATAAATATCACCATTAATGGTATTTTTACCAAGTAAATTTGTATCTTTTGTTTGCTTTATCCTATGGAGTAAAGAAAATTGTTATTCACAACTGTACAAGAAACATTCTTTCACTTATCTGCATATATAACATTTTCCTAAACATTCTTGCTAAAAAAAGAGGCAATGAACAGCAGCATGGGGTAGGTCTACATTGTACACATGATCACCAGTGTCACCTCTTAGAGGTTGGGAATGTTACAGGACATTGAAATAAGCAATAGTGTTAAGTTGTTCTTGACACCATGTATTATTGAAAGCTTTTTGGAACGACAAAGACAAATACTACATCCTGCTTGAAACTGTATATAAATATGTAAATATTATATATGGTATGAACAAATATTGGCAAACACCACTTTGTAAGCAAAGTAATGAAACATACATTTTGGTTAGTTTCTTACTAATTTACTGATTTGTTACGGAGATAATCATTATATTTTCCGCATATAAATACCATTTGTGCCTTTTCTTCATGATATATTTTCTGTTTAGCTTAACCAGGTAGACTTTTTGACAGAAATGGCAAAATCTTTGCCAGGGGTCCTGAGTTAAATGGCAATTAAAGAACATAAAATGTTTACAAAGTGACACATGCTAGATATGTTAAACGGACATTAAAACGAATATGATGATGATGATGATGATGATGATGATGATGATAATAATGATGATGACAATGTATATGCAGTTAACGATGATGCAATTACTTCCATTCACAAATATATACACTCATTGCAAATTGTAATGGACAATTCTATCTAATTGAAAGAGTTGACTGATAATGTGTTAAACTGTGTACCAATATTAAAATATTGATAATGGGGTCATTCCATGTGAAAGTAGGCCACTTTTCAACAATTTGTAACCCACCCTCACCAAATTCCTTGAAACTTTCCAAGCAGTAAGGTACCATGGTGGTGAGAAAAAGTCCAAAATTTGAGCTTCTTATGATAAGCCGTTGCTTAGATATTGAGCATTGAAAATTGGACCCTAACACCAAATTTTGAAGTTATGATGGCCATTTTTAAATTGACGGGTCTCAATTATTTAACAATATCTCGGGTTCTAGATGTCTAATATGCCTGAAAATTGGTATCTAACTAAACTTGGAACTCAACCTTTGAAGATGCAAATATTACAGGTAATTTCTACCATTAGGGGGGGGGGGGGGGGGGGGGGGGGGGGGGGGGGGGGGGGGGGGGGGGGGGGGGGGGGGTCTAGAAAAGTATTTGCCATAAAATTTTAGTAACTTTGTTTTAGCATAATTAACCAATATAATGACCATAGGACTTACTGGCTTGAACAGTAACTACTTTAATGAATAATCTATCTGATTAAAAGACACTTTCAACTATTTCATGAATGACCGGAAATGTCATCGGCCAATATCGCCTTTTGCAGAGAATTGATATGTTCCTCCGAAATCAAGCAACTGTTTTCGGTATGAAATCTTTTTACTTGTTAACAGTATTTCTTAATCACAATAACTATAGTGTTAGTTTTGAAAAGAACACAAGAGAAATAGAAAATATGTCACTATGGTGGTTTGAACCCCAGACCCGCGCTTTCGTTGCGTGCGCTGTACCAACTGAGCTAGTTGACCTCCGATGTTAACATCCTTTTTTTTCTGTAGTCGCCACATTAGCTCCCAATCATCTACCGGTGGGCATGGGCATCCAGCTCAACGCAATTAAAGACCATCCTCGCTGCGCCATGTGACTTAACCAAGGAAGAACTACCCTTCAGCCTGTCATCAATCCACAGCCCATTAAAGTTCATATCATCAATGATACTAACTGTAATGTCATTAGATCATTATTTAATATCACCTTTATTTAATCCGGCATGTAGACTTAATCATGAAAAGGAAGCTATATTGTTACCCATATAATAGAAATGTATATTAATTTGTTTTTTTTTACAGAACGTAAGATTTAGATGTCTGAAGGCTCCTTATTGAAAGTAGCCCAATAATAGTGCTTACTATTTTATGCTCTATTCCACTTGTGTCCAGCAAATTATGTATGGCTCTATTTCTTTTAAAAAGTGCAAGCTGCACTAAACGTCCTTGACTCTGTTTTTTGCAATCAATACTTAACTGATTCACGTGTCTAAAAAAATTGAGTGCAAACTTTAAATGAAACTCAGTCTAGAGTTGCCCAACTAATTGTTGCCTTAGAAGAAAATGTTCTTATTCTTATTGCTTTGTGGACCGAGAGGCTGGCCTCTATTTGCGTTAGCTGGATGATACTATCTACCGATAGATGATTGGTAGTCAATGTGGCGACCAGAAAGGTAGTGATAATCTAAGATCCCCTAGTTCAGTTGGCACAGAACATGCTGTGCATGCAAGAGTCACAGATTCGGTCCCCAGTGGTGTGGATCATTCGTTTTATCAAGTATTTTATCAAAACAGATCAACACTGTTCACACGGTCTTAGCTAGATCAAAGACGTAAAGGGAAAAGAAAGTTTTGTCTTTGACTAATTAGGGTTCAATTAAATTGATTAGTGTAACAGGTAACTTAACATAGTACTCCAACTGACAAAACAATTATTTAAAATTGTTAAAAGTAAAATCGGAGTCATTAAGAAAACCACTGCACCTTTCAAAGCCGATAAAAGTATAAATCTGTGGAGAATGAGAAATTAATAATCATTGCGATTGCTGTGGGATTCATTTAATAAAGATTTACAATTATTTACATTGAAAGTAGATTGAGTACGCCCCCCCCCCTGATAAGCAATGGGGCTCCTTTTAGGAGTCCAAGCTCCCAAGGGTTACCCCTTTAAAAGAAATCAATATACCCTTAGCGTTGGTCACCGAGCTTTCAGGCTTTATTTATTCACTATAAATGTTTGCTCTGCAAAGACTTTCATTGCTCATAAAAAGTTTGTAGCGTCTTCTCTTCTCATGGTCACGGGCATCTTCTTTCTTGGTATTTTAAGTTGTTACGGAGTTAGCTCATCGATAGCTCAGCAGGATGATGACCTCTGGGTCAAATCAGGCAGGTGCGATATCTTTGATTACCTTTGTACTGTAATGGTATTTTAATGTTGGAGTGTAAGTCTTTGCTGAATCTTTCAACAGACTCAACATGGACAATGTTGGAGAAAACTATGAAGTTCTCTTAAACATATTCGATGAGATAGTTAGCAAGGAACTGGGATTAGCAGCAACATACGAAAACTCTTCTTTCTGTTTTGGCAGCAGCTATCTGAACTGGCCATGTTATGTACAGAGCTGCATAGGAGACGGTACTCCCTGTGGAGGTGCTAATCATTATTTGTACCCAAATGGGGATAACCCGACCGGCCATGCTTCAAGTTATGTAACTTTTCATTGGGGGGACAACCAACGAGAAGAACCTTTTGCTTAATATTTGCACGTGTTCTCTGTAACTTATGCAAGAGATCTGTGGGAAACAAATGCTGGATGATTACCTCGGAAACCCTAAACTTTCCCGCCCCCTCCACCCAAACTTGTCAAAAAGTGGATATGTAGATTTGAAGAATAAACCAGTCTAAAGTCTTATTCACTACTTATTTCACCGATTGAACAGAAATTCTTAAGGAAACGGAAAAATCGTTTACAAAATCTTATAAAATGTTGACCCCTCGGTTAACTTCTCTTGAGGAACCTCTCTTCAAGGTGTATCATAATTATTGCAAATTTTAGTCTATTAAATGCATTTTAATATTTTACTAAAGTGCAAGTGTCAACGAAGTTTGTTCATATAACAAAAATTAATGCACGTCTCCATATGCGCAGATCTACGGGGGCGGGATTCAAGGTCCCCGGATACCGTGCAACGTCACCGAAGGTTATTTCAGTGTGCCTTGTTGCAGAGTACACCGATCAGTTCTCAGCGCTACGTCACGGACAGACCTCAGACATTTTGCTGTGGAAACGCAGTGGATTAGCGTAAACCACAATGAAATCTTTGTGTACATCGTGACCTCACAATCTAAACATGGTGTATTGTCACCAGGGCGACGGAGGACAGAATTTGCCATAAATTTCTTGCATATGCAGTCAAGTCGTGAACAGTTGTACATCCAGACGCATATTAAGGAAACATAGAAGAAACATTTAGTTAAATATGGCCAAAGGTAACATTAAGAATTGCCAATCTCTTGCTCAACTCCAACAACAGAGTTCTGAGATGGAAGAAAACAACAGGGAACTTAACAAAACAATAAATTTTAATTGATTACAATTCCATTTTTTATCATTGTAAAAATCAATGAAATATTCAGTTTTAGCATTTTTTGTAATCTCAACACAGTTAGTTCCCAGAAGACTATAAACATATCCAGTAACACTTACAAATTGAAGAGGGAAAAAATTATTATAACTTCTGTTCCTATTAGGCCTAATCTAACGTTTTTTCAAGCAAGTTGTACAATGTGACTTATAGAAGCCTTTTATGTGTAGAGGGCTATGGAGTTGGTGGGGTAAAAGTGCTTTTACTTGGATAATAAAAGCAAAATAAAAGCAAAGAGAGGATTCCAGGTGCTGAAAACATCTGCCCAAGCAATAGAAACGCTCGCAATTTAATACCTTTTGGTTGACAAATGATTTGCTAGCTCTTTACTACATTGGCAAATCAAGCGAAACACCACCAATATCAGTTGTGGCTACTTCTAAACGCTGCTTAGGAAGAGTGAAAAAAGGCAGCACACAGAGTTGTCAATTATATTATTATACTTAAAAGACATAAACTGTTCCTTTTTAACCACAAATCATTGTTCGCATCAACGTAAACTTCATCTTGGCAGTTCCCACCTAGCAGTTAGCTCAAACAACATCTGACTACTATGCCAACATGTCAACAGCTAATAACAGTCCTAAGTTTCATCATTCTCCAGAAATAATCCTAACAATAGAATACATTCAATTTTATATCACATTTGGTTACACCGATACAAAAATGTCAGAGGTGGGTAAATTCAACTGAAAGTGGCATTGTATAGTCTAAATTCTAGCTGGGACAAGCTAAGCAATTGGTTAAAAGTCGTGAAAAAGTTTGTTCATTAAGGCCAAAAGACACAATTTTTGTGTACGTCTGAAGTTATATCTCACAGAAGGTATTTTCACAGAACTTTCAACGCACCTGCCCATGGACATACGTGCAAAATGTCACCCCACAGTCATCCCATCAGTCCGAAATTTTTTATTTCCGATGCATTATGATATAATAAAGTGAAAAATATATACACTGATTAGAATGTCAGGGGGGCGGAATAAGCTAGTAAATTGTCTCAGGGGGTGGCACCCATCCCTACCCCCCCCCCTTCATGAATGGTTTCATTAAACTGGTGTACACTTCTCATCCACAACTTTGTAAACAGTTGTACCATTTTCACTAATATCACATGATCATACAATTTCAGAGCATTTGCAGACTCGTACTTTGTAGGCTTTATTTGAAATATGTCTTTATTTATTTCATACAATTTACCTTTCCTATCTACATATAATAAGCTTATATAACTTACAATAAGCCTACGGCCCATATTAATAATTCTGATGGTAATTTCCCTCCAGCCCTGGGGAATTCTTTCAACTCAGTGGAAATCCTTTCCTCAGTAGAAAAACTTTACGTACAAATTTGTTTGCTATTAATTATCGCTGAGAACAAATCAAGGCACTTAGGTAAGTAAAGTAAATAACTGATCACACACGATGGCCTTGCCATCATCATCATCATCATCATCATCATCATCAGAAAATTTTTTCGCCCATGATAAATTCCTCTAAGGAAAGTTCCCCAACATACCCCCTCTTCCCCCCCCCTGAAAACGTCTGTACAGTTCCAAATAAACATTACTATACGTAACCACTGGTCAAAGTTTGTAACTTGTAGCCCCTCCTACGGGGACTGTGGGGGAGTAAGTCGTCCCCGAAGAAATAGTTTTAAGGTTTTTCGACTATGATGAATAAAATGGCTATCTCAGAATTTTAATCCGGTGACTTTGGGAAAATAATTGGTGTGGGAGGGGGCCTAGGTACCCTCCAGTTTTTTTGGTCACTTAAAAAGGGCGCTAGAACTCTTCATTTCCGTTAGAATGAGACCTCTTGCAAGATTGTAGGACCAATGGGGCGATGCGATCACCCCTGTGAAAAAACAAAACAACAAAAAAATAAACAAACAAATAAACACGTATCCGTGATGTGCCTTCTGTCAAAATATACAAAATTCCGCATTTTTGTAGACAGGAGTTTAAAACTATTACAACAGGGTTCTCTGATACGCTAAATCTGATGGTGTGATTTTACATTACGATTCTACGACTTTTGAGGTTTGTTTCCCCCTATTTTTTAAAATAAGCAAAATTTTCTCAGGCTCATTATATGTACCTTGCGCATCTTTAGCACATCTTTTAGGGGTTATTTCCTCCTATTTTCTAAAATAGGCAAAATTTTCTCAGGCTCATTATATTTATATAAATCAATCTTTAGCAATGAATTCTATTCTTTTTGAATTGTTGTTTCAACTATTCTAACACAATTCCTTGTGGTGAAATATTTGAGATATTTGTGCGCCCTTTCAAGGGTTCCGGCGTTAGCCAGATCCTTTAAAGAAGCTTCAAAAATTGTTCAACTCCAGGTTTTACGTTCTCTTCAAATTTAAGGCGATTTTCACGTCAATTTAAATTTTTTTCTTTAAATCATTTGGCTCAGAAACAATCCTTACACAAAAATATATTTGTTTAGATAAAGGACTAAAATTATACTTTTAATCATTTTAATAATTTATAAAATCTTTATCGTTGACGAAAAAGTATTTTAAAAGTTTTAATAATGTACTGTATGGCAAGCAAATTAATTTGTCATATTTTAGATTTCGAATTCATAGTCGTATTTGACCAAAAAAGGTGAGGAATGCTTCTCTAATGGAATTTATTTTTAAAAACTTTAATTCTAAGAAATTGATTCACTTAAAAGAGCACTATATCTATAAGTATTCATTGGAATGAACCTCTAAAATCAATCATTATTGTAAATGAAACGTAGGAGGGCGGGGGGCTGGTAAAATATACGATACAAAATCTAAGAGACAATCTTTTCTGTTTTGTCAACATTTATGTAAATTTTTTTTTATTTTTCCAATGAAACTACGGAGAAATGGAGCATATTTAGCAGATATACAAATACACATTTTTGGAATCAAGGGGAGCAGTGGCTACAGGCATTTACCTCGCGTCCTCCCTGGAAAACAACCTCCCCGACAGAAAATATCTCCCTGGAATATACCCTTCCCAAATACATTCAGAATTTTGTGAATGTTCCTATCTTATGGAAATTTCAGATCTTCCGTTCCCTTTAGGTTCTTTGAATCTTTTCGATTTTCTAATTTAGGAATTTCTTCTCGCGTGGAAAAATTACATTTTCCGGATATTTCTGATAATCTTGGTCTTCCAGTTTTAGTGTATGATTTGAGCATTTGCTGACTGCAAAAACTGTTTAGTCCTTCCTAATATAATGTTTTAACGTTAAAAAATCAGCATTTTTATCTATATTGAGACTGCGATCTGTGATTGTAATTGAAGAAGCTTGGCTTAGATTATAGGTGGAGGTTAGACGTAGGTTAAGCATCAAAAGCCTTTTCCATCAGGTAAATTCCGTTTGAGATTAAATATTGAAATTCATCAATAAAGCAAGTCGTTATAACACCCTGTATGGCATTGGTTAAAATACATAGAATTTTACAATGTTTTCTTTGTTCTTATCAAAATAGAAAGACAGGCATAATTGCACAATGTACTACTCTAATTTAAGATGCAACAAGTTGACAGAGATCCAACTTGATACTTATAGAAGTATTAAGTATGTAGGAGACGCTGCCTGAATTATTAAATATTAAAAATATGTATAATGTAGTCTCTACGTTACGTATCGTGGAAGCATGTTTGCAGTAATACTGACTTGGATCCAGTAAGTCGTACTTAATTTGACAAGAACAAAATTGATGCAGGCGTCGAATTCTTATTAGACTTAGTTGGATACATAAATTTCCTTTTTTGTTCAGATTTAGAACGGTATTTTCGTTCTTGCCGCAACGGAGAAACGTTTGTAGTAAATTAGTTTGAAGATTTAATTGGCAGCTGTTCAGTATTTCTGAAGGTATTCGAGAGTTTGCGAAAAGAAGGCTTCATATTAGTCTGTATTTCTCATGGTTAACTGTTGTTTGGTCAATCATATGACATCAAAACGTTAAGTGGCAGTCAACAATGCAAGGCTCCTGACTATCAACATGCATGAGTACCTCACAGGTGTCACTGCTAATTACACAGCATGAGCCGAGAGAATCCTCTTGACATACAAAGAGGCTTACGGGCTCCTCGAATGAAAAGCTAAGTGCAAACAGTCATGTACGTTACCCCCTGCTAGGTTTAAATACCTTAAGGCATTAATAGCGCATGCTATGTCATGACTAGCTATGCGAACCGTATTTTAATGGCCGTATTTTATTTGTATTGAGGAATTGTAAGGAATATTCTCCGATGACTGTTTATTTGTCGATTTATGGGGTGCTGAAACCATTTTGCAATAAGCACAGCATTTTGGAGCCGCATAGTACTAAGAGTTTTCAGTTGAGTTTGTTTATTTCTGATAACACATGGAAATATATGGATCTTAATGAAATAATAAGTATATACAAAGGTTTTTATAAAGTAAAGACTAGAAATTGATAATACATATATAAATCTTATTTGGCAAGGTAACCAAAATCTTGTTGCTTAATTACTAGAGTGGGAAGCAACAAGAGGTGGCAAAGTGTCGCCGGAGGATGTCCTACTATCTTATCCCCTTGCCCTGAATGTTCCCCAACACGCAATGGGGGCAGTATCGCCCGCATTTAATGCGATTGCCTTCGTATACTTTTGATAATAATCTATTAAATACCAAACCGTTGGTGAGTTCAATAATCAGTCAGGTTAAGGACTTAGTTAGTTCGTTATTACGTTATTAACCTGACTAATAACCTAACCTGCCAACCCACGTAACGTAACCAACTTCTATCCCTAAGTAGCCAGCCAAACTTAGTACCCCATTAGTCAGTTAATGGAAGCCTGCTAAAGGTGAACTTCACTAATATTTGATTTGCTTCTTTGAAGGTATATCATGTGCGAAGGAGGCAAGCAGTTTGTTTGAAGAAGAACTATTACCAGTGGCTCCCAAAGCACAGAAGAAAGTTCCAGTTCCTGAAGGGTGTGTGTGCTATCACGTTTGTTATCCTATCATATCAAAGTTTAGAAATTTCAGCCAGGCTAACAGACCCTGATAAAGTGAACGAAATTGGGACATTAGGGATCTAGCGTAATATATATGCCACTGTGGATAGTGTTCAATCAGAAATCATTCTGATGTTATTCTTGCGTTTTGTTGGCTTCCTAGTGCCTGATTTCTTTTGCATAAGTGACTCAAGTGAGTTTCATTGCCTAACTAAATGACTCTCGGGGCTAATTTAATGAAAGATTAAAGTAAGCGGGGGGACGGGGGCTTCTTCGATATAAAACTAAGAACTCAAACAGTTAATAAACGGATGACCTTTAGGAAAACCATGGAAGATCGTCATTTTCGGACGTTAGAGTAAGAGTTGGGGTAGTCGGAAAATTTGACGTCAATGTTTTTAGTGGGGACAGTAACGAGGCGGAGGGTGGGAGTCATTCTT
>JAAAKM020073195.1:53995552-54052493 GCA_010016025.2 Alatinidae sp. Z8VKAUB7J3 | reverse complement strand
TAGCAGGGGTTTAAAGCCCTTACAAATAAAGGCTTGGGATTGTAAATAGCAGAGAATTTACCTAAGGAGAAAAGAGTAATACTGAGGAGTAAATCTGTGTACCTTGATATAACTCTTTACTCCTGTTCGAAATCTTACATACATACTGGCATAACATGATAACCTCAAATTGTAGTTGAGAACGTGATTCAGTTGCCTTGGGAGTACGACCGCTTGCGAACGTTTCGTCTGTAGTATTGCTATAGACGTGAGTCGTTTCAGTAAGGGCAGCGCCAGATCGCTTCTCGGCCTTTTGGCAAGGAATGGATGTAGCATCTGTTCTGCAGCTCAGGCTGCCCTTGGACGCCTCAGTTGCCCTTTATTTATTAGTTAGCCCTTTTGGGTTTTTGTTTATTTAAGGTAGTTTCAATGTCTGACCCATTGCTCATCAGGGGTCTTTGATCGCCAGATTGCCATGATACCTTAAGTAGATTTCATGTAGCAAGAGGTCTCGAAGAGGCTCAGATCCTTGTATGCCCCTTCATTGGTAACTGTCAACGCCCTTTGTTTATTTTAGACTTGATCTCGATGAGTGGATCAATGAAGCACCATCTGAGAGTTCCAGCGAAAACGAAGATGATACCCCTGTCTTTGGCGAATACAAGTAAGGACTTTGTGGTCCTGATGACTACCTTATCTACAATTAAACTTTTCAGTTGTTGGGAAGAGGAATTGCTCTTGCGAGTAAGCGTTTCTATGTATCATTTACTCTGTAAGCACTTGTCCTCGATACGTCGTTTAAATGTTATCGTTCCCTTCGCCGAGTGAAAGCCTTTCTAATGGCTGTGACGCTTCATCAAATTCCGTCAATTAACATGAATCAAACTACGCCACTTGTGTATTTCTCCTGATTTCGTGGGAAGGCGGAGCAAAGGTATAACGATTAGTCATGTGTTTGGACTCTTGAAAGCTTTAGCCTCGCGAGAAGCATCCATAGGCGGTATAATAAGGTCTCTAATTGCCTGACATCGTTCGTGATATCTTAGGAATGGTAGTAAAGTGACTCTTGTGAAATTTTCCAATAACGAACATCTTTTTCTAGAAATACGTCCAGTAATCACCAGTAAAAACAACGAGTGACAAACGTTTCTTCACAGGCAGACAACCCGATATGCAAACCCAGCCTCACTTTGAAACGTATGTGAACGAGACTTTTCTTTTCGAAAAGGTCTATTAAGCAACAGACGGAAAATCTGGACGCTCCGGCGGGGACGTTAATTAGAGTCGGACTTAATTAGGGTGGGCGTTAATAGAGTCGGGATTAATTCGAGTGGGCGTTAATTAGAGCTGAGGTTAATTCGAGTGGGTGTTGATTAGAGTTGGGGTTAATTAGAGTGAGCGTTAATTAGAGCGGGCCCTTAAAAGCCGGCGGCTTAAATAAAGTTCTTGTCTTACTAAAGTTCTTTCATTCACCGTTTTAAACTGGAGCATGCCTCCAAAAAAGGTTATGGTCATCGCGGCTACTGACAGAAACGCATTTTGACACAGTTTTAAACAGAAACGTACACTTTGATGTCAGTAGCTTTTGCTAGCGTCTTACACCGTTCTTGGTATTTCTTAACAGTATTGTGTGTACTTCTTCCTTCTTGGTTCTTACACCTAAAACTTTACCATATACATTGGGAGTGCATGAAGCCACTTTTGTAAATTAGCTAAAAAATGAAGGGCTAATTAATTTGAAAAAGTTGAAATTAAATAGGCTTTTGTTATTTGTTAAGATAACAAAATTAACACGCATATATTTGTTAAAGTGTTTAAGAGCAGTACTATTTACAATTGCGTTTAACTTGGCAATCTCGCCACACGTAGTTGTCATATCAATGTTGAAGACCAATGCTATTTACAAGTGTAGATAACTCGACAATATCTACACACCAAACAGTGATATTAATGTTTAGAACTGGTGATAATAGCAATTGTAGTTAACTTGACAATCTCGACAGACGTATGTTGGAACTCGTGCTAATGGTCCTTAATTACAAAAGAAACATTATTTCATAGATATAATAGAATGATAACATTGAAACCTGATCAGTCCTATTCATGTTTCAAACCAGTGATTGTGGCACTTGATTAAAGAGATATGTTATCACGATATGTTAGATGGACAATATATGTATTTAACATAATTGCTAGCGGTATTCAATTATTTAAGAAATGTATAATGGTTTGGTATGACATGTGGAATGTATTTAATTAGATTTTATGAAATGTTCCAGGAAACAAAATGTTTGCTATGCATTCCTTATGGCAATTGTTTCTCTTTTAATATAATTTACGGCAAATAGTTCATTGTAAAAACTACCATTTCTTTGTTGATATTTTTCTTATAGTTTTTTAGGCACCGTAGTGGGGTACTTAAAGCAGCTTTCTCATAATCTAAGGATTGTTAGTTTCAGCGGTTCCAGCACCGATCGGGCTGTAATATCCCTGAGAACTAATATGAACTCTGTTGTGCTTTACCTACAAATGAGTCAAGTTTGGACGTGTCTTTGATGGCAAAATACATGAGCACCTTGTGCTGCTGCTATGTGTCTACACTTTCCAGGGAGTGATTTAGAAAAGCTTTACAGCAAGTTAAATTTTCTTGGTAAAACTCAGTGGTAAAGCGCCTTTGGATGTACTGCGTACAAAAAGGGCGTTAAAGGTGTTTCTTTAATAAAGTTGCTCAAGACAGGGCTTAAACGCATCTAACTCGTTGAAATCCACAGAAAAGAAAGTATAGAAAAGACAGATTAATTAAGTGAAAGATTAAGCTAAAAGAAACTTGTTACTGAGAATCTTGAACTAATTAAGGTTATATTTATTAGAGGAGCAGAAGAAAGAACGGGAATTCCTGAGGGAGGCAGTGCAAGGAAAGAAACTCATAGCATAAGTGGAAGCCCTGCACGTAGGTACCTCAACAGCGAATGGATGAAGCTTCATGGAGGAACGAATAGTACGGTGCACATATTTTAATAGTGAAACCTAGGAAGAGAGCTCCGTGGTACACTGTCCATGGAAGTATCTGTAACAAAGGGAAAGAGATTATATACCGCGACACTGTGAAAGAGCTTCAGGGGTCCCAGAGAGCTCGTACCAATCAGGTTCGAGACTCGACGTTGGGTACGACGTTGGGTAAGAGTTGGTGAACAGACCAGATATGGCAACAATACTCCATACCTGCTAGGATTTAAGATTTACGTAGGTACGGAATACACTTTGGCGAAAAGTATTCTTGGGCCCGATACAGAGAGCCATTTTTCATGGAAGCTGACTTTGCAATAACTGTGATAAAGGGTTTTCCAAGAGAGATCCAGGGAGAAAAAAGGTCCAAGGAATCTGACACCGGCGCTCTCGAGGGGCTAGACAACATTCATTGTGACTGGTGGAAGAATTTGCAATTACTTTCATTTACTTGTTCTAACAAAAAATTATGGGTATTGAGGATAAACGGATTGTTTCCTCATATTCTCTTTATTATTTTGTTCTGCTAGTAAGGAGCACCTTACCCCAAGAAAGTCATAAGACACCATACCATGTTGATGTGGTATTGTTTCATTGGCATTAGGCTCTAGGCAGATGTACTATGCAGCCACTCAGTGCTATACTTCCTCTTTGCAATACCAATAGATACCATTGGATGCCATACTAGGCAGTTATCCATCCTCATAGACTGTCGTAAAGTATTTTCTAATAGACATTCTCACATGTCCATAAATTGGAAAAGATGTTATTTTTTGATGTGTTGAAAATTAACTGCTCTTGATACCTGGTGAATAGCGCTTTAACCAAAAAAAAGAATAAAAATTTGTAACAATCTGTACCTGTACGTCTGTATGGGTTTAAACATGAAACATATTAGCTATGGATACAGATATAGAGTCATGAACATGTTTAAGGCGAGCGCGCGAATTCAACCAATAAATTACACTGGTCAACAAAAAAAAAATTTGAAATGGTGTCGAGACTCTTAACGTCTTTTTTAGCTAATTTGGGGGCGCTGAATTTGAAAATGAACTTAGTTTTTCTCGGTTAGCTACCGTTTATGCGGCACAGAAATGTCTCATTTGGGGGCAAAAAGCATGTTTTTCATATATTTTCTGAATTTGTATTTAAATGAACAAAAACTGGTATGGTTATCTAGAAATAACTAAATAGAAATTTTGTAATAATAATCGGGCGCCACGTCTTTAAATAACTCAGTTGAACATACCAAGACCAACGCGTATTTACATCAAATCGTTAAATATATTATCAGCAAAAATAAAACGTTCGTGAACATAAGAACTATGGTAAAGACCTTTTTTGATTGCCTTTAATGTTCAAAGTTATTTGATTTCGTTTTCATGCTCAAACAATAATCAGCCGTCATTCGTTTCCCCACCGACCCTCGTAGCTCTTCCATCATTTTGATATCCTGATGGAATCGTTCTTCTGACTCATCATTCTCATCTCAACAATTCTCTGCAAATTTATCCAAATGGCAATGTCAATAATAAACTTTAGTACACATATCAACGTCAATGTCCTGAGACTTTAAACACCTTTTCCACTACCTCCTTATAGTTTTTAGCCCTGCAATTGCCTAAGATGTTTTCTACAATGTCAATAAAGGATGTCCAAACATGGAACTCCGAATCATTCACTGAATTAACAAATTCATAAAATTTAATAAGAGTTTCCTGATATCAGGACCATCAGACACTCATGCTTTGAATTTCTAGGTTCTAAGTCCTGGAAACGATTTAAATATATACTCAAAACATTTGCTTTCCTTCTCGAGCGATTTTACAAATTGTTTCATTAATCCCAATTTGATACGTGTGGGAGGTAATATGATTTTATCCTCTGTAAGAAGCACGAATAATGTTCTTTCACCGACCTTGAGATCTCGTGGAAGCCATTCTTTCCATTTCCAGGGCTTCATTTTTTCTCTACCGTTACTCACACCCAAAAAATCATTTTGGGTAACCATTTTCTTTACCAAGCAAGAAATTTTCCCTTTTCAAATTTACACATGAAACCCATTTAGGCTTGTTGCAGTCTTCTTGTTTCATAACTTGTTTGATGGCATCGTATATTTCTGGCGGTGTTCTTGACTGAGGTATAGGTATTACTGGGTATAGTTGGTACTATGGAGCAAACACACAAAATACATTTTTAACAACCACTGAACAATTTCCATTCACCAGGATCGTATTTTTGGACGCCCGGTGAAAGAAAAATTGATTAACATCAAACAGAAGATTGTTATATTCTCAAACTCGAAACGAGGCCCACATTGTTTTTATATATATAATTGGTATTAATTGTTTGATCAGTAATAAAGCGAAAGTGTTACGAGCAGGAGTTGATTGTGATATCGGAATAATGTTGTTCAAAGGAGTTAATGTAAATGTATAGTCTTTATATGTAGTAATAGATTCTTGAGTTCTATAAAATACTCGTGTTGTCGAACCACACTCTCGAACACGACCTTACACCTTACTCCATAGACACAAAAAGAAAACTGAACATCAAAGTTTCCTTATTTTAAAAGGTTTATACTTTATGTGTTCACTATACTATTTTTCAGTGGCATTGGTATTTTGACCCCTTATTTTTTCTAATTTACAGTTCTTTCTAATGATCACAATAGTCTTCTTAATGGAATTGATATCTGGCATCTTAGCATATGTGTACCGTGAGCAGGTAAGAATCTTTTGAACTGCAAATTGGTTAATTAAGCTTGTAAGACAAATTGATAAAATGTTCTTTGTTTATCTGGCTTTTGTTGATGGCTATGTAAAACTGTGGGTTATTTTGGCATGGATGTCTTTGTTTTGGGGGGCTTTTGGTGACAGGGGACTGGGGAGACATTTGTGGTGCATTTCAAGTGGAGGTTATGACCATGAGAAAGATTTAGATATAATAATCATCCAACTTTTGACTTGAGGAGAATTTTCTGATAATCTAGAATATTCGATGGTTGCAAGCTTTATATACAAGAAAAATGTTGTCATAGGGATATAAGTGAACATTGGTTGACAAGTCAGACATGGCAACATGTCTGCTTCAGTTTTTTGCTAAGCATGGGGCGTTATAGATTTTTCCCTTTTCACACTTTGGACACCGATAATAGTTCTTGACAAAAAAGTACAAAACTTTTAACTTTTTAAGCATCTTGACATAAAATCTAAAAATCTGCTAACTTTGATACCTTTTGCAGAGATGTTAGTTTTCTTTGGAATAAGTTGCAAGGAATTCTGAAACTGAGCAAACATGTAATGATATTACGTAGTACATATGCCATGTTCTGCAGTTCTCCACATCCTCCCCTCCCCCTCTTGCCAACACTGATCGATGCCCATGTTTGATATTAAATATAATTGCAAGTGCATAGAAAAGTATGATAATATAATCTGTATTTGCATTATCACCATAAGCAGAAAATTAGAAGATGGTTTAGTTGATGTTGCAAAGATATTTATAATGCTATCACACCAGTTAGTCTATGGTATACATTTTAACGTAAGAGAGCAAAAAGAGTTTCATACGCTGCTGATATGGGTCTTCAGCTGCAAAGGTCGTGTCTTTACCCACATCTACACCACTCAAACAGGCATCAAGATGAAACCTGCAAAGATTGCCAAAACGTGGTGGCCTAAGGGTAAAACTACTGCAATTGAAAGATACTTGCAACACAGAGAATATGAGTTGGAAATATGTGACCAGAGTTGCTGACAATAGTGACCAATGGAGTGCTTTAACTGTCTTGTATGCCACGAGATGTGCAGACATGGTAGCTATTAAGACCCCAACATCAACATCAACATCAACATCAACATCAACATCAACATCAACATCAACATCAACATCAACATCAACATCAACAACAACAACAACGATAAATATGTATTCTGCAACCTGTGAAGGTAATCTCTCGGAGTCATAAATGGAATATCGAACTACTGTTCTGGGAATTATCACATAATCTGTCATTTATTAGAAGCGATACATACCATCAACAGAAAATGTGGAGGAAACAAAAAAATTTTCCCCCTTCCATCTTACGAAACCATAAATTACCGTCCTTACCAAACCACCTAGGACTATGAAATTTCAAATTAGGGCATAATTATATTGTGAAAAACTTTCATGTTTATAATCCAATGATTCGCATTAAAGACATTTAGACCGGAAGAGAGTGTTTCAAGCGTTTTAATTTGTAACAGTCGAGTTGAACTCAATCCTCTTTAATCTTGCAATAACGTCCTTTCTCAATTATATGGACCCTTCAGGAGACGAAATTTATGGCAATGGAACAGATAATCAAAAAGGCCGACTAATCGACGTTTAGAAAGATTAAATAAATTATGCCATAAAAGTTAGCGTCAAAGCCTAACGCATTTTGAGGGCCAAAGAAAAAAGACACTGTGGTAGGGCAAAAAAGGTCACCTGAAAAGTTCAAAAAATACATGTAAACTGATTTGTTTTTAAGTTTGAATGTTTTATTAGTTTACTCGATGAAATTTCATTTTTCCGTGAGGCGAATTCCTGCAGTGAATGGCGAATGGCTAGTAATCGAATGAATGGGTACATGATCACAAACAGATCCTTGCAATATCGGCCCCTTGACCGAGAAACGGAATAATCGAGGAAAGGGTAATCGAGGAACGAGTTAGCCGAGGAACGGATTAATCGAGGAACGGGTTAATGGTGGAATGGGTTAGTCGAGGAACGGATTAATCGAGGAACGGCTTAATCGTGGAATGGGTTAAACGAGGAACGGCTTAATCGTGGAATGGGTTAATCGAGGAACGGGTTAATCGAGGAACGAGTTAAACGAAGAAGGGATATGAACCTGGGAACAGTGGCTTTCGGTAAAAGTTGAGAAATGTTAGTTTTCTCAAGCGGTTCGAGATGCGTATAAACAGGTGTTATAGTTCATACATCCGCTGCAGTAGAATTTGCATATTTTAACTTTACCGAAATCGGCATTTCACATACTTGGACACCTGATGTCAAGCCTTGTAAAGATTCCATAACTTTCATGCATACGCTAATCTTCTTTCATCAGTACGTCCTTAATCAGCACTTCGAAATGTTTTGACGCTGCTACGAAAGTCCTCATTAGAAATAATGTGTTCATTGTAAAGCCGCATCCACGGGGCAAGTCATGCCCACAGTTGCAAGCTAACAGTGATACCGAAGACAGTTTATTCTTAATGCCTCTATCTGTTTAAAAATATCTCAAACATCATCTATGCTACGATTTCACATTGTCGTGGGTAGGGTGTACATATGTTTAACGTATTTTATGAAAGTTCAGACATCATTTTATTCTCTGGTGTAAAGTTCACTTGTTACAATTCTACAGAGTTCATCGGAAAGGCTGTTGTTGGACAGTTTCTTAAACATCTTGACAATTTGTTGATAATCATTCTGCAATACCTCTAGCATAACACCATCTTCAACTGGAGCTTTGCTGCACTTCAACAGCTTAATTGCTGTTCTCATCTCCGATAGAAGGACGAGTGAAGGCTTTTCAGTGCTTGGCAACAAAGACATCGTTTATGGCTATGTTTTCGTTTATAAAAAAGTAATAAAATCACTCGAATTCGAGAGGTCAACAGAAATTAAGACAAACTTACAGAGCCTATACGACATTGATCGAAGTTCAAGTTTATGGCATTAAAGCGGAGAGTCTTTTATCTGTTTCAATCTTGGGTAAACCCCTAAATATACCAGTACATCCCCGATCCCATAACTTCAGAAGACATACAGCACAAGTTTCTTAGGGAATCAGCTTAAGCAGAGTTGGACCAGGTCTATTCATATTAAGCACTATCCGATTTAGGTACCAGCTAACTAGCATGTGTGTAAACGTCTCATGACTTGTTCCGCATCAAGGGGGATTTGTATGGACTATCAAGTTGTTGACGGCGGACTCAACTTGGGCTTTGAGCCAAATTCCCTTAACTACATGCGTTTGGTCTGATATATACTTCAATGTTTACCTGCAAAGAGTAAGCTTACGTTAATTTGTGTTGCACCAAATAAGGTTCCATTAAAATCTAAAGTTTGCTGTAGCAAATCATACTTTATTTACCAAGGTACGTTAACCTCAGTTCAGAATTTAATAAGACGAACAACCAACAACAATCGTGTAACGGTAATTGTGTAGTTCTACATATGCCAAGCTGTTATGTTCACACCAACCTTGCTGGCTGTGCATTTGCATTCCTCTGTGTCATACGGCCAGTCAGCAAACGTAAATAAACGTTTTTCTTCCTGGTTCATCAGTCTTTCTAATGTTGTATCCATTTTTCTAAGCAGTATATCTGATCTTTCGTGCAACAAACAAGTTCGACATCAAAGTTCCACTATGAGAATTTTAATCCTTCGCGCCAAACACGGCAAGCAACCGCTGACCAGCTCCAGAATATCCCTTCGGGGACCTGGGTTGCAATTTGGGTCCGATGGGACCACTGAACTATATATAAAAAGTCTTTTAAAATATAGTTCAGTGGGTGGGACATTCTGGGACGTGTTGATCCTCATCTTACCCCACGATGACACCATTCCTCTAATTCTATAGAAATCAAATTGACTACATCTTAACAAAAAATATTCACCACATTATCATCCAGAATTCAATATCTTATGGTGGAATCACTTTCTAAAACGATCATAATTTTGTCAAAGAAACTTTGAAAGTGGGTTGGTATTGAATGAAAAATCGGATTTAAAAAATATCACATACAACATCAGTCAACTGCAAAACCAAGAAATTCAAAAACAGCACCCAGCAGAATTTGACAAGAAAATTGAATTTTCGAAGCTACAAAACCAAACACCGAATGAGAGTTAGAACAGAATAAAAATTTCCTTTAAAGGTCTTTTAGTTTTTCAAGGTTTAATATTTATATCTAGAAACGTGAGAGAAAGGACCCACGACACAAAGCTGAGCCAGTATATAGTGATGTTTGTGTTGCTCTCAATTTGAAAAGCCATGCTGTTTTCGACAATGCAACTGTATAGAGAACGTTTAAAATAAATTTAATAGAACGTATAAGTCGGGATGTTGTGGTTAAAATAGGCAGTCAAAGTTACTAAGTGATGTTTAACGATGTAACATGGAAATTGTTTGATAGGTGAGAAGAAGAATTCGCAGAACGCAGTTTAGAAAATGATATAGCAACAGTATGTCATGAAAACATTAATGGGGTAAACGGTGGAAAAGAGACGGCGAAGTGACACTCTGTTAGTGTGATACAACACGGCTTAAGAACTGCATCAAGGTGTTTTATTTCTTTTACCATGAATTTGCATAAACGTATCTTGTATCTTTGCGTTAGTAATTTACAATAGTTTCCTCAGTTGTATTTTGTATTGGAGAAACGATCTCGAATATGTCCGACAGATTAACGTGAACACTTAATCAATAAAATGAATTCATTTCAGTGTTCTTCAGTGTTGTCTATAAGTGATGCACCGCTCAAAACATATTCAGTGATAGATACAAATGTAGTCAATGCTTAATAATAATTAAGTCAATCCTATCACGACTTCGATACAAAACGGTTAGTACATTCAAGCTATTTCAAACGTCCTGCAGACACAGTGCTTGACTGCAATTACCTCTTTGAAAGGTACAAGATGAACAGACCTCTTACTGATACTGATCGTGAATCATGCGAGGTGTTATCTGTAAATATAGTTTCGTGAACATAGGCACCAGTCGAAATGAATCATAAACACACATCGTCTTCAAATGATAAAACTCATAACGCTCTTGTTGTAAACACAGATGACAAACTGAACATCAATGCATAAACCTAGCATGAGTCGGCACATTAATCCTATCATTATGTTTGTACCTCCCAATAAATTGTCATGCAACAAACACAAGCAATAACCAATATAAAGATTTCGTTATAAAGAAGTAAGGGGCAGCTGTTATGGATAAATGCGATTTAACTTGACTGTACAGCTAGGCATTCTTTCTATTAAAAATAAAACAAATTAAAATATATTCTTTGTTTACAGAAAGGTCTTGCTTAATGTCCTATGGCATTTGGTATTTGCTTATTAGAATGGGAAAACCTTGTAGACACCGCTATGCTAGCACACGTTTTAGCTCCTGCGGCTTTCGTTTCATGTATCATTCAAAGTGATCACACATACAGTTCCAGGTAACCCGAGGGAGTTTCTCAGCTCGCCAAACAAGTTTGAAGTAGATAAGTCAATGTATCTGTACCAAATATTGCTACTTGAATATATAATAATTATAACGTATTGCTTTACTGGTTCACTCCGTTCTGAGTTCATCTTGTTTTAATCCTAAATAAAGGGTGTGCAACAACTGACCAGCGGTTCAAAACCGAGCTCATCATGTCTATTAGTTTTCCTTGAACACTGTCTCTATCACTAGATTTAAATTCTGTCTGCTGACTTACCTGGGCGCGTATTTCTTTCCAGTTTTCTTGTTCTCGTCCGAGTTGGCCCCTTAGTTAGCGTCCCCGTGAGCAGGTGCCCCATGGTTAGCCCCCCTTGTGACCAGCGGGCTCATCCGGCGATGAGACCATTGCAAGCGAGCACAACGGAGACCGAGCCAAGATGGCGGACAGACGCAACCACCAAATACAAGAAGAAGATGAGGAAAAGATGGGATTAAAAAACAACGAAACTAACACAGATATCTGCTTTGAAAGTGGGCAAGTCGTACATGCTCCGATAGGTAAATACTCCTGATTTAATTTATGTGTAAATCTTTAGATAGCTTGCTAATTCACGGCGCTTTGTGTGTCTCCACTGCCAGAAGGAAATAACATTTACACTTGGCCATCATTGAGTTTAATGGTTTTAGCAATTTTTCGATGGTGGGAAATGATGTTTTCACGGCTAACAAAGTCATTTAGGTGTCTCATTAGTCTTGTTATTAAATAAACGAGGCCGTGGGTAACCTCAACGTTTGAAGAATTGTCACAGTGGCATTGGCACGAAGTAACATTTGTGCAATTTACGTAAATGAGTCAAGAAAAGCTTATGTGTTGTTGTTATAGGTGAAGGGCGATGTTAACCGAGAAAAGGTCTTTCGTGAATAAAACATAGAAAGTACGAGTATGCTATTGTCATGATCGTATCACATGCGCCGCAAACCTTCGCATGATAATACCGTTAGTTTATGTCTATGGGAAATTCTGGTCATTAGACCTACACGCCGAATATTACTTCTTGTTATCGCAAACAGCGTTTTTGATTGTGACGATGAAGCATTCATTTGATTAAAAGTCCCTACTGTTGTACGACCCGAAAGAGATCGTCGTTATTTTGCACAGATGTTTCAACCTGACGACGCATCTGGTATAGGAAAGATACCGTGCCGTTGTAACACAAACAAGTCCTCGTGATATAATTCCATCGCGATGCAAGACATGAAGGCACAGATCTTCCACATTTTGATCCAATGGCATTCACTTTTATCACAGACGGAACAGTTTGAGCATTTGGTCCTGTGGGTGGGGTACAAATTGAGAGTTTTACGCAATTCCAGTCCCGAGATGAAAATGTGATACCATAACATTTTTAGGACAATTTGGAGCCAACTGACCTTTGACCCCATAATTTAAAGGACCATATAATTTTAAGTCCACTTACAGAGTATCTTGTTTATAATGTAAATATCTCTGAGCGAAAAGCATTCATCCATCCAAATGATGTGGTCACACTCACCTCATTGTCATGTTTTGACAGTTTTACATGACTTACATAACCTAAAAATAACCCTCCATAACTATGATAGTATGTTCTAGGTAGATTTTCAGTATGTTCAGTAAATAAGCGTGTCTATGGCCACACCTTGCCTGAAGCTAACACTAAGACCCTTTTTACTTGCGTACACATCCATTTGGATCTGTGCCAGTCTGCGATGGATCGGCTATGTATTTACACGGGACCTGGTGGATCCAAACTCTCCTGATTTCGTGGGAAGGTGGAGCAAAGGTATAACGATTAGTCATGTGTTTGGACTCTTAAAAGCTTTAGTCTCGTGAGAAGCATCCATAGCCGGTATAATAAGGCCTGTCATTGCCTGACTTCGTTCGTGATATCGTAGGAACGGTAGTAAAGTGATTCTTGTGAAATGTTCCAGTAACGAACACCTTTTTCTCGAAATACGTCCAGTAATCACCAGTAAAAACAACGAGTGACACACGTTTCTTCAAGGCAGACAACACGATATGCAAACCCAGGCTCTCTTTGAAACGTATTTGAACGAGACTTTTCTTTTTCGAAAAGGCCTTTTGTCATCAAGCTGTCTACAAATGATCTCAATTTTCTGAACTAAGTACCTCCCATGGTTGTTTGCAAAAACTGCTGGGGTGGAGGACCACTACCCGTCTTACAATTGAATAAGCGCTGACTGGCACGGAAAAGTTTCCTCTGATCATCACCTCTCTGTTCAACAAAATCAGTATAGAACTTGCGTCGAACCTTGGTCATACTACTTTTGAAACGATTGACGATCAAAAGCATATCCATTTCTCGGTCAGTTGAAGTGTTATTGCGTTTCAATGAATACACGCCCAATCTTCTGGTTTTGATGAAGAGGTCTAATAGTTGTAATATCTAGGAGCACTAAGAAAATGCTTTCCCTGCATAGATACTTTATACTTTTCTGCGATTTCTTATTACTGCGATCTGGTGGTCTTTGGGCTACCGCTGCTAAAGCGATTTAGTTTGGCATGATGTGCTGAAATTCAAATTTGGATAAGAGGCTGCCTGAGGAGTACAAACAATACTGGGGGAGATGCGCAGACATGCTGTGCTGCAGCAGTTTTTGCGCGCTGGCGAAGAGGAAGGCAAGGGCAATAAAGATGGCTCTCAATACACTTTGTTGCTTTCAATCTTGTTTGTATTACATAGGGATTGTTATTGTGATGTACCTGTTCCTCAGATACAGTGGAATTTTAGTCATCTTCTTTACACCTTTGAGAGATAAGCTGTTGCTTCCTTTTGCACTGTCCACAGCAATGCCAGCATACCACAAACAAATGAAGGAATTCAAGGATGAAGTCTTTTCAAATATTGAGCCCGGCCACGTCTTGGAAATCGGAATCGGACATGGTGGTAATCTGGACTATTATAAAAAGGGAACGAAATTAACAGTTTGTGAACCAAGTAAAATGGCCAAGCCATACCTACTTGAAAACCTGAAAGGACGGGAGAACATTAAACTGGAGAAATATATTATGGGAAAGAGTGAGGACATGTCTGAGATCCCAAGTGAATCGATGTCTGCAGTTGTTTGTAGTTTAGTCCTGTGCACCGTGGATGATATCGACCAAGTGTTAAAGGAAGTGTTACGCGTCCTGAAACCGGGAGGAAAGTTTCACTATCTGGAGCACGTCTTAGCTAATGAGGGCACGCTTCTTTATCACTTCCATTTTTTAATTGAGCCAGTTTGGTCATTTTTTTTCTGTGGGTGCAGAACCACATTGCAAACTTGGAAATACAAGCTATTGTGGTAATGCTCCACTCTTTGAGAATTATATATAATTGCAATGTGTCTGCTGAGAATATATATATAATTCTCAAAGAGTGGAGCGTTACCACGATTGGTTGCAATTTATGGGCGCTGACCGGGCTCGAACCCACGACCTCGTGGTTACTAAACCAATGCCTTAACCATTGAGCCATCAGGCACTGATTGCAAGCTATTGTGGTAACGCTCCACTCTTTGAGAAATATATATAATTGCAATGTGTCAACTTAAAATGCCTTGAGGCGAGCTACGAGCTTTCGATTACAAAACTTTATCAAGTAAACAGATTTGGAAGCGTCGATAAAATTTAAATATGCAAATGACTAAAGAAATATTAAAAATTCCATTAAGAGTATGCTACAAAGAACGAGTGGAGGCGTTATGGTTTTGATAGGGAGCCACTACTTCTGCGATTAATCCCACTTGCAGCCTGATCTGAAACGCATCAACCTATGAGGAAGCATAAGCCTCCAGGACCCTCCATTCCTGTGCAGCTGCTCACACTGCTGTAGGTGTGTCTAAAGAAATGGCAAATCGAGGCCCTGGAAGCCCTGACCCCTCGAACCCATAATTGATGAATGAAAGCTACTACCTCTGGATGATGGAAGTAGTTGCTTTCTAAATTATAGTTATGTCTCTCTTATTGAGACCGTTTGTTACAAATGTCTTCGAACTGTATTACCAAAATGCTTCCATTTCGCATAAATTAATCTCACTGTCAGCCGCGTCGATGAGGGAAAAACGCATATCTGATTGTCCCTTATGATAAGACGCTTTAATTTGCTGGTGGGAATTGGCGAGGGGGACGTTAGTTTTGTTTGTTGTTTCTAGGGTATTTGCAATATTTCTGAAGGCCGACTTGTTATTATTAACTTTGATTCTAAATGTTGTTTTAGTGTTTCCTACATATTGGACACCGCATGTTTATATTTTAGCAGGTAAACGACCGACTTAGAATTTCAGTGCAATATGCCAACCCGAATAACAAGCGTGCGAGTTTCTAGTTGGTTGGAGAATTTTTTGTTTCCTTGATAAGTGAAGAAACTGTGCTGTTGATCTGCCTTTGCAGCCTTTTCGAGACCGGTGTAACGTAGTTAGGGACAGCAGAGCCTAAAATGTAGGGAGGAGATCAATCCTCTACTAATTTTACTCATTCTTTTTCCGTCTTTGGTATTGCGTTTGCCCTTCAAAACATGCATCAGCCACTCCCGACTAGAAATATTGTTCCACGTTCCCTAGTGTTTCATGTTTTCAAAGATAGACGGCCGACTATCGAGTACTTTTACTCTGGTAATGTTAATCGTTATTACAACGAAAACAAAGAGGGCAATTTGTTTGTGAGAATGCTTAAATTTATCTGGTTTTATTGTAGTAATATTAGTTTGTTTGTGTGAGAATACTTACAGCTCTCTGCAGGGATGACTCCCACTGAGTTTGCTTCGGTTTCCTTCTTCCTTTCTGAGAATGCTTAATTTATCTGGTTTTGGTGTAGTGTACGTTATATATTGTACTCAACTGCAGTTTTGAAAAAGCTAATCAGAATTTGATTGCCGGAATGGCTTGTTTATTTTGACAATCAGTGTCCGTTAAAAGATAAATTAACTGGGCCAAGTGAGAAAACGAATTGTTTTTGACTGCATAGCAAAGCTTTTCTTGCTTTCATATGGACTGAGTCCATTATAAAATGTTTTCGCGATTTCGTACAATATTTTGTTTTGTATCTCAAAATAAACTATTTCAAAATGTATTTAGGACATGTTCTTTCTAAAATCTACAGTTTGAACGTTTATTCTTTACAAACATAGCCCCAGAAACTTATTTCTCTTCGGTTGCTCCAAGGCAACTTACGTAACATGTTATCAAATCTCGTAGAAACGCAAGTAGGGGACATTTTTAAGACTAGGCAGTCTAGTTTATATCTTATTGTTTGTGAGCATGGACGACGATCTTCACTTTTAACAAAGACATTTGATATTAAATGAAGTAAAAGTTGCCAACTCGTTTCTTCAGTACCCAAATAGCATGATAGGGACAGCTAAGACGTTCTATTTGTGAACGCATCCAAGTCTGGTAAGCAGTAAAATATGCTACGGCCATTAAACTAATTTTAGTTTAGAAAAGAACACTAGAGAAATGGAAAATATGTCACCACCGGGGATCAAACCCGTGAGCCACACTTGCACGGCGTGCACTCTACCAACTGAGCTAGGTGACCTACGATGTGAACATACTTTTATTTCTCTAGTCGCCACATCAGCTCCCAATCATCCACCAGCGGACATCGACATCCAGCTCAACGCAATTGGAGACCAGCCTCTCTGCGCCATGTGACTTGAGCAAGGAAGAACTGCCATCCCGCCCCTCATCAATCCAAAGCCCATTAAGTTAGAAAATATCATCGAGAAAAGAGGATTTGAAATGTTAGTTTTGAAAAGAACACTAAGAAATAGAAAATGTGTCACCACCGGGGATCGAACCCGTGACCCACGAATACTCATTTTTGTATTTACATAAGGGTCCTCAAACTGACGATATTTCCAATCAAGTTTCACTCCAAGATCAAGCCATGAGCCATTCCCTCCAATTGTGATACACAACTCGGATGGCGACAAAGCGCCAAAGCCTGAAAGTTGTCAAAAAGTTACTTTTGTTATTCTATTCGAATTTCAGAGAAGATTTTGTATCTTTTGCCATAATGATGTGACATGGGACTCTTTTCCTCTTTTCTTCTTCCTTCACTGTTTTCTTTGTTCTCTTTGACAGAGAAAACCATCAATAGGTTGCGTGTGTGTGTGTTTTATGTTACTTCAACCATATATAAACGTACAGATATTAAGTCTGTAAACGATAAATATTACATTTCAGTGCTTCATACTAATATACAGTGTCGTAAGTACAATGCAGCTTATGTTACTTTTCTGTAATGTTTGTATGGAGTGAATATTCTTAAAAGCAATGCACCAAAGTGCTACTTACATAGGTTGGCTGTTTTTATCATTTATATATTTGAATGTAAGGGACAAATGCATGCAGTGTCTGCATAGGGAAATTTGCTAAACGTTTTCGCCATACTCTGGTCACAGCAATTGTATGGAGTAAAATGAGAAATCTATGATCAGTGTATGGCGAAAACGTTTAGCAAAATGAATCCGTTACTCAACGCAAAATTAAAATTTTGTACCACAAACCAACTTTTCATTGTCATTTATAAAATAAGTCTACCAAACTTAAAATTTGTAATAACGTGATAGCATAGCTGTGGTTATGCATCAGTCTTGTATTTACACACTGTACTATCATCCATAGGCAGCTAAAATGGAACACCATGACATAAACTGTTGATAATGTGGGATAGCCTTACAAGGTCGAACAGAGAGAAAGGGCGCTATGATCTAACTACAGTGTACATCTTCCTCCTGTCACATGATCAGAAATTATGAGATTCGAATGAGTCCCAGTCTAGTCGATAAATTACCACAATTACCGGGTAACAGGGTGAATACGTCCGAGTCAGCAAAAGTTAGGTGCAAGTCAATAAGCGAAGCAGCTAGCAAATTCAAACCTCTATTTTGCTGAGAAGTATTTTCGACACTGCATACTGCCTCACTATTTGCTAATCAAATCCCTTCTAACTCTTAGTGTTTTAAACCGCTACGTCACTTACTGTTGCCTTCAGAGAAATTCAGCAAGCTCTCCGCAGTTGATAGAGCATAGTATTATATGCTCCACAATTTAATTGTCCTGTAGTGTAATGTGTGACTGTGTTGAACTCGTAATAGGCAATTAGGATTTTAGTGGTTATTGTCAAGTTTTATTTACGCAAGGAATTATTTACGAAGTCTCCTGGTACAAGGTTGAAGCTTAGTTCTGAAGGGTTAACTTAAAAATTTATTGTTTTCTCTTTTTCCTTGAACTTAATCTTACATTTACCATTTCCCGCGACGCCATGAAATGTGCTCTGCGAGGCAATGAATCCAAGCACGACACACTTTGGTTGATCACTACTTTTTATTTCCTGGAATATAATTAGGATAAAATAAACTAACGTCTTTCCAAATGAGTTAACTCTCTGTAGGTATTTGTAGCCAGTAAACGCCGGTGCCTTTCTGGTTCACTTTAATAATACAGACGTTATAGGTTACTACTTCTCTTGCTTTCAGGTTACCGTTTGTCAGATAGATTTTATGACATATTGATTCGCAAGTTTGACCGAACAGGAAGAGGAGTGATAACATTTGACGACTTCATTCAGTGCTGTGTAGTTATTCAGGTAGGCAACGTTATTTGTTCTTCTGTCAATTTTCTGTCTAAATTTTTGCTTCTTTTTCTGTCTTCCTCATTTTGTTTCTTTCTTTCCAGTATGATTTTCATACCTCGTATATTTCTTTCTAATAGTTCTCTTCCTTCTTTTCCTTTGCCTACTTGTTATCCTTCGAATTTTTCTTTGCCTAACCTGGCTCTTCTTTCTCGTCTCGTTTTACATCGACTTTCAGATGTATTTTCATAACCCCTTTTCTTCGAATTCTTGCTCTGTTTTCCACTTCTGGAACATTTGGTATTTATTTAATTTTTGTAGCGATGGTCTAACAGGCAATCTGTACTATACTTTGTGTACTAACATTGAAGATTGAGGTTGATAAAGTCGAAACCTTTTTGGTGTGAAAACCAGTGAATAAAGAAATGGGTCGTTGTCCTTCTAGGAAAGATGAACGATCACTAAGGGCGCACCACCCAGTTCAAAGAAAGATAGAACAAACGCCTAAAGGTATGGCAAAATATAGCTTAGAATAAACGTTTGAAAAAAAGCTTCTTCCGGCAGAAAGTGTATACATTTGTTGGAAGTATGCTCGGTGTGTTCTGCTTTAGTCGAAGAATTTTATGCAGTCTTTCTCAAATTTTACAATATTTTTGCCAATTTAGTTCAAAGAATTCTGACCAAATGGCATCTATATTTTGCAATCTGTCAATCAAAGATGCCAGCCCGACTCTAAAACTACCCTAAATAAACAGTAAAACCACCAAACAGGCAGAGCAATAATACAGAGGGCAGCGGGGGCGTCTAAGAGTAGCGTCTCTTAATCTAGACTGGTTTTTGCGCCTCGTGGAATTTTCTGATTACTTTCTGTCTGTCCTGTGAATATGATTCTGTAGCTTCTTTTGATATTATCACCGAAAGAGTATTTACAATTTTTAAACTCGAGTTCTAGAATAGAATACGCAATATCTCATATTTAGATAGTCGCAGGATGGTTCTAGAGGTAAATTGGAAAGACAAAGTTACTAACAAGGGCTAGCTTGACACCAAAAAGTCCTTTTCAAAGTTTTCACCCATATGCGAATGTAATACGAAATCACGTTGTCACTTGTTTTGATTCAGGTCAAATCAAGCTTGTAAATAATAAAAAACTATTTCAATGTCCAGCAGATATAACATTAAAGAATTAAATTTTATTGACCAGCTAGTTGTTCTGGCTTCCTCGTTCTTTGTTACTCATGCTGAAGGAAAATTTTTACAGAGGAAAATGATAACTATCGAAGTAATAATTTTGAACTTCAGGTATCTACCATCTCTCTTGGAACTATCGAAGTTTAAATCTTTTTGCAAGTATAATTACAAAATACAATATACGAGCGTCTGTTACCTATCAAACTAGAAGCTTTGGATTAGAGCAATCGCTTTTTTAAAAAATAGGTAGCTTATTGCACGAGATGTTATGTTTAACAAGACAAAAATTGTCTTCATGGTCGACGTAGCTGATTGACTGTGCTTTGCTATTCCACTGATTGTACTCATATATAAATGGCATTTAGTTTGTGGAATTTATTGCTCAGGTCTTTACATAACTTTTGGTAATTATGACTTTTCCGATTGACGTTGGTTTGCAAATTTGTTCAAAAAACGATTGTTAGCTTACATATATAACATTTTTGATTAAATTGTCATATCTGCGGATGATCTGGTAATAAAGTTTACATTCCATATAAGGATTGATATCTGATCAATGACAAATTCCAATAATATCTCTTCCAAGGGCCCCATTTCACACTCTTCGCAGGCAATAATCCTGTGAACTTTGTTATCAAGTTCTATAAGTAACACTGTTGTTGACTATGTATATTCAGAATCAAACTACGCGAATTTAAATACATTTAAAATAATTGGCCAAGGCGCATAAGGTGATATTGGGACCAGTATGCAAACACAGGGCGTTTGCTAGAAAAGTTTAATGTTCAACACAAAGCAATATTATTTTTATCCTTAGCTTTCAATCTTTCGCAAGCAGTTTAAGATTTAGAGGAAAACGGAATCAGCAATACTTATACAGTACTTAAGTTTGACGTCTCAGTTGAATATCCAAAATTTCATAATGCCTTCACTCGTTTTATTCTTCTTGATGTCGTAGATACCTGTGCAAACTTTAAAGGAATATTTTTGAGATACTGGCGCGGGATGGCCTTTCAAACTTTGTCACTCAAAGCCTTGCTTTTGAGCCCAGTTCAAAATCAAATGTATGAACCGAGCAAAATTAATAGTGTTTTCTTAAGGCTTTTTTCAAATTCAAACAGACTTATTTTTGCGGTTAATATGAGATTTGAACGGTACTTTTGTCTACGGGCATTCGGTGGCAGGCTCATTACTTTCATGTAGTTTCAACTGCAATTCCCCAAGAAGACGAAGAAGAAGATGGTCGACCGCAGTCGGAGGCAACACGAATGCTTCTCTTTCCTTAGCCTCTACCACTATAGTGGTAGGGGTGGGCACCACTTCTATCCCAAGTCAAGTTTGTGACCTCTTCTCCCAGCCTAGCTGGTACTCATTTCACCGACCCCGTAAGGATGGAAGGCTGAGTGAACCTTGGAAATCTCTCAATCAAAGATCCCTGATGAGCAGTGGGCCCGACATTGAAACTACCCTAATAAACAGAAAAACGACCAAGCAGGCTAACTAATAATTAAAGGGCAGCTGGGGCGTCCAAGGGCGACGCCCCTCAATTTGTGCTACCGGGCAGAGAAGCAAGCCATGAGGCAGGCTCAACCCCCCCAGTAGAGCCGCCTCTCGCGGATTATGGAAAGCATCTGTCATCAATGAGAACAGATACTATATCCATTCCTTTCCAAAAGGCCGAGAAGCAAGAAGGCTGAGTGAACCTTAGCACCGCTGTCTCGAATCGAACTCCGGTCGCTCGATTTCTGATGCAAGTCCAGTACCACTGGACCACCGTGCCAGATTCCTCAGAAATGGCTTTTAAGTAGTCATAACGTTAATACATTTTACCTAAGAGTGAAATAGTGCCAAACGATGAACAAAAGGAAAGCACTGATTGACTTTAAAGAGAATTAAAAAGTGTCAATGGGAGAAGATGAAGAAATTAATATGTGAAAAGAATGAGATGTTTACGTAGAAAGATACAGATTAACGTGCTTGATTTTGTTTGATTTCATTCTAAGTTTCTCTATAATTACTAAGTCACGAGAACTGCTTCAGATATCACCATCTGTTTCCCAATCATACCAATTGTATGTTAACCAACGCTGAGCGATATGTTACCTGATACCTTGATGTGACAAAATGTCCTTCTTTCACACCTCTCATGATAACATTAGCTCCCAGTCCTCTAACGGTGAATGTCGATGTCTAGAATGTACTCTGCGTCTCTTCTATGGGCAATGTAGTAATGTGCCATGTTAGTCCAGGCACCCTTGGCTCTCTACAATTCTTGTTAGAAAAAAGAGTTGACCCCTTCCACTGTGTCTCAACTCGTCCGAAATGCCCTTGCATTCACGGAAATCTTGTGAAAGTCGGCCAAGGTAATACCAATCTTCTAGCAGACCAAAACAGAAAAGGTTCTTATGAACTCTAAGGCAGGCTATAGAATAGCCAGTAAGGGTTGTGAAAGCTTGAATCTGGAATCCACTTCCAAGCACCACTCGGGCAAAGTAATTACAACTACATGACTTGACGTTGGAGGGTTTTTTTGCTGGGCCAACCGCAGAGAAAGTGTTTCCATATTTTACCTTACTATTGGTAACTTTAAATTTCTAGCTTAATTTTGCACGCATTTGCGTAATATTTTGATATTTGTTGATTTAAATAGTTGAGATGGTATCTGCCTTCGTATTGTTAGCAAATGCCGATACATGTAACAATACCCATACTCAAAAAAAGGCCAGTGTCTGATAGTTGGTATCCCTACCGGCACATCACCAGTTTAATGATTTTTAACCATAGAAATCGATTAATTAGAACCACGGCACACTATACAACGGATTGTGTTTGTTCAAATTGCACTTACCTAAGTGTATCAACTTTTTACTAAGGCAAAATTTGCGCCATGCGTTGTTAGAAATATTAGAAAGACGGATTTGCGGTGATTTTGGAAATGAAATTAAATCGAAGCAGAATTTAATTGATTGTACAAAGTCAGTAAACGGAGATTTGATGTAATAATAAAGATGAGACCAGATGACCTCATTATTCGTAACAGCAAAGGGAAAGCAACACACTATTTTCAATATCATAGCTAAGAAGTACCTACGATAGATTGACACCTTTCTTTTTACACTTTTACGTCATTGCAAGTTTGTTTTCCCCTTTAGTACGCTACCTTTCCCTTTAGTGGGAATGATAAAGTTTTAGAAAGTATTTTCCAAGCGCACCATTGAATGGTCGACTTGAAGATTACCTATGGAGGTTAGCTGGCGCGTTAAACAGACTGTTTTCGCCCGTAGACATTTTATTGTTTATTGGTGTTGACACATAGGATAATGATGCCTTTATTATAAGCATATGTGTCGAAAAGAAACCAACTGCTCCTCAATAATTTTAAGGAAAAGTCAGACAGTTCCTAACAGATAATCCACGTCGTTCGTAAGATATCAGTCACTATAGACTGGTCGCCAGGGGGACCAAAAGGCTGAAGAATATTTATCCACCCGTAGGGCCCAGGCTGTTTTCATATCCTTACGTCTGTGTGTGAGCAGGCCTTTCTGAAACAGGCTTGTAAGGCGTAGCTAGAGCAACGAGAGACCATTGAGATTTTGACAGAGACTGGAATCATATTAGTCCCTCCATTTTTTCGTGCCAGTTACTTTGTACGTACCCAATTCCGTGAGACCAATCCTGTTTAACTCGATCTAATCTAATCAAAATCCAATCTTATCTTATGCAATGTAATGGAAGCCAATCCCAATCAAACCCAGTCCTACCAAACTATGTCAAATATGCCTTATTAGCCTATTTTGAACGCTTTGTGCACCACGGAATGTACGCATCTCGTGTATGCAAAGTATGTCAAATATGCCTCATTAGACTATTTTGTACGCTTTGTGCACCATGGAATGTACGCATCTAGTGTATGCAAACTATGTCAAATATTCCTCTGTAGCCTATTTTTAAAGCTTTTTGCACCATGGAATGTACGCATCTTGTGTATGCAAACTTTGTCAAATATGCCTTATTAGCCTATTTTAAACGCTTTGTGCACCATCGAATGTACGCATCTAGTGTACTCAAATTATGTCAAATATGCCTCATTTGCCTATCTTTTTGGCTTTGTGCACCATGGTATGTAAGCATCTAGTTTATGCAAAGTATATCAAATATCCCCCATATTCTATTTTGAACGTTTTGTGAACCATGTAATGTATGCATGTCGTGTATGCAAACTATATCTAATATGCGTTATCAGCCTATTTTGTACGTTTTGTGCACCATCGAATGAACGGATCAAGTGTATGCAAACTATGTCAAATATGCCTCATTTGCCTATTTTTTTGGCTTTGTGCGCCATGGAATGTACGCATCTAATGTATACAAACTATGTCAGATATGTCTCATTAGCCTATTATGAACGCTTTGTGCACCATGGAATGTACGCATCTAGTGTATGCAAAGTATGTCAAATATGCATTATTAGCCTATTTTGAACGCTTTGTGCACCATGGAGTGTACGCATCTCCAGTATGCAAAGTATGTCAAATATGCCTCATTAGCCTATTTTGCACGCTTTGTGCACCATGGAATGTACGAATCTGGTGTATGCAAACTATGTCAAATATGCCTTATTAGCCTATTTTGAACGCTTTGTGCACCATCGAATGTACGAATCTAGTGTATGCAAACTATGTCAAATATGCCTTATTAGCCTATTTTAAACGCTTTGTGCACCACTGAATGTACGCATCTCGTGTATGCAAGGTATGTCAAATATTCCTCATTAGCCTATTTTGTACGCTTTGTGCACAATGGAATGTACGCATCTTGTGTATGCAAACTATGTCAAATATTCTTCTTTAGCCTATTTTGAATGCTTTTTGCGCCATAGAACGTACGGATCCTGTGTATGCAAACTGTGTCAAATATGCCTTATTAGCCTATTTTGAACGATTTGTGCACCATGGAATGTACGCATCTAGTGTACTAAAATTATGTCAAATATGCCTCATTTGCCTATCTCTTTGGCTTTGTGCGCCATGGAATGCACGCATCTAATGTATACAAACTATGTAAAATATGCCTCATTAGCCTATTTTGAACGCTTGTGCACCATGGTATGTACGCATCTAGTTTATGCAAAGTATGTCAAATATCCCCCATATTCTATTTTGAACGCTTTGTGAACCATGTAATGTATGCATGTCGTGTATGCAAACTATGTCTAATGTGCCTTATCAGCCTATTTTGTACGTTTTGTGCACCATCGAATGTACGCATCAAGTGTATGCAAATTATGTCAAATATGCCTCATTTTAGCACTTGTGTGTAGTTCAATTTCTGTTGCTACAGAAGCAATACAGATGTTGTGTTTGCGAGGCTGCTATAACTGTAACTAGGTTGTACTCCAACATGGCGGATAACTGTATTGTTTGTGTCTTAAGTCACGTGATTGGGAATAATGAATAGCTACCTTCAAAATGCTCTGAAAAAACATCCTAGACGTTTATTGAACTTTTGGTAAAAATTGAAGGGATTTTTTACAGTGGGAGGCGTTTATAACATCGTTTCATTTTCCTACTGTAAATACACATCTGATTGTCCTGAAGTTTCCATTGGTACGTTCATGAAAATTCAAGGAAAATGATAATTCGCTTGAGATTCAAAAAAGTGAATTTTCTTTTTATTAATTTAGGGAACGTACAATAATGGGCGGTGGGCCTTCTATTTAGCTTCAGCCAAAATAGGCAAGGCTTTTATGCGAAGGATGTATTTAAGAGCAAGAAAAGAAATTCGCAGTACGTTTATGGTATTTAATACCATCATCTTCTTTGGCACCTATCCTTTATATTAACACCTTAATTGACTAGAACTTTGGTTATTATCTCAAAAACATCATCTATAAAGTTGCAGCTGGGTATCGAGTATCGTCCGTCCGTCCGTTCTGAACTCGTCCTCACAATTTATATTATTATGAAGGAACCACTGCACGAAAATTATTACATTTTGCTATTTCGAGCAATTTTACCTTAGTTATAGAGTATTGTACAGCTACGTTGCAAGCCAAATTGAGATATCAATATAGCATACCTACAGTGTAATTAAAAAGAGGCTCGATTGAATTCTTCAGGAAATAGCGCGTGAAGATCTTTTATGTACTTAATAAAATACAACCGAACGTAGTTATGGTTGTGAATTGGTGCCCCTGAAGGATATTTCAAGACGTCTGCCAAAAGACCCTATAGGGTGTCGCTCAAGGTTATGCCAATACTTCTGATTACGTTTGGAAACCTGAAAGACCACCATCACCATGGGCATTTTAATGGGTCCTTTTTTATACTTTCATCACATATCAAGGATAAAAGTCACTCAAAGGATACGGGTTAACATTATGTACTATGGCCATCGAAAACGTCATTTCCAAGCCTGAAACATGGAGCCTAAATATACCATTAACAGAAAGAGGCTGAGTCACAAAGCCTCCTGAAGGTGTGCCGTGACTCCGTACCGTTGTGTTTAGTGTTCATTTGGTCTCAAAATGATGCCTTAATCAACACCGTTACCTCGCCTATATTGTAATATAGGAACGGATTAACCAATTTTAAGGTTATAAGCAAGCTGAAACTTTACAGTTGCGAGACCTTGCCTTGTCCAAGTCCTGTTATAATCTCCAAGTGCAATGTATTAAAATTGTAGGCACAAAATTATAGCTAGTGCAGAAAAATCAACAAAAGTTCAGAGTGCCTCAGCCCCCTGTATTCTTGTATTTCCTTAGCATCGTAGGCAATTTACGTTGTACGACAAAAGAATTTTCTCGTTGGAATGTACCATAGTGCAATTCGAGTTTAGGTTTTCTCCATGGTGTATTTCCCCCTCAGGCTGTGTTGCTATGATAGAGCAGTAATTTAATAACCTGCAGGTTGCAAAATATTTAACTGGAACAAAATTGAAAGAATATACGTTAGTACTTTCGCTAGAGTAAAAACAAGAAGGGAGTTTTCTGTAGCAACATATAAGCAGCATTTGTTGTTATCAGTGTTATCTTGATGGATCCATGTGTATTGAGCCAGGACTACGCTCCTCACCTTGAGAAATTTTATCCAGTTGCGTATTGACGAAATGATTTTGAAGTGGATTTTGAATTTTCTTTCAAACATCTTGCTGTTATATCTGCATTATTGCTTCTTTGGTGGATATTGCGTTTGTGTTTTTTAGGAACATTTACTTCGAGAAGTGTATAGCATTTCCGGTAAAGGAAAGAGAAAAGTGAGATTAAAGTGAAATGAAAATACGACAGCTTTGGAAACCGTGCAAAAACTGTTTTTGCACTATGGACATATCAGAGTCTACTTCGGTTGTATTCATATAGTATATTTACTTTCCTACAGGAATATCCTACTGAACTACGCAATATACAACCCTACGATGGGGTATACACAAGGCATGAGTGACCTGGTTGCACCCCTTCTAATGGTCATTGGAGATGAGGTGGAGACGTTTTGGTCCTTCGTTGGTCTAATGGAGTTTAGTATGTTTGCAACCACACCCACCGACAATTCAATGGAGAAAAGTTTGGTATGTTGTTATTGTTGTACACTTTTGTGTTTTATTTCGTATTTTGTACGTATATAGAAAAGAGGTATTGCTGATGCTAAGGCACGCGTCCGGTAATAGATGCCATACAACAGTGACGTCAATTTTAAACTGATCATGTGAACGTGGCAAATTAGAATGATTGCCCCAGATGAATACCCGCATTCTTTTAGAGCTTTTCGCCAAGTAGGCTTTCCTCTTGTCAGATTCTGATACTTGCCTCCCCTTTTAAATGGACTTTTCTGAAACGCTGCAAGACCTCAAACAAGAACAGCTTATGGTAAGCTGGTAGATACAGAATCCCTGGTTCGAATTACAAGGGTGAAATACTTCTACCTGTTTCTGAAGCACGTTATATGTTACGTTTATATCTGTCGACATCTGCGTACGCGCATTAGTTAGCATTGGGCGGGGTTTTTTCTGAGAGAACCAAACCGAGGACTCTGTAAAAAGGCTGCGTAATGAAGTGTAAGATTTGGAACTTTCCGAAATGGCAGTTGTCTATTGTAGGTAGGGAAGTTCGCAGTGTTCTAATTTGCAGTTCCCAGTCAGCGTATGACACGTTAACTCGTTAACGTAAAATTACAATGGAGAGCTTTTTACCAGGATTTACTTACATGGCTAGAAATGTAAAGAAGAAGTTTAAACTAGGATCGTAATATTATGTTTGTTTGTGAACTTTTATCGTCTTCATTGACCTATCATTATTAAATTTACAAGACTTGTAATGACACCATTGTTATCATTGCGCCCACTTTGTGTCATTATTTCCAGCGCTAATCTTTGGGATAGTCGAGAATTGTACACCAAGTATGAAATGGAAGGAAATAATTTCATTGTTTGAGTTGATATTTATTATCTTTGTCTAAGAGGGTCTTTGTCTGATTGGCACAGGTTTGCAATATTGACAATAAGTGCATGACACTGTGTATATTTTGAGGTATTGATGCATCTTTGAATCCATACAACATCGTATTGTAACCCTTCATTTGATGTAAAAGGAGGATCCTGTTATACAGACCCTAGAAAATATTCTTGATTTAACTTTCTCAACAATTTTGTGATTCACTTCATGAATATGGTTTAAAGTTGAGGTTACCTTGCAATAACAAGAGGTTACTTTGATTCCCTTTTTCTGGCATGCTATAGATTTTTTACTTGTCTTTACAAATAGTTTATGTAAGACATTTAAGACATAATTGTTAACACTGTTTTTTGTTTTCAGGTCCAATTACGGGGGAATGTTACATGATATCGAAAGGGTATGGTATGCTTAATGACTTTGCTAGATAGAGCTCTTATGCATGAATATTTCAGAGCTTCTTATGCTTATGGTTTAACCATTACTGTAAGAATAGCTCTGTAGGTTATCAATTTTCATGCCAGAGTGAGGCTAGCTATGTTGGCCGCAAGACTTTGAGGTTGGTTGACCGAATTAAGCAGCATGTACCATTGTATATTGGCTAAACATTAACTCCTTAAAGGAAACAACCACCTTGCGTTTCAAAGACCAAAAACACCACTAACCAATATCACTCTGACATAGGGCGTCACTGGTGCGCAAGGACGATTACCAGGTCTGCATTTCATGTGGCCATTCTGGAGTCAGTCCACATAAAAACAGGAAAATCCTTGCTATGCAGACAAAAAGAATTTGTTTTCTCACTAAGCCTGTTCAATTACTCTTGTTGTAATGGGCGCTGATTGGTCCAAAAACAAAAGCCATTTCGGTAGTCCAATTTCTTATTGGCTCTTCAAAAATACAGTTGGGTATTCTCTTTCACACACTGCATTTCGGTCATTCTGACGTTAGAAATCTGAGGAGTGTCAGACGAAATGATCTTTTCAGTACACAATTTTTCAGTATTTCATGCAATATTCTTGTTTTGTACCACAAACAAATTATTCGTTACTCTAAGGGACTTCTTTCATTACAGATCATTGACTTTTTTAAGCCAGGCATAATCTACCAAAGTTGTTTTGTAAGATATAACTTTTAACAACGTTGACATTTTGGTATGTAAACAACCACAACATACAAGGAAATATTCTTTCCTTTTGTCACCTATTGTCCAATGAAGACCATTTCATGGAAAATGAATGGCTAGACGAAACTTACAGATAAAGTTTTGTGTCTCCTCAAGAAAGATTTATCCCTGCTGATTTCCATGGTAATAATGTCTGATACTACGCTTTTTAAATTGACCCATTTTGGGGTAACATATGGTATTGTAGACATCCGTCTCTACTACTAATGGTGTCTGACTTTAGACGAAACTACCCCTGAGGTTCTTTAAATCTTGGTGCACAGAATGAAACCAAAGATTATATGCCAATTCCCTGTTTTGCTGATTGCATTTACAAAAAGTCCAAAGATATTTGCCTACAAGCACAATATCCTTAAATTGTTTGTTTCTTCTGAGCAATCATTTTGTTGGCAAGGATGATAAATGAAACTCTATAAAAGAGTCTGTCGTCAAAGCATTTTTACTTTTTCCTGTGTTCCTCCAAGTTAGCAGTTTCCTTGAATCGTCGCGAGCTCCAAAGATGAAGGTGTTACTTGTCCTCGCACTATTTTTGGTGGTGTGCCAAGCAAAGCACCAAAATGGAACAGGTAAGTGATTATGCCAGTAAATTATTAATATGTAGGATATAAAAGGTTAATTCGACGGTATGGTATTATAATTCTAATTATTATTATGGGTCGTTGAAGATCATGTTTGACTGCTGTCATTCTTCTGTCAGGAGAGTCATAACAATGGCTATAGAATAATTTTTTACATTTTCAATACCTTATTAAATATCCTTGCAGTTTTAATCAATGCAGTCCTTTGCATCACTCTAGTATCGTATATAATGCTTAGCCTTTGAATTCACCCAATAAATTCATCTGTGACACTTTCAAGGGCTCCTATAACCACCTGGATGACTTCTACCATTATTATTTCCCATAATCTTTGAATCTTTTTTTCAACTTCTGGTTTCACTTTCTGCCTTCCTTTTTTGCTAGCTCATACATCAGCAGTCATAACGATGATTATCCCTCTCTGTCTTTTGTTGTCAATTACAATAATGTCTGGTCTTCTTGCCTCCATTAAATTGTCACACTGAACGTAATGCCCCACAGAACTGCAACTTCTTCATTTCCTCTCGTTCCTTCTAGGGTGTATTTATGTCACTTTGCTTTATACTCTGACATATTTGTCCTACAAAGGTCCCTATTAACTTTCTTTGATACATTGTAGTGCCTTCTCTTATATTGGTTCTACTTCTAGCATGACTTAACCCTTCTTTTACTTTCAGCTTTCACTAGTCTTATCGATGTAGTGCTTAACATAACACGTTCAAATGGCTTAATCCAGTGCAGCACTTAACAGTACGTCTATTCCAACCTTCAAATCACTTTGGGTCACCATTGCCAAGCTTTTTCCCTTTCAATTTTCTGTGGCATTTCGTTAACGAACTGCCCATGCATATTCTTCTCAACCCTAGTTTTGTTAAGGTTTATGTGATTTTTATCTTTTAAGTTCCCACTCGTGACATCATCTTAAGTATTGATAACCTCGGCTGCAGAAACTCTGGTTTTTTCTTCTCTCTTTATTATAATCTGTCACCCTCTGGGCGTAAAGCTCCATACATTGTCAGACTTTTCTTTGATTTTCCACAAAAAATTTTCAATATACTCATTTTCTATCGTATTATTCCTGCCCCCTATCTGAATACAGCCACAAATCACACATTTGTTATTACTTTGTTTTTCCTATTTGATTTTCGTTTTAGTACTAATCAAATCCTTCCCTTATACTTTTTCTCCTTTTCACCTCATCCTATATTCTATTCTTTTCCTTTCATCTCATTCTCTTTAATCTTATCCAATTTAACTAATAAGAGAGCTTCCTTAAAATTCTGCAAGGGACAAAAGCCAAAATTTTACTTGGGGATTTAGCTAGTTACGTCCGAAATTTTCTCCCGACGGCTGACTTTTTTTTCAGGAGTAGGGGGTTGCAAAAGATCAGCACAAATAGTTTAAGTACACAAAAAAGTATAAGAAATTATGGGACAGTCGACAAATTTGGGGGACAGGTTGGTATTAAAGTGCTCTGATTGATATATGCCTGAAAGCTATAAAATGATAACCGTAATAAGAATGTATAAGACGTTAGCAATAATTCTTGATGACTGACAACAGGCAATGGCTAGCTTGGACCCTTTTTCGGTAGCTCTCCAATTCTTCTTTTCTTTTGTCAATAAATGGTAACAAGTTTTTCTTATTCTGAACGTGCATCAACAATTGCTGAAGTTAGAGGAAGAAGAATAGGCAGTGAGTTTAACTGAGAACACAAACTTGCCCTACTAAATACAGCCCACATTCAGCAATAAACATGGATACCCCTATTTTGTAAAAACTAAAGAGACATTAGAGTGACAACCATGAAACTTACATATATTTTGAGTTTCGGGGCTAGTAGGTTAATGGTATTTTTCTTTTCTATATCATGTTTGGACTGCAATCTGAGTAGCATTGCTTGAATCCCGCGTAGGAGGTCAGATTTTAGGAAGAAAGCTCAATAAAGCTTGAGACATTGGGAGGGAGAGATTTTTGGGGAAAGTTGTGTTCATATACATATTTTAAACAGTTTTCTTTTGATTGGCTATCTCAGACTTCTCAGTCACTGGCATTTAGCTTTTTTGGTCAAATTGTTGTTTTTTGGCCAAAACTGTCACTTTATGTGGCGCTATCTTGCGTGACTTACAGCAAGCTTAAATCCTTTATTTTATCTCTAATAAGTACTCTGGAGATAACCTACGACTTTAGTTTCGATTCGATCGTCCCAGGAAAAAAGAAACAAGAAGACACTACAGTTGCGCTACAGATTGTAAAATGAAAATCTGTAAAAAAGAAAGATCGACTGGCTATATCCGAACTTGCACTTTCATTTATTCTGACTTCAGTCGGGCAAAGACAGATGTCTGGCGGCTCAAAATGATAGAAATGGCACTAAGATGTAGTGTTACCTATTTTGTTGCTATAAAGAGCGCTATATATTTCTTCTGCTGAAACAAGCCCTCACCCAATGTTCCACGACCACTGGTTCGATAGGATCACTTTTTGAGAAACTAAGAAGACACATCAGTGCTGTCAGTTCAAAAATATTCTGGACCTCGATTTTCAAGGTTGAGGAATACAAACCTTCAGTTAACAATTATTGAAAATGGAAATTTTGACTTTAGATCACGTTCGAGGGGTTTCAGGCTCTTTTTCAAAATCCTCGGTTTATTACAGGATTACAAGAATCCTTAGAATTAAAATTTATTGTACTTTTTTTTAAATTGAATGAAGGCTGATGTTTGCAGATTATTGTCGACTGTAAAATATTTTTTCAAGAAAATGTTTTTTTTTTCGGCTACAATGGACAGGCGTTCGCAATTGAAAATTTTTGATTGGTCTCTTATCTAGAAGACTCAAAGAGTTACTTTATGGATTTTTAAAAATAGGGAGTGCTAGTTGAAAAACAAAAGAGCTGTCTGGTTACAAAAATGACTCGCTTTATATATTTTAATGACTTGGTTAGTTTACAGACTTTTAGTACTATAAAAAGTTCTTTCTTCAGATATATATTCATTTCCCGGAGGTCTACATTAGGGGCTAACCACTTTTTTTTAAATTGAGTGTATCTTGTGGTGAGTGCCATACGAAGCGAGAGGGGAAATTACAAAATGAAAGCATACCTATGTATGTGCGGTATATACCACACGATGGGGAATAAGTTAAAAGCAAAGATACAGACCAGATAGTAGGAGAGTTGACATCCCCTCGGCTCTAAAGCTATTATACTCTTGACCACACTGAATATCTCTAACATCAATTTTGCTCGTGATTCCTAATTTTTATGTGTACAAGAATAGCCAATTTTTTCAGTAATTGAATATGAACGGTTTATGAACTAAAGTTACAGTGAGAATATTTTTTAATGGACTCCAAACGTTTTAAGACCTACGAATTCCTCCACTCCCCATTCTCCTTCTTTTCATTAGATTGTTAGTTTTTCCAACTTCCTCTAATCCCTGTTCTCCTTCTTTATTAGTATAGTAGTTTTATCCCTGTCTTATTTCCGTAATTTATGAAGTATATGAATCCAATCAGCATTCTGAGATTTTGTCGTCACAGTACGTGGTTGACTCTTACCTTTTCAAACGGTTTGTGGTAACAATCTGTAAGTAAGGAGTGAATTAAACTAAACTATTGAAAAAAGACAAATAACCCAGTGATTTCAAACTCTTTAGATAGTGACGCAAAAACCTGTCCCGAGTGCCAGTCGATCATTCCCGCGGACGCACCGGGAGGAATCTGTCCGGGCTGCGTCATCGGGCTTGGATTATCCGGAGTCAGTGGTGGTATCGATGATCCGACGATGGATATGCCCAAGAGTTCTGCGCCGAACACGGCTTTTATCGCCCCCTCGGCCGAAGACCTCGACAAGCTGTTTGAGCATCTTTCGATCGAGTCATTGTTAGGGCAGGGCGGCATGGGCGGCGCGGGAGGCGGACAGGCTGCTGTTCCAGGCCAGGAACACCCGCTTGCGGGCCTCGAAGGGGCTGCCGTTCACCATCAGCGGAACGGGCGAGCCGAACAGGATGCCGTGCACCGCATCGCGGAACACCTCCGGATCCTCGCGCAGGCCTTCCGCCGCCTCGGCAATGTCGCAGGTCAGCGCCCTGCGGGCGGCCATCAGCCGGATGTCCGCGTCGCTGGCGGTGACATATTGCACGTCGCCCGCAGTGTTGCTGCGGGCCAGCAGTGCCTCCACCTCCGCTGCGCGGGCGGATTGGGCGGTGCGGCAGCTTTGCAGGGTTTCCAGCCATTCGTCCGGCACCGCCATTGCGCCATAGGCAGAGGCGCCATAGGCGAAATAGGGCATGCCGGGCAGGGTCTTGAGCAGCAGGCAGGCCAAGTGCGCCTGCTGCATGTAAAAAATTGACAAATTGCAAAGTTTATATTCCTTGTTTCTGGGGCTGTGGGGACATGACATCCCAAGGGGCATAGCTATTAGACATTGCGACTATTTTGAATAAAATGCCTTTTTAATATTTCTATCGTGTTAGGGAGGGCATCTAAAAGGGCAAGAGGGGCTGCTTGTCCACCGTTCCTTCTTCCAAATCCCTCTCAAAATGCCTTAACTTAATACCCTTACCCATTCCTGAGATATTGGTGGTGAGTTCTTTTGACAACCCTCCCGCATATAGTGTGTTTTGATTTTGTTTGACGTTCTCCTCAACATCGTCTAAAAGTTTTACCTTTAAACCCTTAGTCTTTTTGGAGACTTGAGATAAAAATGCCCCAATTATAAAAATAACCAGCCTTATATATTAACAATGGGCTACTTATACAACCTACAACACTTGCCCCAGGGCTGTGGGGGGAAGCCATTCCCGAAGGCATAGTTTTTGACTTTTCGCCTGTTTTGAACAAGGTCGCTATTCTAAAACTTTGATCAAAAGCTATAAGAAAAAAAAATCGGGAAAAAGACTAATTCGGAGTTGTGCCGATGGGGCTGCTTGCCCTCCGATCCCTCTTCAATATTCCTCGACATACCTTGGAAGTTTGAACTTAATACCCTCAGCTGTTCCTTAAATATTGCTGATAATTATTCTCTTTTGACAACCAGCAAGCACATATTGTTTTTGAATATTTTCGGCATCCCTCTCGAGATTTCCTTTCAAGTTTCACCTAATACCCCAATCCTTTTTAGATAGCCAGGACTGGGCATGCCCTCTTTTTCCAATAAAAAAACGTTACATTTTAACAGTAGATAACTTGAATAGTCCTTAGTCCGAGGGGTGTTTTGGATAATTTCAGCCCTGGCTTTAAACACCATGGCAATCTCAAAATTTTGACCGGATGTATCTGGTGAAAAAAGCCATGGGAGGGGGGCTGGTTACCCTCCGATCACTTGACTTTTATAAAGGGCATAATACCTTTCAGCTTCTAATTGAATGAGCCCCATTCCGATGTTTATACAACCACCCCATCTTCATGAAGTGCCTGTGGGAAAATAAACGTAAAAAGTTTTTAAAAACTGCCTTGTGAAAAATTGTTCTCACTCAAATCGAAAACTTATTCAGAAATAATGGTTAACACTATTTATGCTTATCCCAAGAGCAAAACAAATATACTATAACACATTTTCGGGAATTCCGAAAACAAACTGACACCATGATGTGCCTATTTCTTCTTCTTTATTTTAGCGCTACCGGGGTACTGGGGCTTGAAGCTTCAAGATCGGTGACCGTTTTTAAAATAATGCCAGGAAATCTGGCTAAGCCTCCATGGAAATACCCCTCTTCAAAGAATTGGCCTCTAGACAATTCAATCCCAGTGAAAATTTACCCCGGACAATTACCCTTAGCAACTCCGCGCGTAAAATTGAGACGGAAAAGAGAAAGCAAGAAATAAAAATAATTTCGTATAGGAATTGTGGCAAATTCCCCCACTGTAAAACTCTCCCCAGCCATTGGGTATTTCTAAATAATCTAAAATACTTTATGGATCTTAGTAGAACATAATACTTCAAACTGTATCCAGCTTTTGTAACCAGTGATGCAGGTATTGTCTAGGCTATGAAATGTCTGTAATATTTTAAAAGGGTGGGGATAAGAGAATGATTTAAATTTAAGCATCTGAAGCATCATATCGTACTGGAGTCAAGATAAGAAGAAAGGACTTTTCCATCTAGGTGACATTTTCCGACTATTACCACACCTTTTTCTATTTAATTTACCTATCTTTTTAATTATCAGTTGAATTAGCTATCAGTAGAAGCCCCAGATTTGATCTATCAAGCCTACTCTGAAGCTTAGTACTCCTCCCTGTTTTGTCTTCTTTTTTCATAACCATTAGCCTTGGACAATTCTAGGGAGGGAAGCTACCCGTTGAAGCAGATGGGCATATTTTAATCTTAAAGTTGAAGTTTAGATCAGGGAGATTTAAAGCAAAGCACAGATTACAAGCATTTTCAGTAAATTATATATCTTGTTGAAATCATCTCTCCTTCTAATGTGATTGTGGGTTAACATCTTGATTCTCATACTGTTGTATTTTAAAATAGTCAGTTAATTTCTTCATTTCTCACTGTAATTCATCCTCATCGTCTAAAACATTCTTAGGAAATGCGACAGCCATGGAATCCAGGTAGAAAATAAAATTCTTAGAAATGCTGACTTCGTAAGTGATATCAGTCTTCTAGAAACCTGCAAGGAAAAGCTTAAGCATACCTCAATCAAATCAGAGACGCTGTCAAACCTTCTGGCCTCAAAATTAATGCCAATAGAGAAAAAGTATGGTCCATCTCCCTCAAAATACACTGAAAAAACCAGGCAACTGAGTAAGTTTTGGGGTTCAAACATTTAGGCAGTACCACTCACAGCACCGGCTCCTTGCCATAGAGAAGCAAAGCTCAGAATCGGTCAGGCACATGCATCTTTCAGGAAACTGACCAAAATTTTTCGTAGCCAGCAGAGCTCTCTCCGACTTAAGCTGAGGCTGTTCATCTACAATGTCCTTTCGACGCTTTGCAATGGTTGAGAGGCCAGGCATTTAGACCAACACATTCGAAGGGACCTCCTCACGTTTCAGCATATTTGTAAGGCACTTTTTAAACAGCCTTCGGATTAAAAAAATAATGAATACTACTGCACGATAAAAGATGTCTCAGCCACTGATTACTGAAGTTATCAAATACCGGAAGTGAAGATACCAAGGTTATGTGATTGGCATTTCCAAAGTTAGAATGCTAAAGATCGTCGTCCGGTGGCAGTCACGCTATAGCAGAAGAAGAGAACGCCCCCAAGACACCTTATGAAATAGCAACCCAACTGAACTCTCAAATCGTACTCAATTGAAGGATATCTAAGAGGCCGCAGCAATAAGGGACGACTGGCGACTCTTCTTGGATGCCCTAAGCGTATCTAAAGGAACATAAAGGTCTAAGGTAATAATATTATTAAAGTATGTTTCCTCTGAAACGAGCGACTTTGCGACCAGCCTGCCTCATTAGAAGCAGGGATAGGGCTCTCATTAAAAGCAGGGATAGGGCTCTCCTAGATTTAATTGAGGGGATACTATTAATGTTATTAAAATTCTGCCTTAGTAAGATTTGAGCATGGATCGAAAGATATATCAATTACAGGAAAACTCTTCTAGTTAGAATGGCAAGCAGCATGCTGCATCTAGCAAGTAGAAATTTGATATCGATGTGTTCTGCTGAGGTTTTTGCTTATTTAATGCTCTATTTTTCTATTATTCGGGCCAGAAATAACTGTTGAGCCCAAAAAAAGTTTTATCGAAAGCATTCGCTAATATTACTCAATCAGCAAAAAACTCATATAACAAAATCAGACGTAATGAAAATTCAAGGTAGGAAAAAAAACTAAGAATGGTACAAAAAAGAAAAGCTACTATTTTTGATCTATTCATATTTTCTATTGACATAATTTACTAAACTACCTTTCTATATTGCTTTACAAAGGACAATTTACACAAGACTATGTTTACTATATTGCTTTGTACAGTTTTACAAAGGAACTCAGCCGTCCCTTCAGTTTGAAATTACCTAACACTATGCCTAAAACAATGTTTGATGTAAACAGAAGATTTGGCCGTTGGGTAATAAAGGAATTTTTTAGGAGTTTGTTTCACTAAGTTCACACAAATACATAAATAAAGGTAAAACAAACAAAAAATACAAAATGTACGAAAAAAAACCATGCTTAAGATATGAGCAGGCAAAACGCAAGAAAAATGTATATTTTACTGAAAATTGTTACCCGTTATTTGCAAGAAGTTCTCTCCACCAAGCGATTTGGCCACAACACGTCTTCTTTACTTCCCATTTTGAGCTCGTCAGCTAAATCGATTCACCTTCTAAATAATAAGACTAACTGCATAGACATTAACACGCTACAAAAGTGTCAGATACAGTGCACCTTACCTCATAGATTAAATCTTTCAATGATCCTTTATTATTGAATGGAAAGATCATAACCAGCATCGACCACTTGTCGTCAGCCACACTTTTTAAAAATTCAACATCAAGGGCAAGATAAATGTATGGATGTTGAAGCAGTTGAAATAATTCTTTCATTGCCACCCTAGTTCCTGGATTAATGGCTAGTTGTGTCTGTTCATTTGTGGCTGGTAAGCAAGGTACGATTGTTAATAGACGCAATAGTTTTTAGTTGCTCATCTGGAATTAAAAACCATTGTTTGGATATTCGGGAACTTAAAAAATAAAATTTAAGTAGAACGGAAATTAAAAGGGATAGCAATAAGAAGGAAGAAAAGAACGAGAAAACAGAAGTTATTTGTCGATTTAAAACATAAAAATAACACAAATTACGATGATCAGTGAAGCCGAAAACAAGCAGAAAACTAAATCCAATAAAACAATAATATTAGAAATAAAGATACAGATTCTTCTATGGGTAAATTAATTTATCCTGAAACGAACAAAAACTATAATGAGTAATTGCTTAAGCTTTAAATATGCGAAAATTATGACAAATGATTTGCCCATAAGAGTAGGGCTACCGTTTTTTTTCTTTTTTTTTTTTTTTTTTTACTTATTTGATACGATTTTTGCCATTTTTCAGTTGATATTTAATAGGTTATTTTATTTTAATGAGTAATTTTTGTGTGTGTTGTTAGTTTTTAGTTTTATAAATTTTTAATTGATCCCTTCTCTGGTATGCTATATTTAGTACAAACAAATGATGATGACGATGATAATGACGAACATAAGAAACTATATAATTACTTGCCTATTTTTGGAGATAAGTGTCTTATTAGTTTGTCATATTTTGCACAGCCAGATGTTGTTGCTGCTACAATATCCATCTGTTTGCAATAAGAAGCATCTTCCTCGGTTGCGAAATCATCAACTTCGTCTTTTAATGTCCTATATTCTTCCTCCAAAGCTTCTCTTTCATCTGCCAGACGTCTGACCACCTTTTGCTGCCATCTAGCGTAAACTAACCATCTTTGATACATATTAAGTAACCAGGGATTTTTGAAGTTCATAAGTAGTTCAGTATTTTCCTTTTGTAATGACGGCAGAAATGCCAACAGCTTTAAAAAAAGTTCTTCAGTCTTTTCAGCACTAAAAAAAAAAAAAAAAAAAAAAAAATAGTAAAGGAGAAAACTCGGTCAATGAATTAGCCTCAAGTAAAAAAGCCTGATACACAATTTTTAACAGGTCACTCATCATTATTCCTGATTAAATTTTACTGAATTACTGATCAACAATTCGTTGCGTGAGATCCATCTGATAACTGAGTATTTTCTTGCGACCAACAATGGTTTTACAGCTACAAATTTAGAAAGAAAATGAAAAGCAAGTCGTTGCAGAGGAATTTACAAATACTTCTCTTGGAGGATGGTGCTCCATTCCTTCGAAGTTTGTGTACGCGGACAAAAATGTGACCGTTTATTTCACATAAACAGATTTCAGAAAAATAAGGGAGATATCACCTTCTTTGTGCATCAACATTGCACAATGCAACTATTCATCAACATCAACTATTGTATATTGACCATACAATCTTAATAAGGTTTTGTTGGGTTTTAAACACCCCCCCCCCCCATGTGGATCAAATGGACCTCTTATGAACAGTCGAGAAATTGGTCCTTAATGTTGTGCTTTTTGAGACTTCATGCACTTCAGCGTCGTTGCAAAATTCACTGATCCCCGCCCCCAACTATAAAAATTCGACTATATAAAACTATACAGCTGATAGCGATATCACACATACATAGGCCATAGTCAATAATTTTTTAAGACTGTATTTATATTTATGACTATATTCAAATTTAGGAGTCAATATGACATAATGCGGTAAAATAGTTTTTAAAGATAATATTCTTTCAATACAGCTTTCGACAGTTCTAAGTCTTTTAGCCTTCCATATTATTTAAAGCCTTACTCTAAAATCTGAAGAACCTACAGCCCCAGTCAAAAATCTGAAGAACCTACAGCCCCAGTCAAAAATCTGAAGCACCTAATCTTCTCAATATTCTATTACACATCAGTCACAGACACACCTTAGTACATCCTTGATATGCTTTAGTATAGCATTGCCCGCCCGTGGTGGACCCGTTGTCCGGGATTACATGCTTTACTTCGCGGCTAGCATCGGGCCCTTCATGGGGACGTTTATCTATGCGTTGGATCCGGAGTCCGGTGCGGTGGAGTGGGTCAATGATGGGACGAGTGCCCAGTACATCAAACAGCCTCACAACGCGCCCTCTTTTGCCGGTGTGGCGCCTCAGGGAGCGTTTGTGGCGACCCAAGAACATTTGATCGTTCCGGGCGGCCGTTCGGTGCCGGCACTCTTTGACCGAGCTACTGGCGACTTCGAGTATTTTCACCTCGCTGCCGGAGGCAAGGGGAATGGAGGCTCGTTTGTGGTGGCCAATGAGCAGAACTTTTTCGCGCACACCCGACAACGCGGGGTTCGTGCCTACGAACTGGAGACCGGCGATAAGACCCCGTTCCTCATCAATGAGCCGGTCTTGGATGGGGAAACCCTGTATGGGGCCAGTGATGTCACACTGCGTGAAGCGCGGCGAGCGGAAGCACTGTCGCGAGAGACCTCGGCCAAGAAAGCCAAGTCAAAGGGCGAGACGGCCTTGAAAAAGCTGACCGAGTCGAAGACTGTGCCGGAATCTCCTGAGGCACTGGCTGAACATGAGAAAAAAGTGGCGAATGCCCAAAAGAAGATCGCCAATGCGGAAAAGGAGCTGGCTGATTTAGGCCCCGTTCTGGCGGCCGTAGAAGCCGAATGGCGTAACGGATGGGACGGCCATCTGATACACGCTTTTGACGGTCAGCGAAACCTGTTGTGGGAAATCGAGGGCGACGCCACAGGCGATCTCATTAAGGCGGGGAACCATCTCTACGCGGCAGGTGGTTCGACCTTGAGTGCCTTCGCATTGGGATCGGAAGGAGAAGACCCCACTTTGACGTGGTCCCTCCCGGTCGACGGGACCGTGCAGCGATTGCTGGCCGCGAATGGAATGCTTTTCGCCGTCACGCTGGAGGGTTCGATTCTCGCCTTTGGCGCTGCGGATACGGCTCCCTCGAACCCAGTCGAAGTGACGGATGGGGCTACGGAGCCGATCGATGCGGGTTCGTGGCCGCTGTTCGATTCGATGACCCAGCTGCTGGAAACAAAAACGGGCTTTGCGTTGGTGTATGGTGCGGAGGACCGACGGGCGGTGGACATTCTCTTAGAGGAAACGGATTTTCATATCGTGGTCGTGGAATTGGATTCCGATCGCGTGGACGAGCTTCGATTGAACTACGATCTGATGCATTCCGTCTACGGTCAACGAGTCGTGGTTCTGGAAGGCGATCCTGTTACCTTCAATGCGTCGCCGTATTTTGCGTCTTTGGTTGTGATTGGGAGCGAACTTGCGGGTCGCATTGCGGACCAAGACTTCTTGGAATCTGCTTACGCTTCCGTCCGGCCTTATGGCGGGGAACTTTGGATCGGAGGGGCAGCCGAAAAGGTCGCAAGCCTGGAAGCCCAGATCCTGGCAGCGAATCTAGAGCAAGTGGAGACGGATGTTGTTTCGCTCACGCAGAATCGGTCCAGGGCGAACGCGTTAACGACTGCCCGAAGGATCAAATTTTGCACCCTGAGCAGCCGGGTTGAAGATGCGGAAATAGGGTGCGGCATCGGTACCGGTGGCGGCACTCCACTGCCAGCCACCATTATTTGACGCAAAATCACCATCCACCAGCCTGTTCATGAAGTAGGTTTCACCCAAACGCCAGTCGATCAACAAATGTTTGCTGAGAAACATGGCAGCCACCATTCGCAGCCGATTGTGCATCCAGCCAGTTTCATTCAGTTGCCGCATGGCCGCATCAACCAGCGGGTAACCTGTGGCGCCCTGACACCACGCGCGCCAATGCGCCTCAACTAAGCCGGAATCGGTAGCATTGGCGACGGCTACTGTACGGCCGGGGCGTTGAAACGGTAAATTATTCAGTTCGCGCCGAAACGCCTCACCGCGGCTGACGTGATCAAACTGCGCCGCAATGTGCCGGTAAAAATCTCGCCAGGCTATTTCGGCAATCCATTTCTCACAGCCTTCCCGCAGATGCGGCTGCACCGCCGCCGCCATACGCGCGGCATGCACACATTGCCTTGCTGATACAGCACCAACCGCCAGATGTGCGGAGAGCCTGCTGGTTCCTGCTACGCTGGGCACATCTCGCTGCTCGGTATAAGCACCAGCCGGACCGCCGAGAAACTCGCCGAGCAGCCGACTGGCCACCGCCCCACCCGCAGGCCACAGCTTTTCTCCCGCCTTGGCATTCACCCCATCCAGCGTTGTCGGCACTCTGCCCGGCACCGCGGCGCTGCGCAGCTCAGGCGCAACAGGGTTGATGGACAGCGGTTGTGTGTCTACGGCGCGTTCCAGCCAGCGGCGATAGAACGGGGTAAAAACCGTATACGGTGTACCCGCGCCGGTTTTCAGGGTTCCCGGCGTCACCACAACATCATCGCTGTGGCGGGTAACACATATCGACATTTTTTCCAGATGTGCCGTTACCCGCAGGTCGCGACGTCGCTCATTCAGCGGATACTCGTCGTTGAAGTCGACGTGCGTCACCGCGTGCTGCTTACATAATCGCGCCAACGCTGCCGCGCAGCGGGTAAATGTGCCCGGCTGTACAATCAACAATGGAATGTGCAAACGGGTGAGCTCTGCCGACAACGCTGCTACGGTGCGCAACTGAAAGCTGATACGCCATTCAGCCATGCCATGTTCGCGCCATTGTGCCGGGGTCAGGCAGTAAACCCCGAGGACACGGCCACGAGCGATTGCCGCCGCCAGCGGTGCATGGTCGTGCACCCGCAAATCGTTGCGGAACCAGACGAGTGTGGTGACTTGTTTGCTTGCCTGCAAAGAACTACAGCTTCAACACCCGGGCTGCATTCTCGCGCAGGAACTTCGGCCACACGTGGTCCTTGAAGCCCACGTTCGGCATGTCGGTCATAATACGTTCAACGGACAACCCCATCGGGAAGTAGCCCGCGTAAATAATTTTGTCCGCACCCCGGGTATTGGCGTAGTCAATAATCGCCTGGGGATAATGTTTGGGGGCAAATGCAGAGGTGGAATAGTAGAGATTGGGCCACTTAACACCGCCTTGACGAGATGGAAATGGAGGCCAATGTGCTGCGCGATTACGCCATCGCAAGGCAGTAGGCATCCCGCAATTTCGCGCTTGCATTCGTGAGCCGGGTGCCATCCATTGGCTGGGTTTCTCACCCGCCCGGATCCGCCCGTGAAAATCAGGATCGCCAGTTACAACATCCAGTACGGCTACGGCCAGGATGGCCGCTATGACCTGACCCGGTCGCAGGCGGCCCTGACCGGCCAGGACATCATCTGCCTGCAGGAAGTCACAACAGGCCTGCCGATATGCAACAGCGACGACCAGCCGGCGGCGTTCGCTGAGGCACTCAACATGTTTGCCGTCTATGCCGCCGGTTTCGAAGGCAGCCCGCACGGATATGGCCCGGACGGCCGTGCGGACAACCGGCGCATGAGGTTTGGCAACATGGTTCTGTCGCGCTGGCCGATCGTCTATTCGCGCCAGCATTCACTGCCTCGTCCCACGACCAGCATTCCGGACGAAATCCAGCCGAAGGTCGATTTTCCTCGAACGGCGCTCGAAACGGTGATCGATGCAGACGGAACGGCGTTGCGCGTGATCTGCGTTCACCTGACACATCTGCCAGGAGCGCAGCGGCTGGAACAGGCACAAGCGGTCAGACGCCTGGTTGAGACCCTGCCGGCGGAACTGCCGCTCTGGCAGGACGATCCCCGGCTCACTCCACTCACCGGGGGCAGTCCGCCTCCCCCCGTTCCGAAATCATCCCTGGTCCTGGGCGATTTCAACTTCCGTCCCGATGAACCGGACTACGCAGTTATGTTGGAATCGGCAGGCGCCGGTTCGGCACCGATCGATGCCTGGGCAGCCGCCAACGAAAACGGCGCCGACGGCCACACATGTCTCGACGCCGACGGCACACGATCGCGAATCGACTACATGTTCGTTACCGCAGATATGTCCCGGTCGGTTTGCTCCGCCAAAGTGGATCAGGCGATCACCGCGTCCGATCACTTTCCGCTCTATTTTGAACTGACGCTCTGATCTTCCGGTCAGCGCGCGCGATCAACCTGCCGCCAACGGTGGAAGGCGACGACGGCCCAGATGGTTTCGGCAACCAGAAACGGATAGGACTGGATCAGCAGAGCGTAGACCGCCGAAATCGCGCAACCAGCTGAAAAGATCGCAATGTAGATGGGGTCGCGTTTCTCCAGCGCGTAACTGCCGACCATGATCACGATGCCAAAAAGACCAAGTGCTTCGATCGCCAGCATCTGATTTCTTCCTTTCCGGGGTAAATTCGGTAACGAAAAGCTCGATCATAGCCTTTTGATGCAGTGCCTTTGCAACATCGTGGCCCCGAAGTGATACACTGGCCGGCAACCGGAGGACACGACGATGGCACGGACATTCGATGCAATCATCATCGGCACCGGACAGGCAGGCCCTGCGCTCGCCCAACGCATGACCCGCGAGGGCCTGAAGACCGCGATCATCGAGCGCAAGCTGTTTGGCGGAACCTGCGTCAATGTCGGTTGCATTCCAACCAAGGCGTTGGTTGCCAGGCCACCCATCGATCTTGTTGCTGGCTTAACTGTTTTAGGGCGGGCGCTAGCAGACGCAACTCGCCAATCCCTGTACATGGCAGCATAAATTCGACCAGCCCAGCAGCCGGCCAACCTCGTCCTGGTAGGTAGTCATCTAAGGAGAAACCGGTGCTGATGCCGGTGAGATCTTGCTGTTGTTGAGTAACAAGCTGTCCGGCCCGCCATAGATTAGGGTGTTCCAGTAGCTTTAGCTTGCCTTTTGATAGGTTTGAGTTTGATAGGTTTGAGTTTGATAGGTTTGAGTTTGATAGGTTTGCGGTCGTGTTTGTTGACGCTGTTTTTTGTACCGTTTCTCGTACCGTATCTTGTAAGACTGTTCGCATTGCTCGACCCATTCCCGATGCATTGATAGACACATTGTTAGACACATTGATACTGTATTTTTATACAGGGGTCGATCAGGTTAACTGTATAAATAACCAGTATCAAGCACTTTTGCACAGAATTGAACCTGACTCACAGGCGCAAGTGTTCTAGCCGCGTTAGAAGGGGACTATTTACAAGAAATGCGGAAGGATTGGGCGCGAGCCCGCCTAACCGTCGGCGCCGCGTCCAATCGCGTAATGGAAAAATCCCATCTGCTTGACATAATTTGGGTCGTATAAGTTACGGCCATCAAACAGGACCGGGGTGTTTAGCTGCTCGCGTAGGCCGTGAAAATCCGGGCTGCGGAATTCGTTCCACTCGGTAACCACCAGCAGGCCGTCAGCATCCGTTAAGCAGTCTTCTTTGTTGTCAACAATCGGGACGTTAGCATTGCCATTAAACAAGCCTCGCGCATTGTCATTTGCTTCTGGATCATAGGCCTGCACCTGAGCACCAGCTTCAGTGAGCAAATTAATCAAAGTCATGCTAGGTGCTTCGCGCATGTCGTCTGTGTTGGGCTTGAACGCGACGCCCAGAACGGCAACCGTTTTGCCGGCCAAATCGCCGCCAACGGCCGCAAGAACGCGATCGGCCATGCCTTTTTTGCGTCGGTCGTTGACGCCTACGACGGTGTCAACGATACGCACCGGCGAGCCGGCATCTTCGGCCGACTTGACCAGGGCGAGGGTGTCTTTGGGGAAACAAGATCCGCCGTACCCCGGCCCGGCGTGCAGAAACTTTTTACCGATACGGCCGTCCAGGCCGATGCCCTTGGCGACATCTTGTACGTCGGCACCGACTTTCTCGCACAGATCGGCGATTTCGTTGATGAAGGTGATCTTCACGGCCAAGAACGCGTTCGCCGCGTATTTGGTCATCTCAGCGGTTTCGCGGCTGGTCATCACGATCGGTGTTTCGATCAGATACAGCACCCGATACAGCTCGCGCATCAGATCGCGGGCACGCGGGCTTTCCGTGCCGATCACGACGCGGTCGGGCCGCATGAAGTCGTTGATGGCCGACCCTTCGCGCAAGAATTCAGGGTTCGAAACCACATCGAAATCCGCATCGGGCCGCGCTTCCCGAACGATGCGCTCGACTTCGCCGCCGGTTCCGATGGGAACGGTCGACTTTTGTTAGTGTGATAGGTAACCACGTACTTCCAGTTTTTGTCTTCCCAAGGGTTAAACCATGGATGCTGAAAGATGGGCCCATGGGGTGTTTTGGGACCAGCTCATCCATTGGGCTGGAATAATTCTGGACCCTTCTTGGAGACAATGAAAAATTATGTGAAGCATACCAGAACATTAAAAGAAACCAAACTTTACTGTTGCTGAACAATCATGACAGTCACCTGGATATCCACGTAGTCAACTACTGCAAAGAAAATGGAGTAATCTTAAATATCTTCCAACTTCACTGCTCATATCGCTTGTAACCTTAATATGTTTTGGTCTATAGACCATTCAAAGAGCGTCGAGAAGCGACTTTAATGGGTGGTTTAACCTTCATCCAGGTCATCATATATCGATATATGAGGCAGCAGAACTCAACCGTGTTCCATACCTCAAGAAATTTAGCATGAGTAATATTGTAGCTGGCTTTAGAAAGCCCGGACTGTGGCCATTCGACCGGAACGTTTTCTGCCCTGCCGACTTTTCTGCTCCATCAGTTACAGACGTAAATTGGTGGACAGCCATTCTCAACTTGATGAGTCAGATCCATATGAGCCAGACCAAGGTGTTGACAAAGCCTTCTGTAGTCTTTTCCGTAACTCCCAAGCAACTAAGAACATTTTTCCGTGTGCTATCTACAACTACCAAGGGTAGAGGAGTAAAACAAAGAGGACGAATTAGAATTCTTACAGAGACACCGAAAAAGGAAGAACTAGAGCAAATGGCAGAAAGCAAAAAAGATCTCAGAAGAAAGTTGTCGCCACCCTTCCAAAGAAAGCAAGAAATATTGAGCGTGGTTGACAAGGGTGAAGATATTGAGGATGAGTTACAAGAATGTCTATTCAGGGATGATAGTTCTGATGAATCTCTACGTCTCAGAAAATTGGAACCAGACAATCTGCTTAGTGTAAATATCCTAGCTGCTGATGACTTTGTGGCCGCGATATTCTTCGTCGGAAAAGAAATATTTTTTATTTTGCACATATTGTAGAAATTGGTGAAGAAAACATGGAGGTGATGTTTATAAAAACTGGGACAAATTTCGTTTTTCTCATCCCATTGACCAGGCTTCAGTTTCAAAAGATGATACTATCTTGAAGCTTCCTGGCTCACCTTCGACAGGTGGTACAAAGAGAGCTGCGAAGGCTGTCGATTTCAACCACTATTTTTCCAAGTTTGACTAAGACTAAAGAAGTTTTTTTTTTATCGAGATGTTTAATAATAATTGAAATTCTTATACCTATGCTACGAGATGTCCGAAACAACCCAGTCCTTTGAGGTTGTTTCGGACGATTTTTGTTTTGTTTTATAAATTGCTTCAGAAAAAACCTGCGTGGATAAAAATCTGGAAAAATTTTTGTAGGTGCGGAATTCATAAACACACAATGTGGTGCTTGAAACGCCAAGAAATGTATGTTAGTTAGCGAGATTTTTGAGAAAGAAAAAAACCTCTAGGTCAACTCCGAGCTCCCATATTGCTAAGAGTTTCATCCTCATTCATGCAGTTCTAATTTTGTCTTGAATATTTAAGATGAACATTAACTTCAAACTTCGAGCTGAAGCACACTAAGGTAACCCCAGATAAAGAACAGTATCAAAAACCGGAAATGAAGTACTCTTGTTGAAAATTAGTTCGACTCGGTTACTGTCATTAATTGGGAAATATTGACATTTTTAACACTAATGGAAAGGCCTCTATCTTTCAGTTTACTGGAAAGAATATTCGATTATACTAGCTTTAGAACGGCTCCACAAAATAGTATCATCAGCATATGCAATAAAAGACTCCCCCCGCCCCGAGAGATAAAGGCTGTGGATAGAGAACGAAGACATCCCGTGAAACATACATTAAAAATATAAGGGGATAGAAATCCACCTTATCTAACTCCATGACCAACAAAAATTGGATAAGAAAAAGAATCAGAAGCAGCAATTTTTATTCTAAGCCCCTGATACCACGATCTTCGAACTCTGACAACAGAAAGGGGGATCCCTACCACTGATAAAGGCTGAAAGAGCAGAAGCATGGAAATGCTGTCAAACGCTCCTTTTATATCAATCAAAAGTTTTTTAAAGCGGGGAACCAGAAGACCTTGACTCGTTGATAATTGTATCAAAAGTTGCATGGGCATGGTCACAGCCCATTTCTCTTTTGGGGCCTGCTTGATTAAGACCAACATCCAGATGTTCAAGAAAAAAAACGTTATCCATAGCTCGAAGAGCTTACCAATTATAGAACCTTTTTTTTATCGGTCTATAAGAGTCACACGATCGGAGATCTCTTTCGCCGGATTTTTGAATAGGAGTTACCACCCCCACCTTGAAAAAGATGAAGGAACACTACCAGATTTGAGGATAAGATTAAAGAATTTCAAAAGAAGAAGTAGAAAAAAGTGGGAGCCAATTTGACATAATTTGAGCGGATCTCATCCACATCTTGGAAAAACTGTGGTTTTAGAATGTGACATGCGCCCAATAACGAATTAAAGAAAAAAATCATACAAATCGAAAGAACTTTTCAATATTTGGTCAACATACAGAAGTTGCGTAGGATAGTCACAGGAATTCGACAGGTCACCAAAATTGGATTCCCACTCCACAAGCGAAGGTCTATTTTTTTAAAGGGTTTATTAATTCTTTTAGTTAAACGTAGAGCTTTCCAAAGTTCATTTTTATTCCCGTCAACCTCAGACGAGGAACCTATTAGCAGAATTTTATTACAACGACGAAGCTCCGACTGGAAAAGTGCTTTCTTTTCCTTCATGCACAGGAACCTGAGCGACGATACCGCGGCTTTCCGCAATTTTTCAAAAACGAAAAACCAATTTAGATTCATGATTAGCATGAACCAGAGACGGATTTGCCGACCAAAAAGGTTTTTCTATATTTAGTTTACATCGTTTTATTCGACAAGTGTCTCCAGCATCGTATTTTAAGCAATGTAATAATTTGAAAATATAAACAATTAAGCTCAAACTCATTGTTATCACTGTGACAATTCAGGTTATCTGGAACAGCAACCTTACGAGCCAAAGATTCCATATACATTTTTTAATATTCCTATCTCAGTGTGTTTCTCTGTTCCATCTTCCTGGCGACTGAAACACTGTTTCGTTATTGAATAAGAGCTTGTTTCCCTCTATGAAGTCGAGATTATAAAAGGAATTTCTGCTTGTTCTTAGTTACTGGTTGTGTATTAGTGATGCACTGATGGGGAAATAATCAAAAGCTTTTTTTCAGGTTTTGCCATAACTTTAATTTTTGTTTGATTTTTATTCTTTACCTATAGGAAACATCCATCTTTGATTCCTGATGCAACTGAAATAATTGCCCGATATCTAGAGAGTGAACAAGATATGTCATGTCGTCGTAACGCGTTTTTGATGCTTACTCTAAATGATAGGGATAAAGCCCTTGATTATTTGAGCAGTTGCATTGACCAAGTTCAAAACTTTGGAGAAATACTTCAACTAGTTATTGTTGAATTTATTTACAAGGTTTGCGCAGCCTCACCAAGCGAGGGATCACGTTTTTTTCGATGAATCTTTAGTCTACTTAACTCATCGTCATCAGCTGTGAGATATGAAGCGGCTGGAACTCTTGTAATCCTATCAAACTCGCCATCGACTATAAAGGCCACTGCTGCATATTATATTCATCTCATCATTAAAGAGTCTAATAATAATGTGAAGCTTATTGTCCTTGACCGTTTGGTAGGTTTGAAAGAAGTTGTCGGAGCTGTTTCTGCCCTCGAAGTGGTTGTAATGGATATTCTAAGGGTTTTATCAGTCAACGATCTTGAGGTTCAAAGAAAAACTTTGAATCTCACCCTTGAACTTGTCTCTCAGCGAAATATTACCGATAATGTTGACCTCCTAAAAAAAGAATTGGCCAAAACCCACAACACCTTAGAGCACGAAAATATGGGCCGTTATCGCCAACTTCTTATCAAAACCCTACATAACTGCTCCATCAAGATCCCTAATGTTGCTTCATCCATCATTCCAACGTTTTGTGGAATTTTAAGGTTTGTGGATCTAAACGAGTTGGCTGCCCTTGATGTGTTAAAGTTTCTTGGAGAAGCTCTACATTTATTGAATGATCTGCGACCGCTTGTCGTTGAGACACTTTTAGAATATATTTTTCAAAGCATTGAATCTTTGAAAGTTCATCGTGCGACGCTATGGATTCTTGCCGAATACGCAGAAACTCCTGAAGAAATCATTGCCATTGTGCAAAAAATTCGCGTGGGTCTTGGCTAAATACCCTTTGTTGATGATACCAAGGAGAACGATGATGACAAAGATACAGAACCAGCAACTGCAACTGAGCAACTGAGAAAAAGTCAGCCACTTTTACAACTACAAAGATCACTGCTGATGGCACCTACGCTACGGAATCTTCATATTTGACACCCAAGATGTCTGGTAAGGCTAGTAATTTGCCAGTATTAAAGAAGTACATGTTTGATTCAGATTTTTCAATATCTGTCTGTTTGGCTTCCAGTTTGGTCAAACTGGCTTTAAAATTTCAAACAATGAATGTTGGCAAAAGTCGAATCAACGGTTGTTTTTTTTTTGCATCGTTCCCATATGTCCTTCCAATGGCCAGTTGCGTCGATACACAGAAACTAAGGTATTGGGCATAAACGTGTTCTCCAAAATCTAAGTGGAGAGGAGAGGACCGTTTTTTCAGTCTTTTCAAAAAATTCAATAAAGGCAGGTTTTCAATAAAAATAACAAAATGAGTTGTTTTTTTTCAAAATATAAGAAAATGGTTGCAATTTGTTAGTTTTATGGTTTCAATCGTTTCCATATGACCTCCCAATGGTCAGTGGCGTCGATGCACAGAAACTAAGGAGTTGAGCAAAAATTTGTTCTCCAAAATCTAAGCGGGGAGGAGAGGAACGTTTTTTCAGCGTTTTTAACAAAATTCAATAAAAGAACATTTTTAACGAAAATAACAAAAAAGTGTTTTTTTTTTTAATGGCAGAAAATGGTTGCAATTTGTTAGTTTTATGGTTTTAATTGTTCCCGTATGACCTTCCGATGATCAGTGGCGTCGATACACAGAAACTAAGGAGTTGGGCAAAAATGTGTTCTCCAGAATCTAAGTGGGGAGGAGAGGACCGTTCTTTCAGTGTTTTAAAAAATACAATAAAAGCAGATTTTCAATGAAAATGACAAAATGAGTTGTTTTTTTTTTTCAAAAAGGTAGAAAATGGTTGCAATTTGCTAGTTTTATGGTTTCAATTGTTCCCATACGTCCTTCCAATGGTCAGTGGCGTCAATACACTGAAACTAAGGTATTGGGCATAGACATGTTCACGAGACATGAGAGGACTGTTTTTTCAGTGTTTTCAAAAAATTCAATGAAAGCAGATTTTCAATAAAAATAACAAAAAAGTGTTGTGTTTTTTTTTATGGTAGAAAATGGTTGCAATTTGTTAGTTTTATGGTTTCAATCGTTCACATATGACCTTCCAATGGTCAGAGGCGTCGATACACAGAAACTAAGGTATTGGGTATAGACGTGTTCTCCAAAATCTAAGTGGAGAGGAGAGGACCGTTTTTTCAGTGTTTTCATAAAATTCAATAAAAGCAGATTTTCAATAAAAACAACAAAATGAGTTGTTTTTTTTTTCGAAATATAAGAAAATGGTTGAAATGTGTTAGTTTTATGGTTTCAATCGTTTCCATATGGCCTTCCAATGGCCAGTGTCGTCGATACACAGAAACTAAGGAGTTGGGCAAAAATGTGTTCTCTAAAATCTAAGTGGGGAGGAGAGGAACATTTTTTCAGCGTTTTTAAAAATTCAATAAAAGCAGATCTTCAACGAAAATAACAAAAAAGTGTTTTTTAATGGTAGAAAATGGTTGCAATTTCTTAATTTTAGAGTTCCAATAGTTCCCAGATGACCTTCCGATGGTCAGTGGCGTCGATACACAGAAACTAAGGTATTGGGCATAAACGTGTTCTCCAAAATCTAAGTAGGGACGAGAGGACCGTTTTTTCTGCGTTTTCGAAAAATTCAATAAAAGTAGATTTTCGATGAAAATAAAAAAAAAGTGTTTTTTTATGATAGAAAATCGTTGCAATTGGCTAATTTTATGGTTTCAATCCTTTGTCGCCATCCTGTTCGTCATCCTGGCCACCGCCCTGGGGAGGAGGATCCGTTGAGCACACCGATGAGCGAACCCCTGAACAAACCGCTGAACCCTGATGTCAGCAAGTCCCGGCGCAAACCCTTCCGCTTCCCCTGGCTCTTGGTCTATGCCATCGGCTACCTGATCTTCCTGTATCTCCCGGTGCTGCTGCTGCCGCTGTTCTCCTTCAATGACGGCACCATCGTGGCCTTTCCGATGAAGGGCTTCACGCTGAAGTGGTACGCCCAGCTGGGCGCGCAGGACACGCTCTTGCAAGCGATGGCCAACTCGCTGATCGTTGGTGCGGTGACCGCAATTGTCGCCACCTCTCTGGGGCTGTTCGCCGCCCGCGCCTATGTCCGCTACCGCTTCAAGGGGCGTGAGCTGTCGGAAGGGCTGGTGATGCTGCCGCTGGTCATTCCCGGCATCATCGTGGCGTCGTCGATGCTGGTGCTGTTCATCTCGCTGGGGCTGAAGCCGTCGCTGACGACGGTGATCCTGGGCCACGTTTTTGTGGCGCTGCCCTTTGCAGTCTCGATCATGAAATCGGCCTTCGACGACTTCGACCAGTCGCTGGAGGAAGCCGCCTTTGACCTCGGTGAAAGCGTCATCGGCACCTTCCGCCGGGTGACCCTGCCGATCGTGGCGCCGGGGATTGTCGCCAGCCTGCTGGTCACCTTCACCGTGTCGTTTGACGAGTTCGTTCTGGCCTTCTTCCTGTCCGGCAATCAGCCCACCCTGCCGGTCTACATCTGGAGCCAGATCCGCTTCCCGGCCAAGCTGCCGAACACGCTGGCGCTTGGCTCCTTGCTGCTGCTCGCCTCGGTGCTCCTGCTGCTGACCGCAGAATACTTCCGCCGCCGTTCCACCAAGTCCGCCTGATGAAGGATACACAGATGACCAGTCAGAACATCATCGAAATCTCCGGGGTGGAAAAGCGCTTTGGCACCTTTGTGGCGGTGCGCGACCTGAACCTGGAGCTGAAGGAGGGCGAGTTCTTCTCGCTGCTCGGCCCCTCCGGCTGCGGCAAGACCACGGCGCTGCGGATGATTGCAGGCTTTCAGGACCATGATGCCGGCACCATCCGCATCGCGGGGCAGGAAATGGCGCATATCCCGGCAAACAAGCGCCCGACCAACATGGTGTTCCAGTCCTATGCGATCTTCCCGCATCTGAACGTCGGCGACAACGTTGCCTTTGGCCTGCGCAAGCTGAACCTCGGCAAGGCAGAGGTTAAGGACCGCGTCGCCGAGGCGCTGGAAATGGTCGAGCTGGGCGGCCTGCAGGCGCGCAAGGCGGATGAACTGTCGGGCGGCCAGCGCCAGCGGGTGGCCTTGGCCCGCGCCCTGGTGATGCGGCCCAAGGTGCTCTTGCTGGATGAGCCTTTGTCGGCGCTCGACAAGAACCTGCGCGAGGCGATGCAGCTGGAAATGCGCCGCCTGCAGCAGAAGCTGGGCATCACCTTCGTGATGGTCACGCACGACCAGTATGAGGCGATGACCATGTCCGACCGCATCGGGAAAGGTACAACTCAGGGTCCAGTAAGGGTTAAAAAAAAAATTAAGGTCATGTGTAAAAAGAACGGGGGTTGGCAGGTGCCTCCTGGCCCAGACACCGCTACTTTTATGACAGCCACATGACACAAAATGTTTTTCAGGTTAAATTTCTCATCAGTGATTTTTTTTTTAGGAATCACTTATTCTGCGAATTTTTTGGCAAATGCTGCCTTAGTGCAACTGTTATGGCCAACGAGATCCGAACAATATTTTTTACTTTCTCATGAAAAGTTCTACGATGAAGAATTAGAAGAATTTAACGAAGCACCGCACGTGCTAAATAGTGCAACAAGTCAAGACAGTATTGCGACACAATATGATAGAAATCCTATTAATTTGATTCCTGCCATTTCCCATAATGGGACATCTAATTCCACCCAGGACTTGATAAAGATCTGATTGTTGAACATGTTTTTGTTACTTTATTTGTTTGCAATGATTAAAATCTGCCATATTCGTTTTCAGAGTTTTTTTTTTTTTTTAGACGTTTGTGTTCCAAGTCATTTAAAGCCTTCAATTACAAAATAATTTTTCACCAATCATTAGACCTATTTTTATTAATGAAACTTCTAAGATATCAAATTCCTAACCTTAGAAATTTTGTCCGTTTCTCAACTTGGTTTCTAAGGCATTAACGTAGGAACACTAAAGATCTTCTTTAACGTGAAGGGGGAAACAAACTTATCTTCAAGCACCAAATGAATGCAAAAACACTAAAGATCCTTTTTAATGCCAACTAAGAGAAACAAAGGTATCTTCAAACACTAAAATTTAAAAACACTGAAGATCCTCTTCAATACCAAACTAGGGTAAACAAATGTATCTCCAAGCACTAAAGATCCTGTTTAGTGTGAACTAGGGGAATTAGACGTGTCTCCAAGCACCAAATGAATGCCAAAACACTAAAGCCTGTGTTTAATGTCAACTAGGGGAAACCAACGTATCTTCAAACACCACTAAATGAATTTAAAAACATTAAAGATCCTCTTTAATGCCGACTAGGGGAAAGAACCGTACCTTCAAACACTAAATGAATGTAAAAACACTAAAGATTCTCTTTAATGCCAACTAAGGGAAACAAACGTATCTTCAAACACTAAAGATCCTCTTTAATATCAACTAGGGGAACAAACGTATCTTAAACACAAAATGAATTTAAAAACACTAAAGATCCTCTTTAATGCCAACTATGGGAAACAAACGTATCTTCAAACACTAAATGAATATAATAACAACAGTAAACACTAAAGATCCTCTTTAATGCCAACTAGGGAGAGTAAAGGTATCTTCAAACACTAAATGAATGTAAAAACACTATAGATCCTCTTTAATGCCAACTAGGGGAAACAAACGTATCTTCAAACACTAAATGAGTTTTAAAACACTAAAGATCCTATTTAAGGCCAAGTAGGGGAACAAATATATCTTAAACACTAAATAAATTTAAGAACAACACTAAAGACTAAAGATCCTATTAATGCCAACTAGGGGGGGGGGCAAACAGCACCCCACCAACCAGGTGTTGGGGTGGCGCGAAGCGCCACATAAAAGGTACCACATAAAAAAAAAAAATGTTGATAAGAAATCAGCAAAAAATAAGCTAGAATCACTGGCATCAAACAGCTTAAGAAGGTGCTGCTTTCCTTTAATGGGGCAGTTGTCTTTGGGAATGAACGGATTATTAATATTTAAATTGTTGGTTTGCTATCATTTGTTATCACTCAATTTTTCCCAGAACTTTATAAAGAAAAGCTACTTCACAATATGTTAATGCATTTGAAACCACCAGAAAAAGGTTTTTTTTTTGTATTTTTATTGAAAATACTGAACCAGACCAACATTTAACCCACACTAAATATTGAAAATAATTCCCCCTCCCCTAATTTTTTTAATTGATACCACTCTTTACCTAACAGCAAATACTACATTGATACCAATAGATACATAAAAAAACAGCTCATTACACTGATTCCAAACAAATAAGATTCATCAAGTTTAGTTTTGAGCTACTCATAAGAACCTACGAGCCTGAGAAAATTTGCCTGATCTTCAAAAAATGGGCAAAATACCCCCCCCCCCAGGAATCTTAAAAATTTCAATAAAAATTACTGTAAAAATTTCAAGGTAGTATATGCAAAAATCTGGAATTTTGCATTTTTAGCCAGAAGAGATCATGGATAGGCCTACGAGTTTTTTTGTTTTTTTCTTGTTGTTTTTCCCACGGGTTATCGTGTTGAATTTATGGTCCTTGCAGATCGGGAAAGGGTGCATTCGAACGAAAAATAAAAGTTCTAGTGCCATTTTTAAGTAGTCAAAAAGACTGGAGGGC
>JAAAKM020073195.1:53901576-53995542 GCA_010016025.2 Alatinidae sp. Z8VKAUB7J3 | reverse complement strand
TTGATCTTAAGACCTACGATCGATATTGTAATTGGTCTTCCTAGCCCCCTTCCCACACTACCTTTTCCCCAGAGTCATCCTATCTAAATTTTGAGATAGCCATTTTATTCATCATAGTTGAGGGATCCAATAACCATACCTTTACAGGTAACATAACCATCCACAGCCCATGGGAAAGTGGCTGTAATTTCTTAAATTTGCACATAATTTATGTCTAGTGTTTGTTATTCGAGAGTATATCGACATTTTTCAGGGGAGGAGAATTTTGCGCTTGGGACGAGTTTCCAAGGAGAAAATTTTCCCCAAGGAGGAAAATTTTTGACGGTGGAATTTCAAGGGAGGATTTTATATTGGGGGGACTTGCAGAATTCCTATACAAAATTTTATTTAGGTATTTGTCTTGCTTTATCTTTGCCAACTCAATTTGCAAGTGGAGATGTTCCAGAGAAAATTTTCAGCGGGTTTGGGTTTCTAGAACAAAAATTCCACTAACAGGGAGATTTCTGGAGTGATCGGAAAAACGATTAGAATTTTTCTTTTTTTTTCAACTGAATGCACGCTAATAAGAATTTTTAAGACTGAATCACTCACAAGACATTTTACGGGTGGGGGGGGAATTCTCAGCGAGGGGGCGATTGCTCGGATAGAATTTTACGGTGTATGTGTGTGTGGGGGGGGAATTACGTGGGAAGAGCTTTCCATGGGTTCTCCCATTGCTGCGGTTGTAGGTAAATCAGAAATAATGGACGCCCCACTTCCTGGTGGGTTGGGTGGTACCTATGGCGGCTCACCGGTAGGTTGCGCTGCCGCAATAGCCGTATTGGAGGTCATCGAAGAAGAAGGTCTTGTAGAAAAAGCAAATCACATAGGCCGCGTGTTTAATACTGAACTTAGTAGCCTACAAGGCTTATATCCTTCTCTTATTGGAGAGGTTAGAAATCAAGGGGCAATGATAGCGATTGAGTTGGTAATGGCCGGCGACCATAACCAACCGAATGTCGAATTAACCCAAAAGCTTATCGCAAAGGCCGCTGATTTTGGTCTAATATTATTAGCCTGTGGATTCTACGGCAATGTCATTCGATTCTTACCAGCATTGACCATGAGTGATGAAATACTCCAAGAAGGATTAGAACAATTCATGAAGCTATTTCATGAAACTGTTTCAGAGCTATAACATTTAACAAAAATCAATCACACGCCACTTTTTGTGGCGTTTTTTTTCAATCTGTCAAACCCATTTATTTACATTTCAGCGTCTCGCATATCCTCGTATGCGTCCAGCATCGAACTAAACGCTTTTCGAATTTGTGCATGCTGATTGCCATCTAGTTTTTGAATTCTCAACGCAAGCTTTTTAGCTGCTGTCAAATTCCCCGCATCTAATCCGGCGTTATAAATTATTTGCATGCATCGACACAGCACCTGCTCACAGGGAACCACTTCTCCACTAATATATTTTGTTACTTGCGATTGTGCCTTAATTACTGTTCTTCCGAATTCAGCTTTACTCATTCCCGATAGAAACAATGCGCTCTGAGCGACCATTTTGGGCTCTTCATAATTCATAAAACAGTGGGCGATGGGTTACTGGAAATATAGCTTAAATTTACTATATCGACACAGTGGTTCCAACACTCTAAATCAAGACTTTAGAACTATGTTAATAATGAAAACACATATGATATTCGTCAATATCAGAGCCTTAATAATTAGCCCATTTTTATACCTTAACTGAAGGTCGAAAGTATGCGGTTCAGGCTTACAACAGTGCTAGCTGCTTTTCACCATAATTTGTTTATCATTTGTAATTTAAAAAACAGGAAAACCAATTTTTGTATCCCCTAAAGAGAGCATCAGAAGAAAATCTCTCTGGAATCCATCACCACAAATTCCTAATGCAGGGGCCCAAATTAGCAATGTTTGTAGATAACCCCATCGCGGGTATCATCTAGCTACTTATTACTATACAGATACGCGATAAATCAACTAAACTTACCGCCACATACGTCCGTCATTATTCTTAACCAAGGTACAGGTCAAATTAGTCGAACATGAATCAAAGCGCCACAATCGTTGTTTACGCTGATATCAATTGCCCATTTTGTTACGTGCTGCACGAGCGACTAATAAATTTGGGGCTTATCGAATCGGTAGAGTGGCGTCCTATTGAGCATGCGCCTGGGGCACTTAAAGATGGTAATAACCCCCAGAAACTTGCGCTACTTAACGAAGAGTTTGGGTTATAGAGAAAAATTCATTTTTGACGTTTCGAGATAATTCTTCCTCAGTAATTGCTCAGCTCATTGATTACTGAGGAAGAATTATCTCGAAACGTCAAATATGCAGTTTTTCTCTACGAGTATTATATATATATATATATATGTACTGAAACTGATTACAACCACTGCTTACTACTTATTTTACATTTCCTACATGATAACGAGTCCCATGGCAACACTTTGATACAAGTTCAGTCCACTTGTTCAATAGTGTTGATTTATTTGTTTCACTGAGAACAACTTCTCCATTGTACAAAGGTGGCATATATTTTCTCCCCTGTGATACTTCGGCACCTTCCTCACAATTTCCCATAAATTTTAAATTGTTTGCCACTTAATTTCAGGCTCCAAACGCATTTGGATAACTGCGTTTCTTGGGAATAAATGGGGTTTCGAAATGATTTACAGTGATTGCGATAACGTGTCTTAAAATCGCCACCAGAAATTCCGTAGTACACTCCATTTATCTCTGAATTATCCACCATAACCTCAGCTCTATATACGCAGCTTTCTACAAGGCAGTTTCCCTTCAAAGGGCAGTCGGTCTTGACTCTGCAATTGCACCTTTTTGTATCTGGCTTGTTTTCACTTCTACTTAGTAACTTGTTGTTATGATGGTTTACTATCCCTCGAACATTGTCCTTACAACTGTAGCTTACCTTTACATTATTCCTATTAAATATTTTGTGCAAGTTAGAGGACCCAGGGAAATGCTTATCTAATAAATGTAAAAAGATACCGGCAATATTAGATGATACAGCTCGGTTGAAGGGTGGGTTAAACCATACTATATTTCTCCTTCTAGCTTTCCGTCCTGTACTTCCAAGCTCTTTCTCTAAATAAACAAGCTTCTTTCCGAATCGACTTAATCTCAACGCCTGCTGGTAATCGGCTGAAGCGTAGTTGAAGGACGAGGCCCTAATGACGGCGCTCTAACATTCTCCCAAATGGCCTGACGTCACTCAGTCTCTTGTAGGATTCTCAAGACGAGGCTAGCGCGTATCCCGAAAACAACATTTGAAGTTACATTTTTCATTACGATGAAGAACTCAATTAGAAGTTTTACATTTTTTTAAAATTCCTTTATTTTTAACAATTCACTTTTCAATTTTAACCGTAAACACTTTTATATAATATTATTGTACATAGCTATTTTTGGATCAAAATCTTAACAATTTTATAAACAAACACTTTTAGAATAATATTATTGAGATTAGATATTTTAGATTGTATGCTTTAAAGAATGTACTATTGTTTTTAATTTTACTTATAAGGAACTTATAAGGACGTTAGAAGTTAGTTAACGGTTTTGGTAGAAAGTGTGGAAGCCAAAATATGCCCGGGTTGCAACCTCATCTGACACATGACAACCTTAAGGAGGCTTGACCTTGCCAGAACCCTCCATTCCTGTGAAGCTGCTCACATCCCAAAGGACGTGGCTGAAGGAGATGGTAACTCGAGGCCCTGGGAGCGACAAGCCCCAGCAATTGAAGTTGGCATGTGAGAGAAGGATCACTGGTATTAGTATCGTCCGCAAAAAAATTAACAATTCAAGAATTGATTCTCTACTGGTCTCATCTTGGACCCATTTCCCCAACAGCTATCAAATGCGATGCACTTCTACAGAATTGAAACCAAGCGATAACATGTGCAGTGCCCTTATTTAAGAAGATCAATACGTATATTTGTGTTCATGTTCAAAGTGCATTTCAGAGCACATTATTAATTATATGGGAAGGAGCAGGCAATTGAGTAAACCATGCACCATCAGATATTCTTGAAGTGTGACATTGTTTTGGCCCGATGTCAGCTAGCCACAAAAACCGGTTAGTTATCCACTACGAGATCGTGCCCCACAGGACGCCCTGATTTAAGACCCACTGATTTAAATGTTGTTCCCATTTGACTAAAGGCCCTTAACCATTCGCGCAAAATGTTATCAAATTGTCACCTTGCGTTAAGTATAGTTAATATTTTCTTGGTTTTTTTGAGAAAGGGTGTGATAGGGCATCCGCCATTAGCTTAGCTAGCATTTCAAGTAGGATAGTACACTTTAGCAAAGATATGCCCGCCACTTATAATGTCACAAAATTTCTTTATCCTTGATTTCAGGCTGCTGAGGGTGCTAAAGAGGACATCAAGCCAATTAATGAGAAAGAAGATGGTACCAAAGGTTCACAAACCAAAGGGGAAACTGGATGCACAATTTCTTAAACTCGTATTGGTTATTCGACGGGGCAGCGGAATTTGTAGGTTGCTAGATAACATTGGTTGAAGCGACAGACTGAAAGTAACCTCTTAAAATTAAGAATTACCAATGCTAGTTCCTCATATAGTCAGAAAAGGACGGTGCCTTTAAACAGTTGGGAGAGGCGAGAGGCGGTTCTACTGGGCAGTTGAGCCTGCTTCATGGCTTGGTTCTCTGGCTGGTAGCCTAAATTGAGGGGCTTTGCCCTTGGACGCCCCAGCTGCCCTTCGTTTATTAGTTAGCCTGTTTGATGGTTTTTCTGTGTATTTAGGGTAGTTTCAATGTCGGGCCCACTGCTCATCAGGGGTCTTTGATTGAGAGACTGCCTTTAAACAGTTGTGGACGAGGGCATAGGGATGTCGCCTCTTGAGTTATAGGACAGAGCTGTTGTTTCTCTGAATAGTAATGCCTCGTGTTAACACATAGTATACATTGTTTTTAAGTGTTTATGTGGTATGAACCTTTAAAATTTGGTAGTATGAAACTGACCTGTTGTATTTCATCTCCGCCATGCATAAGACCTGTGGCTCTCATGGACGTAAAGCTAACAGACCAGCTACGTATTAAGCTGAAATGCACTTGACTGAAGACATACTGATGCTATAGGATACCCCCTGTGATTCATTAGGCTTGTAAGGTACCGCGGATATAGGGGCTTCTTAATCCTGTTACTGCAAATCTTATTTCAATCTATAATATCGACCACGGGTATTAGGGTGGAAAATAACTGTCTGCAGCTGAACCCCGCAGCTGTGTTGCGCACAAACCGGGAAGCGGTGAGAGGGCTGATTGCGTGCGTTTCCGCCGCTTACTCGAAGTTCAGCTAACTCTCCACCTATAACGTCGCCGTATATTTGGATTGATAGGATATTTGAAGTGGCTCCACTTAGTTGGACACAAAAGCGTCGAAGTTAAGGAGATATTTTCTGTATGATAATTTTTATTAGAAATAGGAGTGCAGAAAATGAGCAAGAAACGCAGGAATCACTCACCGGAATTCAAATCGAAAGTTGCACTAGCGGCGCTCAAGGGCGATAAGACACTGAGTGAATTATCGCAACAGTATGGCATCAACAGTAATTTAATCGTGAAGTGGAAGAAGCAACTGATTGAGCAGAGTAGCGAAGTATTTGCATCAGGCAAGGGACTGGCTCCTGATCGAGAATCTGAAATTCAATCTTTGCAAGCGAAGATTGGTCAGTTGACGATGGAGAATGATTTTTTGTCGAAAGTGCTCGGTCGCTAGATCGGGTGCGGAGAAAAGACATGGTTCAGAAAGTACACAAGTTACCTAGGACACGCCGCTGTGAATTATTGGCTATAGCGAGATCAAGCAGCTACTATCAACCACAACAGGTGTCAGAAGAAGACCATGCGCTGATGCGGTTGATTGACCGGATTCATTTGGATAAACCTTTTCTAGGTTCCCGACGTATTGTTGATGCACTGGCGGAGCGAGGATACAAGGTAGAGCGCAAGCGTATACAGCGCTTCATGCGGCTGATGGGCATACAAGCGATTCATCCTGGCCCGAAGACGTCGAAGCGCCATCTGCAGCACAGGATATATCCATACTTGTTGCGAAACCTGGACATCAATCGTGCCAATCAGGTTTGGGCCAGTGATGTGACCTATATACCGATGGCAACCGGCTTCCTTTATCTGACGGTTATCATGGACTGGTATAGTCGCAAAGTACTGAGCTGGCGTATCTCAAACAGCCTGGATGTCAGTTTCTGTGTGGATGCGCTTGAAGAAGCGATTCACCATTATGGAACACCTGCTATATTCAATACAGACCACGGTTCACAGTATACCAGTGAGGCCTTTACCCAAATACTGAAGAACCACAACATTAGAATCAGTATGGATGGCAAAGGAGCTTGGCGGGACAATGTATTTGTTGAGCGCTTGTGGCGCAGTGTAAAATACGAGGAGGTCTATCTCAATGCATATGAATCAACGTTTGAAGCGAGACAATAGCTGACAAAATATTTCCGGTTTTACAACGAAAACCGGAAACATCAGACCCTAAAAACTACACCGGATCAGATCTACTATGAATCCGTCGGGCTGCCAAAGGCTGGGTAATATATCGGAAAATAGCTCCTAAGATAACTGTCCAAAAACTGGGGGCCACTTCTAATAGCTTCGGTGGTCTATTGGGATAAGGAAGACAAAAAAAAGCAGCCATTATATCTAGGGGAGCGATTAATTCTGGCTGCTGTAGTAATAGTATGATGTTGGAAATGCTTAAAAATAAGACAGTCGTAACTAGGAAGGAAAGGCGTTAATTTACGACTGTCTTATGAAAAACACCCAATAAATACTATCAATATCACTTGATTTCAGTGATGTTACTTGATTTCACCTGATTTCACTTGATTTCACTTGATTTCACTTGATTTCACCTGATTTCATTTGATTTCACTTGATTTCACTTGATTTCACTTGATTTCAGTCATTTCGCCTGATTTCACCTGATTTCTAACTGATTTCTTGCAAAGGTGTACGAGATATCAGAAGTGATTTACCCCTCGTATCTATCCATGCCGGTGCACGTATCCAACTCTAAATCTATTTGATAAACTCAAACATTTTTAACCTTTTTTTTGCTTTTTGCGCTTTTAAAGGTAGGCCTAATTCTGTTTCTGCTATGTTTAAGTATAAACTGTTTTATTGTGCTTGGTCAATAGTTTATTTTACGTGGCAACTAAAGTAGTCTAATGAGGTCACTGTATTGTCAACTTGTCATACATCTAGTCAGAACACTGTCTACCTAACCGATGACTTCTTTTTATTATGATCTTCTCGGTCAAGTTGCAGTGGCGGTGCGTACTATGTACCACCAAAGATTTTTGAAAGCAGAGTTTCACTTTTGGTTTTATCTTTACTCTCTATGCTTATGCTAACATTCCTCTCTAATTTCAAAGCTTTATGACCTTCATTTTTTGTCCACGTCCTTTGTCTGCCCATCTTCTGCACATAAAATAACATCCCTTGGCTGAGCCAGCCAGTACAGATCTTGCCGGGCTAGCCCCAAACCGAAAGAAAATCAACCAATCATTTGTTGTACAAGCGTTAGCTATTTAAATATTTTATCTCTTCTGATTGGCTAACTCTGCCTAAAATTTATGCATTTGGGGCTTGAAACTAGCCCCAAGAAATAATTGGCACGAAATTCAATCCACGAGAACGTGCTTATTCACCACAAATGAAAACAAACTTTCAGTGAACGATTGTCTCAGGGAGGAAATAGCGGCGTCAGTGACAGCTCGTGATCGATATCTGAAGTGCTGATATTTCGCAAGGAAAATGTGAACAGGCGTTCATTCTATCTGTGCCACAAAGTTTTCATGAGTTTAACTAGTGCAGCCGGTCGTCTTGATTTCTTGAATAAAGTACAAGCAGCGTTTCAAGCTGGCAATGTCAATATTGTAAGTTGACTTGATGTGACTTAAATGCATAACCTTCGTACAGATCTTTGTACATTTTGTAAATTAAGTGCAATGAATAACCACCCTTAGAAGTAGGTAAAGACGATTAGTTTCAATATCAAGCCTCCTGTTCGTTAGGGGTCTTTGATCAAACGACTTTGATTAAGAGAGCATAAGGGATAGCAAAGTTTTTAAAAGGGAGAGCAAAAACCTGAGCAGATTGGAGAGTGAGTGACCGAATTAAGAATAAGCCAATCGCAGCTCTCCCTTGCTCTCTGCTTCTTGGCTGGGATATTAATGAAATATCCCCTCTTTTTGAGCATACATTATTCTAAGTATATCGTATAATTATTGTTATAAATAGTACTTCCTACTTCTTATGACTATGTTTTAACAGACGTTTGGCACATTTCCATTCTATTTGGTGAGTGATCTACCCCACGGCAGCCAAACTCCAAATGTGGTCTTACAAGAGCATTATATAATTTTCTTATTATCAGAGGATGGCGTGATGATATGAAAAAAAAATTAGCTGAAATTAAAGATCAGAGTTACCGTCTCCTTAATTTACAGCTTTTCAAAAATTAATTTTTGTACTGATTTATTTGTCAGTTCAATCTATAGAGTCACAAGGGTTATACCTGACACCTTACAGCATTAAAAAACGCAAAAAAAAGATTTTTCATGGTACTTAATCATGAATAGGAAGGGATAATACTTCAGCATTAGAATTCAGAATTAGAACTGATTAGAATTCAAATTATTCTAATATTAAATAAAAAAACAAGTTTTATTAACGGAAAGTAAGGGGCGGCATTAGAACATAAAACGAACAGATATTACTTCGTAAAAATGCGGTTAAAAAAAGGGAAGATTTGAAATCACAGAAAATAGTATACAATTTTTAGATTATTTGCCAAATTTTTTTCATCTTTTATATTGTGTAGCAATTGTAAAACCTTTTGGCCTTTGTGTTGAGTTGAAACTGTAAAATACTGAAGCTGATATGCTACTAACATTCCAAATGTAATATGACTCATCCTCACTTTTTTAGTAAAAAAAAAAAACTAGCAGCCTTATCAAATACAGCTGGAAAACGACTGGCATTTGATCCTGGAGCACTGTTTGGATTAGCAGTTTAAACATTTACACTTGAAATTAATATTTCTTCACTTCCAAAAATATTTAGAAAATAAAACACATCAATTTTGAAAAGATAATAATCAATATAAAAATAAAAGATCAGATAGGAAAAAAATTAATATTAAATTTTAGAAACTAATGTACAATTTTAAGATCGTTTTTCAAAATATGTTTCATTTTCTATCTTGTTTAGTAATTGTAACATTTTTGTCTGTGCCTCATGTTGGGTAGAAATTGGAAAATTCCGAAGTTGATCTACTACTAGCATACCAAATCTGTGTGAATTCATCCTCACTTTTTTAGTTCTCAAAAAAGCTAGCAGCCTTTTCAAATGCTTTTTCTAAAGTAGCAGGAAAACAACTGGCATATAATCCTGGAGTATTTGCTGTAATACTTTCAACATTTACGCTTGATTTGATTTTTTCTTTGAAAATGTTGCTGTCCATTTTTAGTTTTTTAGAAGGGGGTGCAGTTGTCTCTGCCCCCCATTTAGTCTAACCACAACCAAGCTTCCTGGCACCCTGAATTGTTATTTTAATTGATTGTGTAGAGCGTTTAGAGGGATATGGTCCAGGATTCTGCTGAAGACCTACTTGGCTATCAGACATATAAGCATTGTCCATAGATGGAGGGATTGATTGTGGCCAAAAAGTCATGTTTTTAGTTCCTTGCTCTGATTCTACTAGTCTGGACTGAAGTTGACAGTTCCTCACAAACATCCTTGAACCAGACTGGTTCCCAACTTTAGATGGGCTTGTCCCAATGATATTGTTTCTGACAACCTGAAATAGGAGCACTTTGGTAATTCAAACACCTTAGTATCAAGGCTATCTACAAATACCAACAAGCAGAAATGCCCCAAGACAGCCTTTTCTGCAAACCTGAGTGGAGAATAAAAATTGATATCAACAATTATAGAGAGTGTCGAAGGAGAGATGGGAGATGCATCTTCCATGATAGTAAAAAAGTAACTCTAAATATTGATAGGAATTAAAATTGAAAGTCAGCTGGACGTTAGAAGGCGGTAGCATTTTGTTTACAAAATTTTCACGATACGTAGAGTTTTTTTTATTAAACTTGACGTGGGTATTAGTACGGTAGGAGTTATTATGAACGAATAGTAATTTTATGGAATTTTATAGGAATTTAAGGATTTCCAACCCGGTAGTATGATTTAAGCATGATACTAAATTTATCTGCGATAGCATTACTGCAGTCCTTCCAAAACAATTTTGAATTATATTACTTTACAAAGGACCTGCTTTATAGCTCAGTACGTCCAAAAATCATACTAGGAGTTGTATAGACCCTTTAAATCTAATACGTCGAGTTTGGGGTAGTTATTTTTTGCAAGAATTCACGAAGACATATCTTTGGTGATTTTTACTACTTCATCGTAACTTCCGTAAATCAAAACTTAGTGACGACTATATGTCAGCCACGAAGGTGAGGCGGGCAAGAGCGGGCGCCGCCCCCTCTGAGAGAATTCACTAGCGTATTCCGCTCCCCCCCCTGGCATTCTGATCGGCATACATACTTTTCACTGTAGTATATCGTAATGCATCGGAAGTATTAATGTTGGACCTACCTCTGACATTTTTGTATCGATGTAACCAAATATGATATAAAATTGAATGGATTCTACTGTTAGGATTATTTCCGGAGAATGGTGAAACTTATGACCGCCCCCCTTTCATACTTTTGGAAATCCCAACCGCCCCCCCCTCTCTTAGACGGCCATCTTCGTGTCCGCTATAGGTGTAGATTAGTACACGGTAGTACTCCATTTTGAGTACTGTTTTACTTTGCAGAAAACTACTTGAAACATCTTGACTCCGTTGTCATGTACTAACTTATTTATCACATGGGCGCTTCAGCGGTGGTTACAATCGGATCCAAAAGTCATAAGTAGCCTTCCTTCAATCTTACACACGCCATGTTGTTACTACTAAACCTCCTTAATTAATTCATTTGCTTTACACTCTCTAACATTCTCACCCCTGCATACTGGATGTCTATTTTATTAAAATGTTAGTGCAGTACAATTCTTTACGGACTCTGTGATTGTTGGATCCAATAGTTTTGAGCTGGTTTATCCTCTTGCATCCTCTTGAGTACTGGTCTACATATCAAGCACTTAAAGTTTTATAGATGGTGAAATTGTACTGCACATTTTCTCATCGACAATTTATTGACACCAGACTCTTTGGTCAGTGACGTCCTGTGATTGCGTCTAGTGATCGGTATGACATGTGTCGAGCTATTGATGATGATCGAGTCCTTCGCCATCCTTTGTGACCAAATGACTCCCTAGAAATCTTTGTGTACATAATGCCATTAGGTCGTTCTTCTCATTGCTTGCATTAGATTGTCAAAAGAAGCAATCTTAGAGTAGCCCCCCAATCTCAGAATAGCCCCCTAATGGGTCTGTAAGTAAAATGGGCGCTATCATAGTTGGCATGCCGTAAGATGAAAAATAGTATGGAAACAAGCTTGAGAAGAGATATTAAGAAAACCTTTTTGCTATAACAGTTGAAGCTATATTTCTACAGACGAAACCGGTTAATCGCATATCCAATTTGCCAGACATTTTAGTGCGATTATCCGGTTTATGGCATTAACCGAAAAGCTTTTTGAAGTGCGATTTATCGTGACCAGACTGCTTTGCTCTCTCAATAAAGGCGCTGTGACAAAGAATGCGTTTCATTTAATTGGGGGGCAGCGCGTATTTATAGAGTGCCTCTTTAATCACCTTCTGTATTAAGTTTAACTTCAAACATCGTCACAAAATTGCAAGGAAAAACGGATGTACGCTGATGCTTACGTGTTAATGACTCCGATGTTTACGAGCGGTATTCGCATGTTTGTTGGCCTGCATGCGCACGACGAACGTTATCTTGCAGGACGTTGCAGTTACTGTTTGGTGCAAGGTTGAAGAGATTACTAAACAGATTAACTGACGTTCCCTTCGTTTCGTATCGATGATAAAACGAAAAAATATGCGATTATACGAATGAAGGCAGCAAGTTGAGCAAATAATCTCATGCGATAATGCGACTTATACCTTTAAGTGGTATGCGATTAACCGGAGGTTTTATTACATGTTATATATGATTTGGTTTGGTATTTCAGATTTGTATGCAATAAAGCAATATATGCGATTAAACGGTATGCAATTAACCGATTTCGTCTGTATATGGCAGTGCAATACAGTGCAATGTCAATGCAGAAGAATATGGAAAAGCTGTAATGGAAACGAGGCTAAGTTCTTCCTTCATCTAACACTCCCTAAAATCTATAACTAACCCACGAAATTTTAACACGACCTAACTCTTGCAACTCCTCCTCTTTAATAACCAATCACCCTGTACTTCCTCTCTTTATCTCTATTCCTATTGGTTGTTAGAAGGTATAAGTAGATTGTAATGTGTTACCTAATGGGAAGTTTTGTGTGACAGCTCACTGAGATCTAGGATCGCTGCCATAGATCTTAGAAATAGATTGATGCTAAAAGCAATTGAAGAATTGTTGTATCGTGGAACTACTTAAAGCGCTGCCTGCGAGTTACCCCGGAGCTGCCGTGCTAAAGAAGGACGCTCATTACAAAGCAATCAAATTGATGCAATACAAGGGTGTTGCACATGGTGCTTAATGTGTCATGGTAGGACGAGCGAACAAGTCAGAAGAGGTATAGAACTCCCCTCCCACATTTTTCTACAAAAGTGCACCTAGAAGACTGAAGCTATCTGGATACTCTGTTTGATACGCGGAATAATAGGCCTCAAAATGTGTATTTTGACAACCAACAATTGGTAGAAGAAACGTAGAAAGAAGGGAATAAGCTATCGGAAAAGATTCCTGGTACTACAAAATTTGTAGATAATATTTAATAACGGAATCATTAGTGAAATGTCATTGACCGACCGGTCATGTGCTGACGACTATCAAGAGGATTCGTTTAGGGTATAAGCGAGAGCCAGATCTCATTTTCATCTTGCCACTTTAGAGGCCGCATTTATTAAAACAAAGAAGCTGGTACTCTGTTGACAAAAAGAATTTGTTTACCATTTACGCCTTTTTCAATAACACGAGTGGCAGAAAACGTGTCGCTCTCGTGACCGTTATTTTCTAGGATGTTCTCGTTTCCTATAAATTCTTCGTAATAGCTTTCTAGTTTCACTCCATACGATTGCTGTGATCAGTGTATGACGAAAACGTTTAGCAGAATGAATCCGTTATTCAAATTTTGTACCACTAACCAACTTTTCAAATCTTTCAAGACTTGAGTTTGAAAGTAAATGGACCAATACTTTACGTAGGATAGTATTGAACAGTGCTTCCCAACGACCTTGGAAGTATCGCACCGTTCTCTAGCAGCCGAACATTCTATGCTCCTCGAGTCCCCAAACTTGAAGAGCACCGAACTAGAGACAGCATTACTAAGAATAGTGTTGAAAGAGAGGTAACATGAAGCGTAGTGGTGAGTTATGTTTAGATGTTTTTGACATCACACCGTTAACACCTTCAGTAAATTAGGAGTTACATGTCTTGCCTATTCTCTTCATATTAAAAGACATATAAAACACCATCGTCTCTGTCACTCTTTGTTTGCTTTGTTATCCAATGGATTTGGATTCTGACTAGACTTTATATCTCTTCATTGACAACTTTACATAGATATGTGATTCAATGTAATTATTTTTGTGAGATTAGCTGTCTGTCGTTGCTTTCAAATCTAAGTTCATCATTTCCCTCAGCTTTTGTTCTTTCTTCTTGCGCTGATGCTCTCTGTGAGCCTACTATACAAAATTTACATTCAAACCCCGTATCTTCCATGTGTTGATTAGTGGAGCACTTTGACTTTATTAGTTGCTTGCTTGATGCCTGTTTCTTGACGCATTTCTACTAACAATTTTGAATGAGGACAAAACACAGTTCTGTTGAATCGATACTTATTGGCTCAATTGTATATTCTCTCGTTTTTGGAATGCAACTGTCCCTTTGGCACACGTTCTTGAGGACTTTAACTATTTATTCCTCGACGATACATTACACTACATCAATATTTTCTATGGCTATTGGTGGTAGTGCTGGTATTACTTTTCTATAGAAGGTTATAAAATTCTGATGTAGGAAAATATTCGTATTATTGAATGGGGTGTGACTCTTGGCGAAGTGAAAATGTGACCAATGCAGTTTTCGCCAGTCTTACTTCATGCCTGGCCCTTTACAATAATGATGTTTAATTTATTCTTTATCCTTTGAACAATGATCTTATATAGGCCGTCAGGTACGTTATTCAACTTCAGCTTTAACATTCACGTGGCTCACACTTTCGTTCTGTTACATGATTAATTATTGGAAAGATAGGTATGTCCAATTAACATAACTGTAGAATTCGGTCCTCTCAATTGAAATCAAAATATGTCGGCGAAGACGTGCTGACACAAGACTCTTTTTTGTTATACAGTAGCGATAACTCCTCAGCGACTGAGTATTAACCCTACCTAGCACGGGCTTTTGATGACTTAAGCCAGGACCGGGTGAGTCTTGTAGGCCCACCGCTATTTAAAAATGTATAACTGCCTTAAAACGTAGTTATATGCTTTGATATTAAGGCTGTAACTACTTCCTGATTTTTGACGTAGAATTTAAGCGTTTATATTGAGAAAGTTTCAGTAAAATATGCGTTTTTATTAGTATTATAAGGTAAGGTAGTTAAGTCAAAAAATGTTTGCGGATGAAAGTCTGATCGGAATGGAATTCAAATTGCTACGATTTATTTCATGAATTAAAAGCAGAAAGAGTTACCTAAAAGGCTGTTTTGAGCAATAGAATAATTTTCGACTCTAAATACTTGAGAAACACAAGTATTCATGACAAATATCGGAACCAATAGTGAAGATGAGAAGTCTCAACGATCACAGCTATACCACTTGAAAGAAAAGATGTCGATTATGTGTTACGATATGGATTCTTTGAACAGTAACATTTGGTATACTTGTTTTAAATGCCATTTAGCTTTATTTATATATTTGGGACCGTTCTGTATGGTTTTTAGATAAAAATTTGTTAAAAAGTTAGGAGTAGAAATATGATGTCATCAAAATCGATAACTACTCACTTATTAATGCTCATCGGTATTAATTAGCTATAATGAGTTTGAAATGTATTCAGATCATTGTATAAGATACTTAAAAAATTCATGAGAAGTATTTCGAGTTATAGCCCTTTCAGACTTTTAACCATGTATTGTGAAATTTTTATCAGGGTCACATGACCAGACGATAGGCCGTGACAGACAAATAGAGGTAATAGAAACTAAACTCAGCTGAGATGTTGTTCTGAAAGAACAAAAATGAATAGAATGCATGCTTTTGAATCAGAAGTATACTGACATGGCTCAAAATTTCCTTCGACCGGTCGATCCATGCGCTGTGGTCTCCGGTATTGTCAAACACTTTTTTGCGTGGTTCACACCTCCTTCGAGTTGTCGAACATGTGGCATTTACATAAAGAGAGCATACTTCTGAACTTCTTCTCACTTGTCAAGATCATTCATTGACCACCACTCAGTTTGATGGAAAATGTTGCTCATTGACAATGTGAAGGTTGCCTTATTGCTCTGCCTCTCTAATAACTGTTTTTAAGGGCGCTAAGTAAACGGACAAGATCTCTAGCTTGAGATGCTTCTCTAGGGTGCACTCGATCCCTAATAAGTAGTGAAGCCTTGCTTAAGGGAGGCTACTTTCCAATATGGTAAGACACACTTCACTCAAGCGTGTAAAATAATTGAGATAGGTCATTATTTTCGACGGCACTGATGTGAGATTGGTCGATAGCCATCTGGCACACTAGTACGAGTACCACTATCTTGTATAATATGCCGTATCAGCAGGATTACTGCAGCTTAACAGAATCGAAATGGAAAGTGTTGTGTAAGTTTTTCTATCAGTTCGACATTGAAAAACTGTGCGCAAAAATTATAACAGTCAGACCCTATTAACTAATTTGATAGGGGTTCTTTGAAACTTTTTGTTAACTTTTTATTCATTCTTCAGAATTGTAACAAGTGAAATGCGAGGCGGAAAACGTAATCTGCTTATAAAAATAAAAGCGAGGCTAAGGAAAGAGACATATTCATATATATCTTTCTTCTTCTTTTAAACTAAACTAACATTTCGTTAAACTAAACTGTTGACATTTTCAGAGTAATATGCAATTTTAATTGGATGTTACTGAGTGGAAGAATAATGCGTTTCTTGAGGATCCTTAGCTTGCCTGTTATGAATTATCTTGATTGGCATAATTGCGTAGAATAATTTGCTTTTTTATTTTTCAAAAGACTGGGAGTCTTGAGGTTTTGATTTTTCTCGAAACTTTGCTTCAGAAAGCCAACATAATTGCGTAGAATAATTTGCTTTTTAATTTTTAAGGATAAATGTGAGGGGTCGACTACCTAATCTTGACATTTCATTATTGCTTTTAGTTAATTAATTTCTGTTTCATTTCTCACTTGTGATGGCGTGATTGGCAAGTGATGAAGATTTCCCCATGTACATGAACATGAACACACACCATTACCCCCGCTCTTATTTATATACGACCGTATAATGACGCTGTTCGAAGGGTTTCCTAGTAAAGAATAAATCTAGAACATTTGAGCCTGTTAGGGGGAGGGGGGTCTGAAAGCAGCGGCCCGTAGTTCAAATTGAGTGGTTCTTATCAACGACCATCAGTCTAGATCAGATTGGAATTTGGGCATTAATGTTTCCGTCTAACCCATGCAAACGTAAAAAACGGACGCTAAACTGAGGATGAGGGTGACAAGGATGTATCAAGCAAGAATTTTTATGATATTACTTCCTTATTAAAAGTGGGACGTAAGAGTCATTAATCTGATGGAATACCTTGGGTTTTATTTCAATTACATGGCGACGCCGTGTGCGTTTAGAAAATTGACAAGACTACCTGTTCGCTATTTACCCTAATACCCCTGTTTTCGCCCCGAAGCTTTTTTTTATGTTTAACGTTGTAGACGTTAGGAAACGTTTCCCGAATTTGCGCCCATGGGCCAAAAACAGTTCTTATGATTTTTGGACTAAACCTTAATTTGTACAAACTTGGTATGGGTGAATACTTAAAACTCGAGAACTCAACCTATTTTTCATTTTCTGTGGATATCAAGTTCGCTTCCTTTTACAACTATTCTGACGATGCGCTTCCCCCTCCTCCTCCCCCTGCTAGAGTTACAGTCGAGATGGTTTGGTGCTCTACCATTTCAGCTACGTGATCTCAGTAGTAGTACGCCAACGTTGCCATAGGAACTACCAATCATCGGTTGTTGGCGGTCGCGTTCATCTCTACGCAGTTAAGTTCATCCCTTCGCCAGAAACTCAAATTCCGAGATCTTTAACGAACGAATAACTTAAAAAATGCTTCCCCTATCATGTTGTTTTTGTAGGTTCAAAGACAATACTCTTCTCCCGTTCGCATTGATGATCATTCTTGCTGGATTTATTGTGTACATGCCCTGGGGTAATAAGATCTTAACACCCAAGTCACACACAGCAACATTAGTTTAAGTGTTTAGTACTACTTTAGGTCCATGTGTCGTGTATTGTTTATTTGCCGTGATTTGTTTAATAATTGTAAAACCCTTTTAAAACTTAGTTTCTGTTTTAACTTGTTGTTACCACTATGTCTAGTTTGATTGGCTTTTTTCTGTAAATAGAGTAACATGTGTCAATTGTACAAACGTACATAAATTGTGTAGAACTTTCTTATAAATTAGTTTCAACTGAAGATGGATAGAGGATATCCGTAACATGTATTGGAAAATTAAAACAATAGTCGTTTTCTTTAAATGTGTCACTAATACATTGCATTTTCTTAACTGCACCAAAGAAAACACGTGCAAAGGAAATTTCATTGACAACGTTTCGTCTTCTTAAGGTGAACTAGTTGCTTAAAATAGACTCAGCAGAGTTTAGAGCGAAGTAGAATTTAGAAGATTTTCAGCAACTAATTCGTAGTTGACCTGAAGAAGTCTTTCGGCACACAAAAACGTGTCACTGAAGCTTCCTTCTTTGGCGTTTTCTCTACTGCAATTTGTCGCTTGACTATTCACTCTTTGGAAATGATCACATAGAAGACTACTGTGGCTCGAAATTATTCTAAAGTAGTGTAATGCAGGCTGGAAAAAAACCGGGAAACGCGAGTACGCCGTTCCCTCGCAGCGAGCTCAAGTCAAGCGAAGTGCGACCTCAAGCCATATTAGTCATAAATCAAAGAATTGAGATTGCACAGCGCCGGTAAATGTTTCTGTCGAAAGTCTTGTCGAAAGCCTCATCTCCATGTAACTACTAACACTAAGGAGCGGAACCAGTAAGAACTCCCTGAATTTTTATGTCATTGTAGGTACAATACACTTAATTATGCCACAATGCCAAGTCATTTCCTCACAGGAAATTTGGCCATTATTTTCCGCGCTCCCTCAAAATTTCAGTTTTCTGCCACCCTGGTGCAATGAAAGATTATCACCTTTTTAGCAGTCGAAGTATTATTAGACTGACCGCCTGGTACAACTAAACAACATACGCAAAAAATACACACTTTTTATTATACGCTACTCTAAGAGACGTAAACGCAACATCCTTACCGAAACTTCGCAGTTGTCTTAGGAGGTTGCTCTCCTGTTAATGGTTTGTATACCATAAACCTCCTTCTCTCAATTTCCGTACTTTCACTTAGCACATACGTCTCTCCTTGTAAACTGTTGCTGGAGAATCGCTTACGCCTCTGCTCAAGAAGGTCCTCTGCCTCCTGCTTCAAATCCTCTGGAGTTTTGTTCCAGGCCAGCAATCTTGAGCGTGGTGGAATCAGAAAAATTGTGCTACCTATGACAGTAACTGCACAGACTGCCCCATAGAATAAACTAATATCTCTAAGGTGTATTCCACCATCATAGCCCAACTAAAGTGAAAAGAAAAAACAAATGATGGAAAACATCTTGAATCCTTTCCAAACTGTGGTATTCTGCAAGTTATTAGAAGTGGTAGTGTGATAAGCACTATTAGTAAGATCTATATAATATAATAAGCGTTAGAGTTGACGTAACGTCACCAAACTCAACATACCTCGTTTGTTTATGTTTTCGAAAAATGATATGAAAGTCGTACGAAGTTTTCCAGTTCAGCTCCGCCACTTGTAAACTCAGTCCATGCCATCTTAAATAAATATGTTGCCCGGGCACATTAATAGATAAAAAATGTTACACAAAAGCAAAAGGCATATTTACTTTTTATAGTGGTTTCACAAAGGGAAGAGAAACACCATGATTATCAACAGGGTAAAATCATTTTATCTGTGAAATGCTGAAAGTACTTTAAGAATAAGCGTTCGTTTCTAAATATTATATACTTCCAAAAGTTTTGTTCATCAAGAACAAAGTAGCTCTTTGGGCCAAACACGTTTGTGTTCATACATTATTATTTCACTTAAAGATATAAATAGATAGAAAATGAAGATAACTCAAACGTCAACAAAAAGTTACACACAACGATCTCACTTAGAATCCATGGGACGGTGATAACAATTTTCGTCCAATTTAGTTACAAGTAAACATTCTGCAGTATCATACGACCCTTAACTTCACTAATTTCAGCATCTTTTATATACAGAAATTATTTCTAAGGCTTTCACTCACCTTTCATGTTATTTTGAATTTCCTTCGTCCTCCTGCCATGACGGACTTTAAAACTGAATGTTGCAGAATGTGATAAAAGTTTTTCATTGAGGCCGTGGGAAAACATGGTTGTCTTTCGCGCTCTTTCGTTAACTCGTTACTAGTCTTGATTTCTTTCCTGATAAAATTGCTTCCAATTTAATGTAAATTGACGAAGCATGCCACAGGCAAAACACAAACTGTACGTGCAACATCAAATTGTACTGTGTCAACATTGGGAAAGAACGAGCGTGGCACGTGGGAGTATGTATCAGTTCCAATTTCTCAGGTATCAGTTGCTAGAATTGGAAATGTGATCAGAAACAGGTACGTAACTGCAGTTTGAAGTTTGGAGGGACTAGTCAGAACTTTGAGGGAGCTATCTCGAATATCTTGGAGGCTAAAATTGCAAATGCTTAAGTAAGGCCTATGGATGATTGATCTTGAAGGAGGATTTCGGGGGGAATGATGGTAAATTAGGACCTGACCGGACATATGTCATCTTGGTTCGTTTCAACAGCTACCTCTTTTAAGAATTTTTTTTAAAAAAAAACGTGCGTCACAGGCTATATAATTGCTTTTATTGTATGAAAAATCCTACATAACATTCGATTGAACAAATGTTACATAATGATAATAGAATTATGATGCCCCGCCAAACAACAGGTGAAATGATTTAATGAGGAAATGCCTTGAGTAGTTTTAATTCTTTTTCAGTACACCACTCGTTTAATTGTAGTAATAGTGCTTAAAGCTGAAATTTTGAATCAGTTTAAACTCAATTTTCTTTGCTTTTATGTCCATCATGATAGTACATACAGGGGGAGAACCAATGTACTTTAGACAACGTATTAATATTGATCAGCTCTTTGAAAACCTGGACAATATAGCTTAAAAAGCTAACATCAACCTTTTTGTTCTCGTTTCCGTGAAGAAAAGTAATAATTAGATGTCAACGAGCATACAGTTACTTAAGGCGACTAATTTACGGTTGTAGTAAAAGTTACGTCCACGGATATAAATAGGGTAATGTGATTTATAAAATTATAATAATTGTGTAGGGCTAATCTAATATCGCTGATATGGGAGTGCTTCATTTTAGCGTCTCACTTACAACTGTGCAACAGCTTACAACGACAACTGCTGAATATGTTACATTGATACTTCACCCTTTCCCGTACAAACCAACAGGGTACAGCCCCATTTGTCAAGCTAGCCACTTATAATCGCACTCGCATACATTAGTGATAACAGGGAGGGCATAGCTGGCGGCTGTTTGCGTTGAGTGGACAAAAACATTTACTTACTGCAGCGACGATGAGTTCAAAATACAAGTCCTTCAATTACATTAAGTGTTTAATAGCTGTATATCATATATTAAATAGTCAGATTATTAACTCTCGAACTATCTTAGACATCTACGACCTGAAATATCTGCCATCCTTACACTTACTATCCTGACGTGTATCACATCGAAAATTTACCACACAAAACTTTTCACCAATTAACCATTCCTCGGATATTTTGTCACTGTTTACCATTCACACAGCTTCAGGTAAAACACATATTAACCGGAAGAGCTTGTTACGTTAAGCAAGAAAATATGCATTAATCAGCCAAGATACCAGATACATTTTGGTGCGTAAATCTGTGAAATTTCTGTACAGTAGCCTTCGACGTAATTGTTACCTGGTACTACGATGCAAGCTTGTACGCTTCTTTCTCCTTATTACTTGGCAAAAAGATTCAGAACGGGTAGAAAACTCACTATCTAGATAGTTGAAGATTCTAAAAAGGACAAATCTCTGTCTACGACATAAACCAAACTTGGACATAACAATACCGGTAATCATTTGTGTCACGATATTGTCACTGTCATTCAATATCGTGAGACAAATAATACCTGTGTTGTTACTGAATATCACCATGATAAAAAAATCCTTTCAATAATGTCAAATAGGACATGTTTAAGTGGAAAAATTGTGTTGACTGACACAACTTCTACTGTTTCGATATACTAGATTACGATGGCCTGGAATATCTTACCTTGAGTCATCCGAAGCATTGAAATTGAAGAAATCTCTAAAAGCCTTTAAAAATTGAGATACGCAAAATTACTACAGGATACGTCAGTGGCAACACTGGGTCACTAAAGCAGGGATTTCCCAGGGGTCATAGCATGAAGCTGTGGACGACTCGTTAATTAATTCTTGACACACATCCTGTTACGAGATTATCTCATTATTCAAACACCGGTACTAATGAACTACTCACTTACCTAAATCTAACAAATTTTTTTTTTTTACCAAGATGAGAAACTTTGCCATCTTTAGGTCGGGGGACACAGGACATGTTGTATTCCGGTCAACGCTAGGATCAGTGGGAAAGTAGTGTTTGTCTTTTAAACTCCGTAATTAAACTAAACTAAGGTATTGAACAGAGCTCTACGCGGAGGCCATGGGACGCTCCGGCTATGCCCGGGCAACCCTGGCACCGCGACACGGCGCAAAAGGCGAATTGCCGTAGATGCGCGAGCCGCCCCTGCTCACCATGTCCGATATGCCCCATGGGGCCATGGCCGGCATGGACCATGGGTCCATGGAGCACGGCTCCATGGAGATGGGCGCGATGGCCGGAATGGACCACGGCGCGATGGCGAAGGATGCCGAGGGCGGCATGGACCATGGCACCATGAAGGGCATGGACCACTCCGGGCATGACATGGCCGCCATGGGCAAGTCGGCGGACCCCTTCTACGCGGCCGGCAGCGGCATCGTACCGTCGGCCGCCGATGGCGGACGGTTCCTGTCCTACGCCGACCTGAAGGCGCAGAAGCCGCTCTACCCGCACCGCGAGGCGACCCGAGAGATAGAGCTGCGCCTGACCGGCAACATGGAACGCTACATCTGGTCCATAAACGGCGTGAAGTACGGGGACGCCGAACCCATCCGCCTGCGCTACGGGGAACGGGTCCGCTTCACCTTCATCAACGAGACCATGATGGCCCACCCCATGCACCTGCACGGCATGTGGTCGATTCTGGACAACGGCAACGGCAAGTGGAACCCGGCCAAGCACGTGGTCAGCATCGCGCCGGCGACCACCGCCAGCTTCGAGACCGAGGTGGACGCGCCGGGCCAGTGGGCGTTCCACTGCCACCTGTCCTTCCACGCCGCTTCCGGCATGTTCCGCAAGGTGATCGTGGAGGGGCCCCCGCAACAGGCGGCGCTCACCGAGACCGATTCGGCGGTGCGCTGAGCCATGAAAGTTCTCGGATCAACAGCGGCGGCACTATTCGCCGCAGCAAACCTCCTGCCCTTGCCGCTGCAAGCCCAGGAGACCAACCTCGTCGTCTGGGGTATCCAGATGGAGGAGCTCGAGTACCGGCGGGGCGACGAGGACGAGGACGTCTTCGCCTGGGACGGCGACGCCTTCATCGGCACCGACGAGGTCAAGCTCCGCTGGCTCGGCGAGGGCCAGGTCCTGCTCGATGAAGATGTGGTCGAGGAGATGGAGAACCGGCTGGTGGTGCAGACACCCATTTCGGACTTCTTCGATGCCAAGGCCGGTGTTCGGGTCGATACCCCCACGGGCCCCGACCGGGTCTACGGTGTTGTCGGGCTGACCGGGCTCGCCCAGCAATGGTTCGAAGTGGATGCCGACCTCTTCTTCAGGGAGACGGGCGATGTCTCGACACGGCTCGACGCCGAATACGAGATGCTGCTGACCAACAGGCTCATCCTGACGCCGTCGCTGGAGCTGGACGTGGCCTTCACCAAGGACGCCGAGATCGGGGTGGGGCCCGGCCTCAGCAGTGGCGCGTTCGGGCTGCGCTTGAGCTACGACCTGGTGGACCGCTTCATCGCGCCCTACGTGGGGGTCGAGTACGAGCGCAAGTTCTTCCATACGGCGGACCTGGCGCGGGACGAAGACGAGGATGTGGGCGCCCTGTTCGGCGTCGTCGGCGTTCGTATCATCTACTGTATATTATACTATACTATACTATACTATACTATACTATACTATACTATACTATACTATACTATACTATACTATACTGACTCCCATAAGCAAGTGTTCAGTTGCCGGCTCACAACTACCAAATTTTACATCTATGATAAGCCCATCAAGTCAAGAGCAGGGATCAATGGAAATCCAGTTAAAATCCTCCTGCCACACTCTCACTTTCGCCCCCTGATTACCAATAATCCCCTTTTGTTCCCAATTTAATGCAATCTTGAACGGATTTTGTAGCGCCTGTTGTAAGGTGCTATCCCATCAATATCTCAAGCCGTGCATTTTAATATTAATGCCTGTGGACCAGAAAGGATATGAAGAAAATGCTACCCTGCCCATGGCCTTGCCTCGTGCCCTACTCATTTAGGCTTTTCTCCTCCACGTTCTTGCCATATATTTCAGGAGTATGTATGTTCATAGCTCAGAGTTGGTAATAACAATTTTGCAATTGCTTCTGTGATACAGAACTTGCATTTTGGAAGTGACTATCTTTAGCAAAGCAGAGGATGTTAAAATAACTGAATCGTATCCTTCAAAAAGCTTCCAACAGAAGACACTGGCGACGAGTAAACGCAAACCTGCTGACGTAGGTGCGGCCGGTAGAGAGATTATTATATGCTTATTATAACATGTTCCATGTATTTTATTCCCTCTAGATTGACCCAGTCCTTGATAATGTGGCAGAGATCATTCCAAGTGGTAAGATCATATTTTCATACTTTCTGTTTTAACTACAAAGTGGTAAGTAATTGCATACCACCATGGAACTCTCTCATACGTAAATATTCCTAATACAGTACATCCTCGTTTATCCGAACCTCGTTTATCCGAACACCTTCAACCGAGAAAACTTTTAATATTGAAAATTTCACTCTCTCCTTTCAATCAACCAGAATAAGACCAAATTACCTAAATTTTATGAGTAATGCAGAATGCGCGATATCAATTGTATCTGAGAAGAACTTCTTTGTCTACATAATAATGGTGTCTGTTTATGCGCGGCAGAATTTTGTTGCAAGTGGGATCGCTTTGATTTTGAGTGTTATTTTTCCATGTAACACGTCTGTTTATTAAACGGTGCATGACCGTTTTTCTTTTTCATTGTCTCACGTTAAGCCATTTGGCACGACGGCAGCATATTTTTCATCAATCTGAACGTAAAATAAGCCATCATGGTTATTCAAAATTCCGTCCTCGATTATCCGTGTTTTCGGCTTATCCGAACCATTCACCGCGCATTTAGGTTCATGCCATTCGGATAAACGAGGATGCGCTATACTTAAGTTAAGCCACGGGTGACAACTTCAGGAAAATGTTTAGAAATGGCTCGTATTGGTTTGGCAAATAGTTGTACACAATAATATGTTTTAACTTACTTTACTCATTAACTATATAATGAGGAAAATACGATGATCAAATGGGCATGGAAACACACAAATATAAAAATTCGCAACATATGCCAGACAGAGAAATTGCAACAGTACATCGAGAACCAGAACACCAAATGGAAAAAAATGGCAAATTTCTAAAGCGCCACTCATCACTATTAATTCTAAAATGTTCGCTCCAGCATAACTGCAATTTTATGTTGGGTTTGCGACTTAGTGGTGTACATACATCTCGTGTGATCCTACTTTAAAAGCAATCACTGCATGTTACGGTGGAGCTCTGGTTTTATTTGAAAGACCCGAGGGCATTTTAGGTTGCTATGGTTTACAAATAATTCAATGGGTGCTGTATCCTGAAAAAATGGTAAATTTCTAAAGCGCCATTCATCACTATTAATCCTAAAAAATTCGCTCCAGCACAACTGCAATTTGATGTTGGGTTTGCGACATACCGGTTTACATAGATCTCTTATGATCCTACTTTAAAAGCAATGACTACATGTTATGGTGGAGCTCTGGTTTCATTTGAAAGATGCGAGGGCATTGTAGGTTGCTATGGTTTACAAATAATTCCATGGGTGCTGCTATCCTGAAAAAAGTGGTAAACTCTAAAGCGCTATTTATCACTATTAATCCTAGAAATTCGCTCCAGCACAACTGCAGTTTGAGGTCGGGTTTGCGACTTAGTGGTGTACATAGATCTCGTGTAATCCTACTTTAAAAGCAATGACTGCAAATTACGGTGGGGCTCTGGTTTTAAGTGCAAGACCCGTGACACTGTAGGTTGCTTGGTTTACAAAATAATTCCGTGGGTGCTGCTACCCTGAAGAAAAAATTGGTGACTACTGAAAGTTATGGCGGTGCTCTGGTTTAACGTCCACTACTATTTCAAGACAATGTTCTTCTCCTGCTGTACAAACAGAAACTAATGTTCCCAAGTTGACAGATTTTATGCAATTTTACTTGGTAATTAAAGGTGTGATTTTACACATTATAAATTTCTTATAGTGGCCGGTTAGGTCATCACAACCTTGCTAAAGAATGTCATACTTTAGTGCTTTTAGCTTGCAAAGTGCTTAAGAACTTCCACCGTGCCTAATGAATTAAGAGCCCATTCAGGCAGATGGCTTCTGCACTTAACCTCCGAACTCCGCATTGCTACATTTTGAATGCTACTATATTCTGTAGCCCTTCCTACGATTCAAGATGGGATAAAGGCGTCACTGCTGAAAGTAAGCAATCAAAACTCTTGCGTAAATTGTGTTAAGGACCTTCTTTAGCACGTGAAGCATACCTTGCTGTTGAAAACATAACCGGTCTATGCTGCATTTACCGTCATGGTTACTCATGTCACTGATTTGTTTTAAAGGCTTGTGGGAAAGTTCTTGATAAATCAGTAAAGAGGCGACAAAGCAGTGACAAGAGACTGTACGCTGATATTAGTAGTGCGTCCCCTTAGCATGTATCATCCATCATCGTAAATTTTCCCTAAACAGATGTCATACACTTATTTTTATATTATAAGAAACTACCTGAGCATCCAGCCCTCAAAGTTTCTTAAAATATTGACCTTTTGAGCTCTTAAAGTTTCTTAAAATATTGACCTTTTGAGCCCTCAAAGTTTCTTAAAATATTGACCTTTTGAGCCCTCAAAGTTTCTTGAATTACTTTGTTACTGGCTACTGAAACTCCAACTGATATATATTTTATTTAAATAATCATAACTGCACTCAAAGTTTCCAAAGGGCTGTCAAAGTTGATATGGGTCTATTGCTCTTTCTATTTGACGTACACTTTACTTAGTTTAAAGCTATTTTGACATGATCGTGATCAATCGTAACGGGAACTTTAGCCCGACCCCTATCAACTGCTACCCAACACATACGTTACCCTATCCCTCATCTATCATACTCCTGAACAATCGATGTATATTTTTATACCGTGTAACCAGACACTGCGTTTTATTATAATCGGGCAGCTTAACGTAAGACGTTGATGGAAGCCAACATAATAACAGAGTCCCAAAGATCCGTGTAGGAAGGTCATGGATAAATCTACGATTTTTTTCTACTCAGTATAATGCCAACGTGTCTATTAAAATGGATACTTATTTGTCCCGCGTTAATTATTACTAATTCCTGCTATTCCTTTTCACACGTGCTTTAACGGGTTTTTTGTAGCGTTACCTTTAAAATGACTAATTTTACTCCACATTTCCACAGATTATTTCCCTCCACTTTTGTAGTCAGTATGATTCCATTAATCTTTATTTTCCAACACATAAATAGAATTATTTAATTTCCCTTTTTGGTACTAGGTGATTCAAGAATCCGGCTTAACACACTTTTTTACGCCGCTTTCAAGGGTATGTACCTATTTCGTATTCCATTCTTTATGACGTTAATGCATGGCAACGTAGAGTTCTATTACCGGATTGATCCTAATACCCTATTTCTGTACTTATATACTATTTGGCACAAACAAACAATATTACAACAGAGTTACAGCAATAACAATATCTACTGTAGTTTATCCACACTTTACTGCGTAAGAATACTTAGGAAAACACACGTAACAACTATTGTGTATACGTTAGCAGTCTGTATATGTAAGTGCTTTCTATAAGAGTTGATTCACTATTTCATACAACAGCTTCAACCCACGGTCATGCGAACTGGCTTACTTTGTAAAACATGTGCTCTAGCAACTGAGCTAGATGACCTCCGATATTAACATACTCTATTTCTCAGTCGCCACATTTAGCTCCCAATCATCCACTGCTGGACATCGACATCCAGCTCAACGCAATTGTAGACCAGCCTCTCTGCGTCATGTGACTTGACCAAGGAAGAACTGCCCTCCCGTCCTTCATTAATCCAAAGCCCATTCAAGTTAGAAAGTATCGAGATCCCTGGTGGTGACATAATTTCTATTTCTCTAGTGTTCTTTTCAAAACTAACAGTTAAAATCCTCTCTTCTCGATGTTATCTCCTCGTTTTGCTTCTACAACAGAACTATTCGTCAGTTGACCGTAAAGAGCGAACACATGTGAGAGACATATCATTGCACACTCGTCGGTTCTTGCAACAAATGCCCCTATCAATCTAGCCAACAAATAACTGCGTTAGAACCCAAATCAAATTCACGGCATTTCACCGGTTATATTCGCAATTTTGAACTTAAATAGTTGCTTTTTCACCATTCCATACAAAATGTTAACGTCCTGCGAGCTGAGTATTTCCATCGTAAAGTGAGAAAATAACAAATGCCTTACATAACGCGTCTGGGAAATGTCAGCGTTTAGAAGATAAGGCTAAACAATGGAAGAGCTTCCTTGATTAAGTGGTAAATCGCGTCAGTACATGCATAACTCATGAGAAAGCTAGATCGCGAAACTTTATGTTTCAACTGTATTCTTCTGTTTAGAATTCTCACTAACATATGTAGCAACAAGTATCTATTCAAATATTATGTATCTCGATATTATTGAAATGGCTGTCCCTTTATCAGAAACAGGTTCTAAAAACTATATACCCTACTGTGCAGATTCGAGTTACACATCTTAAAAAGAAAAAAGAAACATAAGTTTGATTCAAAAAATCATCATGGCAGCAACAACATACAGTGGGAATAGCCCGAAACAGCGTTCACTTTCATGTTACTATTTTCCCCGTCCAATTGTTTTAACTTAATTTAACTATTGCGAATACTGGTTTAGGTTTTCTTTTGCAGTCTTAGTTTAGAAGTTACAAATTAAAATTGCCTTATGCTTTGTGATCCTACTTATATTTAATGTTTGATTTTATCTTTCTTTTGTTGAAATTGTAATTTAAATCAGAATTTAATTAGCTTAAGCTATAAGGTTACTCTAATGCAGATAAAGTCTCTAGTTACACTATCAATCAGTAAATCAATTTATTGTTACACCACGTCGCTCAGTGTCATTCTCTTTCGAGGTCGGTGGAACTACCAACATCCATAGTAGCCACAAGCGAGTAATGTCACTAACAACATTGTTAATTTTCATTAAAAAGATAATATATCATTCTGAGACAACATAGCAGCGACTGGAAAGTATTCAAAAGTTAAAGGTAATGGCCCAAGGTGTTCCTAACAAATACAAAAAAGCCAAAGTTGGGTTAAGTTCTTGTCTCGTAGCTTGAGTGTTGCTGCGGTTCAAACTTTTTGAAATTTACTTTTTGCTTTTTCCATACTTTACATGATTTTGATAAGCAACTTAGGTTTTGGGTCAGATCTCGAGTTCCACTAATTTAGCACTGTAAACAGTACAGAAGATACGTAACAAGTTGCTTACTGTTTGTACAAGCTGCCTGGTTACAACACAAGATAACCATTCTGTTGACAAGGGGCCCTGCCTGGTTCATATATCCATTTAGCTATGTGGGGGCTCAACCGAAGTCAGGGACGACCTTGACTATCTTCAGGGAATGCACGTGTTTTCTTTACAAAACATATTCTGCAATGCACAATCACAATTTCCAAGTTGCGTATTGGGCAAAACCTTAATTTTGGAGTTGCCTGAAATTTGAATTCGGTTGCCTTTTAAGTATAGTTGAGCTAAGTTTGCAACGTATTGGAGTATTTGGCATTTGGCACCTTAGTAGCTACGATTCTAATGAAATTTAACAGACGTGTTAACCGGTTAGACTGGTGAGTGAATCAACATAAATCTTACCTGAAATCACCATTGGCCTGGGGCACGCCGGCGAGCCCCATCACCTTATCCCAAGCCACCGAACGATCCGGTTTGAATTCTTCATCACAGGTCAAGTGGGTAGTGTTTGTATCAAGTTAAACGGGCCAAAAGTAATTCTCATCAACAAACATAATAGAATATAGACCAATTCCTTTAAGTTGATGCCAGGATCTGATTATTCTTTATTGTATTGTTAAACGCAGGTGAGATCACGGTTATGAAAATAGAGCAACTTACTTACGAGAAGAAATTAAAGATTGGTTTATCCCAAGACAGGAAATACAAAACTTTTTATCGCACAGCAATCAACGAACTATATAAAGGCAACCCTTAAATGAAGAAAACCTCACAAATGCCACTGAAATATTTGAGGAGAGGTATTATTGTAGCCTCCAAGCTAACTTTCGCCGGCTAGTTCCTCATTACTTTTTATGAGTTAAGACGTTTTGACTTTGACTGAATACTGTCTGGTATCATATAGTTATGTTTTGGTAATAAATATAACACTATATCTGCTCTAAATATGCTTCGGAACATGGTGGTATGGTCAAAAATCAAGCCAAACGCGACTTCAAACGGCCTTTCTCAAGGTCAAATTAAGTAATTAAGCTCAACTTTTTTGAATATAGAAACCCTATAGCACTATAGTCACACTGTTTATGAAATACTTTAAGCAGAAAAATGAATCGTTCTACTTTATGAAATATCTTAATCGTCAGAATTATACCAACACAAGTGTCATGTTGCCCTATGGCCCTTGTAGACATATAGAGGCCAATACCTTAAAAACTTGTATATGTATCAAACCAAACTTTGGTGTCATCTTCTTACTTCAGGCTAGTTCTACAAGAGTGGCCAGTCAATGGCTGGGCAATGAATTTGAGAAATTAAATGGGCTCACAAGTCACCTACCAAGGAGAATTGTAGAAGAAAAAGCCAAACAGACAAGAATTGATGAGGAGGATAATGTTATACAAGATCATAAAAATTTTGAGAAGTATATAATTAAGGTGTCTCCTCTTTTATGAAGAACCAAAACTACCTAATTGTAGTTTTGAATACATGAAATTAAAAAGGCAATGATGGATATAAAGGGGGCTTATTGTTTTTATTAGAATTAGAAACATAAATCAGATTGCAAAATTTTTCATCGGCTGGAAATTACGATGAAAACGTTGCGGTAAACTTTACTTTAAGAAGAAGAGTGTAAGAATAAGATTCAAAGTTGTCCACCTCCTAATCTGCAAACAAAGCAAAACAAGAACCAGGTATTTAAGGATACATTCGCCTCCACCCACTTGCAGAAGGAGGTTGCTTTTTATCGGCCATTCTTCCAATCGTCCTAAACGTGCTGCATTTATTCAATAATCTCAGCCTTGTTGATTACTCCCCTTGCACACTCATGTTTACTTACCTAACAAAGATACTCTCAGAGGTTATAGATCACTTCCCACAGAATTGCTTACTCTACGTGATAATTCTTTCCTCCTCGGCTGAATCTATTGATTAACTTCCACACTTCTACTATCCGTGACAATGACCTTCTTCAGAGTAAAAGACACGCAAATATTTCAAATCCTCTCTTCTCGAAGATTAAACATTCGAAACATTACGAGATATGTCGCTCAGTTGTTTATGTCAGTTTCTTACGTTTACTGTAAATTTTGTTCTCAGTAGATCATGCCATAAGAGCGCAGAATACGAAGCGGAAGAGAACAATATTGAAATGTTATCCTATATAGTATTGCCTACACAGTGACCAACTTACTTTACTCATGCATAAGTAAGTTAAATGCTGCTCATCCCATATTAAGGTAGCTTTCTACTAAAGTAAATAAACTTTAGTACGCAAGTTTACAGTACTTCCTGTACCCCTGTAATACTTTCTCAAGTGTTTACATGAAAACCAGATGTCTTTTATGTTGATCGTGAAATGGTACTCATGACAACTGAGCACTTATAGACCTTTCTATACCATTAGGCTGAGGTGGTACTGATTCCTTTGCGAAAATCTTAACCAACCAGTAAGTATGTTTAGCAGGCCGAGAAAAGCATTTCTATGTATAGCAAAAGACAGGAATTGACAGAATAATAAATAGGAATTGTGCACAAAGTGTAAGATTAATATTTGTAAGATTGTGAGGCTTGCCACGCGTAGTTTCAAGTCTTTATTCCTTTTTGTAGGGTATTTCCAGTTATTTTCAACGTATAACCAACTTATGAGGCTAAGCCATCAGTTAAATTCCGATGTAAACAATTTGGGCAACCACAAGTACATTGCTCATCAAACGGCCCTGCTATACGTAAGTATTCTCAGTCGTGTAGCGTTAGAACAAAAATTTATCCAAGAAAATAATATGCTATGAAACAGCTATTCTCAAACTCTTTTCTAAGTCGTTGTTTCCTTTTTATTTATCCACTGGGACATCAACTCATCACCCTAAACCCTGGTGAACTCCCCTGGAAGGTGCAACCATTTTTTATACTGCATTACCATTTCTGACAAGCTTCACTATTGGAACATGGAATGTGAGAGGGCTACTAACCGGAAAGCTCAAAACCCTTCAGCAGAGAATGAGTGAAAATGGACTAGCGGTACTTGGTCTGAGCGAGACCTGGTGGCTTCAGAAAGGCAGATTGGTAACCGATGAAGGCTTGACATTCATTTATTCAGGCAAACAAGAGGGCAAGAAGGAACACGATGTTGGTTTCATTCTAGCCAGGAATACGGCAAAGTCTTTGTTAGCCTATAACCCGTTAGGTGATAGATGCATTAGCATAAACCGACAGCAAACCCTGTGAAATTAACAATTATCCAGGTCTGTGCATCGACATCAACAGCCGACGAAGAGTGTGATCACTTCTATGAACAAGTGCAGGAAGCCATTGATTCAGCACCTAAGAGATACATGCTTATTGTTATGGGTGACTGGAATGCCAATATTGGCAAGAGTGACACATGTAACAGGACTATTGGTACCCCCGGTCTGGGAGCACGAAATGACTGAAGGGAGAAACTAAGGGGCTTTTGCACAGCAAATGATCTGTCTGTAATGAATACAATGCTCGAACAACCTAAGAGAAGACTTTGGACATGGAGAAGTCCTGAAGATCAGAATATGAAGTTTAAACCCTACAATTTCCCAAAATTCCACGACTTGGATCTGCTGCAAATACATCTAAGCAGGGATCAAGATCAGGTAAGACTTTGATCTAAGCTATTTAATGAGTGTGTATCGGTGTTTTTATCGAGGAATAGTTTATTTTGTTTATATTACAAAACTACTTGCATATGGTAAACAGACAAGTGGATGTTATGATAGACATTGCGATCAAAATCAGTCAGAAATATCTAACTTAGACTTTGCAGGATGTTTTTTGGACTGTAATAAGATTGAATGACAAACAGGTAAAGCCTTTTAAATAAATTTTCAATAACAGAAAAATACAAAGCCTATAAATTTTTCTTTATCTTCACCAAGACTGAGTGCCAGATACAATACAAATATAGAAATAAACTTATATACAGAAACAAGTAGTGTATCCAGGCAAATATAAAGATAATCACCTATCGGCCTTAATATCTAGACCTGCATCCCCAAAAAGGTATGACTACATGTTTTCCAGATGTTATCATCGTAGTGTTTTTATTGTAGCAGCTGTTTTTATTGTTGTACTTTTTCATCCCTTTTATTGTTCTGCTTGTTGTTGTTCACATCGTTAGTCCTTTTTATTGTTAATGTGATTTTCTTACTGCTTGTTTCCTTTATAAATTATTGTTTTTGTTTTATAGTAATTTTATTGTCTTTTATTGTTCTTACTTATAGTTCTTGTTTCTTGTTTTACTTATTCTTCGTCTTTTTATTGCCTGTTGTTTCTGTTCTTGTTGTCGTCAGTGTTTACCTATACTCGTTCCCTTTGTCTCTTTGTACTTGGTGATACAATTGTTTCTGTTGTTGTTGTTGTTGTTGTTTTTGTTCTAGTTGTTATTGTTTGCAACGTTTGTTGAACTTAACAGTTTTGTTTGCATGGGCATCTATGTGTAAAGGACCGAGGGGATACAACCCGTCCAGGTTTAAAGGGGGGAACAATACCATTTTCCCTGTCTACTTCTTGAACACTTTTGAAGTTTTTGGTCTACAAGTGTAAGCGTTGCAACTTCGCAAACATCTTTTCTGCATCAGAAATGTTACTCTAAAAGTCATATTACAATTACAATTAATTGTATGTATTACAATGTTCAAACATTGTTTCTGTCAGCTTTGATGGGGTTATTTTGTTACTGTTAGTTCTGTATTTTCATGTATTTCTATTCTTACTAGTATGGAAAGTGCCCCACGGTAACAGAAATTGCTAAATCTTTTTTTGGAAAGAAGCAAAAGGTTCAAAGAATGTTTAAACGGAACTTACGGGCAATTATGTTCACGTTTTCTTAGGACCTACAATGTGCCCCCAACTTTTCAACACGGATGGACGCCCATGTTTGTTTTATTGTTTAGTTGTTCTTAATGTTGTTATTTCCAGTGGCAGTTGTGGTGGCTGCTTATATGTGTATGCTGTGAGATTTAAAAGGGACTTGTTGATGAGTTTCATTGCTCAAAAGTAATTGCCAGATAACCCTTTCAAATGCTACTTCGTTTACAAGTGAGGACATTACATTTTATGCATTCCATCAGATATATTACTTGTCTGCTTTTGCAGTTAACATCATGATATATCATATATATTTTTCCTGTTTAAAAGCTGGAGAAATATGATGTGTCCTTGAACTGCTTGCAACAAAGGATTCCAACTCTTCCGTTGCATGGTTTGGATCTACTTAAATTCTTTGTTATCTTGTTTTTGATCACTGTGTTGTTTGAGATAGTGTTCCCCCCTGTATGTTTCTGAAGTGATTTGTTTCGAAAAAAATCTAACATTGGTGGTTCTTTGAATTTGTTTTCCTTATCGGGATGTATCGATAATAAGTGCCAGTGTTTGCGTAAAATTTGGGACATTGGTGGGAGAGTCCTGTTGTATGCGGTAATAAAAGATATTCTGTTAGATTTAATTCTTTGTGTTTGCTTTAATGTGTCTTCCCTGGAAATCAAATTCACTTTCTCTATCTGTTTAGTTATAGTGTATTGAGAGTGTACTAAAAATGCGACTGATAGTATGCTAAAAAGAAAAGAAATAACTCTAGTATAATGTGCGTGGCTGAAAGTTAGATTTGTTTTGTCAAGTATCTTTTGGGATCTGGAAACAAGTACTTTTTAGTTCACTGGATATGTTTTAGTAACGAGTGAAGGCGTGACTGTTTCAATTGCAAGCCACTACTTCTGCTATTGATCCCACTTGAAGCCTCATCTAACACGCATCAACCTGAGCGAGGGTATACGTCCCCAGGACGCTTCATTGCTGCAGGTGTGGCTAAAGGGGATAACAAACAGAGACCCTGGAAGCCCTGGCGGGTGCGAGAGGTCAATTGACAAAGACCATTAACCGAGAAATATGTATCACCAAAGTTAAGGAATTAGATAGTGTTTGCCATACACATTTTACCATCTGTAATTATTAAGGACAAAGTTTGACAGGTAGAAAAGGCAATTGGATGATAGCTTTTTAAGGAATCTTACAAAATGGGTATAAAAAATTTAACCGATCTCGGGGTTTTAACAAGTTTTCTAGTTACAACATTTTGCTTTCGTTTAAGCGTTACCTGTGAAATAAATTATGCAAATTAATATTGCATATTAAATTTAGTGTTCTGCTTTCTTCAAAGCATGAAAAGTAATATTAAATCAGAAAAATCACATTTTCACCACCTATACTATTCAAAGAATGATCTCATCGTTCCAATCAGGGATCTTTGAGGTATGGATTGGTAACTCCAGATCGAGACAATAGATTTACTTGTTCTGAAAAGTCCGATGTTGTGTTCTTCTGGTCTATGAAAACTGGCTACCTTCACACGAAAGATTGAGCTGCGAGGAGATTAGGTTTTGTCGCAGTGAGCAACTGAGCATCCATGGTCCCTTTTATCTCGCGTTTAGAGTATTATATTCCTCCGATAAAAGTAAAGTATAGATCAGTTGACCTGTGCCTAGTAGCAACAAAGCTGGATCTACGCCGAGAAACCGTACGAAATCCATGAAACCGAAAGTTAGTCGCGAAGGCAGCCTACCAGGACACGGGAACTTGTTCGACAAGACTCCTCACACATCAAAAAGTATTAAGTAGGAAGACAAGAAGAACAAGACTTCGATTGTCTAGTCACCCGTGCAGAATGGACAAAAAAGCGATCAAGTAGCAGGCAATGGGAAAAGACGATCCGGACGATACCATACGACACAGCTTAGGACGGTTGCAGGAGATTTAACAGAGATAGATATAACGTTGGAACAAGCAAGGATGCTTGCATTGAACAGATAAGACTGAAAGATTTGTGCCCGCCGCGGCGATCGCTGATACCGCATGAAGAAGACGAAGAAGAAGACGAAGACAAAGAAGACGAAGACGAAGACGAAGACGAAGACGAAGAAGACGAAGACAAAGAAGACGAAGACAAAGAAGACGAAGACAAAGAAGACGAAGACAAAGACAAAGACAAAGACAAAGACAAAGACGAAGAAGACGAAGACACAGAAGACGAAGACAAAGAAGACGAAGACAAAGAAGACGAAGACAAAGAAGACGAAGACGCAGACAAAGAAGACAAAGAAGACAAAGAAGACAAAGAAGACAAAGAAGACGAAGACGAAGACGAAGACGAAGACGAAGACGAAGACGAAGACGAAGACGAAGACAAAGACAAAGACGAAGACGAAGAAGACGAAGACAAGACAAAGAAGACGAAGACGAAGACGAAGACGACGAAGAAGAAGAAGACGACGAAGAAGAAGAAGAAGAAGAGAAAGAAAAACAAGAACACTGCTTGGAATTTAATTAGCTGCAATGCTGTGCACTTCAAGGAAGGAATATACTTACTTAACGGTAAACGATCCTCCGGTATTTACTCCGGTCTCTGGGTTCAGAATAGCTGGAAAACAAGAAGGTAATCGATAAAGGCATATAACTCTAAAGGTTACAGCATATGCAAAATTACCAGGGTTGTTAAATATATATGAGAATACACGGGTTTAATATCCCAGTTACTTTGAATACACTGAAAGTGACGCATGTAGTATTATCGGTTACCGTTCGAAACACTACAAGTTCCGTCGTACTCTTGTGACAGCTTCATAAGAACGCAGGAGTCGACAGTCGGTTTCCATGTGCTCTGAAACTTCATGCGTCATGTTGGTAAAGCGTAACCTGCAAGCTATTGGAAACTTTTTTCGACCCTAGTATCGACATTAGTTTGGGGTTTTGGGTGGGGGGCCTGTAGGAGGACAGTCTTTTCAAGTCAGGGAAATTGCAACGTAAAATAATATATCTTAAAATTTAAACATATGCACGCAAAAATTACGGTTATAACTTGTTTCCGACGTCTCAGAGTCATCTTGACACCAATCTCAAGGAAATTGTATTACAAAGAACCAAGCTCTATTTATACAACAAGTTAGGAGTGAAAAAAACCTAAATAATTATCTAAATACCCTTGCGAAAATTGAATCGGTTTGCACATTGAGGACAGGCTTGTGCTTGCGAATGTGTAGCATTTCTTTTATTTGGCAATCGAACTTGCAAACACATTTAGCAAGCAAGTGAAAATTGTACACTAGATTTTGTGGAATCTCTCCATTGTGTTTACTCTTTGCAGGTGTTGATTTATGAAGTTTCACTTTTTTCTGGCATTTTCTATGAATTTACGACTAGGAGGTTTACACGTGGAAGACGTAATCGCTAACATGCATACTTACAGCCCCGGCAAGAACAAAGGCGGCAAAAGCCTCGTTGTTAAATGGTGGGATGTCATTCGTGTATTCAGTTTTTCCAGATACCTATGACAACATTAAAATAAAATAAGCATATCGTTAAAACGAGTGAACGAAGAATTGACACGCAGATCACACGACGGATAGAGAAAAACCGTAAGACCGTAGAGAAAAAATGTCTGTTATTTATTGCAATACATCAAGGGCGTGGGAAACGAGGGCAAGCTGTTGAATGAAGATACCTTTAGCCTTACAACAGCAAATGTACCTCCATGAACACCCAAATGTTTTCAGACGCCATAATCTACGTTTCTGCTAGGTCCATGTCCTATCCAGTTATGCCAATATTATACCATAAGAAATTGAAACTATAAGTGTATATTCAACAGCTTTAATATACAAGATCACGTGTATGCTTTATCATACTATATCTTCATAAATTTTTCATACTTTATCTTTAATTATAAACCTTTAAAACTCTAACTATAACTATAACTATAAACCTTTATAACTATAAATATAAATATAACTATGAATCTTTATAACTATAAATTCTTGAGATGAAAACAAATGCTAACACGACAGACACAGGAACAGGGAGTATGTGAGATGAATAATCTTTCAGCCAAATTCACTGCCAGAAGCAAAACGTCTAAACCGTACTTACTAAGAGATCAGAGTCAAGTCGATGGAGTGGCTTAGTTAGAGGATATTTGTTTTCCCGTGTTGGAAAACTCTGCTCTGAGAAAAAACTGGATTCGACACCTTCTTCAATGGCACTTCTATTTTCCATTCTAACTTTTCTGTTCACAAGATTGAGGTAAAACTGCAGAACGAGATAGAATAACGTTATCATAAGTAAACAAGCATCTACATGAGCAAATTTAAATACCTATGAAATATAAAACAAAGACTATACGAAAACACACAGCCACTCTTTGTGTAGATAATACAGGAGACCATGTTATCTGAAGATGCTGTATCGATTACTAAGAAGATTTTAGATCCTACGAAGGTAGCCTCGTTTTCATTACGAGATATGTTCCTTAAGTAAAGCATTACGTTATACCCAAAATTATAATTTCTCGCTGAATAATCTTCTTTTAAGCATTGGAAAGCGATGATCTCTGTGTAGATAATACAGGAGTCCATCTTATCTAAAGATGCTTAATTCAGATGTTTGGTAATTGGAGAAAAGTATACTCTGGAGTGCCGAATAAAAGGGGGGGGGGTCTGAATGAACGGGGGGTATCACTACGGTCTAAAGTTAATAAACGGGGGTGTTTGAAATCCAGTCTCAATTTCGTGAAAGTTTTAAATAAGGACGACACACAAGAGGACAAAAATCGTACTAATTGACTAGCGGGGTGGGGTGGGGGGTGGGGGTGTACGATTATTTGGCACTCGAGAGTATGCAGCCAACACGAGAGTTACGGATTGCTGTCCTCCACTGGTCCCTGTCCATCATGAGCGTTCGTATCTCGGCGGTGTTACCTCTTTCACAATTATTCATTATCTTTGAAGCTGATTCTTCAGTGGCCCTATTGCATGCAAAGCTATAATGCATTGAACAGCGCTTTGGTTCTTGACAACACTGTCGTCAGCCAAACAATGTGTTATGAAACGGTCAATGAAAAACAGAAAGTAATAATGACGTGAACTTAAAATCAATCGAAGATGATAAGAAAGTACCACGATTCTACAAGAATGGATGTACAAAGGAGTTTGACAACAGTCGAATTCCAATGCCCTGTTACTAAAGCCTTCCTTGTTGTCGTTCACGTTGTTGATTATTTGGCGAGGACGATGATGATGACGATGATGATGATGATGATGATGATGATGATGATGATGATGATGGTAAGGATAATGTTGGTAGTGGCAAGGATAACGATGGTGATAACAATGGTTAAAATGATGATACAAGTGATAATTAGTATGATGATAACAACAACAACAATATTGTTAATCATGTCAATGAAAATGACGAAAACGACGATGTTCATGATGATGAAGAAAATGACAATTTTGGAGGTAAAGACGGTCATGGTGATAAGGATATTTATGAAGGATTCTCCCCCAAAATCTTCTAGCAGTGAGACGATGATGGTGAGGATAAAGATGGTAGTGGCAAGGATAACGATGATAATAACAATAGTTAAAATAATGATGCAAGTGATAATTAGAATGATGATAACAATAATGTCAATATTTTTCATCATGACAATGAAAATGACGATGGAAATGACGATGAAAATGACGATATCCATGATGATGCTGAAAATGACAAGTTTGGATGTAAAGACGATCATGGTGATAAGGATATTTATGAAGGATTCCCCTAAAAAAATTCATCCTTCGTGGTGCTATGAGTAATATTTTTGCTAGAAAATTCACATTAGAGGAAGAATTTAACATTCAGTAAATTTTATTGATGTAAGTCTGATTAAAAATGATAAAACTAAAATTAAAATTCAAAGTGTATAGGAAGCCTACAAATAAGAACAATGTTGTGCATTATCTTTCCGTTCACAGCCACTATACCAAGCCCGGCATTATCATCGGTTTCTACCTTCGCGTTTTTAGGATTTGTTCATCACCTTACTTACAAGAGCAACTTTCTCGCATCGTAGATATCTTTAAAGAAATGGGATATCCGTACCATTTAATTTTAAATGCAAAAGGAAAAGCACGCAAAATCGAATCTCACCAAGAATCTTTACAAAATATGAACAGAAGACAAAAGGACAGGGGTAATTTCAAAGACAGGGATCGATAACACCATGTTTAGGAATGGGAATACTTGTCGCGTTGCCCAGCAGCATGAAACAAGCAATGGAAGAAGCTCCAATAACAACAGCAGCAATGATAACAACAACAACTGTATTATGATAGTCTCCAAGAAAAGTATGACAGTACGAAGTTTATAAGCATGAAGACGAAAGTAGTAAGGACTCTGTAACTGATGTGACAGATAACACTGCTCGACAGTGCAACTGAGGAGAAAAAGTCTTAAGAAAGAGAAAGCATCTTATTAGTATATACTATAAGATAAACGAGACCTTCCGTTACGCATTTCATGACCGTATTCTCATAGCCGATATTTATGTTTGTAATCGGCATTAGGTTCTTTCATGAAGGCATGCTATAGCCACTTTCACAAGGGTATCTATTTGCCATGTTTCTTTCCTACATTTCCAACAGGGTTGTTAACATCTTAATGAGCGTGGAGGCGTACTTGGGCAGCATACCACTGATAACGGTTGGTCAGTATCAGATGAGGGCCCAAATGGATCTGCGCACGAGGGGCTTGCGATAATCCAGTGGCCCCATTTTAACTCTTCAAAAGGCTAAAACATGTGGATTTGATAAAATTTAGACTTTCTTTTTAAGACAAAATCTTCTATATAGATATTGCCTAGCCACTTTTGAAGCTGTCATGAAAAGCAGTCGACGTTTAACGCTTTGGCAACTAAGGCCAAAAGTGAATGTAGAGTATAACCTTTATTATGCCATAGTTAGGACTTTACTAGCTCTTCATATAGTTTTTGATAATGGCGAATATTGCAGTATTTCACGTTGGTCTATATCTGATAACGTCTTTGGCTTACGAAACAAAAGTCAATATTTGAAGCTTTGATAGAGTCAAATAGTACTTCTCTTGAAAATGTTTTAGTATTGTTAAGGTTTGGTCTCTTATTTGTGTAAAGGATTTCCCTGAGTTACTTGAAATTCATAGACTGCATCATTATTAGTCCATTTAGATCTGATGTTTCTTTTAAAGCAAACAAGTCAGGCAAGGTTAAAGGTTTTCTCCTCTGTTTTACTGTTGGTTCTCAAATAAATTGAGATTTTGTTAACCAGCAGATGACGCCACTGTATTTGCAAGAGACTATGGATGCATTCTCGAAGTAAAGTTTAAATTCTGATTCGAGAGAAAAGTTCTGGTTCTCTTGTGAATCGTAACAAAACTAGAAGTATGTGGTTTGGAAATTGCCGTGGCTATTCGACAGGTTTCATACCTATCCAATAAGTGGAATCCCTAATTAGCCAATTTGACATTTTTAAGTGTCTAATCAGTTCCGGACAGAGACGTTTCACAAACGTAAGAATTGCTTTGCCATGTGATCACTCACATCATCGTCCTGTCAAAGAAAAGCTACAAATAAGCTACCAATACTTAGTTTGCTTTTCATCACTGCAGCACTTATCCCCTTCCCTCATATCTTGTGGAGTGTATTAATAAGCCAATCTTTAATTTGCTCATGTTGGCTAGCCAGAAGATGATTTTCAAACACATATGTAGTTGTCATCTACAGTTGGAGGCCTTGTGTAATGAGCGCCCTTCTCTAGCACGGCAGCTCCGGGGGAACTCGCAGACAGCGCTTCATTTAGCTCCACAAAGCAACAATTCTTTTATTAACTTTCACATAAATCTCTTTCTGAGATCTATGACAGCGATCATAGATTTCAGTTATCTGTCACACAATCTTCCAATTCGTGGTTGTTTCTGTTTACCTTATCTTTTGCTCTAGAGATGCGATAAACCATTGGCGAATATTTTAACTATGTCCCGCAGATTGACAAACGCGATCCTACTATTGTTGAAAATTTCTAAACAATTTACCCTTGGCTTTTAAGCTAAAGATGTCTTTTTAACTCCAGGCGTATGAATACAACTTCTTTCTCTATTTTTTTTAACTAAACGCGTGCCCAGAAGGTGTCGGTCCAGGGTTAAAATCCCGGTGGTGACATATTTTTCGTTTCTTTAGAATCTTTTCAAGTATCTGTATCTCGTACAAGGAAAGGAAAAAATGGCACTGATTCTTAAACAATGCAATTTATTCTTGTAAATTTTTCTGCCATTGACTTTTATCATGCATGCCACAAAATCCGCTGTAACAGTGCATCTGACAAATGGCAGTGTACCGAAAAAAATATTAAAAGCAAGTTTCATGGGTTTTTGCAAGGTGAAATTGTTTACTTAAGATAAAGTTATTTTAGTTTTGAAAAAACCACTAGAGAAATAGAACATATGTCACCACTGGGAATCCAACTCGTGACCCACACTTTCGCCGCGTGCGCTCTACCAACTGAGGCAAAGTTATTTCAATATTTAACCAAATAATATTACAATTTTTTGTTTATCACACTGAAACGTCATGTTGATCGATGACTAACGAAACGCTGATAAACGAAAAGCCCCTTCCAAAAATTTTACGGCATTTAAAATCAAACTTTCTTTGTTATATTTGTAATGAAAATTTGCAAAAAAAACCAAACCGGTACATGTGGCCTCACAATTGCGAGGTTATTTAGGGTCTGCAAAATCCTCTTCTTCCCGGGAACCGTGATAAAATGCCCCAACAAGAGTAGCGATAAACAGGAACTGAAAGCGGATCGCTTGACTGAGCTAGGTACAATATAAATTATGGAGTTACAGATGAGTAATAAAGATGGCAAACACAAGTAATCTAAGTGTGCCATTTTATTCCACATATACAAATAAAACTTGTCCCATTTAGAAAGACAACTGGACGGTCTTCATTGCAATGATTCTATTTGATATCGTTTGCCAACGTTCACTGCTTTCTGATCGCCATATACCGAATTTACCTTGACATCTGCTTTGAAATGGATATTTTACAGTTGGCTCGATATTCGGAAACTTGTCACCACGGAGATCGTTCCATTTCTATGGCGCTCCTTGGAATATTTCAGTTTTCCCATACTTAAGTGCAAATAACGTTCCCAAATTAACCAAGCGTTGATCCAATACAGTAACGACCACAAAAACAAATTTTGTCTCTCGTCCGGCAGAGTAGTCCAGCTGAAGCATTTGCAATGAAGACGTTTACACCGTTTACCCCAGGCCCCTGCAAGTAGCTCACACCGAACGATAGAAAACTTGGTCTTCACCAGAATTATCCCCTTAATTGATTAGTTTATCTTATAACTAGAAACTGTCTTTGCGACACAAATATGGGAGGATGATTGAGGACTACCTCGAGATTGAAATCAAATTGGCAATTTGTGTAAAGCAGATATTTTCTAATGCCTTCCATAGCCAACAGCAATTATGACGTCTTACGAAGAATTGAGAAACTTTAAAAGTAATTAGGAAACGGATTGTTTGCATTACCATTGAAACTTTGGCCAAATTTAGCCAAATCCAGGATTGGGTTTGGCTGTTATCACAGTTATGCATTTGACAGCCCTAGTCCAAAAACTTATAGGTTGGTCACTAGAGTTAGCTGTGAGCTTGGCGGGTTCTTATTCCTTGTTAACTTAAATAGTAATAAGGTACGTTCTACCTCTAAGATCAGGCTTTGATCTTCTTATCATCCAAAATGGTTACCCTGGTACTGAGCTGGTTAATGCCATGATGGATAGAAATATACGTACATTTTTAATGGATGAAAGGAGAAACGTTGTGTTCAAATCTCCCAGTTCCGTATTGAGTGATATAACATTTTATGAAAACATCACAGATTTTTCGTGCATCAGCAATTTAGCTATTGACAACTCGGTCTTAACTCATTTTAAAACTAGATCTTCCCTACGGAACATCATGTTTTAAACCGTTTGCTTGTTTGTGAAAACGTGTGCCTGAAATGCGCCGCATTATCGTACAAAGTTATGTTATGGTTCCCAGTGGCGGTTTTAGGGACTGCGGGGGCGGGGATCGAAAGCATCTGCGGGGCCCTTTTTGAAAAAGTGTTTTTTCAACAGAGTTCTGTAGCACTCTATTTTTTCATTGAAAGCACTTCCTTTAGTCTTCGTTTGTAGCAGCTTTTTCCATTAAAGGAGATGTAAAAGATGTTTGTGAACAATGTAAATCAATGGTACAACCCATGCGTGTGACTGGCTTAATGTTTTTCATGGAAGAATGTCGCAAACTTTTATTTTTATTTCGTTTGACATGAGTGTTGCGGTTTATTCTGAAGTTATGGTCAATGAATAAGAAAACACAGTTATTTAATAAAATGAACCTCTAAGGTAGATGCCGGTATGCCTCGCAGAAAGTACGGGCCATGCAGCCCTTTTAGCAACAAACTATTTTACGCTGAAAAGCTCTTTCAGGATGTCTGCCAATTCTGGAAGACGTATTTTCCAGACATTTCCCTCACAAATATTTCTATTCCCCGGACATATTTCATTACGTGTCATCCACTAGAACAAAACTAAATGACTGACGAGTCAAACTATCAAGCCAAGCAAAGAAGAAACATTACATCAGCACGTTTGAAACATTTAAACGTTGATATTTCTTTGACCTTCCAACTTTTCCTAGATTATGGCACAAGGACGAAAAATGATTATTTACGTATGTTGCGCCATTCTTGGATGTCAGTGAAAAGGGTCTGATTTTCATGACACTTCCCTAACATTTCAAAAAAGTAGCAAATTTCCCTGACATTTCCTTGACACATTTATGAGGGTATGGATTTCCCCAACATTTCCCTGATTTCCCCGAAATGGCAGACACCCAGTCTTTACAAAACATATGGCTAATGAAATAATCTGATAATTAGATCAATTGCTACGGTAAAAAGCACTTGCGTCTTGCTTTGTGCTGCCATTTTGTTATCAACCCCCACCAAATTAGCCTTTGTCTTCTTTTCTTTACCAGTCTGTTGATGACAATGGTGACATAGGGAGCTGCTAATGCCTGTGGCGCATGTGTGACGACAGCCAAATTGCTGTCTTGAAAGGCCTGTCACAAGTGTCACACCTGTAAGCCACTGCAGAGGGTGGAGGTGTTTATTTCAGTTTACGCAGCCTCTTGTCAGTCCACAGCTGTACGTTTCTTCCTCTGATACTGGCGGCAACACCAGCCATCACCCTCCTCCACATAACACAGTCTTTGGCTTTTCCTATCCAATTATGGTATTTGTTGGTATTTTTCAGGTGTTTCTTAAAGACAGTAGCGGTGGTCAAACTTTCTTTGAATCTTCTTTCAGTTCTCCATAGAACATAAAATTACTCCGAAACAAAAATTGGTTAGTGCAAAACAGAACTCTTTCCGATAACAAAAATTAACAACAAAAATATTTCAAATTAAATTGTCACTCATCCTTGATAATGTCAAAAGCATGTTTACTGCAAAAATCTAAGGACGTACTATCCCTTTCTTATCACCCAGGATTAAGTAGGAAAGTCAACAAAATTATATCCAATAATTTTGATGTGAAGGGTTACGATGAGGACCATAAAAGAGTGTTTTCGCCGAAACCAATGATCTCGATTAGAAATCCTAAATCACCGGTTTTTGTGAGAATGTAAAATGTTCAGGATAGTGAGAGGAATGGGTGCACATCCTAATGTAGGAGAAAGAATTGTAGTGTGTATAATTGTATAATTACAAGCACAATGTTTGATTGGGGGCAAAAACTCATGCACCTTTAAAATTCATTATGGTCCACTTGATTTTAACTCAGAAGGCATCATGTACTTATTACAGTGTTAGGTTTGTAGACTTCAATATGTGGGAAGTACTGTTGTACCTTTTTGGGAAAAGTTTAATGATCATAAATCACAGTACCAAAATTTTATCAGAAACAAGTCAGGAGATAACAGACTTGCACCACGAAAAGGCCTCTTTGAGCACTTTGACTGCAAAAATCACTAAGGAATACAGGAGTGGGAATTTAAACTTATAGACGAGGCGGACACAGAAGCTTTGCTATGCCATCAAGAATCATTTTGGCAGCATAAGCTTAAAATATTTGAACCTTATGCATTAAATGAATGGGAGGTAATGACCATTTAAAATATTTGGTAGCTTCCGCTGGCTCCCGACCACTTTATCGGAGGAGGGGAATCTCAAGAAAGCTATTTACAAGGGGGTTTTCAGGTGCCTGACTGCCTTAGTCATCAGGGGTGGCCCTTGCAGTGTTGGTCCCCCTTTCTGGGGTTGTACCTTGATAGTGCTATCACCCTTTCACTCTGGCAGGGTTGCTCAAGATGGCACTTTGGTCTTTAATTTGGCCTGACACAATCTTGTTCGAAGTGGGATTCTCAAGACGAGGCCAGTGTAAGTTGTTTACAATCTGAAAAAAAGTTTTAGAATTTCGGTGTGGTTTCTATGTCATCACCCTTTATGCCCAAATTTCTTCATCCCAAGTATTCAATAAGCGACCTATTGTCTCTGTTTGCACACTGAGTCCAACATGGATTATGGACACGAATCTAAGATACAAGAATCACGTTAATTAACATAAATTAACCTAATTAACATGAAAATACGTGAAACAGCTATAATTTCCAACAACTAGTATACTAACAAACATGTTAACGCAATATTTGTACCGAGGTCACAATTAGATTTTATTGGTTAAAGATCTGGGATGGGGGGAGGGGGTGCTACTCACTACAGATGGTTTCGGTAGGGCCTGGTTTATGATTGCAGTCAAGGAATGTTGGAACTGTTGGAAATGCCAGTTATTTGTAACAAGGAGAATCTTTCCAACAATTAATCAAAGTCGATGACCAATTTGTTAAGCAAACCTATATGAAGATACCTATTATATCAATCTGCCTCATTTTTAGGAACTTTACTTCCAAGAATGCTGGGCCAAAAAATGACACAGTTGGATGCGGTGCAACAGAATGCATTTACAGCCCGAGAATTCTTTCAAAGATATGCCGGCCTCGAACATTTTTTCGTTGATTGTTTGACAGATGTATCAGGAAAGGACAGATGCCCATGTTTCATATCCCCTCGAATGTTACCTGTGTTAAGCTTCCTGTCAAAGCTTCGGTTATTCCCAAGAGACAATGACCGTATACAGTGAGTAGATGCTCTAGTGTTACCCGTTTCCCTTCGTTAGTTTCGTGTGCTTCCTACATTTCGTGGCCTTGATAAACCTTTGATCCTTTCATTTTTATTCGCTCCCCTTGGCCAGGTCTACAGATGATTTCATTTCTCGTCTGCGCTCTTTGCTGTCTTCGCCCGTGCATACGGTACGAAGTCTGAGCGCAAGAGCAGTCCTCGCATTTGTTACTGTGGATGAGTTTATGATGACTCAAAAGGTACAGTTAAGTTGTGCGATGGCATCTCCTCCTGCTGCCAACAATTTGCACGGCCTCATGTTAGAATGGGTGAGTTTCATGGACAATCTTCGAAGTGTACCAAATACTTCAAGCAACAAAAGCCTGCGTAGTGAGGTCGCAAAACAATTTTCAAAAGTACTTCAATTTCATGACGAGAGTAACACACAACGTATTATTCAATCACCTATACTCTCTGCAGTCGAAGTGTATTTGGATTCATGTGTACAAGATGGTGAAGACATGACTAAGTATGGTAAGTTTTGTACTAAAGCCATTTCACCAATTTCCGTCAATATTTTCACTTATTTCATTATCATCATCATCGTCATCGTCATCATCATCATCATCATCATCATCATCGTCATCATCATTATCTTCATCATCTTCATCATCATCATCATCATCATCATCATCATCATCATCTTTTCTTCCTCATCATCATCATCATCATCATCATCATCATCATCACCACCATCATCACCATCGTCATCATCATCATCATCATTATCTTCATCATCTTCATCATCATCATCATCATCATCATCATCATCATCATCGTCATCATCATTATCTTCATCATCTTCATCATCATCATCATCATCATCTATTGGAAAATGGCCCCATGGCCTGCTGTAAAGTGCCTTTCCACATTTGTTTGGCACGGAAAACTCTCTCTCTCTCTGATTGCAACGTACTTCAGCCTCGTTTCCAAATGATTACTTGGTCATATTCAAAGACGATTGACGAACAACAACAAGTTCAACCTACTTCTTGTACTTTCTTAATGTTTGCATCGCATGCGTGAAACCAGTCACATTCAATTTAATATCTAAAAAGAATTCGATTATGCACATCAATAACTAGACTTGGAAAAACCCAACTGTGTAAGTTCTCTGTCGCTTAATCGAGCATGAACGATTGTGTGAAATAGGCTGAAATCTCATCCTCCGGTGACCGTTACATTGAAGTGTCTCCGAGTGCTTCCCCGAATGTTGAAACAACAAGAGAACAGAATTTCTCTTTTTGTTGATAATTCCCGGCTGGGTAATACATCGTATTTAATGAAATAAAACAGCATTAATTGATTAAATTCTCCGAAAAAGGAGCATCTACCTGGCAAAGTGGTAATTGTGAAGGAACAAATACCATTGTCTGTCACTGATTTGTTCATATCAACTGGAAAACGCTGAAAAAAGAGCCGAGACCGAAATAGACCGAGAAACGTGAAGTTTGATGTCGAGCCATGGACTGGGGAGTTTCTGTCCGAGTAAGTTATATTAAAAATAGGAACAATTTTATCTTAGCGAATCACTTAACTTTCCCCTTTGAGTCTATGCTCTTAGCATACAATGCCTCAATTCAAAGGCTGACGTTACGTCTACTCATCCTCAGAGTATATTGTGCCACATGAGTGGCCTGTGTACAATCTTTATTGCATTTGAAGAGTTCCCAAAGAAGCAAATGAGATGTCCGTAGCTCTTAAATTTATAGAGGCCTTACTCATAATGGTAAGTAAACTCCAAAGTGCATGTACATGATGCTACTGTTCTGTATTTGTTTTGTATCTACATTGCATGTTCCGAAACTGAGCATCTGGAAATTTGCAAATAATGTCGTACATTCACGGTCTCTCACAGAATCGTTCTCTGTCCTCAGGGTGCAATGTACAATTGTGGACAAAAATAATGTAAACATTTGCTGCATCTTGATGAAAATGACCAGAATCATGGAAGACACTTAGTAAAAAAGGGCTCCCGTTTGTGGTATTACACGCTATCTATCCCGTAAATCCTATCAACAGGGAGGTGTGATAAGTCACCGAAATGAAGATTTTCAAAATGCATTGTCAGTTGGAATAGGGATGAGGCCAGTTTACATCAATTTATGTCCAAGATTGTAATATCACGTAAATTTTGTATCAGTCGCGGCACCTATCGTATGAAGAACACCGATAAACAATGACGGCGCCAGCCGTGGGGCTTTGGAGGGTTGAGCCGCTCCACCTTTTGGCCAAAACACAAAAACTGAAAGAAGAAAGAGGAGAGAAAAAAGAGTCCCTTGTCAAATTGTAGTGTCAGAAGATCCAAAATGTACTCCAATTATAAAGGGAAATATAGTTAACGAAACCTGTGGATAAATCCCAGCCAGTCACATTGCTTAGTGGTGTTTTGGGGCTTTGAAACCAGAGGTGGTTGTTTCCTTCTAGGAGTCGATGTTTGGCGAATATACGATGGTACATGCTGCTTAATTCGGTTAACCAACCTCAAAGTTGTGCGGCCAACATAGCCAGCCTCAAAAAACTGATGTGATCAACACCGCGACAATCAGCTTACCTTTGCTATTGCAGGCTTGTAGTCCCGGTATTTATTAACCAGCTGCGATGTGAAAACTTGAAGCAAATTTTCAAGGCTTTTGTGATATTCAGCGGGGTATCTGCCATCTCTGTTGTCGAACAGTAACTACGAAAAATTAATAGAAGCTCAAATATAGCAAGTTGTAGCCGACTGTTGAGACCTAAGACATGGATATCTTGGCTACAATACCATACAAAATCTAAACATGTGATCTTACCATTTAACCAAGTATTTGGCTCTATTTTGAATTTCTATTCCCGTTAAGTCATTACATGGTCCAGAAGCCACTTTCCTGATGACTGCATAAAGATGCAGCAATATAAAAAAAGCTAAAGATGCACCGCCACGGCAGACAAAGTGCTGCTAAAATTAAGCCCGTCTGGGTAATGCTACGGGTAGCTGTTTACAGTGTGTTTTCAAAAATAAACAGATTGATAAAAATCTTCGCGTTATTATTTTCGACCCTGGTATACTTAAGTTATTTGACAAAGGGTGATTCAATCGGGGCTCAAATACTTTTTCACGCTCTGTTCTGTATTTTACTCCGAGTGCATAATTAGGAGTAAGGATAGGACAGTTTCGAGAACGCTAGTGGGAATTTTTCTTTGGTTTTATCCATAAAATTGTTTTCGGGATGATTGTGCCTTATTGGAGTCGTACTCCAACTTTGGTTTTTAGTGTATAACAGTTTCGCAAGCCTGTGCGATTGTATGCCCGTACGCCTATAACTTGAGCCCAGGCCTACGCACTACTGTAAGGAAACATAGTCTCAACCGATGCGGAACTCGCGAGTAATTTCCAGACGATTTTCTAATGATCGTCATGTTACGGCAATTTTTCCGCCCTACTGTCGGATATCCTCATACATCAGCTTAAATGAATACAATTAAATAACCGTTGGCGACAGGGATACACTCAGCCACTACATACAAATACTCCTGTCACAACAGCAAGCGACCTTGACGCTAAGAATTACAGTCAATGAACTCCAATGCTTACTATCAGCCGACGCGCCATGCACATGTTAAACAAGACTAACATGTCCCTCGACAAGAACAATAGTTACAAATTTAACTTACACCGGGTCAGACGTGGAAATTAATACTTAAATTTCAAATACGTATGTTGTATCTTCAGGTAGAGAAATTCTAGGACCTATTTTCCATGAATAGTAAACTTTTTAAAATTCCTAACCATTTTCGTGTAAATAGCGAAAATTAAAGATCGCTCACTACTTACATGAGAAGGAAAGAGCAAAAAAAACGAAATTGCTTCTTTTTAGCATCTTTCATATTATAGCCTCTCTTAATAATTTTGAAAATACGGTCGGGAATGTAATTGCAACTTAGCAAAAGGTAATTACTTAAAAATCAATAATCAATAATGTCTGAAAATGTTATTGCATCTTTAATGCTGCCATGCAGTATGTCATGATAACTGTTATGAACTTTACATCGCTAAATTAGTCATGCGAACGCTAGACGAAGTTAAAGGAAGGCTATTTAGGGATGGGGGACATTACACCTACATTATTGTCTACTACTATTGCCCCTCCCCCCTACACAAAGGCTCTTTTTCTAATTTGAATATTCCTGTAAGATGCAACACAACAATGGGTTTGATGCTGAAGTTTCCAGCACATGTGTATCTTACGTAACTCTATCAACTCTTCAGTATTTATAATGCTAAATTAAGCAAAATTTAAAGTTGTGGTCTAAAGATAATTGTTATGTTGTGATAACTATTTCGATCCCTGGTCCAGAAAAATCTTGTATTCCTTTAACCACTTAAGTTATTTTGGCATGCATTAAAACTCAACAGTAAATATTGACCTGGTCGCGATAAGAGTTAAGCCGAAACATATGAAAAGCCATTCTTATGGTACCCAATGTCAGCGAAAACATCAACTAAAGAATGAACAATGAACTCTCACTCGCTACTATAGTTGACCCGCTTTGGATAAAAGCGATGAGGCAGGGCTGTAGCTAGTAAAGTGAAGTAGTTCAAGTGGACTTATATGACCTGCAAAATAAACACCATCGAATAGTTTTGAACACTACATTGTTCTTTGCGATACCTTCTTAAACCTAGAATTACTAAAAGCCTAGAGAACTCATACGTGTAATTGTCTGTAAAAAAGGCCTTCCCTTCTACCGCCTTCAGTGAACCATATCGAGATCTGCAGTTGATGTATTGCCCCCGCCCCCCTCCCTTCCTTCCAGCCATTGTGACCTTGTTCGATTTTGTACGCAAACTGAAGTTTAACACTGCTGGTGACCAGTTGGCGTCTACATCTCTGAATATATTCCAGGAGTATCAAAGGAGGGTAAGCAGTGTCCTCTAAAGCATTGCTTCAAAGTGAGTAACGGGGGGGGGGGGGGGGGAAGCAGTGTTCGCATTGCCTCAAAATGATAATTTCAATATATCAGGTTATAAAAGATCCACCCTTCATGTACAGTGAATGATGCAATGGATTTGAACTGATTTGTTAAACAACTGTTATTTGTAAAACTGTTTCACAAGCTGTAGAATATTCAAACGTAAATATGATTTTAAGATGTAAATAAGAAGAAACACATATTTGATTCGATGACTTCCATTCGGCTAATATATCAAGTAATCCTGTTGTTCTAAGGTTAGCAACTGCTAGTAATTATTGCCATTTTTATTGCCTTCTTTTGCTCCAAATGATTTAAAAATCTCATAGTTTGATGACCTATGTTAAATACTTGGGTCAAGGTTTAAACCGCCCCAGTAACTTATGTTCTATTACACGAACATCTTGCCAAAACTAATCCTCTCATACCTTCTCTTATTGATAAAACTTTGCAACTTTGAATGTGGTGTCGAAAGAATGTGGACCAGATGGCAGTTATTATTATTATTATTATTATTATTATTATTATTATTATTATTATTATTATTATTATTATTATTATTATTATTACTTACTCCTTTCTGCCTTGTATTTGTGTTGTCATAGTGAACTCTCGTTATTGGCGGGCAGAAGAGTTAGGCCCAGGCCACAGAGATGAAAGCGTCGACGGTCCTGAAGAATCATCACAACAACAACTTGCTGATATGATTAGAGATTGAATTAAGAAAGGTAAAGCATGAGGGGAGATAGAACTAATGCACTTACGTACAAAACAAATGGATATTTGACGAGGTTCAACCTTTATATCTAAAGCAGAATACCTCATTATGGATCAGAATAAGGTAAGATAATTAGTCTTCCGGGAATAATACACAGTGCGACCTTACGTTCGTCGAAATGAATCTTCCTACATAGATAATTTCCACCAATCTGACCAGGAACACGTTTACGACTATTTAATATAACATCAGATTGTTAGATATTACCTCAGAAGCAATAGTTGTAAATGATTAAAGACGATGTCACTGCAATACGCTAGATAGGCATTCAGATCATGGAATGTCAAAGGCCCACTTGTACAATAGTAGTGATAGGAGTACGGGCAGTAGTAGTAATTTAGTAGTATGTTATATATAGTAATTCTAGTATTAATAGTAGTAGTAGTGGTTGTAGTAGTAGTAGCAGCAGCAGTAGTAGTAGTAATAGTATTAGTAGTAGTAGTAGTAATAGCAGCAGCAGTAGTAGTAGTAGTAGAAGTGGTAATAGTAGTAGCAGCAATAGTAGTAGTCATAGTAGTAGTAGTAGTAGTAGTAGTAGTAGTAGCAGTAGTAGTAGTAGTAGTAGTAGTAGTAGTAGTAGTAGTAGTATTAGTAGTAGTAGTAGTAGTAGTAGTAGTAGTGGTAATAGTAGTGGCAGTAGTAGTAGTAGTTGTCGTCGTGATCATTGTTATCATCATCAATCAACTTGTGTAGGAATATATCGGCTTATTCTCCGCCACACTGCATGATCCACCATTGCTTGATTTAAATTTTCCATTGGGATGCCAGAGTCACAAATGATATCTAGTTTACATATAGATTAATTTTCATTGCAGGCACCCCTCTGATCCTCCTGAAGACTTTAGGGAAGATTGATCATAAATTCCATTGGAAATATGAGTTTATTCTGGATCTAAATAAGCAGGGGCTCAAATGCTGGTGTGATTAAAAATACCTTTATATTCCTTCAATAGCAAGTAGTAGTAGTGGTAGCAGCAGTAGTAGTTGTAGTAGTAGTAGTAGTAGTAGTGGTAGCAGTAGTAGTAGTAGCAGCAGTAGTAGTAATAGTAGCAGTAGTAGTAGTAGTAGTAGTAGTAGTAGTATAGTATATAGTTGTAGTAGTAGTAGTAGCAGTAGTAGTAGTAGTAGTCATGGTTTCATCCAGCTTTCCAGGTCCCCCCATAAATTCTAGGTCCCCCCATGATTTTAGGTCCCCCCATGGGAAAAATTTTCTCAGGTCCCCCCATAATTTGGTGCACCATAAAAATTTGAGGTCCTCTGTATGCGTATAGAATAATTAAGTTATCATGTACAAAACTGCAAGTTTTTTTATAGATTAATGGGAAAAGTAAAGGGCCTAAGTTGTCACTATATCTGTATTTATGATAAGAACATTAAGAAGCATTTTTGGACATTATTACTCAAGTAACATAGTTCAGACAACAGCAAAGTACAGTTGCCTGTAAAATAGAGATATTGTACCTTGCTTATTTTCTACAATCGAAATCGCCTCGAATATTCCTTAGTAAATAACCCAATTCTTTTACGAAAGTTGTGAGTCTGGTTACTGGATAAAGTTTTGTAGTAGAGGGCCTTCACCAACGACGCGAGAGAAAGAGAGGGATAGCTGCAAAAAAAATTTGAAAGCTATGTGGTGATTTAATGGCAGGACCTGAAAGTAATTTGATAATCTAGATTATCATAGCAGATTGCCAGCCTTTATGTGTCAAGTAACTCATAACGCTATAGGCCTCATTGATCTTTACATGGCAGACGAAAATGCACAGGGAACCACCAGTGGGCCTATTACATTGTTCGGAAAAATGTAAAGGATAAGACTTACATAGGTTGTCCTAGGCTTTTTTTAATCATTCAGTAAGCAATCTCTTTTCCATCCTTCCTAGAGGCTAAATATATGGCAGCCGCTATGAGGAGGAAAGGAGGATCTAGTATAGAATTCTGATATTCATAATTTATTTTTTAAAACGTTGTTTCCGTATCATTGTTAAAATTTGTCCGTAGATGATGCAAGGTAGCATCAAAATTTTACTTAGTTTATATCCGAGATGACTCTCCAAAAATGGGGATTTTTCCCTTTTAAATTCCTTGTATGTATTCAATTTTTACACGGAGTAGCAATTACAATTCTTCCATTTACTTGAGAGGTTCTAGAATTTTCTTTGCTGGAGGGTGGTATGATGGGGCCACTGACTCCTGCTGTAAAGGAAGGACTTAATGTACGAGCGCGAGTAGGTCACATAACTACTAGGGATACACAAGAAGTTGCTTTGTGACACGTTGGTAAGATTAAGTTCTGTAATCTTTCTCGACAACAGCAAAAGTTTTCCTTGAATGATCAAATACGTAAATGTTTTCATGTGTAGGGACGTAGATAGAGATATTGGAACCTTGCTGGCTATTTCAATTCTTTTAGAGGCTATATTTTTTAAGTCCAAAAGTTAATAAAGTTCTCTTTAGAGCCTTGTTTGATATTGAAAGATAACCACATCCTTTTGGCATGGTTCTTAGACTAAATTAATCTCAACACTTAATAAGGGAAATAGAGCCAGAGCAATCATAAAATTGAATATTAAGACAATCGGTTGTATCGCAAGTGGGGTGTTGGGGGCTTTAGCCCCTCTCTTTTTGCAAATTAATGTTTCCTTAGTAAAGAGAACAAAGAAAAACTGCAACTAAAAAGAATAGAGGAAAAGAGAGTCCTTTATAGAATCATAACAATAAAAGATGGTTGTCGATTAGAACAGGAATTTCAACTCACCCCCGTCCCCAAACCAGACACACACTTATGGTTTGGTTTTTCACGAAGGCTCAAAGCCGAAATACAATGAATAATTATAATTAATAAATTTCCCCGTACCCACTGAGTGGAGGAGAAAACACGGCAAGATTGATGGTCCAATGGTTAAGGTTTGTGTTTTCAAACCAATAGGTCGTGGGTTCGAATCTCCTCAGATCCCATAGTGAAAAAGGCAAGCTATTGTGGTAATAATGCACTCCTTGATAGATATTTATAATAAATACTATGTGTCTGCTGAGTTTTTATACATATATATGTATATATATATAAAGAAAAAAAATCAAAAGCAGAAACAAAATCAAAGCGAAACAGAAAATGAAGAACAGTAAAACCCCCAAATACCAACAATAACAAGCCAACAAAAAATAACAAAAACAACAAAACAACAGCAACAAACCAAAACGACCAAACTATAAATATACAAACAAGTTTCTCTTAGTCAGTGGTCCGCAGTCTTTGGTCCGCGAAGGATACGTATGAGCATTAGTATCATTCAGAACCGCATCCTACGCGGAATTTTTGAAATCTTCACGACATTGGAAAGAATCGTAACGACCACAGTTTCTATGTGTAACATCTGTAGCGAGCTGTTTACATGCTTGAATGTGCATACTGCTACTAGCATATCGTGGTGGCGTATGCTGGGCAAAACAACTTTGGCCATCGTTATTCTCTTTCTTAAATTAGTAGCAAATAAATCAATTGCGTATTTACTTTAATAAGCGCCGCGGCGTTTATTTAAAACTCCTTCGTTTGGTTACAGCGTTGAATAGAGAGCTGCGTTTATTAAAAAGTAGAAAATGTTATCAGTCGATAAAATTCTTCATGGCAAACTGTTGAAGCGGAAAAAGCAATTGTCCCGCTTTTATCATCAGTTGCAGAAGAATTTGTGGATATAGAACGAGTAAAACTCGTAAGAACTATTTTTTATTTCTTGCTTGGTCTGTTTTCTAAAGCTGCTGTCCTAATTGCGGCGTTTGTTAGCGGGAGGTGTTTGTGACAAATGTTCGGCTAGAGGTGCTGCGTATAACAGAGGGAGGCGTTGATTGAAGGAAGTATGGCAAGATTGAAAGTGTCTTGGTTACTTTTTATAGTTTTGGTTATGAATTGAGTAACCACGTCACCCTTAAATCTTTTACTCCTTGCCAAAATATCTTGGACATTTGACAACAGTTTATACGGGAAACAAGCCATAAAACAACGGAGATATTCAATAACACATTCATGCTGGGCCTTGCTTTGTTGTAAACATTATAGATTAATGCGTTATTTCCCCCAAGTCAGATGTCGGAGAGCTTCCCATTATTACCAAATGACAGCGGCCTTTACCTAGTTTAATCACCGCATCATCCTCTAACTGCTCCTATTGTCAAGAAGAAAAAATGCACCGAACAATAGTGTACATGGAGCGAATCATTGTCGTACCCCATAATATTCTTCCTTGCATCTTTTACAATTTTTTCCCTTCTGATTCAGGTTACGGCGATAATGTCAATAGTTCAGACATTGAGGTTACGCGGTGAGAACATCCTTCACATCGCTTACCTCCACGGCATTTCTAGGTGCAACTATCTGCGGGATAATATGCTTCTGCTTTTAGTCGATGGACATTTACGCTTCTCATTCACACCTAAAACGAATTTCACTACTTCTTTATTTAAACAAAGACGTGGTCCAAGTTAAGTGTAACTTCCCGCAAAGTTTATGCTGACGTAGCCCTAAATATCTTTGAGACTTAAACGTGATGTGAATTGGCGATTAAGAAAAAGGATTCCTAAATCAAATTACTTGTTGTTGGAAGGTGTTTTTTAATTACTTGCCCATTTTATAAAAGTCATTTGACGTGTTCAATGAAGCAGCTTTCGGAGTTTTCCTTTATTTCTGAAACAGCTAGTGTCGGTGACATGTGTTTGATAGCAGATACGCAATTAAAAGTCGACCTTGTTTCACAGAAAGTTTATGTGTTCAAATATTCAGATGGTTTACACGGTCACGTTAGCAATGCCAAATTAATTTGACCTACGAAGTCTAAGTTTCATAGTCTTGGGTAAAACTACCCCAAGGATGTAGATTTCATTGTGACAGACGATAAACGACACTTAAATCTCGTTTCCATAGATGTGGTACAAAATAACTCAGCATAACGTACATTTCACCTCAGATGTAATATATAGACCAAACACGTTAACGCTTGTAAGACACAAATCCAGTTATTTGTGAATAAGATACAGGAACATGGTTCCCAATGACAGCGTCTTCCTGCTTTTAATTGGAATTTTTAACGTGTATTTTTGTAACAGGAAAGAGGAAAAGTGTGTCCAACTCCCACGCGATATAACCTTTGGAAAGTTTTTCAATTACGCAGAGCATTTTTTCGTCGCCGGGAGAGGTAGCACAAGGAACAGCGCTTCTCCACCTTGGGGCAGGGAATAGATGTAGTGTTGGATCTCGTCACGAAATATCCCAGTATCTGTTCTCATTGATGACAGATGCTTTCCATAATCCGCGAGAGGCGGTACTACTGGGCGGTTGAACATGACTCGTGGCTTTTTTCTCTGCCTGTTAGCCAAAATTGAGGCGCGTCGCCCTTGGACACCCAGCTGCCCTGTTAGCCTGTTTGGTGGTTTTTCTGTTTATTTGGGGTGGTTTCAAAGTCGAGCCTTTCTTTGATTGAGAGACTGTCGAGAAGCGATTCCCAGGAACGACCCAGCTTAGCAAATGAGCAGCAAGGCGTCTTTGAAATTGGCGAGTCGTCTGACCCAAATACGTTGCACTTCAGCAATGACCCTGAAATTTATAAACAACTACAGATCGCAAAAATTGTAGTAATCCTGTCTTTTACTTGGTGAGATGTCGAGAGGCGACGAGAGGGGTGAAAATAAAACGTATATTAACATGTGGGATAGCAAGGAACAGTTGGAAATATTGTTACTTTTTTAGTCGTATGTCGTACTTAGGAAGTTTGTGTCCACCGTTAAAGAGAGGTTGCTCTCCGTCATGCTGTGCGCTTGTTTGACGGACGGAGGTGGTCAGACAGACTCACGGCCTCGTAGTGAAGTGTTTAGTAACATGTCTCACAGTGGGTTTTATGTTGCAAAAGGTTAAGGTGAATTGAGTCTGATCGAATCAGCAACTTTTAACGCACGTTAATCCATCCAATGAATACATGGAACATAGCACAAAAATTCTTACCTCTATCAGTGCTTTGTCAGAGATGTTGTTCGTTTTCAATGTCAGTAGATGTGATTAATCCGTTTGTTCTTTCGTGGTATTTCATGTTTCCGAAAGTTCGTGTCCTAAAAGAGGGAATAGTACTGTTTGATAGAGGAATCATGTTAGAATTAGACGTACAATTAAACTCTATAAGAGGCTAAACCTAATTCCACTATGTATGAATCAAGACACATTAAAGCATATGTTCAGAAACTGCTACTTAGTCTGTTGTATATCTAAACAGTAGCAAGAATAAGATGGTAATTGTGGACATAATTTCGATTTTTCAGTAGAGTAGCAAGCCTTCATTACAATGCTACAATTGATCAAGACGTCGAAATGGAGCAAACTTTGAGACAGGAAGTTTCCTTCTTGGGATGAACTGCAAAGCATTTTTATCTGAAAGGTTGCCAAAAATCTCCCTCACCGTCCATTCATTAAAAACGTGGTGTTTTTTCATTGTTCTTCAGTGTCGTATTTTGTGTCTTCTGGAATGTATATTTTCTCTGTCGACTGTGCTTAACGTTGCACGACGCCATCTTCCCCATCTTGCTACTTAGTCCATGTACTTTTAATTAAATCGAATCTTCTAATTCAATTTTTATTATTCAATCTATGCAGCCTTACTTACATCCTTCCTTGCATGCATTTATTTATCTGTCATATCATACATTTATATCCATTTTTTCATAGATTCTTTCTCCATTTTTTTCTTTATTCCTCCCATTTATTCATTTATTTATTCATTCATTCACTCACTCCTTTCTTCTTCCATTCCTTCCTGTCGCCACTTATGTGTTCACCACTTCCTTTCTTTCTTCATCTATTCATTTACTACTGTTTCTCGTGCTTCCCTATGTCATCTGGCATTCTTTTCTATCTTCATTCCTTAGTTTTCACCCCTTTCATTATGCCCCATAATTTGCTCTTGCGCCATTCTTTTTTGCTCATTCCTCACTTTTTACTGTCGCTCTAACTTGTTTGTACTGCTTTCATGTTTCCAAGACTAGTCCCTGTCTTAGAACGTCACTGTTTACTTTAGTATTACCAATATGTGACCGTCTCTATAGCTCCTCCGCATCTAAGATAGATCAATGTCACTGAAACAGGATTGTTCAACTTATCTGCCCTGTGGTTCGTGTCTTTATTTTGTCTTATTTTCTTTTTCCACGATATTCTTTATGATGTATCATTGTATGGTCCTTTCCACGTTCGTCTCTTTTAGTGTCATGGTCTCCAGAAGAAAAATGAGAATTCTCCGTTGACTTCTTTACTTCTACATTGCCAATATACTTAGATGTCTAACCCGTATGGTGATCTTTAATTTCTTTTTGCTCTCAGAATCTCAGTACTTCAACTTTTATATTCTTACGTTACATTATTCTCGTTATATTACCACTGCTTTCGAAGCCACGACATTGAAACTACCCTAAATAAACAGAAAAACCATCAAACAGGCTAACTAATAAATAAAGGGCAGCTGGGGCGTCTAATGGGGACGCCCCTCAATTTGTACTGCCGGGCAGAGAAGCAAGCCATGAAAGAGGCTCAACTGCCCAGTAGGACCGCCGCTCGGGGATTATGGAAAGCATCTGTCATCAATGAGAAGATATTTAATGGCTCCACTGCTTGTCAGGAGGCTGCACTGAGAGACTGCTCACATTTAACGAATAGACATAAAAATGTACTATGATCATGAAATCATAAAGATTTTCAAATCTTATTAATATGATAACTTGAAGGTGTTTCATGAAGATATCTTCTGAAATTGAAAACTTGAATTTGCCATGCATTTCGTATTGAAACCGGTCTTCCGCGACAATGGAAAACGTCAATAAACATTGATAAAGTTGGAGGCACCGATCTGGGTACTTCAGACGAAAAGTAAACCTTAATTAGAATCCATCATCCATATACTCCCTGTGAAGAATGTTTGATGACATGCGCGTTGATCCGTATTGAAAAGTGCTTTTCTGGACGGAGGAGGGAAGGGGCAGATTGCAGGTCATGGGACATTATGTGACGACATTGCGTGTTAGTTCTATTTCAGCATTGTTTGTATCTTTTGCATCATTCCACTATGCTTCAAGAGTGTCTGTTATAGAGTGTGAGTTTCTTAATGGGGAGAATGGAAGTAGATGAAAGAGCCCGTGGACACCCCAGTTCGCCTTTAGCTATTAGTTAATCTGTTTCATGGTTTTACCATTTACGCACGGTAGTTGCAATATCTGGCCCACTGCTCATCAGATCGCCTGTGTCATGAGTGAAAAAATGAATTGGTAGAACTAGTAACTAACATATTTGGGCAGGAATTCCGTAACCTGCAGCACTAAATTTTGTTTTATGAGACACTATCAATCTTTAAATGAAACTAACGCGCATGCGCATAGTTGACATCTTTCCCGCAGTAACTAAGAGTTGTCTCTTTACTTGTATACCATGTATACCATGTAGAGAATAGGTCTTCAAATCACTGATCTTAGACTTAGGTTGAAGTTCTCTGTCCAAATAACAGAAAAGCTTCGATCTACAAATTTGATTCAGAATTTGTCTGTTTATTGTGAATTTACATAAACTACTCTTGGGTGCCTAATAGAAGGGGGGTTGGAATAAACGGGGGGTTGAAAAATTCCAAAAACTTAATAAACGAGGGGTTGGAATAGCCGGGGGGGTGAAAATCACCAAAAATATCAAGAGTCAATGTTTAGAATCACCTGCAACTTCCTATACGTAGGGTATTGCAACACAAACAATAGTGAGTTATTTGAAGGAATGATAGTCTCCTACATGCCTCCCAAGATTTTAAAAATGTTCTCCTCGTCCTCCGTTAGTGCTAACATCTGTAATGTGCGTCTTCACACTTCTTCGAGCCTCGTAAAAGGCCACCTTTATCTTTTTAATGCCTGGTTTTTATATTTTAATAAAAGTATTTTTTACTTGCTCGCTAAAGTACCTTTCAATAGTACCTTACTCCATAGATCCATTACTTACGCATAATAAGAATGCGTTGTGCACAATGGAATGTGAGTATTTCAATAGTACCATACTGCGTAGATTCTTTAGTTACACATAATAAGAATGCGGTGAGCACAATGAAATGTGAGAATTTTAATAGTACCTTACTCCATAGATCCATTATTTACGCATAATAAGAATGCGCTGTGCACAATGGAATGTGAGTATTTCAATAGTACTATACTACATAGATTCATTAGTTACACATAATAAGAATGCGTTGTGCACCGTGGAATGTGAGTATTTCACTAGCACCATACTGCATAGATCCATTGTTTACACATAATAGGAATGCGCTGTGCACCATGGAATGTGAGAATTTCACTAGCACCATACTGCATAGACCCCTTATTTACAAATAATAAGAATGCGTTGTGCACAATGGAATGTGAGTATTTCAATAGTACCATTCAGCATAGATTCATTAGTTACACATAATTAGAATGCGTTGTGCACCATGGAATGTGAGCACATCACTAGCACCATACTGCATAGACTCCTTATTTACACATAATAATAATGCGTTGTGGACAATTGAATGTGAGTATTTCAATAGTACCTTACTCCATAGATCCATTACTTACGCATAATAAGAATGCGTTGTGCACAATGGAATGTGAGTATTTCAATAGTACCATACTGCATAGATTCATTAGTTACACATAATAAGAATGCGTTGTGCACCATGGAATGTGAGCATTTCACTAGCACCATACTGCATAGACTCCTTATTTACACATAATAAGAATGCGTTGTGCACAATGGAATGTGAGTATTTCAATAGTACCATACTGCATAGATTCATTAGTTACACATAATAAGAATGCGTTGTGCACCATGGAATGTGAGCATTTCACTAGCACCATACTGCATAGACTCCTTATTTACACATAATAAGAATGCGCTGTGCACAATGGAATACGAGCATTTCACTAGCACCATACCGCATAGACTCCTTATTTACACATAATAAGAATGCGTTGTGCACAATGGAATGTGAGTATTTCAATAGTACCTTACTCCATAGATCCATTATTTACGCATAACAAGAATGCGCTGTGCACAATGGAATGTGAGTATTTCAATAGTACCTTACTCCATAGATCCATTATTTACTCATAATAAGAATGCGCTGGGCACAATGGAATGTGAGTATTTCAATAGTACCATACTGCATAGTTTCATTAGTTACACATAATAAGATTGCGTTGTGCACCATGGAATGTGAGCATTTCACTAGCAACATACTGCATAGACTCCTTATTTACACATAATAAGAATGCGCTATGCACAATGGAATATGAGCAATTCGCTAGCACCATACTGCATAGACTCCTTATTTCAACATAATAAGAATGCGTTGTGCACAATGGAATGTGAGTATTTCAATAGTACCATACTGCATAGATTCATTAGTTACACATAATAAGAATGCGTTGTGCACCATGGAATGTGAGCATTTCACTAGCACCATACTGCATTCACTTTGTTTTGAAAACCAGATCAAAAAGGCCATAGGGAAGTGTTTTGGCGCTGTCGCTCCACGCGTAGCTTATACAACCAAAAAAGCATTATCAACCAACCACAAAGATCGTGTGCCTTCCATAAATTCTAGCTCTGTAGTTTATCAATTTTCATGTCAGTGTGAGGTTGGCTATGTTGGCCGCACGACTTTGAGGTTGGTTGACCGAATTAAGCAGCATATACCATCGTTTATTCGCCAAACATCGACCACTAAAAGGAAACAACCACCTCGAGTTTCAAAGACCAAAACGCCACTAAGCAATGTGACTCTGCCATAGGGCAGCATTTGCTTGAGAAACAAGAATGTGCTAAAGTGTACACAGACGATTGCTTCCGTATCATAGGAAAGGCCAGGTCTGCATTTCATTTGACCGTTTTCCACATAAAAGCAAGAAAATCTTTGCTATGCAGACAAAAAGAATTCGTTTTCTCACAAGGCCTATTCAATTAATCTTGTTGTAATGGATGCTGATTGGTCCAAAAACACAAGCCATTCTGGCAGTCCAATTTCTGATTGGCTCCTTCAAAATACAGTTGGGTATATTCTTTCACTCTTTCCATTTCTATCATTCTGACCTTAGTACTCTGACGAGAATCAGACGAAAATAACTTTTTCTGTACACAACGTTTTCGGTATTCCGTGCAATAATAAAAATGGCATTCGCAGTATCACTTCCAGGTATGAAACCATACTGTGACTGTTTCAATTTGGAGTTTGCTCTTTTCCTCATTCTGCTTGAAGTGATTCGAAGGAACACTTCCCTTGGTATTGAGAGCAGTGCAAGGGATCTGTAGGCATCTCTAATCAATTTATCACCATTTTTGTGGATTGTTGTAACTACCCTTTTATGAAAAATGTCGAGGTGTCTCTCCTTGATGCCAGGCTGCAATTAAATTTCATGAAGCATGTTTATTATTTTTACTCCGCCTTATCTAAGGACTTCATTTGTGATAAGATCGACTCTAGGTGCTCTCCACGTTTTCATTTCTTTTCAAGGAGTCTACTATCTCTTTCTTTTGTATGTCAGTTCTATCTGCATCAGGTGTTGGGTTCTCTACCCAAATCTGCAGTGTAGTTTGGTCATCGGGGAAGGATATTTGTCAAGGCGTTTTTCAAAGTGTTTCTTCCGTAGTGATAGAACATTTTTTTGCTCAATATGCTTTTGTCCCTTGCTGTACTTTATCACAGAAAATGACTTCTTTGTTTTCCCCTCTAATTGCCTTACCGTTTTAAAGAAATTAGGTTTGTCATTATTTTACAATTCGTCTTCCATTTTTACCTGCTATTAAAGGCTAGTTTTTTAACTTCACGTTTGAAATGTCTATTAAGCTCTTGTCTATTTTCTGTGATGTAAGGCATAGGAGAAACTCTTTCCTCATCTTTACTTATCTTCGCTTGTTTCTATCAATACCATCGACACGTTCTCTACAAAAGTTCTCCATTAGAATCATTTCATGATAACTAACGGACAAAAGGTTACTTGTGATGGTAAAGAGAACAATGATGGGAATACAATATGGATGGATATTTACTATAAGCAGACTGACACAAGACGCTGTGTGCCCTTTTCTTCAGGCCATCCTAACAAATGCAAACGAAATATTCCCTACATCTGTGTGAAATTTCATCCAGAAAATTATCAACTTCTCCCCCATCAAAATGTGGCGAAGTTGCTAGCTAACATTCATTATTTCTCTCAAATGCCATGTATAAATAATTAAAATACAAATGCTAATATCTTCCATTATTTCCGTGTAGGCCTACGTTCTTACTCATAGGTCTGTATGAACCTTTATGATAAAAGATTTAGATGAAACAAACAAATTTCTATCCAAATCTTGATAGACGTCGCTCAAGCTCAAGTTATTATATAATCATCAACGTGAAGACTGAGTCTGAAGTGTGGAAAATGTGTAGATCAAAATTCCGACATATTAGTATACGTAAGTCATCATCATTTTCATGACCTCGTGAAATAACAACAAGCATTTGATAATGAAAACACGAGTAAATGAGCTAAAATGATATTTTCAAGATAGTTTCCAACTTTAGCCACCTCTATCACCTTCACCGCCCTTAACGATACATACTTAAAATTATGAGCCTAAAGCCAAACTAAAGATGTCACGTATATGCCAGCTAAACGTTATGAATGAAATTAAAAGTTGCGAACACAAAATGCTTTTGAATACAAAGAGCTACATTGCTGATATGACTGCGATTGGCCTTAGCCTAGATATATATCGATGCCTATAGCTGCAGCCCAACTCCAACTGCAGTAGCCTAACTTTCGGAAGTTTCTCTACTAAATACATAAAGCAATACCAAGCAAATAAAATAACAAAAATTTAACAAAAACCGCAAGCAAATTACCATTACCTTTGAAAGTTGAGGCCATCGTTGTAAGGTTATTTTAAGTGGCAGTCTCAACTGTATAGGCCTACTCCGTTACCAACTTGGGACGCTTTTCATCTGACTCAGAGCAACAAATTTGCTTGCTCGTTGTCGACTGCCATCTTTGCCTCGTTATGGAATAGAGATCGGTGCTGATTCAGTATGAATGGAAAAAATACAGACAAAATTTAGCCCAAAACTCATGGCAGACCTGTAGCATGCAGATACATCGCGAGTCACCAACGCTGAAGGTGACCTAGCAAGTATATTCTTTTATAACAGAGAGCTTTGGACCATGACAAAACATCTAGAAAATATAGAAGACGTCTTTCAACGTAACATCCTAAGGAAGACACTCCGGCCCGTAGCTTAGGGGGGGGGCATTTAGGGGCAATGCCCCCCCAGAGCTTTAGAATGCCCCCCCAGATTTTTTGCTACTCAAAAAAAATTATATGCTATATATCGCGATAAGAACTCTTATGATAGCTGCACATCTTGGCTTCCGTGCAGTACTGCCTGCCTTGCTTTCAGATAATCGCCTATCTGAAAACAAAGACATGAAAGGAGATGTATTGTTTCTAGTTTTTGTCTTGCATACCATTGGGCTAGAGTTTGGTCGTACAGTTTAACTGAAGTTGAAACCATCTTTAGTGCCGATTTGCCTTCTTGTTGGTCCATGCATAAAGCAAGCTGTAACAGATGGAGCAAACAGCATGAAAGCCTACGGCTTATCTTGACGTCCCAGTGATATACCAAAATATGCCAGACAACCCATTTTAATAAAATTTGACATCTGTTTCTCTCTGAAGAATAGGTAAACTTTCCACAAATGTAACAGAAAGAATCTGGGCTGTTTTGCGACAGAGTCAACTTGTCGTACTAAATCTGAAAAAGAACGAAAAGATTTAAAGCGTAGTATGCCACAGAATGTGAATTAAAATGTTACAATTCCTTTTTCCTTTACACAAACGGCCGAACACAAACGTCTATTTAAAACATTTCCACTAAACACATCTGCTTTGAAGTCAGAAATGAAAATTAAAAAACCCTTTTATGAATGTCCTTGGCTATTACTTGAATGCTAACAATGAAAACCTTACGATCTATCTGTCTGTTGATGAGAAAACACCAGAAATAGATACATTGTAAATAGTGGATCAAAGGAGAAGCTTGGGCAATTTTGACTAGGAGTTGACATATTACTGAGCGGCTGTAGCATCGTTGTAAACAGATCCCAGAAAATTAAAAATCGTTGTGAAAAAGTCTGAAATAGCTCATTTATTTTTTTCTGACGTTTATTAGGATTTGAATTGCAATTAATTTAATGTTAAAAGGTCTTACTCACAGTAACATTTTAATTAATTTCTTCATAAAATTAGACATTCTGCTTGTTTTGACCATAAATGGCACATATATGTAGCGAAAAAACCTGATGTGATAAAGGTAAATGGACTTGCTTTTCAAAATGAGCTTGAAAAAATAGTCCAAAAACATGTGCCCATTACCTGGCAACATTTTGGTCAAAAAAAATCGGCCAGTGTTATACATGGCAGACGAGAAGAAACATACGTGAACTTGACATTATTTTAATGTATCTGTGTGTTGATATACATATATGAGAGTAGGTATTGGAGTCTTCTAGAATAGTGTTTCTCAAGGGGGTGCTTGAGATTTCAAAGAGGGGTAAAATTGAGGCAAAAGGTATAAGGAGTTTCCAACAGCTAATGGTATGTTTCATTGTTTTTCTTATGTCCAAAGGTCAAAATCCAGAAAAGGAATAAATAAATGCTGTCTCTCTTACTCCCATGTTTCAAATATTTTCGTCTTAAACCTGGTAAGGAACTTTTTCACTGTTTATTCCATGGTGTACTTGTTTAATATTACTGAAGAGAAAGAATGCCGAATTCTCATGGACGCAAAGGAACCTAGGAATTTATGTAACTTGAAGGGGTTGATATACCCTCCTAGATTAAAATCTGCTTTCTAAAATAATTACCATTACATATTTTCAAAGAGGAATGTTCCCACTACGTAATGACTAAATATATAAAACTTACTTAGACGCTATGTGTAAAGATCATATATGGATATTTGGTTTAAAATATATAACTAGAAATAAAAACGTATTAAAAAATAAAACTACATACAGCAACATGCAAAACAATTGATATATGAAGCACCTTAGCCCCTGGGTTTTGACAGATTAGGTTTGAATCTGTCCCTCCTCACTCAAAGAGTTTGCATACAAAGAAAACAAATTAATTTAAATGATTTGCCAAGTTTTTCTTCCATTGTAAGAACACTTACAAGGAAACCAATGATGGTCTAATTGACCTACGAACTGTTTTTGAAATAATTTTCTGATGAAGAAGAAAACAAGGAGAGATAATTTTTCAATCTGACAAGTATTATAATAACAAAGTCTATAAGTATTTATTGTAACAATAATAAGCATATTCTACTTAAATTTTGCATCTCTTGAAATGGAATTTAATTCCAACTTCATAATTATATTATAATGAGCGTACATATAAACAATAAATATTATAATATATTGATAGATTTGTCAATGGATTTAACCGCACGGCTTCGTGCACGTTAGAATCTACATACTCCACATCATAAGGACTTTTAACAATCAAAGCAAATAAAAGGGAAGCAAGTATGTATCCCTGTCATACACATTCTTAATACATTGTCAGTACAGTGTCAACTTATATTATTGTCTTAAACTTGCCCTGTTTAACTTCTAGTTCTTAGCAATATTACAATGATGGTTCTAGGGAAAGGGGGAGGGGGTGGTGGTGGGTGGTCTGCCTGCGGAAATTTTACGCAAACATATTGTCTCTTTATTTTAACTCGTATCATCTTGTTTGTTCCCGCCTTCCTTCCCGGAAATATCCATTAAAAAGCTCTTCAAATCTATGAACTTCGTATTACGAATCTGATAAGCACGATATTCGAAATTGGTTTGTATTCGAGAATATTATTGTTGCATGCCTCTGGCTGCTAATGTCAATCGGACACGTGACATGAAAAATGAAACAGACGTAAACATCTAGCTAAGGTAAACACCCAAACAAAAGAGGCGGTAATAGAGACACAACCTTCTTAAACCGTAGCCACATATGGCTCTTCCCGAAAAGAAATCCAAGTGATCGGAAATAGACTGGGTCTAGTCAGGTGACTCGCCCAGAAGCCGTCATAGTTTCCTATTACGATCAAAACATCTATAAGTGTCCTGGAGCAGTTAGCAGGTCAACCCCCTAAACTCAGAATAGCCTTTCAAAGTTCAGAATAACCCTTCCAAATTTCTAGCTCTGTCCACTGGAATGCATCCCCCTCCCCCCTAAGTGTTCAAAATGCATCTCATAGCGCAGTCGAATAAACATCCCCCCCTTAAATGACGAGCATGGATTTTCAAAGCTTTATCTTTCCTAGGCGGGGAGTGAGTTAGAAAGCGTACATCATAATGCATGAAGCAGAACTAGAAAGCGCCTACGGCCCTTTGTGGACTACGGCTGAAGAAGAAGAAGAAGAATCTTTCCTGGTACATACCACGAGGTAACACACTGGGTCTTGTTCACAAAAACCTCAAAACTTACAATAACCTTCAATTCAAGCATATACTGTATGATGTGTATACAGCGATCATAGTTAACATAGAATCTTGTAGGGGAAAATGGGTATCAGTACTAAGTCGATGCTAGCGTGGATCTACTGTTGCGGATTAGCATTGTAACACAAACAAATGGTGGAAGTGCCTGTTTTATTCAAGTACTTAGGAAACTGATTAGGCCGTTCTATTAAAAGCTCACTAGTTTACTCTACCCTTTTGCATCTCACCAGGTAACACACTTTAGACTGAAGTCATCTCTCATTAATTAATGATCAATCCATGATTTTTCGGAGCTAGGAAAGGAAGCTCATATTTCCACATTATTTTAACCAATTTCGTGTATGAAACATTGAAAAATGTTGGAAAGCCATAAAATAGCCAGATACGTTAATTGCTTATTTGCCTTAAAACCAACTTTTCGCGCAAACTATATTTCACTTTATTAGTTTAAAGATAAATCTGCATGATATTCCAACCTCACCCCCCCCTCCCCCAAAAAAGAGACTTTATTTGGAAATAAAACACAAAGCCCCACCTCTCAAAACGCCTTTGGGAAGACAGATGACTAAATTACAGACAAGTCAGAAACTGAGGAAAGCAAATAATAGCAGCATAGAAAAGAAGTACCGGAGTATGCTGAGTTAACTTCAAGGCAGAAACAAAGTTACTTCCACCTTCAGACTCTTATTGCTACTTATCACTAAATTTTATGGTATATTTGGTTTAGAGAGAACGGCTCTAAGTAAAAACAGAACCAGGAAAAAGCAGAAGCAACCAAACTACACAAAAAGTAGTAATTATATAAACAGGTACATCGAGGTTGCTATCACGTTGCCAAGCCCAATATGTTTCTGCTGTTTCCCAAGGAACGAGATAGTAGAAATGAGAGCACAACAGCAACATCTTTTTCCAATTTGTATTGTTTTCAGGGTTTAATGGATGTAATTTGGTTCAACTACGCTAAATTTTTCATAAAGCGATTACATCAACCAGTCACCTTGTGGGCTCGTGTCTGTACTCAACACTCATTACCCCATTAATTACTACTCCTGAATGTGTCTTTGATCTGCTGTTTACTTTTTGCCCTTGTTGAAATGGACTTTGTTAGATGTAATATTCTGCACAGCTTTGTGTAGGGCTGCTACCACTCAAGAGCATGTGTGGTACTAACACATTTGCAATTGACTATTATTGTAGGTGGGCTCAGTGTCATCACGAAGAATTATTAGGAAGAAATAGTTCACTTGAATTTAAACTTCATCAGCTGAAATTTTTGGATTTAATTAAAGCTGGAGAGGCGCAGAAGGCACTAGAGTATTCTAGACACTTTTCAGAATTCAAGGATCACGTTGATGGTAATACAAAAACGGTTATGTTTGTTTATTTACATTTACCTTATGATAATTCCCGGAATGCTTCAGACCATGCACCACGTGAGCTTTTCCCGCGCTCTGCTCCTGTTTTCAAAGTACCTTAAAGCTGAATTCACACTAGACGCGTTTTTTGTGACGCGCCCCATATAAGGTGTGCGTCATCGGATTCCCTTGTCGCCCAATGCTGCTGCCCATGGCAATTTCCTCGATGCGTCAAAGTTGAAAAAATCCAACTTTGCTGCCCCGTGACGCGTCGGAACAATAGAGAACGAGGATATGCTGCAACCAAGGTCGCAAACAACCTTTGTCCAATATTTAGATGAAATTTTCACTCCACACCTCAAAAAGAAACTCCAGAATGCACTGAGGCTTGATAGTCTGGGATAGATATACCAAGTTTAGCTTGAAGGCAGTAACGAGGAGAAAAAGAGGAATAGTATTCGCAGGCGCGTTCTTCCCGATTCAAAGACACCTGGTAACTGGGAGGCGTTTCTTCGAGTTGATGAGAATAAATCAGAGCTTTTTGCGTACCTAGCAAAGGAGGCGGCTAAAGTGGACATTGCTAATAAAATCATTATGTCTACATATGATACAGCCATAACAACCAATACCACGAGAGATCGAAAATATCACCATGTTGGCATGAAGAAGCTGACACTCGACTGCTCCTTAATGCGGCCGATGCTGTTTAGCATGCTTATCAAAGGATTATGATAAGAACTGTCGACACAGATGTTGTTGTTATCGCGGTCTAATCCTTTGCTGAACTGAATGCATCAGAGCTGTGGATGGCATTCGGAACGGGTAAGAATTTTCGTTATATACCAGTGCAAAACAGCTTCACCGCAATGGGCCCCGAGAGAGCAAGCTCTTTAACAGCACTTCACGCATTCACAGGGTGCGATCACACCTCTTTCTTTGCTGGGAGTGGTAAGACCACTGCATGGAAAACATGGAAGGCATTTAATGAAGCAACAACGGCATTTCTATCTTTGACCAACATGCCAACTGTGGAGACAGTTGATAACTGCATGCAAACACTTGAAAGATTCGTTGTCTTGACGTATGATCGTACAAGCACAGAAATTAGTGTTGACAGAGCAAGGAAAGAGCTCTTCACGAAGAAGGGCAGGTCGGTCCACGCCATACCACCAACAAGGGCATGATTGTATCAGCACACCAAAAGGGTTGCATACCAAGCTGGCCATGTTTGGGGACAATCAATGATTTCCAATCAGCAACTGCCTTGTCCCGCATCTTGGGATTGGCAAAGAGGGCCAAGAAGATTTTGAACCGTTGTGGACAACACTTCCGGAAGCATGGGAAACTTGTCGAGAACTGTTTAAGTGTGGTTGCAACCCTGAAAAGGGATGTCAGAACCGTTGTAAGTGTGTACGTGCTGAACTTCTTTGCACAGCTTTGTACAAATACAAGGGCAGTTGTGATAAAGAAGGTTAGGCGTTTTACTGGCTAATAAAAATCGTATGACACTATGCAGTCGATTTGCAAAAGGAACAAAGTAAGCGCTGAGTATCAATCAATTCCTTTCATTATGACATAATTTTAACATCATAATGACGTCACTATAAAGTTGCAGCTAAAATAAAATATTTCATTTGTTTTGTTATCGGCAAAATCTTGAATAAATCAGAATATATTGTAACCGGGGTCTGTGATAAATTAGCGTTTTTGATCGTCAAATGGACAAAACGGAAGGAATTTAATTACGCCATGATGACGTCATAAACACCTTGATTTAGTTGGCCCCATATCTCAGATTAATTAGCATGCCAAGTTGAATATTTGTGCCAAGTTATTTTGCAGTATTTCTAGTTTCAATGATATGTATCAATGGTGCAAATTTGAAGAAAATCTGAGATGGTGGGTTAAAAAATTCACTTTTTTGTCCTTCTTTTACATGGAATGACCCAATAGGTAAAGTGACATGAGTCCCTGAGTAGCCCCAGTTCTAGAGAGTTTTCGCTTTTGTTCCATTTTGTTAGTGCAAATTAGTGTTGTTGACAGTTTTCCTCATTTACTCTTCTATTTTAAAACTCTGCTTTTGCAGCAGTTTAAACGGTAAAAGGTCCATGCTAAATCTCAAGTTTGAAAAGACATAATATCGTGTCTAAAGATCAAATGGAATAAAAGAAATGAAACATCTAATTATCTTTTAGCCACCACTCCCATCCCTCTTTTGGGTTGGTGGTGCTACCTTGTGTGTTTAATACAACTCACAGAGTAGATAAATATAAACTATCTAGAAGAAAAGTGTTGCAGGCTACTTGGTTAAATACATGAACTTTGGGGCCATAGCATCCTATTTGCATCAAAAGCTTAGACTACCGCTTTCAAAATCTTTAAATAATGATAATAATTAGTAACTAAAACCTTGGAAGCTGAAATAATCAGAATGTCTTCCACTTGTGGATACAAACTAATGGTGAAAATTTGAAGGAATCTTGTCATGTGTGACACCAATTTTACTATAAACATATTTTCCTTATTATAAGACACCCACTACAAAACTTCATATGTTTTCATTGTTTTGTTGAGCATTAAACATTGAAACATTTGCAAAATATATACAGAACGTCAGGTTTCGCAGATCCAAAAATAAGAAATTACTGGGTTCATAATTTGTTCAAGGAGTATGGTTTTAAAATTGTCTATCTGAACTGTGACTATTGCACGTTTGTTCAGAAAACTCTAAAAAGTAAGAAAAATTACTTTACACAATTTTGGAACTTAAAGATCTTTTGTACTGGTATAAATACTGCATAAGATTCATGAAAAAATTAAATTATGATTTTGACCATCAGGGCGATATTTTAATGGAATGCCCCATTGGTAATTGACTGTGCAACAGTAATGTACACAAAATTTACAAAGATAGAGGCTAAAGTTTGTAGAATATGTCTTCTTTGCTTTTTGTTTTTGATTTTTAGCTATGCACAGTGAAAATGCCATTCACTTATTCACTCATTAGGAACTTTTGCTTCTTTAAAGCAAAATGAGTACTCACTGCAAACTTCTTAGTTTTTCTACAACTATTGCTATATCTGGCATGACAGTGTGCATCTCCTTTCATCTCCTTTCATGTTTCACATACTTTTCTTCTATTTTGCAGCTGCTCCCAGTCAAGCATTTCTCACGTATCATCAGAAGAAAAGGTAGCACTACAGCATAATCCATGAACTTGGTGAGAACTTCTACTGGGTATCATTCACTGAACTATAAATAAAAAGTCTGGAAGGATAATTCTATTGTTCTCCCGGGATTGAATGCGTAACCAAATATGGCGCACTATGGAGGCCGCCATTGCACGTATGTACGTGCAGGAATATATCTTTATTCATTGCCAGGGCACAGAAGATTTAACTCATGCCTTGTTGCTCTGCCCCTTCGCCTCAGCAGTGTTGAGCGAGCTCCAGCCACTATTAGATAGTGTTAACGGAGGGCAGTTCAGGTTATCACCCCTTATAGTCCAATTCCGTTCCCCCTTCAGCCATAAATTCCTCAACAAAGGCAATACTGTTCCTACACATTGTTAAATTGATTGTTCACACGCTGTGGCAATCACCATGTGAAGTTTTATTTGACAAGATAATTACCACCCCTCTAGCTGTAGCTTGCACAATACGTGCCACCCTACGATCACGCATTCGTCAATCATTTGACAGCATCTCTCACTTATGGCAAACCTTGCCGCTCCTTAGTATGGACGCACAAAATAAACCTATAATCAACATCTAAGATTCCCCACAACTTAATCTATATTGACAATGCGAGTGCCGCTGCACTCGCATTGTTACATCTATAATAGTTTAATAATAGGTTAAATGTAGGCTCTTTAAGTGATTGTTTTATTTTAGTAGTCAACATAGTTACTTTAGCTTTTATTTCCCAATAGAAATGCCAGATGGCTAACCCTATTCAGGAGGTCAGAGGAAGGCTTGCTCATTTATTATCCTTTTTTACTATTAGTATTAGAATCGTTTTCATTTAACCAGCCAGATGACCAGCCTCATTTAGGTGGTCAGAGGACGGCTGTACTCTCACAATTTATTTATTAATTACTCTATTGTACAATAACCGTAATTGGCACGTGCCCACTTCGCCACCACATGATCTATATCACAACACTCACAAAATTCAATAATCAACTCAACATCATACTTCAGTTCACCAATTATATGTTCAATATTCATTACTTCCACGATAACCACCTAACACACTTTCAGAATTAAAATTGTAAATTTCAACCACAGCTAAAGGTTCGCCTGCTACCCACCGATGTTAATGATTAACCCGCACCCCCCGCGGAGCCCCCACTGCTTATCAGGGGGGTTGGTATGAAACATCGGTAACAGAGAATCAAATTACAGGAATATCGATTGCTTCACTTTGTTTATCAAGGTGAAAGCCCAAGGGAAGAAAACAAAGCCCTGAACGACCTTTGTTTATCCTGGCAAGAAGCAAACAAAGCCGGAAAAAGAGATTAACGGATTAAGGAATTTGACCCTTGGCATTTGCAACCAAGGGAAATAACTGCCCGCTCAGCAGGACAATGGGCGATCGAAGTTTCCTCCTTGGGCGCTGCCTTGCTCTTTTTCCTTTCTTTCTGTTATGCTTCTATTTGATCACCCCATTTTTACTTTCTTTTCGCCTGTCCTGATCTGCACCCGTTTTTGTTTTATGTTTTGTTTCTTTTTCTCCTTTGGTTTTGTATTGGTCAAAACTTGTATCATTTCGCCGCGTTGGGCTCTATGTTTTGAATTTGTTAAGTGTTATTAGTTATTGATAGACTCTTAAACTCTTGATTTCTTAAACCAATTTGCTGTGATTACTGAATCATATTGTACCATTGTATTCTGTGGCGCACAGCGAACGGTAAAATCCTTCAACCTGCCGAACATGATCTCAATCCGGTTGCGCCGTTTGTAGCGGCGCTTGTCGTACTTTACCGGCTTCTTCCGCTGCTCCCGGCCAGGGATGCAGGCGCGTATTCCTTTGTCTTTCAACGCATCCCGAAACCAATCGGCGTCATAACCGCGGTCGACGAGCAGCCAATCGACATCCGGCAGGCTGCTCAGCAATGCCCGCACCCCGATGTAATCGCTGACCTGTCCGGCTGTGACGAACAGGTTGAGCGGACGTCCCCGGCCGTCACAGATGGCATGCAGCTTGGTGTTCAGGCCGCCTTTGGTTCTGCCGATCAGGCGGCCACGCCCCCCTTTTTGACGCCCAAACTGGTCGCGGTGCGGTGGGCCTTCAGGCAGGTGGCGTCGATCATGACCGTCTTCTCTCCGCCGTGTTTGGCAGCCAGTCCCGCCATCATCCGGGCGAAGATGTCCTTGTCACTCCACCGTTTCCAACGGTTGCGGAGTGTCTCGTACGGCCCGTACGCGGAGGGCGCATCGCGCCACCGCAAGCCATTGCGACTGATGAAGATAATCCCACTCAACACGAGCTTATCGTCCACGCGTGGCTTGCCATGAGACTTGGGAAAGAAGGGCTCAAGACGCGCCATCTGCGCGTCCGTCAGCCAGAAATGATCAGACATACTCACCGCTCGTTTTTTAAACCGTGAATCATGCAAAAACCCGGAAATCAATGGGTCCTGACCCTAGGAAAGAAGGGTTTGTGCAGGTTTTCGGGCCAACGTCATCGCAATGAAATAGTTTGGATCAGCATTTAACGGGGGCGAACATATTCTCATTGCTCCAGAGAAGGTTCGCCCCTAGGCCCATCCCCTCCGCCACCAAATCAAGTCAGTATCGTTTCATGGCACGTGCCCGCCAGGCGCGGGACGGCAACCAGTGCATGAGACCGGCAGCCGTTGCTTGCCGCTGTCTTGTGCCTGCCCCGCAGCGCCACCATGGCGCCGGGGGCAGGGCGGATCGTTCAGCGGATGAACTGCTCCACGTAATCCGCGCCGAGGCCGACCGCCTCGTAGACGCATTGTCCAGCCTCACCGGAGAAAGCAAGACCCAGGCTGTTGTAGAGGCGCTCCGCGAACGCCTGGAGCGAAAACAGCGGCAACGAGACCGGACGTCACTGTCGCTAGAACTGGTCGCAATCGGGAAAAGGTGCGCCGGCTATGGTCGGCACGACACCAGCGGCCACGGGGACTTTCTCTATGACGAGCGGGGGCTTCCACGATGATTGTCGACACATCAGCGGTCCTTGCGATTCTGTTTGCGGAGGACGATGCGGCGCGCTATGCCGACGCCATCGAGGAGTTCGGCGCCAGCAATGTCGGCAATGGCAACGGCAACGGTCGCGGCGGCTATGCCGGCAATGTCGGCAACGAGGTGGTCGGGTTTTCGTCCGACGAAACCAATATGCTGATTGCCAATGGCTGGACCCCGCCGGGCCAGCGCACGGATGACAACTTCCCCAACCACGGGCAGCGCGTTTCCACCTTCGTGGCAATAGGGATTCATACAGGAATGGGCCTTGGTACGGCATCGGCATTAACTTCCGAACTACAGGTCGAGCCCTACTGTATTGATGTTGAAAATAACAAAGTGAATGAGATCGCCGACAGCCTGTACCTGTTGACCTCAGATATCAATATCGACCTGCCTAATGGTCTTCTGCTACGAGTGCACAATATGTTGAATCTTTATGGTGGCCTAATGCCATATTGGCAAGCTATTAAGCAACAGCTGCAGCATAAACAGCTCACCTTTTATTATGCAACTGGCACAACCCCCCTAGCGGCAAAGTTGCTCTCGCAAAGTGCTTATAACCAGGTTCAGGATGATCCTAACACTCTGAAACAAGCAGTGTTACAACAGCCAATTCAACGAACAGAACTTGCCCCCAAGACGATTGAAAAGCTACAACGGGTGGGCATTAATCACATTGGCGATTTGGCGAGTTTAAGCTTAAGTGAATTAGCCAAGCGTTTTGATATTGATTTAGTCACATACCTGGGGCGCTTATTGGGTGAGCTGCAACACAGCGTCAGGTTTTATCATCCTGAAAAACAATTCAATCGCCGCATTGAGCTGTTATATGAGATCGAAAGTACAGAGCGCCTGCAAGTTCCTCTACAACAACTTCTCGAAGGAATGGAGCAGTTTTTAAAGATACGTGAACAGGTAGCCACTGCGCTTTTACTCACACTGTATCAAAGAGAAAAAACAGCGCTAGAAATAGAGCTCAGTGCCGCTGACGGAGAGTATCGCTCGGAAAGTTGGCAAACATTGTGGCAACTAAAGCTAGAGGCTGTCGTACTGAACGCCCCCTTATATGCCATCGCCCTACAAACCATTAATACCCAGGTTAAACAACCCGTAGAGTCTGACTTATTCTCGAATAGAAAGAAGCGACTTAGTGATAGGCAACTTCTGGCACAATTACAAGCAAAATTAGGTGATGAAAGCGTACTGGAACTAGAAGTAGGTAATGACTATCGGCCTGAAAAAACCGCTTTGTATACAGCCAAAAATAACAACACAATTACAGAAATCGAATTACAGGCCAACCGACCTCTTTTCATCTTTCCCAAACCGACACAGTTAAAGCAACAGGTCACCATTATTTCTGGCCCTGAGCGAATTGAATTTGGGTGGTGGGAAAAAAACCAAAGTGCCCGAGACTACTTTATTGCAAGAAGTAAACAAGGACAGTGGTACTGGGTATTTCGCACGGAAAAACAGCGTTGGTTTGTGCATGGGATATTTAGTTGATGGCCTATGCTGAGCTTTTTTGTCAGAGTAATTTTTCATTTCTCACTGGCGCTTCACATCCTCAGGAATTGATCTCAAAAGCGGATTTCTTGGGCTACGACGCCATAGCTATAACAGATGAATGTTCGGTTGCAGGCGTAGTTAGGGCTTACACTGAAAAAGTCAAAAATGATCTTGGAATAAAGCTAATTATTGGCAGTTTATTGGTTTATCAAGATCAGCTGCGCTTACTGCTCTTGTGCCCTAACAAGTCTGCCTATGCCGAACTCTGTCGCATTGTCCAATGACCTGCGCCCGGTATGAGCTCGTTGATACTCAGATTCGGCACGTGGGTGGGCATGTTTTTCAGTGCTTCTGCAGCCATCATGATGACCCCGTCTCTGTCACCGGCGAAAAACAACGCGGGCTGCTCGATGGTGGTGGGCGCACCTTCGGTTAACTGCCACGTCAGATTGTGATTACGGTAGTAATTGAGCGGACCGCGGAAGCCACTCGCTTCGAACTCGCTGACGTAGAAGTCGAGATCTGCAGCGGCAAGCCATGCACCCATTTCAGCGGGGTCTTCAAGGTCGGAAAGCAGGTCGGCGTCGGCGGGTTTGTTTGGGTTCAGCGTCGATAGATCCATCTGCCCGCTGGCCATGTGATAAAACTTGCGGAGTGCGGTGCGCACATCCCGTTCGAGCTCTGCCTCTGCAACCCCTTCCTCCTGGAAATAGAGTTGGTAGAAAAACTGATCTTTGAAAATCTGTTGCAAGGTGTCCAAAGGCGGGGCGGGTGCACGCGGACTGAAAGGTACGGAAAGGGCGCCCACAGCGGTGACCTTGTCTGGGTGGTGCAACGCGCAGCTCCACGCGGTTGGCGCGCCCCAATCATGACCAAAGACGATAGCTGATTCATAGCCGAGACCGGGGATCAGTCCGATGATGTCGTTGACGACCTCCACCTGATTGTAAGCGTTGGCCGCGTGGGGTTTGTCCGAAGATCCGTACCCCCGCATATCGGGTGCGACCGCGTGGTAACCCGCGTCCGCCAAAGGCTGAAACTGATGCCGCCACGAATACCATGACTCAGGAAACCCGTGGCACATGAGAACCAGTGGGCCTTCGCCCTGTTCGGCTATATTCAGCTCTATACCATTGGTTGCCACACGTCGGGTTTTGATATTCGGGAACAGGGGGCTGTCGGTCACAAGGGTTCTCGTTTTTCGCTCTACATTGAGTTAATTTGCTGTAAACAGGGGAAGGGTGCAAGGGTGTTCAACGCTCGCACAGCGGCTCATTGCCGTAAAAAAACTCTGTGTAAAAAAAGCAACGGGAGTTCACGTGAATTTTGACTTTTCGGAAGACCAGAAGCTGCTTGCTGATCAGGTAAAGCGTTTTCTGGATGACAGTTGTGGCTCGACACGGGTTCGCGACGTTCTAGACGGCGAGGAACGCTACGCGAGCGATGTCTGGCAGGGCCTCGCGGACATGGGTTTGATCGGGACTGCAGTGCCGGAGAACTACGGCGGTACCGGAGCGGGTTACCTGGGGCTGTGCCTGGGCGCTCAGCAGTTGGGTGCACATCTTGCGCCGGTGCCCTTTGGGTCCACCGTCTATCTCGTGATCGAAGCGCTGTTGTTGTACGGATCTGAAGAGCAGAAGAATGAGTGGCTGCCGAAGATCTGCAGCGGCCAGGTCAAAGGGGCGTTAGCGGTAGCCGAGAGCCTGGAGCAACTCAACCCTGGCGGCGTTAGCGCTGAAGTTGCTTCTGGCAAGCTGTCAGGTGAAAAACTCATCGTGACTGACGGCAGCATTGCCGATCTCTTTGTTGTCTTGGCCCTAAAACGAATAGCGTATATACAAGGACTTACTGGGGAGTTTTTCAAATGAGTAATTGGGCAAAATACACAAGAAGTACATAAAAGGCGGAAGTGTAAAATAGTGAAATGAAGGAAAGAAGAGAAACAAAAAAGAGCGAATAGAAATTTGTTGGTATAAATAAGGGTTTTAAGCCCTGTTTTCATTTGATGCTTTGCGGACAAAACAGAAATTTAATCATCCAATGAAATTGTGATATAACTACTTTTAAGCATATTATCGGAAAATAGGTTTTTCAATAAGCTGATTCATTTGACGTTACGTCCGTGAGACGTGCAATGACAACGAGGGTTTAGACTTGCATACCCTACCTGCGTCCAAATATGGTTTGAACAGACAAAGGGTGTTTCCCACTCTTCGGGTTATCCAGACAATCCACTGGTTGGGAGCTTCACCTGGCTTAAAATAGGCATAACCCAATTACGAGATGGGTTGAATTTGAATGAACCTTCCGGGTTAATGATTATACTTGAGCAACCCCATGGTATTAATGAAAACCAGGTGTCGAGTTCATTCTTTCCAAGCGTTTGGGTTTAAAACCTTACATTCCCAAGTTGGTGGGATCAAGCTTTTTGGTGGTTTCTGAAAACCAGGAAATATCCTCCAGACCATATCCCCTTGAAATTTGAGCTGCCCCCAACTGTACAGACGTAACAAAAGGGTACCTGTCGAAAAATGTGGATAGGGCAGGGTGCATGCTATTTAGGCCTTTTCTAGGGGGTTAGTGTTTCAAGAAAAGAAAAATTGTTTTGCCAGAAAAAAATTTTATATCATGATAAAAAAATTTTTATCATGAAATGTCATGTTATTTTGTGTTTTGTATTTCATATGGTAGGTGTGCTGTCCCTTGCCCTCCTCTTCTAGTGCCCTGGGAGTGTGGAGGCATAACCTTGCACACAGGTCCCATTTTTAGGCGAAGGGAATTGTCAGGGCAGAAAAGGTGCGTTTAGAGGTTATAATTTTTCTTCTTTTTTTTACTAAGGGGATCTCTTGGATCAACCTTGGAGGATTACTTCTACTATTTTCACCCTGTGTGTCGTTTAGCTTTCACACGTATACAATATGGTCGGGGGAGATGGTGGGAATTATTGTTGAGGGGTAGCCACCGATAAAAGTTTAGCTTACAGTGGGTATATTTCGCCCCACCACCCATGCGATTAGCGTAACTTTTGAACTTCTGCGGGGAGGGCACGTGCCCCTAAAACCACCTCCTGGATCTGTTCTCTGACTATGGGTATGCAAGTTGTAGATCCTTGATAATGTTGTATTCCAAATAAGAATAAATCCTGTTGGTTAAAAAGAAAAGCTAGAGTGATTTATTTCTTTTTTGCCCGAACAATTTTTATGGTGTCATTTCACGCGTGTCCCAATTTTTCTTCTGTCACACCTGTTACTTAGTGAACTAGATGCTAGTAAAAACGAAGAAGCTTAAAAAAGAAAAAAACTCCAATCAAGATTCATTGAAACTTTCATTTCTTTAACCTGTCGTTAATTAACTTTAATGTCGATGAAAAATTCCACAATTGCCAAAACCTTTTTTTATCTTTTGCCACGTTTTACTTAACTTGTTTTTCCTCTCTATTTGTTGGTCGCCAAAATTTGAGTAATTTTAAAATAGTAGAAACTGTCAAAATGAGCTAAATTTCGGTAATAACTAAGGCTATATCCAAACAATTAGGGTGACCAAAGGTCACCTTTGGTCACTTTACAATTTCAATTATTTGCCTCAATTTTAGAAAAAGGCAACTAGACTATGTCTTTAATTGTTTTTAATGGCGACTTAGAAAAGGCAATTTATTTTTCCAGCCTGTTTATTGGTCGCCAAAATTTGAGATGCTTATTAGTTCGACCCCTTTCTCTCATCCGATTTGGCTCAAAATTTGTATACAGCTTTGCTCTACCTAACATTAAAGTATTCTGATATATTTGAATCTCAAAAATACGTCATTATTCTATTATTTAGTTTCTGACTTCAGAAATTATTAGACAATCCGAAGTCAATTATGTGCGCAATATAAATGATAAAAATTGCGATCTTTGACGCTTCAAAAATCTTGTCTAATGTTTTGTCGTGTAATAGTTAAAATCATTGTTCATTAAATTAATTAGATAATAAAAGATTTAATCAGAAATAAATTTCTAGAAAATTGATAGTAGTTTTTGGTGGATCAATTTATAAGAAAAACGTTACAAAAAATTTCCTTTTATTACTTTCATAACGTATAAAAAATAATTAAAAACTGGTATTCACTATCAAAAACATTGTTGAAGAAAAGAAGAAAAGTTTAATTAGATATTTATTTTACTTTTCGCGCCTGGCCAAGCTTACGGTTTCGCTAAGTAGAGTTAGATCGCTGGAAGGACTTCGAAAAGACGAATTATATTATAGTAAAATTACTGGAAAAAAGGCATGCAATCAAGATGTTATTTGAGAAATGAAAAATATGCGAAAACTATCGACCAACGGATGATGAAAAAGCGGTATCATAGAAATTCTGATGAATTTCTGAACTCTCAGACAAATCATTAAAAGCCAAGGTACCGTTTGTTTTAACTTGTTTAAATAGAAAATTGAGGATACTTTTTCTACATTCATCAATACTGAATTATTTAGAAGCAAATTTTTAGACACATTTGACCTCACCTCCACGTGGTGTGTCCGGATATAATGCATACTAGATGTGGCATGTATTAAAGAACTAAATAGGCACAACTTCCACAACTGAAGACCAAAAAGAGCTAAATAAACATTTTATATATATTTTTTTTTTAACCACGTTTTACAAATGGACTAAAAAGGGAAAATAAGTTTTCGGTTCTAAAGAATACTTCTGATATTCAAACTTCAAATTTTTCTGAATCTTATCTAATTTTTCTGAAATCTTACTCAAACTTGCAACAATTTTCTAAGAATTTAAACATGGTGCTCATTTTCAGTCAATTACCTATAGATATCTAACCAGAGGCGCCATTTGGACCAAATCTTGGGGTGGGCATAAACTCCATCTTGGGCCTCCCCGACTCACTTCGTGTCGCGTAATCATCAACCATTCCCACTGCGGATCGATAGACGCATGCAAGCCGGCTCTTACGGGTAAATTGATACACACCAAGCCAAAGATCTGCAGTTGCTCGATCAGCGGTCCGACGGTTGCACATGCATCTGCCTCGCAGACAATGAGCTGACGGTCTGCGGCTGGTTGGCGTGCGATTGCAGCGCGTAAAATCTCCAGCGCGCCTTCCGAGCCGAGTCCATCAGCGGTCAGCACCTCAGCAACCAGAAAGCCCGTGTGCCAACCATGTTGCGGCAGCTGGCGGCGTAACGTGGCAACGTGACTCCCGCCATTAGGGCCACCATGGCTGATCAACAACGCAGATCCAACTACGTTGACCCCGGCCGAACGATCAACTAACCAGTACGTCTGTTTTGCTTCGAACCAGGTGACTCGTTCAGTGCTCGCAATCATCTCACCCCGCGCCACATAATCTATTGAGCTTGTGGGTATCTGCTTGCTGGTTGCACTTTCTTGGCGTTCCGCTTGTTGTCCCTGCACCGCACCGTCTGCTCCAAATACCGCTGTGGGTAATGAAAAAAAGAAAATAAGGCAGGGTAGAATTAGATGACGCATATCCGAAGTATAGAACTCAAGGTAGAATACGCCGCCTTATGACAGAACCAATTCAATCAAACGACTATTGGATAGCACCTTCTATTCTGGCTGCGGATTTTGCTCGACTTGGTCAAGAGGTAGAGGACGTGCTATCTGCAGGTGCAGATATCATCCACTTTGATGTGATGGACAATCACTACGTGCCCAATTTGAGCATCGGTCCGCTGGTGTTGGAGGCGTTGCGTAACCACGGCATCGAGGCACCTATTGACGTGCACCTAATGGTCAAACCTGTGGATCGTCTAATTGGCGACTTTTTGGCAACCCAACCTAATATCATTTCCGTACATCCAGAAGCCACGGAACATTTACACCGTACCTTAAGCCTAATTAAAGATGCAGGCGTAGGGGCCGGAGTGGTTTTTAATCCAGCCACACCCCTAGACTGTCTAACTGAAATACTCGACTGCGTGGACTTGGTCCTAGTCATGTCAGTTAATCCAGGCTTTGGCGGGCAGAGTTTTATTCCAACCAGTTTAGACAAACTGCAGCGAGTTAGGGAAATTGTTGATCGAGCTAATCATCCCATTCGGGTGCAGGTTGATGGGGGTATCAAGACAACCAACATCGGCGCTGCTGCTGCCGCAGGCGCTGACACTTTTGTGGCCGGTACAGCTATTTTTGGCAGTAATGACTATGCCGCTACGATCCGTGCCATGCGCACAGAGATCGAGCAAGCGCTGCAACCCACCGCATGAGTGGCCTACCCAGCTACGACGGATATCTTTTCGACTTAGACGGCACATTAATCGATACAGCGCCGGATCTGGGTGCCGCACTCAATCATGTTCTGAGTCGGCTAGAACTGCCGCAGGTACCTAACACCTTAGTCTCCCATTGGGTAGGACACGGCGCACGTGTGATGCTTGAGCAGTCTCTAGCTCACTTCGACAGAGACTTTGATGAAGTCAATATCGTTGTTCTTATAGGATATATCAGCAGACTATTATTTTATAGGTTAGAAATTTTACCCAAATCTTTGGAAAACACCGATTTGGCTCACTATCAATGTTTAGATAGATGTGTTCTTCTTGCTGCCACCAAAGTAATGTCTCTGGTGGTACCAGTGTATGTGGCCACCAGTATTCTTAATCCAGTGCCACAAGAGCCTCGACTGACCTTCTGCTATAGTATTGTAACGCGTTCGAGCAGTCACGCGGTCTCTACGAGTCCTTTCTGCTCTCATATTGTCATTAGTGTTGTTGTGACAAGTGTATTGCCTTTGGGAGGGGAGGTTAAGTAACACTGTTTGCCCGGAGGTAGTGTCTCTTCAATGAATCCGGATTGAGTCCTATCCCAATGCACTATTGGAGTTTCTAACCCCTCGTATCCCCTTAACGAACTATGTATGGAGCCCTATCCCGGTGACTATTTTAGTTGCTCTCCCCTTGTATCCATAACATTTTGTGGAAACATTATATACTTATTTTCTCGGTGAAACCCTTCAATGAGTTTAACGACAGCCCCACACATGTGAGGCTATCTCAACTTCCGGGAAGTATTTCCCGGAAGTATTTTAATACTTTCTGAAGGAAATTTCTGGAAGTTGTGTTTGTCAAGTATGTTGTTCAATAATTGAAATGAGCTTGAAGTGACATGATGTCTGATAAACGAAAATTTGATATAAATTCTAATGTACAATTGAAAGAGATCTTTTTGTACTCTAGTGGCATCGAGCCGATTATTGATTATTGTTTATTTATAATTGATTATGACTACAACCGGCCAGGTGTCGTTTTTGAAATGTATTGGTCCTGAGCACATCTGCTTCCATTACCGGGGCTTGCGCATGAGTTTGGGTCCCCACATTCCCATCCAGGGCCCCAATGCCCCCCCATGATTTGTCCCCCATTTTTTCAACTTTTTTACATGTCTGAAAATCACATTAAGGTTCTTAGAAATACATTCTAAGGCAATCAATGTATTGTTTCTGGGACGCTGGCCAACTGATGTTAAGCGTCACAATAGTGTTACAAGTTAACTGCGCAATCGATCTCTCAATTGGAGTTGGATATATGGGAATTGCAATCAGTGATTTGTTCCCGGACACCTTTTCTGGCATCATTCTGAGAATATGCATACCAGGGTAATTTGAGATATTTACAGGGCAGACATATTTTTTATGGCAAATGAAACATGTTTTGATTTGCGAAAAAAATAAATTTTCTACTACCAGGCTTGCGCATGAGTTTGGGTTCTTACATTCCGATCCAGAACCCAATGCCCCCACCAGGGCCCATAAGATGCCACCACCAGGGCCCATAGGCTACCTCTAGGGCTCCAGGTTCCCACTAGGGCTCAAATGTCCCTCTCCTGGTCCCCAATGCCAGCAAGTTCGCAGCCCTATTTTTTCTTTTTTCTCTTGTTTTCTATGAATTTTTCTGGATTTTAAGAGGAAGACCTTTATTTCTACAGTTTGATCTTTATTTTATGAATTCATCTGGAATTCTATGTATTCTTGGTCACTTAAAAAGGGCACTAGAACTTTTCATTTCCGTTAGAATGAGCCCTCTCGCAACATTCTAGGACTACTGGGTCGATACGATCACCCCTGGAAAAAAACAAAAAAACAGCACGCATCCATGATCTGGCTTCTGGCAAAAAATACAAAATTCCACATTTTTAGAAATAGGAGGTTGAAACTTTAACAGTAGAGTTCACTGATACGCTGAATCTGATGGTGTGATTTTCGTTAAGATCCTATGATTTTTAGGGGTTTTTTCCCCTGTTTTCTAAAATAGGGCAAATTTTCTCAGGCTGGTAACTTTTGATGCATAAGACTGAACTTGCTGAAACTTATATATTTAAAATCAGTATAAAAATGTGATTCTTTGGATGTAACTATTGGTATCAAAATTCCGTTTTTTAGAGCTTCGGTTACTATTGAGCCATGTTACTTTTTTTATATAAATGCATTGGCATAGGAAAGCGTCCAGTATGGGTGCTGAAGATAGTAGGCTCTTCTATTATTGCTGAGACTATAGTTTATTTTGAAGATAAAATATTTTGTTCAAAAATTAAATGCACTCTACGAAACTGTTATCAAACAGTTCGTGGTAATAAACTGTAATAATGAGGGACCCGGCTGAATAGTAACCGATACTGTAAAAAAACGGAATTTTGATACCAATACATATATCAACTGAATCGGACTTTTATGCTGATTTTAAATATATATGTTTCATCAAGTTAAATCCTACCCATAAAAATTACGAGCCTGAGAAAATGCGTTATTAAATCCTTATTGAAAGCACACAATCAGATTCAGCATATCAGAGAACTAGAAGTTTCAAGCTCCTATCTGCAAAAGTCATGAAAAAATCAAAGAAAAATCCTGATGTTTATTTCTTTTTTATTCTTTTTTTTTTCATGGGTGATCCTCCTGACCCAATGCTCAAGAATGTTGCGAAAGACCTCATTCTAACAGAGTTTATAAGTACTATAGCCCTTTCGAAGTGACCACAAAAAAATGAAGTACAACTAGGCCCCTTCCAACGCTCAGTTCATCGGGGGAGGGGTTACGTGGGAGTATGTCTCCATTGAGGAATTTATCGTGAGAGAAAAGAATTTCCATGTAGGGGGCGCAGGATTTTCCGGCATTATTAAAAAAAAACCATAAGAAATTAAATTGAAAAGAAAAAGTTTTTTCAATTGAAAGTAAAGAACAACATAAAACTTAAAACAAACAGAAATTATTAGGCATATGAGGGGGTTGGTCCCTTCCTCAATACTTCGTTTTTTACGCTAAATTACTTTTAGTAATTTCAAAAGAGCTATTTATTCTAATTAAACGGCCTTTGTGATTCAAGGGTCATTCTTAAAGAATTGGAACAAAATTCTAAATTTAGTATAAAGAGCAAGGTATTGACGAGGGGACAAACCCTCTCGTATACGTAATAAAAATATACAAATAGAGAAGTTTGTTGGGTCAGTTAATTTGTAAGTTACGTATATTTAATACTAATAAAAACGTCCGTAATTAAAATTAAAAGTTCCAGCGGTAATTGCTCAGCCTGACCATAAATTTTTTCCTAATTTTGGATCACTTAAAATTTAGTATATCTTTAAAATTTCTTAAAAATAAAAAAAACATTAGACTCTCTAAAAAAAAAAGTTGGAATTCCTCCGCAATCAAATCTTGGGTAATCTAATTAAGTTAAATGTGAATGGAAATTATTTTAAATGTAGACATAAATAAAAAAGATAACACAGAATTTTGACAGTTTTATTAATATCCATCAATATTAAAGCCGTCATAAGAGATACCTCTTACGTGTTTCACATCCCCTCTCTCTCCCTGCTAGTTTTGAACACAGCTTCTAAATTAACCATTTTACTTGTAATCGTTTATTTCATCTCTTTGTCTCTTTCACAAAACATTGTAATAAATATATAATACCGTTAACATTAAAAAAATTGGACATACGTTGTATTTAGTATAAAAAGAAATGATAATTTAGTTAGTTTTTATTCTCGAGAAGTAAGAGAAAACGATTTGGCTGTGGTTTAATTTTGGGGCATTAAGTTTACCGTGCCTACAAGCAAAACGTTGCCACTAATAAAGTGACAGTGATATCTTAAATCTCATGAGTTAATACACAGTTCGTCAATATTATAATCCAAACCCAATCTTGCTTGTATTAACACATCCAGCAATCCAGCAAATTTTTTTACCTTTTTTGTATTTGCTTTAAAAAATTGATTCAGAAGGAAAATGAACTACTAAAAACAAATATTTTATTTAACATGTCCAAATATTATCAAAGCGAAAAGACTGGGACTAATTGAATTAGGAAAAAAATGGAGAATTCAATTTTTAATGAAAAAGGTTTCTACATGCAGTTATGCAGTGTTTGGTAGTAGCAAGTGATAGATAAAAAAAAATGTGGTGAAAAAAAAAATGTTCGTGATTGGTCCTTGAAATACGTTGTTTTGGTGCTTTTAGTTGGCGTTTTTTGAATTGCATTCCCAATAAACGCAACCAAAGGAGATGCAGCAACTTCATTTACACAGATCAATTCAGCGGGTAAAGTTACGTAAGAAGCCACTCTTAACTCAAAATCAAGAATATACAATGTTTTGGGATTGGACAGGCGGAAAAGCCCGTATTATTTGATATTGAATGCTGGTTAATAACGACAAAAGCAGTTATAATATAGAAAATAAAAGAAATCAATTAACGAATGAACGAAAATATCGATTGAGAGGCATAAAGCTATCATGGAAAATTCGGAATGACGGAAATGTTGTTACGTTAAGGACGAGGTTCAGACATGTATATCTGTTTAGTTTGTGTTGCAGTTATATATATACAACACAAACTATAATAAAGAGAAAAAATTAAATAGCATCCCCAAATGAGAAAAATTAAACTTCCAGAATCAAATTCACGCAACAAAACTGCCAGAAGTCACTCTTTTGGGTGTTCTATATAGTATGTGAATATTACCAGTTCAATTGAATAAATATACGTATTTTCTCTCGCATTCAGCCCACACAGACAGCACTTGCTTCACTCGAGCTGGTTGTATTATTATATTCCAGCTCAGCTGTCCGCGCCGATCAGCAATAGGTTCGATGTCCAGAATCCTCGTAGTTGCCGTCATTCCCACTTATTGGATACTATTTGTATACAATTATCGATGCCAGAAAAACTGGGTGTCGCGAACCACGGATTGCGGATAGTGGTGCAGATGGCCTAAAGCGGCATTGACCGTAAATTCCGGAATCGGTCGCTTGCTGGATCGGCGGGCGTTGAATGTTTGCAACCGCTTGAGAAATTTATAGGTGAGATTGCCCAATTGGCCAGTCGAAGCACGCTACTAAGCACCAGCGACCCGCTCTGGAAACGAGCCTATGACGAACTTTCGCGCATGGTGCAGGAACGAGAGATCCCGGCCGGCGTCGCAATCGTAGAATTGCAGCTTGCCAAACAGATGGGCATTTCGCGCACACCGTTGCGTCAGGCGCTGCAGAGACTTGAAGTCGAAGGTTTGCTGCGCAAGACAGTCAACCAATCCTACGTCGTTCGAAAAGTTGAGCTGAACGAATACCTACAGAGTTTAAAGGTGCGCGAGTTGCTCGAAGCGGAGGCCGCCGCCCTTAGCGCAGGCCGAATTGACCCAGCGGAAATCGACAAGGCACTCCGCCGACTAGGCGAAGTCCAGAAAAAGCGCCCGTACGATATGCTGGAACATTGGGCCTCGGACGACGAGGTGCATGAGCTGTTCATTGGTCGTTGCGGCAACGAGATCATGGCTAACCTGTTGCGATCATTGCGTGTGACAACAAAATTGTTTGAAATCGAACGGTTATCAGAAAGACTTGAACCGGATTCTGAACAACATGAAGACATTCTAAACGCCCTAGCTAGAGGCGATTCCGAAGCAGCTCGACAGGCGGTGGCGCATCACATCCGCTCTCTCTTCGAGTTTGCCATCCGAACGGTTGCGTGATCATTAGAGCTGAGTGTGATCGCCGGCGTCCAAGTACCTGTATGCCGTCGCCACCCTTTTTCGCGAGCCGACCGCGGTGATAATAAATCGGGCGGTAGGCCAGGCTAACCCAATCCCACTGGTTCACCGACCAGTTGCTTCAGCTTGCCCGCCCGTTTGCAACAGCATCTAGATGCCCTTGAAATTCGGTGCGTGCCATGAGGGCCTTGCACCGCTCGAAACGACCGGTCGAATAGACCCAGAAATCCTCAGCCGGATTTTCATTGGCATGCTGAATGAGGCCCCATAGCGTCCAAAGCAGATCGCACATGGCCTTATAGATCACGATGCGGCCGCGCTCGTCTGCGCTTGGTTCCCCGCCGAAGTAAGCGGTTATCATCTCTTCTTCTTGGAATTCGCTGAAGCCCGCTTCCACCGAGAGATCGCCCAGATCCCACATTGGATCGTTCATGCCGGAATACTCCCAGTCCACGATCCACATACGCTCACCCGTGTCGAGGAAGTTTTCGCAAAGCGGATCGCAATGACAAGCCGCGCTGGGAAGAGGATGCGCCTCGAGCGCATTGCGGACGCCTTCGGATTCCTTGAGCACATCATGATAGCCGTCCGGCAGATCGACGGTCTTTCCCCAATTGATAATCTGCTACGAGTTAAAACAGTGACGGATTGTCATCTAGATTTTTATTTCGAGTAATTGGGAAGCATGGCTTTCAGTCAAAAAAAATAATTTTTTTTTAAAAAAGCTTCGGAAAAGTAACTATAAATGTGTTATAATATCAGTTCCTACCTAACTTTTTCTTTGAACTTCACCACAAACTATGTTCTCTTTGATAGCTAATAGCTTTTGTATAGCCACAAATTCGTGTCCAGATATTTAATATACCGGACTACAAGTAGTTTATTATACCTTCTTGAAAGCAATTCACTCTCAACAATTTTAATGCCATAATATGGAGAATAACCAATGCTACGCTTAAGTGGCATTAAATTCAAGTAAATTATATGTTGTTCAACCTGTGCCTAATCCACTGTGCTTCGGCATAGTAGGTTTCATCAGTGAATAGACATGAATCTTGCTAATACCAGTGGATAATTTGGCGTTAAATTATGTTAATGTAATCAAATGAACAAAAGAAACGTAAATCAACATGGGACAAGCCAGGGCAGCACAAGATCAACGGTAGTAGGCACGTGCGTTTTAATTTATTTCGGAAGATGAAAATATTTCGTCGAAATGACAATGATTTGTATGTTAAAAGAAATAATGGGAAAGTACAGAAGATGCCGTGAGTATTACACAGTTATGGTATGGATACATTTTTGGACCTCCGGCTCACGTTTTTGGAGAAGGTGCAAGATTAAGGCCATGGAGATACACAACGGGGTGACACGAAGAAATTTTCCCTAAGACCTGCCAGGAAGGTCCTTCCAAAAATGGCTTTGAAAATGTCATGTTTGATTTCGATCCCCTCTTTAATAAAAATTGTCTGAAACAGGCCTTCGACTCAAGGTCTGTGTTTGCCTATGATCAAAGGCCTAGGTTTCAAGACATGCCGTCGTAGAGGAAGAGGGATACATCTTGCACAGAGTGAAAGCGTATCTTGTAGTCTAAAAGGTTTGATAATGCGTTTTTTTGGTGTTCTTTGCCTGTGGAAAAAGGTTATGATGTCCTCTTTCAGGCTTGGACCCAGTGTCGTTCCTGGGGGGGTAATCTGGGAAGTTATTCCGCGTGTAGCGGCTGGGGAAATTGCTCCCTTTGGTCCGCTAGTTCACTGTCATTCGGCTTTTTTTGCTTATATTTTAGTCAGAAGGAGGGCGCTGTAATTGATTTTGCCCCTGGCACCACAAACCCTAGGAACGGCCCTACTTGGGCCTTTGTGTATTTTTGGTTAATGCCGTACTAAATATGTTTAATAAAAGTTAGATTTTGTAATATTTAGAAAGCAATAGTGTTTTTTTCCAAAAATCGTTTTTTCCTGATGGTCTGGTAATTGTTGTCTAAAACGGTTTTTATTTAGATGCATAGTAAGAGCCCTTCCCCAAAGAATCCCTTGATGCCATGTCCTAAGTCTTCTTACCTTTTCCACCATAACCTTTCCCTCACTGCATTCGTTAAAAGGTAAAACAAAGTAAAGAAGGGCACTTGTCAATCTTTTATTATTTTTTTTTTCCAGACTACCCGGGGCAGCACCACGATGAATCTGCTACTGCAGTGTAACCACGTCACCGCGCAAGGTGACGCCAGACATAATGGCGCCGGAACCACATTCAAACTCTGTAGTGCTGGAGATGGTGTTACGCCGGTAGTAGCTGATGATATTCACCACGGCGTTACCGCCTTCGCGCACAGCGCGGTCGCGCAGGCTCTTCATGGCTGACAGAAATGCTCTTTGACAGACCCTCTCGTCGGAGCGCCCGACCCCATTGGCCTTCTTGTTGGACTGGTAGTTGCCGAACTTTTTACCAATCGGCGGATGATTACCTTCACCAAAAAAGAACTGGATCTCGTCGGTGAATATTTCCTGCGCCGTGTTGGTTTGCATGGCATCGGCCACCGAATACATAGCCTTGTCATCCCGCGCCAGGGCGTTACCGCCAGTCAGGACAAGTAGAACCGCCAGCACGTACACAAAGCTGTGCTTACTGGTAGATCTGTGTGAGTTGTACTTGAATTTATACATGGCGATTTCCCTTTTTCCCTGCGAGTTTGTAGCAGCCAATTTTGTTGCGGCCAGTTTTTGTTACGGCCCGTCTTCCAGCTACTCATGTAGGGCGACAAAATTAGCCGGGACAATCCTGGAATGCAATGCTGAAATGACTTGGAATTTGCCACCCACACCCAGGTAAACTGTGACGGTGAACGCACCAAGCAAACAGACGACAACAGCCCTTGCCATCCGGGCGATGCATTGCTGGGCGCCAGGTGCCGACGGCGCCCAAGCCTGGCGAAGCTGGCAACAGC